>CM076569.1:797051974-797740462 GCA_034641835.2 Pinus albicaulis
GGAACATGGGGCCTTTGTCCTATCTTCACTTGCCCTCTTTTCTATTTTTACTGTTTTTTGACTTTCCTATCTTTTACTGTTTTTGACTTTTCTATTTTTTCAATATTTCAAACAATGGTATGTACAATGACTGAAAGTGTTCCAAACTCAAAAATCTTGGAAATGACGGAATTTAAGCATCTTATCCTCATAAGGATCTCCTCTCACCCTTGGCCCACTTAACTCTTGAAAAGAAAAATTTGGGAAATTCTCTCTCTCTAACATGACATAGGGATTCATGCAAGAATCTCTGAACAACCCGGTATCTTCCCTTTGTACCTCTCTGAATATCTGATTTCCACTCCTTTCCTTACTGTATGCTTTCCTCAAGTAATGCATGTATTCTTGGTCATTCTTAAAATAGATAATGACATCATCAAGGTATGCAAAAATGCAGAAATTTAAAACTCGGAACATGGCCTTCATGAACAGATTTCTGATATTAGGTGGTTTTGCAATTTTGAACTTGAAATCTGATCTACCTCCTGCAAACTTGAAAAAATCTTTAAGCTGTCTACTTTGCAAGGGAATCTTATGATCATGACCTGAAACATCATCTTGCGAAAATACATGATTAAAAGCATTTTTATTTGGTAAATCATTGTCTTGGGTAGAAAAAACATATTTTCTGTTATAGGGATATGTAGTATTACTTCTAAAATCAAAGCAGACTCTATGGCCATCTATTTTATCCCTGTTTATTTCAGTTTGTTTCAGATTGTTGTGTTTTCTCTTGTCAAGGCTGTTCTTTGAGGGGAAGGTATTGACACAGTAGTTTCCCTTGCTTTTTCTGTAGAAATTGGTATTCTGCATGAGATTTCTGATTCTAGCATTTCTAAGTTCTTCATGAAAAGACAGAATATGAGCCAATTTCAGTAGTTCAGGTATGCTGGGATTGCAACTATCATCCTTGCTCATAAGAAGTTTATCTGGCATTTTCTCAAGATTTTGAGCTGCTGAGGTTATAGTTAAAGCCTTTTTTGCAGTAGGAGGGTCACATGATGGTAAATCTTTGAGGTATGGTAGAAACATTAAACTCCCTTGCTCCCGGGTTCCAAATAGGTTTATGATGTGTAGGTCTTCTAAAGCCTTTACCCAGAAGAAGTTTCCACAAGTCACTGCTGGTGTTTGACTAAAACTAGAGCAATTTTCTTGATAGTACATAAGAGTTTGTGATTCTTGTTCTAATCCTACTTCAAAAAGGGAAAACTTACTTTCTTCAAGAGACAACTGTTCATGATCATGGTAGTTTTGAGTTTCTAGTTCATCATAAGGCACCAGGGATAGCTGATGTGGTGGATCTAAGTTTATATCAGTTTCTTCTGACTCTTCTTCCATGTTTTCATCAATATGCATAATGAAAGAGTTCAGGTCTGAACGCAAGGAACACATTGGAATGTTGTCTGGCCTATCTTGACTGCTAATCATGTATTTCATGTGTGATTCTCGGTAGAGTATTCTGGTCTGGCCGAACACAGGAATGGTGGCGTATGACATGTCCAGTTGGATATTCCCTTGGAGTTTGGCTCCCCAAGACCTGGATAGAAGCATCCCGTACTTGGGAGGAATGTCCGCCACTACTATATCCATGATTAGATGTTTCGCGGGTATTTGGGCCAGACTAAAACAAAGGTCTTTGATCAAACCCAGGCATTGGACTCTACTTGAATCAAATGAATACAAGTCTTTGTATGGTCTTGTGATTTCTAAGCCTAATCTTTCCATTACTACCTTCGGCATAAGATTATGCGAGGCGCCAGAGTCTAGCATGGCATTGTGGAGGATTTGGTCGTGGATGTTTAGGCTAATGTAAAATGGAAGAGTATTTCCTTCTTGGAATTTTCCCTCTATCTTTGGACCAAACAAAACTTCAGGAGTATCATCAGCCAGATTAACAGTGTTTGCATCATTCTCTAGATTTAAGACTTTTAGTACTTGGGATCTATAAGAGTTTTGGGCAATGAGTTCAGTAAGAAGCATGGTGATCTTGATCTTGGCGATTTCGCCTTCAAAGCTAAAAGGCATCTGAAGTTTAGATATGTTTGTTTCAGCTTTTTCAACCACGACCCTCTCTATGTTCTGAGTTTGTTGACCTTGTTTCGGGATTTTGTTGGCCATAGTTGCTTCGGTGACCTTAGTAGAAGTACTAGGAGTATCTGAGAGAGGCCTAGCTTGGGTAACTTTAGCTTTGTTTTGGTCAGTTTTCTCAACCTTAATTTTGTCACTGCTTGATGCTTTCTTGAGGATGGTATCTGGAGCTTTAGCAGTATCTGAGTTACCTTTCTTGGAACTATCTTGGTTTCTTTTTCTTCTAAGGTCATACTGCCTGTGGGCTTCTATAATGGCATTCTGAAAATCTATGGCAGGGTCATCGAGATCTTCATAGTTGGTCTCATCCTGATTAGGAGAAAAAAACGCTTATTCTTCTTCTGTGAGGTATACCTCACTCTCATTATCAGATCCTATGAGGTTTAAATGATGTTCATCAAGAGGTTCTGAATCCCTGTCATCCTCTTCCACATAGTTTTCATTGAACGGTGGCCTAATCTGTTGGTCATTTTCTCTTGGTCTGTTTTGGGGTTGTTCCCTCCTAAAGTTTTGGTTTCGGTTTCTGTTTGGAGGGTTTGGCTGGTTGTCCCTAATAGGAGCCTTTTCATTTATCTTTTCCCACATTTTGGCCATGGATTTGACTAAGTCATCTATTCTGGGATCTAGGGAAGGTGATGAAGTGGAGACCTCATCTTTATATGTGACCTTTCTTTCTGATCTAGTCCTAGCCCTTTTTTCTGCTAAGTTGGCATCTGCTTTTATGGCTATTTGTTGCATTTCCTCTAAGGTAGGGGGATCCTTGTCTCTCAGATGATATGTCAATTCTGGATCGAAACCCTCGGGGAATTTTTCCAAGGCTAAACCAAGTGGTGGTTTGAAATGAGGTGGAAGGGAGTTATATACACTGTTGAACCTAGTGCAGTAAGCTTGGACACTTTCCCCGTTTTCCCGTTTTAGGTTGTTATATTCTGATAGGATTTGAATAGGGTTTCTTCGGATTTCCCACCTATTTCTGAAGACTTGATGTAGTTCTGGGATATTGTGGATGCTGTTTGGAGTTAAGCTTTTGAACCATGTTTTGGGTTCACCACCAAGACTTTGGGCAAATATTCTCATTCTGACGGTCTCGTCTTGTACCTCCAGGTATTCATAAGCATCAGTCATCCTACTTATATGCTGTTGAGGTGTGGTGGTGTCTTCTCCAGTAAAGTGTGGGATCTTGTCTTGATATTTATTTGGGAGAGGAGCCAAGGGCGGTGGCAACACCAAAGGTGCGTACCAGGCTGCCATGACGGGAGCTAATGGATGATGTACAAGATGAGGACTAGTAGGCTGAGATGAGGTGTTTTGAACAGTGGTGGTTTGAACAGGTGTGGCGGATGAACTTGGACTAGTGATCTGGTTTGGAGCAGAACTGGGATGGTAGGAGCCAAACTGATAGAGAAGCTGGAAGTCAGGAGGAGTGGTAGGTGGAGCTTCTCTAATAGGACTCTGTGGTGGGCTTAAGGGTTCAAGATCGTCAAAGTTTATCTTACTATATGATTTGCTTCTGGGAAGAGTTTGTGATGACTCTAATTCAAAAGGTGAATCTAGTAGGATAGTGCGATGTTTAGGTACAGATCTTGTTCTACGGATGGATCTACCAGTAGCTAGATGGTCAGTTTCGGAAGCTTGCCACAAAATCTTCTCTGGGTCATCTACTATGATAGGGGGATTTGGGTCTGGATGGGATCTGGTGTTGATTCTTCGCGAAGCCAGATTTTAGATCCAGAGTTTAGAGAGAATGGTACTAATGAATGTTCCGGATGAGTAGTCTTTCTAAAGTTCTACTAAGGTGAAGGATGGTCAAAATAAAAGGTATGGATTAGTGGAGTCGCCAGGTGGAACTGGGTTGTTTTTATGAAGATAGCTATGGTCCACCACCAGTAACTAATCTGGGAATGTTTTGGATTTTCTGAGTTTTATGTGCAGCCTATGGTTTAAAGTGTCCTAGACTTGTTTCAACACTTTGCTAGGGTGATGAGAACAAAAAGAGTTTACTCTAAATGGGTCTATGGGCTGCTTACTTGTTTAAGGTATCTAAAGGACCAAAGAGTCTATAAGAGTTTGCTAGAATATCATGTACTCAGTGTCCTACCATCTCCCGCTATGTTAGTGAGCGATGGGATAGGTCTATCGGATAGTAGCCTGGAGTTTGGTAAAATAGTAAGGCTTACTAGAGTTTAGTGGAGTCGCCAGGTGGATTATCAGTTTGTTTTGAGATATACTTGTATGGTCCACCACCAATACTGTCAAAAGCCAATCTAAGGGAGTGTTTTAGGGTTTTTTGAGTTTTATGTGCCTACAAGGTTTGGAAGAGTTTTCTATAACTGACTCATCATTTTGCTAAGATGGTGAAGGAGCTATTTTCTACTCTTCAGACAATATCTAAGTTTACTAAGCTTGATTGAGACTTCAGGAGTTACTAAGGTGTACTTAGATTGTCACTAACTCGGAAGGTCCTACTGTGAGTGTCACTATGTTAGTGAGCAGTGGGATAAGTCAATCAGATAGTATTCTTAAAGGTCTCTAAAGATTAGGGAAACTAAGTTTGTTTAATACTCAGAGTCCCACCGTGATCGCCATTATGTTAGGGTTCCCGTGATTTGGCCGATTGGTAAGCCAAATGACGATGTAACATCAAACCAAGCTTTGGAGCCCAAGGACCTAGCCTTCCTGGACTCAGAGAGGGCTCTCTCTATTTGTGTAAAGGATATCAGTGTGTTTGCTTATGGTGTTCTGATATTAGGCTAGTTATGAAGTGAGTTTTTTGATTTTTGGTTTTTAGTTTGTGAGGGATAAAACTGATCAAAGATATAAAAATGGATAACAAGAAGTCAGATCAATTGGGCTATGGGGTCAAACAGGTCAAGGAAGCTATGAGATGATGATGTAAGGCTGCTGTAGGGCCGATTTGATTTAAGGTAGAAAAGATGTTTGGGCAAAATGGAGTAAATGAACATCAAGCTTGTGAAAGACAAGGGATTTCAAGTGTAACTAGTTGATAGCAGACATAAACATGTTATAGCAAGCCATTAATCATGCTAGATGTAACTATGAGCTAATTAATACATAGAAATCAAACATTCCAGCCATACATAGAAGTATAAGACCCTATAACTTTGGGAAATGGCTATCAGACTTTGGGGAAAACACATAAGAAGGACTAACAACTCAAAATACTATGCCGGAATGCCTAAACACAGTCTTTAAGTTATTGGGCACTTTGACAAACAAGCTTTCATAGTTTTAGGCAAAGGGCTAGATCGGGACTAGGCCTCCTTGGTTCAACAAGATGATAAACTAATCAATTAAAGAGATAGTTTCATGGACAAAACTATGGACAGATTATAGGTAAGCAGGGCACACCATACATCCTACTCAACATGCATAGAACTTATGAATAAAACTAGCAAACAATATCCTTAAGTTACCAAAGAGCAGTTAAGAATTCTTTAGTACAACTAAGGAAGAAGAAAACATAAAGCTATGAAGATTCAAGAATTTTGAGGTGCCTCCATGGGCATATCTCAAAATTAATCTCTACTGATCTATAGTAGCAAGAAGCATGTATCATGAATGAAAACTAGAAGACAACAACAAAGAAAGAAACACTATACCATTCTACCATGTCATGGAATCCATCACCAATCCTTCATCATTCATCAAAAGCATCCAAGAGGCAGTCCAAAAATCATAACACAAGTATGTTCTTCAAAGCTCATATGACCAATATATTGATTCTTCTCTCAAGTTCAGCCTCTGTTTTACAATGAAGCCTTGTGGAATAAATAGGCTTGAGGGAGGAAAACCTCATGGAGCAACTAGATATCCCATTGGCCAAGTCAAAATATCAAAACTTGTCCTTGAGACTTTGCAAAGCCAGAGGCACAAAATATCCCATAAAATATCTAAAAAAACTACTAAAAACGGAAATTATATTGACTTTACATCATTTCTCAAGTGTAAAAATAGCTAAACGCACATTTGGGAAAAGCAGATTTTTGAGGTTCAAAAATTACAAAAATACTTCATATTTATATATGAAAAAGGTCCCCTGACTTGCTGGAGGCAATTGGAAGCCTTCCCGATGTCGAAACGAGGCTCATGATATCTTTTTGGAAAGCTCTCTATGTCTACTTTCTGGCGCAACTGAAATCATCTCAATCTGATGCCTAGAAGTTCCCCAAAACTGTACCTGTGTGCAAAAAACCAGGAAATAGCAGACTGCTGATATGGCGGGCAGAATGTGCAAAAAGAGGGCATTTTTCGCCAATTTGAGGGGGCGAATGATCTCCAAATGCTCTGAAAATCACTGGGGACCTGCTCATAGAATTATGGCATCCATTGGTATCATCCGTCTCCTTTGACAAATCCTCAAACTGAAATGGCGCAATTATGAATTTTCGACCAAAAACCCAAAAAATGCCAAAAAAAAAAAAGTTGTCGAAAAGGGCTCAAAATTGGCACACATGACCCTCAGGGGTCCATAGCAACATGCTCCGAAGCTGATGCCAAAATATCAAGGGCTGATATGCTTTTCTCCTCTTTCTGTGCCGGGTGCTTCCTCTTTGCCTTCTTCAATTTCTCTTGGGCTGCCTTTAGTTTGTGCCTGGCAAACTGATTAAACTTTTGAAAGTGATGAGTCCTCTTCCTTTGTAGCTCTAGATCTCTGTTCGCCCTCTCAAGCTTCATTTCCAAGTGTTTTTTAGCTCTTTCAAGCCATGCCTCTTTGTTTTCTTCAATTTCCTGCTCAAGGAGTGCAGTGAGAGGAAAGGCTTGGAGATGGGCTTGTTCTTCTGCTTTCTGCTTTTCCAAGGCTCTTTTAAGCCCGATGGTCCTAGGCCTCTTCCGCCTAGGCTGGTCTTCCTCCTCTTCATCATCAAACTCACCAATGAGTTCTTCTATCCTTGCTTGCGCCTTAGCTGCCTCATTCTTATATTTGATTGCCCGTGCTTCATGAACAACTGTGTGAACATTCATCTGTTTGTTTTGAATCTCTAAGAAGTGGTTGAAGTTCCTTGCTCTTTGAAGATCCTCCTCTAATGCCTCAATTTGTCCCTCTTTATGAATTAGGAGGTTTTCAAGAAGGCGGGCCTCATTATCACTGTCATCGCTTTGGATTGGGATGACAGCTAATTCACCTCCATGCTTTGTACTTTTTCCAACTTTTCTTTTCCCTTTGAAGGCCAATCTTGCGCTTTTCCTCCTTGGCATGCTAGTAGGTGTCCTTTTGGGTGATTTCCTTTTGCTAGGAACAACCTTTGTCATTGTTAGAGTGGCAGCCTTGGACCCTCTCTTCATTGCTGTGCTGAGCTTTGTTCTTTTGGGAGGAGGAGAAACAACTGATTTACCTTTGACATCTTCCTGAACTTGCTGCTCTCCTTGAAGCTGATGGATGTCTTCTTCTTGTTGTTCACTTGGCTGCCCCTGTTTGCCAACATTAGCTTGCTGTTCTTCATCAATTCCTTGTTCATTTGGTGCTTCAAACTGCTGCCCTTCTTCGCCAAAATCAAGCTGATGCTGTTCTTCATCTTATACTTGCTGACCTTCACCTTTTGTTTGCTGCTGTTCCTCATCTTGTACTTGCTGACCTTCACCTTCTGTTTGCTGCTGTTCCTCATCTTGTACTTGCTAACCTTCACCTTCTATTTGCTGCTATTTACTACCCTATCCTTCTTCCTGTTGACTTGGCTGTCCTGTAGTCATTCTGAGCCTTCTAGGAGTAGGCCTACTGGACAAAGGTACCGGGCGATGGATAGGCTGAGTGGGAGACACATGGACAGGAGGAACAGTAGAGAAATCTGGATGACTGATGAATACATCCCATGGAACCTCTTTTTTCTCTAGCTGGTGTCGGAAGATAATCTTGATCAGAGAATGATGGAAAAGAGAAGGTATTTGCAAAGGTGGGGCCTTCTTCTGAACAGTAGATGCCATCTTCTCGATGCTCTTGAATAAAAAGTAAGGGAGGTTTATTTGCCCGCTTCTAGTAAAATGCATCAATAATCGGACATGGTAGGCATAAACTCGATCAAACCTCCCTTCACAAGTGAAATATTTCATTATGACTTTCATAAGAGGAGCATAGCTGTCAAGGAGATATGAAAAAGGGAAAATAGCAGTGAGAGCCTCTCTATGCTCAGGCTTGGTGAAAGGTTTGTAATATTCTAAGTCAAGATGAGCCTGTTTGAACCATTTTTCGCCATGATATGGAATCTTGGTGGCCTTGGACACATACCTTGGAGAAATCTTGAAATCAAGACCTGCCACTTGGAAATGTTTTTCTTTGAATCTCAGGGCGCACAAGTGTGTTAATGGCGAAAAACTCTTGACTTCTTGTATTTTCTGGCAAAACTCTAGGCAACCTACTTCATGGAAGTTGAAAAGGACAGATGGATGAGCATTAACCTCTTCTGTAGAGATAGGCTCATATCTTTTGTGCGGACCGCTCCTGCTGTCTTGCCTCGGAGGCATTTTGACCTGAATATGCTTTGGAAAAGACAAACTGCTTCATTGTGTGTAAACTGCCCTGTTGGAGTCAAACTGTGTCAATGTACTGCTTTGACAGAGAAACAAAGTGATTTGGATGGTTTGAAACAAGTTTCTTTGTAATACACAACCTCTGCTCTCTTAAAAAGTAGCCTTCTATCTTGAATGTACCTCATCCAGGCAGATTTCCCAATAGGACACCATATAGTAAAAGGGAGGCAGACTGCTGGGAGGAGTTTGCTGTGAGAAGCGCCAAAATCACCCTGTTCTGTGAAATTTTAGATGTCAATCAATACACTTGTATCTCTGCCTCAGGGTAGAATTTCAATGATTAACAACCTGCTCTTCTCGGAGTGCAAATAAAACAACAGACTTATGGATATGCAGTCAAACTTCAGTGTAGGTATATAGTCAAATTTTATTGTTTTGAACAAGGTGACAGAGTTTGGAAAATGCCTCAAAAGGTTTCAGCAAGGTCTGCAAGAGTCTCTACCTTGCCACATAGGCAAGACCTCCTATCAATATAACACCTCTGGTTATGTTAGAAAAGCCTTTACTTTGGATGGATAACAACTTGTCAATAATATTGAAAAACACAAGGCAGTCAACCAACAAACACAGTGAATACTGTTCCTTTGTGAGAAGTGTGAACAACCTTCCTCCGGAGCTTCAACCTATAATTTTCTGCTTGACCAAGGACCCTTTCTCCAACTAAAATTCACTGTTTCTCTATATGTATGTCATTCCTTTAAACAGAAACAGGCTTTAACCCAGTTATCTTTGGAAGAATGTCTTTATGCCCTCTGAAAATCCACTCGAAAATGATCCTTTGAAGAATAGAGAAACAGTCACAGTGATATAGTGAACAACTGTCTTTTGGTGGTTGAGTAGGGTAACTTTGCCCTATGGTGCTTTAAAGAAATGACACACCTTTGTCTTTGATTAAACACAAGGCGAAACACACAAGGTTTTTAACTTAATCACAACCTCTTTCCCATAGGCACTTCTAACAGTGAATTTGTCATTAAAACACAGCTTCAAACTATGGGCATTTTCACAGCAAAACTATTTGACAGATATTATGATGTGGCAAGATAAACGGGGATAGGCTACTCTTCAAATTTGACCTTGACCTTGCTAGGCAGTTTCTTGAAATATATGTCGATATGTATATGTGGTCAAACTCAACAATTTGTCCTAACCCTTATTCTTACACCGCAGTTTGAAACAGGCCTTTAAACCTTCCTGTCACTTAGAAATTTTTTTGAAATCTAGGGGAAAATATATAAGAATACCTTTAATTTTGATGAAAAAACCCTTGGGGAGGGCTGGAGTGGCACCGGAAGTCCTTGAAACCTGCGCGGCACTCTTCAAGGAAAGAACGGCGTGCACAAACATCACGGGCGGTCTGTCGGGTCGGGCAGTCGGGCGGTCGGGCGCCGTGTATAGGCGCGTCGCGTGATTGTACAGGCACTTCGTGCATACACTGGCCGCCTGTGTAAAATCGTTCCCAGGCGCGTCGCGCGAATTGGCAGGCACGTCGCGCAATGTAAACTGACGCAAATTTCTACAATTTCACCTGGAACTTTCTTTGCTTGATGCCGAGGGTAATAAAAATACCTTGCTCGATTTGAAAATGGGAATGCACTTTTCAACCTTACTCCCTCGACATAAAAAACTCCCAACGGTCAATAATTTTAAATGTAACATGAACTCTCGGTTGGGTTTTGTAAGGTGAAAACAGTCTTTTTGACCCTTCTTAACAATACTCCTCGACGTAATTTCAACTCGGAATCACAGGCGACCGAACTTCAAACTTTGAAAAATAACTTAATAACCTTTATACCATCTCCGTCACCGTGTTTAATGATGCTGGTGATATTTATGATGTAGAGTAACCCCCCTTTTAAAACTGTCAAGAAAATACCTGAGAACTGCTTAGTTTTCGAAAGGGTAGGTTTTGCCTTGTTAATTTGCTTTGACAGCCTTGGTGTTTATTTACTTCTTCAGACCTTTACCTACTGTGGGTGCCAAGTTTACTGGTCTTCTTGGACCTTTGATCTAAGAAAAGCTCATTGTTTCGACATACTTTCTTGCCTGTAGGTGTATCATTTATGATATATCTGTTCTTTGGAATAAAGAAAAACTGTGCTTGTTTTAAATCACCTAAACAAAGACAGTTTTTGAAAATAACCTCCTTGCCTATTCATAAACTTGTATGTCTTTTGGGAACAAAACCTGAAATGCCTCCCATCATTTGTGATGTATATTCTGAAAGGGGAACTTTTATGAACCAGGAAAAACAGGTCTCTTGGAAACATAGTTATCATTTATTTTGAACAGTGCATTGATCTTTTGTAATAGAACCATTCCAAAGCTCAACTCTGTCCACTGTTTTACTTTCTTGGTGATATTTTAAAAGAAAAAACCACACAAGATCTGTTGAAGAGCTTTGAAAGCTATTTTGTCATTTTAAAAGGAGATGGTCTGTCTTCTTCCAACTTGTTTGATAATTTCTGCTTCCAGGTGATTTGTAAGCTTCTCCTTGGATTGTAAGTGCCATATTTTAGTTGCATCCAGTCACACCATATTTCTCTGTTTACTTGAAAGGCGCTCCTTTAGACTCCTTGGGGTATGACAGTGAGGTGTTGTTTGACCCCTTCTCTTAAGAAAACTGCCCCTTTTTGTATCAATGGCATATACATTCAAATTGTTTCCTGTCCACTATGAGGTATAGTTTGACAGAATTTTTCCTATGGGTAGGAAAAACAATATTTTTTGAAACATAAACACCATTTGTCACCTGTGTAAATTTTTTTGCTTTCTTTCTTTGTCTCTTTCCACTACACCTTTTGACCAATCAGTTTTAACAATATTCAATGCCTCTATTATCTACTCATGAAAGAAGGAGGCCCTTCACTTGGCAGAGTATCTGAAGATTGTTTGATAGCCTGCCTGACAAAGGTTTTCCTTGAATGTGAAAGGTAAGCAAAAAAATTTGAAAAACATCAATACTGGCACCTCTGCTTGCAATCACTACTGTGCTTCAGAAAAACCCTAGTCGAGGTGTTACTGTCTCACTGTACTGCCCTGAGGGGAACTGAAATGTCATCATTTACTTTGGTCAACTTATGACAAATTATTTGAAAGATAATCCCTGTGACTATGGAGGTCAGTACCCTTTGAAAAACAAACAACCTTTCTTCTACTTGTGTGATGACATGATCTGTCAGCATCTCTTCAATTTGGTCTTGTGGGAAAGCAAGCTGCCTATGATTAGAATTGTTTTTACTCATGATATGCCTCTCTAAAGTTTCATCAATTCACATGATTTGAAAACTTCTCATGACTTCCTTTACAAGACCAAACTCTGTTTTCCTTTGAACTTGCATACCTCAGATTCTATCCCTGCTGTGATTATCACTTACACTCAGAAGAAAACACGAGTCTTTGTAGACTCAAGCATTGAGTAAAACAGCTTTGGACCTTGCAGGTTTAAAGTCAATGGCATGTTCTGGCGGCAACCCCTGCAGCACATGAATGGAAGGAGGCACCCTAACCCTCTGCTTGTAAATGAAGGAGGTTCTGGGCCATGACAATTTACCAGTTTGCTGTGACAGTGGTGTCTTTTTCTTACTGTGATTTTCATGCTGGAAAGAGGCTGCAAGATCTTGATGAGTGACTCTTTGTTTTGTAGATTCATCTCAGGCTCATGCTACATTTAGAAGCAGCTGTTCTTCTAACTGTAGATTCAAGAATTTTCTCCTGAGTCAAAAGTTATATTTCCTGTCTTTGTAGAATCCATAAAACACTGTGAAACACCTAATAATCAGCTTGAGACTGTGGTTTATGCAGTGCTGAGACCTAGGGGGTGTGAGTGGCGCGACTTAGAGCTATTTGTCAATTTAATTTGCAAAGTGGGAGGTCAGTCATGGTTGGTATGTAGCAGATGGAGGCTTTTTGGCTTTTTGATGATTGCCAAGGGTAAAATGTCTTAAAGCGCCACTTCCTAACATAGGGGAGGCTTTTGAAACAGACTTGGATTTTTCTTTTAAAGCTGATGGGCAAACCAATAGGGCTGAAGCTAGATAGGATAGTGATATTGAGGTTTTTTATTTTGACATGGTGGTGAGAATTTGAAGAGCGAAAAAATTTTTTTAAGGAGAAATTTCTGGACTGAAAAATTGACATAAGAAATGTGACACCTGAAAAAACTGTTCTGAAACTCTGAAGTCATCACTAACATGTAAAAAATACTGATGGCTAACAACTTACATCTTGAACATTCAAAACTCTATTGTGGCAACGAATATTCCTGAGTTTATCGAATTTGCATCTTAAACTCTTGGTCCTTCAGCAGTTACTTCTGATTCACAAGTTCACGTTGAGCCTTCTTTCATTCCTACCATTCCCATGCAACCATCTATATTTGATCAGAAATATACAGTAGTTCCTCCTCCATCTCCACCACATACACATCGTACATCTACTGCTCCTACTCCACCTGTTTCTCCAAGACAGATCATAAATCCACCAAGAGCAATGACTGCTAGATTCGCACCTCTTGTCTTGCCCCAGAACTTAGATCCCATGCCCACTGATTATCAGAGTAAAATCCCATTGTTTGATGGTACTCCTCAAAGTGTGCCTGCTCAGCAGCATATTGATAGAATGACAGACTTCTTTGATCTCCATGAAATTGATGAAGAGAATGTCACCATGAGATTGTTTGTGCAAACTTTTGGAGGTGAGGTATGCAAGTGGTTTAGAGCTTTGCAGCCCAGAAGTATTAATACATTATACGAGCTTCAGAGACATTTTCTAGATCAGTGGGAAATGAAGAAGGATCCACTTCAAATCACTTCTTAATATACCAAGATCAAGCGCAATGCTGGTGAGTCCATCCAATACTATATTATCAGATTTAATGCGGTTTATAATGCAATTCCTGATGATTTGAGGCCATCTAAGAAGTCAGCTTTGTTAAAATTTCTGGATGGTTTTGATCCAAAGATGGCCTATTCATTACGAGACAGAGATCTGCCCACCTTAGAAGATATGCAGAAAACTGCAGTGAGTGTTGAGGCAAATTTGAATGATAAGAGAGCTAGATTGAAAGAAGAGAAGAAAGTTGTAATAAAGGAAGAAGCTTCTGCATCTACATTAGATCAGCTACTTCGCAAGGTGGAAAGAATGATTGAAAAGCTCACACTTGATAAGCCTGAACCACAGATTCAAAATCCCAACTTCCGTTGTCAGCAACAGCCCCAATTCAAGATCAAACAACGAGAGCAGCGAGCACAATAACCAGCAGTCCAACAGCAATTAAAGACACCTCTTCAGTAGAATTTTGTTGGTCAGGATTTAGATTATGAAGATGATGTAGTAGGGGAGGAAAATCATTTCTTTACTTCTGATGATTTGCCCATTTATATCACTGAAGATGAGGAGTATGCAGAAAGTTCAGCTGTACAAAGAGATGAGGATTTTATCTTGGCCAATGATGCAGCTGTTGAGGAAGAGTCGGATGAGTATCAGAGAGGTTATATGAATGCCTTGTCAGCCCAGCAGAAGCAATATTCTCTTAGAAATAGATATGTGCTTGTCAACCCAATCCAAAAGAGAAAGGAAGTTTCAGCACCTAAAAACGATTCACCTATTGCACAAAAGAAAGCAAAGGAGATAGTTGATCCCGCTGCCACCAAGTCATCATGAGCAGAAAAATCAAATCAGCCAATTACATCGAGGGAGAAGGATGAAAAGTAAGATTTTCCAGCCAAAGAGATCGAAAAGACTTCAGCCTTTATTTTGGAGAATGAGATTTCTAAATTAAAGGTATCCATTCCCTTTACTGAACTAATGAAGAACAGCAGTTATAGAGGTCAAGTTTCCAAAATTTTGAATTTTGATCCCATGTCTGTATGGTGAATATTGAAGATGATCAACCTGAACTGATATTTGGACCAGCTTTAGATGGTGAGTCTCCAGATAGCGAAGTGCCTCCTTTTTATATCAGTCTTTGATTGCATGAGTTTGTATTGCATAATGCCATGTTCGATTCTGGTGCTTCCCATAATCTTATGCCGAAGGCAATCATGGAGAAGTTGGGTTTAGACATCACTAGGAAGTACCATGATCTTTATTCATTTGATTCTAGCAGAGTAAGATGTATTGGGCTCATTAAAGACTTGGTTGTTAGTTTGGATCAAATTCCCACAAAGAATGTTTTGATGGATGTAGTTGTGGCAGACATTCCTCCCAGGTTTGGTATGTTGCTTTCCAGATCTTGGGGAGCAAAATTGAAAGGGACTTTACAATTAGATTTCTCCTATTCAACTATTCCCATGTTTGGTCAAATGAGAAAGTTGTACCGGGAACAAAAAATGAAGTATATGATTACAACCAAGGAGAAACCGGTCAATCATCCGATTAACTATATACATACAGATTTAGAGTCTTTTGTTTTGTTTTCCGATAGTTTCAATGATGTAGATAGTCAGTTATTTCAAGCAGAAGATATTCCAGAGATTACCGAGAATTTCAGAGAAGTTTTGCAAAAAGAAAGGCAAAAACTGGAAAGCACAGTTGAGTAATCAGCTAAAGATAGTGGACAGCAAGTAGAAAAAACAGAGCTAGCACAATTTCAGCACTTAGAAGATGATGAAGAGGGTCTATGGACCATGGCTTTCGATGGTGCAGTGGGAAATGATGGTGTTGGGATCGGTATTTGGGTACGCAGTCCTTTTTCCGCTCCAAACAAGGTACCGAGCAATGTACGGGTATGTTCTTACAAATTAGCTTTTGACTGTTCGAACAATGAGGCTGAGTACGAAGCTCTGATTGCTGGCCTAAAAATTCTTAGAAAGTTGAATGCTAAGAGAATTGCAGTCTATGGCGACTCCGAATTGGTGATTAAGCAAGTAAGGGTTGAATATCAAACGAAGCGTCCCCGAATGCGGGCTTACCGAAATGTTGTTCTGGATATTTTGAAACAGTTTCCAGATTATACTTTGACTTGTATTCCTCACATTCAAAATGGAATTGCAGATGCACTTGCTAAGGCAGCAAGTAACTTTAAAATCCCAATGAACTCAAGCAATAAGTTCGAAATCCATGTGAAGCACCGTCCTACCATCCTAGATAATCAAAGAGGTTGGCAATTTTTCCAAGATGATGATTAGATTAATGATTTTCTGCAAAATAAAGGTAAGTTCAAAGATACCTCAATTGATGTAGAATATGATGATGGTGAAGCTGACGTGCAAGTCAACCAAATGGAAGTGTTACAGCTGAAAGATAACGTTATTCCTAAAGGTTTGATATCTTTAGAAGAGCTCTTCGATCAGGATGATGTGGCCAAGAAACCAACCTTACGGCCGACTGAAAAAGGAGTTGAAGATGTAAATATTGGAACAACTGAAGACCCCAAGATGGTGAAGTTATCCAAATCATTGCCACCGGAGGTAAAAGAAAAATATGTGAGTTTGTTGTCTTCTTTCGTTGATGCTTTCGCTTGGGACTATTCAGATTTAAAGACGTATGATACCAATATAATTCAACACACTATCCCAATCAAGCCTAATCAGAAGCCTTTCAGATAGAAGCTGAGAAGGATCAACCTGAAGTTGTTGCCATCAATTGAGAAGGAGGTAAACAGGTTGTACAAATCAGGAATCATTTTCCCCATCAGATTTTCTGATTGAATTTCCAATTTGGAGCCAGTGCGGAAAAAGACAGGTGAGATTCGGTTGTGCATTGATTTCTGAAATCTGAACAAGGTGTCATTGAAGCACAATTATCCATTGCCCAAAATGGATCATATACTGCAGTGAGTAGTTGGAGCATCTCGTATGTCACTACTCGATGGTTATTCTAGATATAACCAAATTTTGGTCCATGAGGACGACCGAGACAAAACCGCGTTCACCACTCCGTGGGGAACTTTCCACTATGCCAAGATGCCATTCGGTTTGAAAAATGCTGGTGCGACTTTTCAGTGGGCGATGGACATGGCTTTTGCGAATGAGAAGGATGTATTTCTTGTTATATACCTTGATGATTTGATAGTCTTTTCCAATTCAGATGAAGAGCATATGTATCACTTGAAAGTTGTTTTTCAAAAGTGCAAAAAATATGGTGTCTCGGTTAATCCAAAAAAGAGCTTGTTTGCCATGGATGAGGGAAAATTACTTGGTCACATTATTTCAAAAGATGGCATTCGTATTGATCCAACACGTGTTGAAGAAATTCAGCAAATTGACCCTCCCAGGAATAAGAAGGAGATTCAGTCTTTTAACGGTAAGATGAACTTTTTACGCCGCTTTGTCCCTAACCTTGCTGAACATCTAAGAGAGATAACAAATATGCTAAAAAAGGACAGCCAAGTGAAGTGGACTGAAGAGGTGGTAAAGTCATTTAATTTAGTGAAGTTGGCACTATCTTCAGCTCTGGTGTTAATCAGCCCGGATTACACCCAAGATTTTATTTTATTTTCATTTGCTTCAGAGCATACCATGGCAGCTGTGTTAATGCAGAAAAGAGATGGGCATGAGAAGCCAATAGCTTTTTTCATTTGAACTATAAGAGACGCAGCCTTGAAGTACAACATCATTGAGAAGCAAGCTCTGGCACTGGTGAAAGCATTAAAGGATTTCTGGGTATACATTTTGCATTCTCATATTTTGGCTTATGTTCCTAACGCTGCCGTGAAAGACGTTTTAGTACAAACTGATCCAGAAGGAAGACGAGGCAAGTGGATTGCAGCTTTGCTGGAGTATGATGTGGATATAAGGCCCACGAAGCTTATCAAGGGACAGGGGCTGGCGAAGCCTATGGCTGAATCGAATTTGCATGCATTAGACATAAATCTGATTGTTGCTATGTCTGATGAGGATGAGGAGAATTCGCCACTTCAGGTATCGAAAATTTTTGTTGCTTCTCCGTGGTATTAATATATCGTGTATGTTCTTCAAAATTTGTCACCACCGCGCGGCATGACTAGAAACAAAGGTAGAACTCTGAAACTAAAGGCTGCAAAATTTTGTATTTTGAATTTTGCACTTTATTGGAAAGATCCGGGTGGTGTTTTGTTGAATTTTTTGGTGGAGGAAGAAGCGAAGAAGGTAATGGAGGATTTCCATAAAGGAGACTGCGGGGGTCACCATTTTTGGAAAACAACAGCCAATAAGATTTTGAGAGCGGGATACTATTGGCCGAAATTGTTTGCTGATGTGTATAAGACAGTAAAAGGCTGCCATGAGTGCCAGATTTTTGAAGGAAGACGGAAATTACAGCCTTTGCCGCTTAAACCAATTGAGGTAAGCGCCCTTTTTCAGCAGTGGGGTTTGGATTTCATTGGGGAGATCCATCCTTCTTCTTCAGGAAAACATATATGGATCCTAAAAGCGACTGATTACTTCACAAAATAGATCGAAGTAGTTCCCACCAGGCAGGCTACCGATTCAGTAATCATTTCTTTCCTTGAGAATAACATTTTGTCTCGTTTTGGTTGCCCGAATAAATTGATCACTGATAATGTAGCAAATTTTAAATCAAGAAAGATGATTGAGTTTTGTGCCAAGTATTAAATCATTTTGGGGCATTCAACCACCTATCATCCGCAAGGCAATGGATTGGCAAAATATTCCAATAAATCTTTAGTCAACATCATTAAAAAGTTGCTGGACATAAACAAGAAGAGTTGGCATAAGAAGCTGGTCAATGTGCTATGTGCTGATCGGGTGAGTCAAAAGAAATCCATTGGTATGTCCCCCTTTGAGTTAGTTTATGGAGTGGATACAGTGTTTCCTACCTCTCTTGTTGTTCCGTTGGTCAAGCTTCTTTAGGAAGCTGACAGTGAAGAAAGCCATATGCAGAGAAGGATAAATCAGATGATTCATTTGCAGCAAACGAGAGAAGAGGTTTTCCAGAACACATTTAAGTTGCAAGAGAGAATCAAGAAGATCTATGACAGGAAAGCGAAGGCGGATAAATTCCAGTTGGAGGAAGAGGTGCTGAAGTGGGATGCTAGAAATGAGGACAAAGGTAAACACAGTAAGTTTGAAAATATCTGGAAAGGTCCATTTAAGATTTCATCATATCGAGGTCATAACGCCTTTCTTCTAAAGGAGATGAATGGTGAAGACTGTCCAGGAGGGCTGGTCAATGGTCGGCTGCTCAAGAGGTACCATTTCTAAGATGTTTTCTGCTGATCACATTTTCATTTTACATATCATTTATTTCAATTTCATCGCAAGTGTGTACTGTGGTCTTTTCTTCAGTCTGGGGCCTGAAGTGAAGGCTAGAATTCTAAAGAAGGATTTCAGTTTTGGTTTGAGTCTGTCTAGTTGGTTTGGTTCAGTCATTTCAGTTTTAAAAGTTGAGTCAGTTTCAGTCAAATAAATTGGGTCAACATTCTTGAGTTTATTTGTCAAAATAATGGACTCCATAGCCCAATGGACGAAGGCACTGTCTATCTCTCCCAGAGATCTGCCGTTGTTGGCACCTCCAAGGAGCCACCATCCCCATTGGAGCGAATGTTAGAGTCGGTCTTTACATTCCTCCGTCAGAGATCATTTCTCTTATTGCATTTCATTTTTAGGTGTCCCATGCAATTGATTCATCTACATTCCGTTAGGGGCATGCCATCATCTGACAGAAGGGATTTGTTCTCTCATTTTTCCTCATGTTTGTACCTACTGGGTTGGTCGAAATTTATCAAAATTCATTAAAGTTGATTTCAGTAATTTACAGTCATAGATGGCATTTTAGTTAAACAAGAGTCATTTTAGTCATTAGGTCTAGGATTTGGTCTTCAGAAGATCAAATAATGCCCGCAGGCCATGAGGATGTATTCAATAAGTTTTCATTTCAATATTTCTATCATCAATAATGCTCAAAGATGTTTCTTCTTCAAAACTCTGTTTTGAGGAAGAAATCGTGAAATTTATTTTTTGTAATAAATATGTTTTTTTAAAGTCTTCCGTCATGAAATAATTCAAATGCAGCCCTGGTCATCCTTTGCCGAATTCCAATGCCATCATCCCTGCAAAAAATTAACCAAGAAACCATCATTTCAAGCCAAAAAAAAATCAAAGAGGAAACTTGAAAAAACATAGTTGTATTAAAAGTGAAAAAGTGCCAAGCAAAAAAGTTACAAAGTGGGTTTTTGAGAAACAAAAAATTAAATCCATCACTATTTGAGATATTTTCATTATTTGAATAGCCATTTGCATCCAAGAGATCGATTGAAAGTCGAAGTTTAGTGGTGAGAGGGCGAAACTATAATTTTGAAGCCAAGACTGTGTTTAGAGTGCGTGCGGCGCATTGAGTAAGAGCGCGACGCACTAGGCCTCTTACCACAGTGATTTTCTCCAACTGGCGCGGAACATAGAGAAATTTGGCCTCATTTTGACTCTTCAGCTCAGAAATTCGCCCAGTTTTGACTAGTTTCACTTTTTGATGTAACTATGGATCTATCTTGATGTAATTTGATGATTATGATGTAATTTTGGCTCATTTTTACTTTTTCTAGAGGATTCATTCACTAAAAAGTGAAAATTAAGTGAATGGATCATTTTCCTAGCATATAGAGGCAAGTTGTTTGATTGCCTAGATTTCAGTTCCTAGTTTCGAATTGGTTGAAACAGCTCCTAGAAGGATGAGCTCGACCCCTAGAGGCATGGGAAGGGGTTAGGATGCTCTATATATCATGTATTTTCTGAGACATTTTCAGGGTTGGATACTTGGGAAAATTTTGGCACTTCATTGTACATTCACTTCTGCATTTTTTGGCAAAGGAAAGACCAGGGTTTTGCAACACTTGTTGGGATCCTTGTGGCTCTGAGTTTTGAGGATGTTTTTCTCCATGTATCTGTAAGTTTCAGTAATTTTATATGTATGCCATTTCCCTTCTCTTTTCTTCTGAATTAAACAAATGAGTAACTAAGGTAGAATTCATTAGTTTGTTGGTGCTCTACCTTAAACTTTTGTTTAGTTTTATATGTTTTTGTCAGTTTGAAGAGGATCCTTGCACCCTCTTGCCCTCTTCAGCTCCTCAGCAGTATTTTCCATCCATTCATTGAATCTAAGACATCAAAGTCATTTCCTTCCCTTCCCCAACTTGAACTCTGCAAGAATTTGGCCTCATCCCCAAGCCCAAAATTGCCTTTTCCTTTTTCCAACAAAAACCCTTAAAAAATCATTTCAAACTCCTTGATTAATATAGCTAGCCTAAAATTAGCACTCATTTCAGTCATCTCAAGGCCTATTGATACATTTTTCCTGAGATTGACTCGGAGAGAGCCCTCTCCTGTTCTGGTAGGGCTAGCTACCAGACTGAGCGTGGTTTGGTGTTACCCTGAATCCCGCCTTCCTTCAGCCTAATGTGGATTTGGGCACTAATAGAAGGTAGGAAATATACACCACCTCCTCCTCATATCAAAGAAGCTAAAAAATATGTTTATGTTTTCAGTGTGGAGAGTGAAATTTCCAAAATCAAAATACCAGTACCTTTTGGAGAAATTCTTTAGGTAAATTAGTATAGAAGCAACATTGTGAAAATTATAAATTCACAACCAGGAGTTGTTGATATATTAAATATTCAAGAGGATCCTCCAACAATATACTTGCGTCCAATATTAGAAGATGAACAGAATGAGGAGGTGCCTCCTTTTTATGTTAGCCTTAGCATTCATGCTATGACATTGCATAATGCCATGTTGGATTCGGGGGCCTCTCACAATATTATGCCCAAAGTAATCATGGAGAGGATGGAATTAGAAATTACTATACCATAGAAGGACTTTTTTTCTTTTGATTCAAAAAGAGTTCAGTGCATTGGTTTAATTAAAGATGTTGTTTCTAGTCTTACACAAGTCCCTGCCAAGATAGTGGTCATGGACATTTTGGTAGCAGATATTCCACCAACTTTTAGCATGCTATTATCAAGGTCATTGGAAGAAAAAATCAAAGGTACAATGCAGATGGACATTACTTATGCTACCATTCCTATTTTTGGTGAGCAAAGGAGAATGTATAGAGAAACAAGAATGGATTACATGGTGAGTAGTAAAGATAAACCTCAAAACTTTCCAATTTATGCTCTTGATACTGAACTTGGATCTGCCAATATTTTAAATGAGTTGAATGATGAAGCAGAAGATGAGAATAAGGTAGAAAAATAGCAATCTGAAATTCAGCAGACATAAAAGAAGCAAGCAGAAGAACAACAAATCAGTGATGAGAAGGTAGAAGGTTGGTGGTTGTTGCACTTTGATGGATCAGTAGGAAGAGAGGGGGCATGAGCAGTAATTTGGATCACAAGTCCAACTGATGAAAGTAATTTCTTTTCCTACAAACTGAATTTTGATTGCTCAAATAACATGGCTGAGTATGAAACTTTGATTTTGGGCTTAGAAGCTTTGAAAAGAATGGGTGCTCAAAATGTTTTTGTTTGTGGAGATTATAGATTAGTCATTAAACAAGTTGAAGGTGTGTATCAAACAAAGGATGCGAGAATGAGGGCATATAGAAACTTAGTCATGGACATGTTGGAAAATTTCCATGAACATTCATTCATTGTTAAGACTAGAGACCAAAACTCCATTCATTCCCTAGTTGTCTCTGCAAGTCTTTTCATCATTCCCATACATTCCATTGAAAAATATGAGGTTGAGGTTCGCCATAGACTAGATATTCCTGATAACATTATCCATTGGCAAGTCTTTGAGGATGACCAACAAGTTAAGAAATTTATTGAGCTGAAAGAAGAGTTTGAAAACATACAAGTAGATCAGCAAAACAGCTAAAAGAAGAGTTTGAAAATATACAAGTAGATCAGCAAAACATGCTTGCTAAATCTAAGGGAAATTATGAAGTGATACAGCTGAAGAATAATTCTATTTCCAAAGGCCTCATACCCCTTGAGAAGCTTTTTGATCAGAATGATGTGTTTAAATCTCCTAGGATACAAGCTAATGATGAAAAGGTAGAGAGTTGTAACCTTGGTATAGTAGCTATGCCAAAAATGATTAAACTTTCAAAGTTTCGTTCAGTTGATATGAAGCATAAATATATTGAGATGATGAGAATATTCATAGATGTTTTTGCTTGGAGTTATGCTGATTTGAAGAAATATGACCCTACTATCATTCAACATACTATTCCCATTAAAGAAAATGAAAATCCTTTCAAACAGAAGTTGAAGAGAATTAATCCACTTCTCATGCCTCTGATTGAGAAGGAAATCAAGAATCTCTTTGATGCCAAAATCATTGTTCCAATCAGATTCTCAAAGTGGCTTTCAAACTTGGTTCCTGTCAGAAAAAAGAGTGGAGAAATCACAATATGCATTGACTTCAGAAACTTGAACAAAGCCTCTCCAAAGGACAACTACCCTCTCCTAAAGATGGACCAAATTTTGCAGAACATTGTTGGTTCCCAAAGGATGTCTATGCTTGATGGTTTTTCAGGTTATAATCAGATACTTTTGCATTTAGATGATCAGGAAAAAACAACCTTTACTACACCATGGGGCACATTCATGTATGCCAAGATGCCATTTGGTATCATGTAATGTTCCAAAATTTTCATTAAGTTAATTGGAACATTAATTTTTCTTTCCTTTTAATAAAAATAATAAAATGGGTAAAGGGGCCCATGAAGAAGCATAATAAACAATCCTAATGTGAAAATGGGTCACTTAAGTGGCTTATTTTTCATCTCCTAGTGTGAAAAGTGGAAAATACAAGAATACCAGGTCAAGTTTGACCAAGTCGATAGCGCTGCCTAAAGAGGTGTAGCTTGCATGAGAAGACAACGTAGTTTTGATAGGAGGGATATTATTGGATGAGAGAAACCCTAATGGGTGGGGTCCATGGCAAGGAAGCCTCCTCTTGGCATAAAATAAGGAAGGAGAGCCATTTCTCATTATGTTTGAGATTTCGATTTTGGTCTTCTCTCCCCAATTGTTCAACTGGGATAGATGTGCTGCTTAGCACAAGGGAGATTTCTGTTTAGGAGTTTCCTCTCCTTCATTGGGAAGCTTTGGAGGACCTATTATTCATTCTCCTCACATCCAAGCTTTAGGCCAAGGTAACCATATTCAGCTATAGCATTTTCCAGCTGGGCAGAAATGTTGAGTTGCTGGGGGTTGTAGTGAGGATTCATTACCACTCACTTCTAGAGCTAGTTTTACAAAGGAGGAGCTCATTCTTTCTATGGGAGATTATTGAGGAAGATCCTAGAGCTTAATTCTAGATTTTTGAATTGGGCGATATGTTTCATCTCATTCCCATCACAGTCTCTTACCCATATTGCGTTATTTTCAGAGGGCACTTGCAGGAGGGGCTCACATTGTGGATTGGAGGGTGTAATATTTAATGAAGGAAGTAGCCTTTCACTTTGAATATCATTGGAGGAGGTTTCTTCATCATTTTCATCATTTCTATCCTTCTCTTTTTTTGTATTGTTATTGAGTTGCAGCTGCTACACTGCACTTCGACATTTTTCCAATTTGTACATTTTGGCCAATCCCTTGGAGGATTGTTGTAGTATGTTTTCCGGGGTTGAGATATTTCTCCCCAACTTTATTTGAGCTTTCTATTGCTATAACATTGTGTCTATATCAATTTGCAATCATTTCTCATTATGGATTGCACAGTCATAGCTTGTTGCTGGGTTGTGTAGCTGTGCATTTTCACTTTTGCATGTACATCTGTCTTGGGGCTAACCTGGCCTATCTTGAGAGGTTTTTCCTCAAGTTCTTGTATATCTATTTGTAGCTGCACATAATATATTGGCTATGCTCTCTTCTTCCACCATATGTGTTAGTATGAATCTGTTGTTGAAGTGTAAGAAAAAAGACCACTTCAGCTGTGCATAACAAATATCCCTAACAACAAAAGATGTCTGCCAATATCTTTAGATCTGAAGTTAGTTGATCAAGACAAATGCTGCAAAAATCCAGATCTATGCATAAAAATACATTAAGAAGAAAAAATGAGGTTTTTATCCAAGCATCCAATAGGCAAGACAAGAATAATATTTTTGAAAGAATTATATATTAAGGGCACCTGGGAGGAAGAAAAGAAAGGTGTTTCCAATTCTTCTCAATGGGATGGGTTCTTGAAAGTCCTCAGCACTTCAAATATAGAATTTCTCTCTCTTGTTGGTGTAGAAAACCCAGACAAACCTAGACTCAAAGGGAGCTCACAAAGAAAATAATGGAGAATGTGACAATGATAATGGCTCAAAGTCAGACCAAGAGTATAGATCCAGAGTGATCTAATAGGCAAAAAAAAAGGAGAATAATGGTAGGAAAAACCCTCCTATTTATAACAAAATATTGGGTCATTCTAGATCTTGGTGCATGATTAAAATAATATTAACCAAATCTAGATCCACCTTTTATGGAATATTTTATTATATTTGTTGGAGGGGAAAAGTATTTGACTTGGGTCAAATCCCTTTATTTGTAAATAATAAATAAAGAAATGATTTATTTATCATTTTAAGGAAGTGGTTGAAAGATAATTAAATAAATAATTATTTATAAATGATTTAGTCATATTTAACAAGGAATATTATTTAAATAAGATTTAAATAATTATTCCTAGAAAATAAGAAGATAAATAAGGATTTATCTAACTAATTTCCTTGTTTTGGGTTAAATATGACCAGGAATAATAATTAAATTATTGTTTAAATAATTATTCCATGAGGAAAACCAAGCAAATATAGATTTGTTTAATATTTCCCCTTGGGGTTTCCTGTTTAGACCATAAGCAACCTAATAAATGTGTTTTATTAAGTTATTTCACATAGTGAAAGCAATTTTACTTAGGGTAAAATTGGTCTTACATGGTGTACTTGGGTCCATATAATGATAATAGGTTAGATGACAAAAAATGGTGTAACAATATGTATTGATGTTTCACTGCTGCTACTTTTTTGATTTCATGTATTGTTGTAGCTCTCCCTTTTGAGCATTGTTTGAGATACATAGGAGTGGGGGATCTGAATTACCCTCCTAGGGTTATTTATTTGAGCTAATATTCTAGAAGTGTAATGTATGAAGGGTAAACAAAGGGATCCAAGTACCCTTTTAGCTTAAATTTTCATTTCCTTCCTTATACAACATCCCTCTGGACCCTATTATAGCAAATCTTGAAAAAGGACAATTACAGTGGTATCAGAGCTTCGAACTTGGCTCAGCCTATGAAGTTTGAATCAAAGAGATAGAAGAGATCAAAATGATGCAAAGGATGATATTTATCTCATCATTTTTTAGATCCAACAATGGCCTCTCCAAGGAGGTTGAGAAGACTAAAAAAGGAGAAGAGGAAGGACCATGCACTTCCTACTCTCACCAAGGAAGAGAAATGGAGCATGAAAAACACTTGGAATTTGAAATTATGAGTGAGTATATTACTGAATACCAAAAAAAACCTATAGCCTTCTAAGATAATATATCTTTTCCAAAATGTATTTAGCAGAAAGAAGAAAGAAGACCCTACAACTATGGGATGATGAGAGGTAATATATTTCTATTGTCCACATTTGATGGGTCACTCACATGTGCAGTAGAGGTTTGGGTGAAGAAGCTAGAGGATTTATTCCTGCTACATCCTGTAGTAGATAGAGAGGCTCTAGAAGTTTCAGCGCTGCACCTTGAGGGTGAAGCAAAGACGTGGTGGTTCAGCCATGGGAGTCATGCAAGGGTTTCTACTCTTGCTGATTTTTCTCAAAGATTGATCAGTATATTTGGTCAAGAGAGGGAGGAGCCCTCACCACCAATTGAAGAGGCACATACCAGTGCTATCATAGTGATGGATAAGCAACCTTCATCTCTGGTATTTGAGGTAGCTAACACTATTGAGGGAGAAACTCTTGCAGCAACACAAGGTTATTCCAAATCTCTCCAAGGTATGCCTAAGTTTTTACCTTTCATGAAGGATTGTATATCTATGCATGCTGATTGTCTAGAGAAGGAGACCTTCACTGCACTATTCCATCATATTCATACACCATTGATGTGTTTTTCACCACCGTTGTGGTCGGGGTTTGGAAACTTTGTCATGAAAGAGATTGCATTTCAATGTACCATGAAATGCAAAGGCCAAAATCTGTTTTGGGAAGATGGTATCCCTTGTTGGGGAGATACCAAGATGCAGGATGAAGGAAGACACCCACAAGGAGTTGAGTGGATGTGGATGGAAGGCAAGAGGATGGTGAGCCTTTTTCAAATCTATGACACAGGGCAGCAAGAGGTAATGTTGTGTTGGCTACTCTTGAGAGAGTTTGGCCAACATAGGACCTATATTTTTTCACGGGATGTGAAGAAGGAGGAGGACTGGTAGGATACTTAAACCATGGGGCAGAGAAGAGCATGGGTGCATTATGATGAGATGGAATTATTATTACCACTCATTATGTCACCATCACATATTTGGTATGGTGGGAGTATGGAGGAGTAACAAACATTCTTGTTGCTCATATTGTATTTAGATGTTGCAGGAGCAGGAGGAGGCACTAGCATAGTGAAAAGGGACTTCTTCTTGGACTTAGATGCCCAAGAAGTACCTTCTTCATGGGAGGGACTCTATATGTGCAGAAACATGATGAGTAGATTCTTTGACAAGATCCATGTCAAATATTTGAGCTTTGAGATGACAGTGGCCCTACCCCACAGGCTAGCATAGCTATCACTTCAGAGATGGGATTACTTGTTGAAGTGTTCCCAAAACCACTTCACAAGTGATGTACCTTGGATACATATAGGAGATGAGGATGAGGGAGTAATGGATGGAAGCATCCCTTATTATATCTTGATCTTCTTGGCTTGGGTTCACAAGCACAAGGGGAGATACCTACATGCAGTGTTTATGGATTCTCCTTTGATGCACTCTTATGCATACTATTTATTGATGGAGGATTCCACTTGGGAGGGCATCCTAATGGATGTATATATGCATATGGATATATGCACAACTCGAGAGATGATGATATGGTTGGCACAACCACTTTCCTACTCTATTGTAGTAAGGGAGAATTTTCACCTGAGCCATTTCAGCTCAAAGACTGTAGTACATGATGAGGGAGGTAACTATTTGCTTTATGTTTTGCACTCTCTTATATTTTTGAGTAGCATATCATATCAAGGAGGATATTTCCTTCTTACACATTGTTTTTTGTTGTACTTATGGTCAATTGCAGCAATTATGATGGCCATCTTATTGGTGGATTATGGGGAAAAGCCACAGGATTTTCGGTGTGCACCATTGGCACCAAGTTATGTTTTCATGATCTCATCTTGCAGGATGAATGTGGCAGAAAACAAGTGGCTGAAAGGACACTTTTTGCACTATATATTGAGGTAGGCCAATGATGCCCTACATTGGTTCCATGTGTGGAGCTATGTTTCACCTCCTTTCTCTCACAAATTTATGCTTCCATATTCTACTAGTAGAACATTGGACATGGGAAGCACCATTGGAGGAGTGGCACAAGAGTTGATGATGCCCATAGGGAGTGTGGTTCTCCATACTTCTCATGCTGCATATTTCAGAAAAGCAAGTGGGTCAGCCTTGATTTCCATGTTACACCTCTTACCTTCAAATGAGAGGAACCATTTGGAGAGCTTGAGCTCTTTGGGGAGACACCCCATGGGTGTTGGATTTGATGGGATGGCTTGGGTCTCTCTTGAGGACCATTAAATTTCAGCCATGTATCAGTAGTAGCCCCACATGTATCATAAGAAGGGAGAGACAAATTGGGAGGATGTGCCCTTTGGGGAAGAAGACCTCCATACTCTTTGAAACACATTCTCTAAGGGGAGTATGGAAGAAGATATGGTCACCATGACAAGATATTTGTTTCTCCATGAGGTGAACCATATGATTGATTGGATACCATATTATGATGAATTTCGACTCATCACATATGAGGTGATTTGGGCCAGCTTGATTTACAACATTGGAGGAGAGATCCTTGGAGATCTAGACTTCATCTTGCCATTTGAGGGCAACACTATTGCAGCCCAAGTTCAGTTTTTACTCCACACTTATCATAAATGGAGAAGATGACAGTGTGGGGTAGGTTATGAAGCCTACCATGTTCAGATTTCTAGCCCACCTATCCTACATGAGCCCAAGGTGGAGGATGATTTCCCGGAGTTTCCTAGTTGGGAGGTGACTCATTTTGCATGTTTGATTGCTTGGGAATGGATGTTACACATGGGGAGATTGTCTTCCAACACAATTTAGACTCCATGCCTTGGGAGGACCTTTAGACATCACTTTTCCACTCTCTTGATCACCTCACTTTTTCATGATAATAGCTTGGTAGCTTTTACATGCTAAGGAGAAGCAATGTGGGAGATTTATTGCTTCTACACCTAAGGCTCCCCTTTGCATATCTTCTAAAGTTGAGGGGTCTCTTCCCTTAGTTGGTAGGCCATTTTAGGATCAAAACCCTCTGGTAATTTAGCTAAGGCTAGGCATAGTGGAGGTTTCATGTATGGGGGAAGTGCATTATAAACACTATTGAATCTAGTGCAATAATCTTGGACACTTTCCCCAATGTTTCTTTTGAGGTTGGTATATTCTGAAATAATTTGGAGAGGGTTCTTCCTAATTTCCCATTTGTTTATGAATGTTTGATATAAATAAGGGAGATCATTTATGCTGTCAGGAGTTAAACCTTTAAACCATTTTTTGGCTTCTCCTCCTAAACTTTGAGCAAAAATTCTCATCTTAATGGTCTCTTTTCTATTTCCATATAATCAAAAGCATCATTCATTTTATCTACATGTTTTTGGACAGTAGTAGGTTCATTTCCAGTGAAATGGGGAATTTTGGATTGATATTCATTGGGTAAAGGAACCAGAGGTTGTAGTAACACTAGGGGGGCATACCATGCTACCATGATAGGAAATAATGGGGGATTTACAAGAGGTGGATTAACAAGAGGGAAAGTGGGCTGGAATGGGGTATTTTGAAAAGTGGGTGTGTGGATAGGAGTGGAAGAGACACTTGGGCCAGCAAACTGATGATGATAAAATATGTTATGGAAGGAGCTGAAATGATGGAGAAGCCAAGAGTCGGGTGGAGTAGAAGGTGAAGCTTCTCTGCTAAAGCTCTGTTGCAAATCTGTGGTTTCAAAGTCAACTTGATTTAAATCACTTTGAGATTTATTTCTAAATAGGTTCTTTGTGTGAGGTAATTCAAAGTGAGGATCTTTCAAGACTGTAAGATCTTCAGGAACGGATCTTGTTCTTGGGATGGTTCTGTCAGTAGTTGGTTTTCCAAATCTAGAAGTTTGCCACAAAATCCTTTCTGGATTATCAACTATGGTGGGAGGATTAGGGTCTGGATGGGATCTATTATTGACCCTATGTGAAGCCAGATTTCAGTTTCCAAAATTTAGAGAGGCTGAGGTTTTTAGGACTATTTTCAAGATTTTTCCTCTCACAGTGATTTCTATAATAGGCGACTATGTTTCCAAACTTCCTCAAGGCTGCTTAACACAGTTTTAAGGAAATTTGGAGATCTAGAGGAGTAATGGGGCTACTGGGGTTAGTGGAGTCTCAAAGTGGAAATTTTTAGCTTTTCTAAAGGTAAAATGTTTTATAGTCCACCTCTAATGATTTATTTGAAAACCAATTTGAAATTTTTTTGGGTTTTCTGAGTTTTTTTTAGTTGTAAGGTTTGTGAGAGTGTCCTATACCTGATTCAACACTTAGCTAAGGTGATGAAACAAACATAGTCTTCTATATGGCTTATCAGCTAATCTTATTTAGTAACTGAAGGACTAAGAGAGCCTATAATAGCTTTCTAGGCAACTATAAACTCAGATGTCCCACCGTGATCGCCAAAATGTTGGAGTTCTGTGATTTGGCCAATTGGAAAACCAAATGACAAGGCAAAATATAAATCATTCTTTAGATCTCTAGGATTTAGCCCTCCTAGTCTCAGAGAGGGATCTCTCAATTATTTGCAAAGACGTAAGCTTGTTTGCTTGTAAAAGGTTGATTTTAGGCTAGTTATGAAGCATGAGTTTGTTTGATTGTTTGGTTGGACATGATGATCTAGTCAGCATAGATAAAAAAGGGAAATATCTAAGTCATTGTGCAATGGAGTCAAGTGGAAATTGTAACAAGTTTGTAAATATATCAGGGATATCAGAGGGAAAATCTAACTTGGCTATTAGATCTACAAAGTCTTTCAGGTGAAATGAAATGGACATTAAAGTTTTAGAATGAAAAGTAGAACTAAGGGCAATTAAGAGTCCTTAATTATATGTAATTCTCAATAAAGGGGCTTAAAACATCATTTGAACATGAAGAGGTATTCAATAGAGAGGGATAACCATAAATTCTAGAAATCATACTTTAGAAAATAATAATTCCAAGACAAACTTTTCAAGCAAAATCTAGGAGTCGAGGAATGCTCTATTTCATCCAAATATTTTACTTTCAAGGATAAGAAAACATTCAATATTCACAAATAACTTTAGCCATAGAAGAGGGAACTCCTAGACATCTTTGGTTACAACTATAAAGACCTTCAAAACAATTATTTGAGCAAGTACAAAGGGTATGATCAAAACATACCTCTTTGGCAAACTTTGGACAATGGTACTTTGAAGGGAAACTTCAGAAACAATTTTTAAGTAGCAGCAAGTAAGCAGGGAAAACCATAAATCATTCTTGAGGCCAAGTGTATTGAACTATTTAGGAAGTAAACAAGAATAAGAGTTCTAGAGAGCAATTAAGAATTCTATAAAATGCCTCAGCAGCGGAAAACATATAACAGTGAAGAGTAAAGAGGTCTAAGGTGCTTCTAAGAGACATTTCTTAGCCTAAAATTTTTACTCTACTGTAGTAAGAAATGATGAAACATAATGGAAAACAGGAAAAAAATTAACAAATTAGAATACTTCATCAACAACCAATCTCATGGATTCAATGACAGAGCTTTCTCCATCAACAAACAGGTCTAAACATCCATAGGTTCCAAAACATCAATTTTATTTTAACTTTAGCAAAGCTATGTATTACTTCAAAAGAGTCATCAAATGCCAACTTTACAAAAAGTTCAAATGCAATATTTATGCTACAAATGAGGAGGTGGAATTGATTTAGGGTTCAAAATGTTATTAACTACCGAGTAAATGCATTTCTAGCCTTGAAAACCATGCAAGGCATAAAGCAGAAATAGGTGCAACTACTTCTCTGTTTCAATAACTCTATCTTAACTTTTGATAGAAAGATAGGAGAAAATATTCACTTTCACAACTTATTCTTATCTTTATAATAACTGTCCTGATAGATTAAATTATCTTCTTAGTGTAATAACTGTCAATTTTCCCTTTGAGACAGAAGGTAGGATATAGGTGGCAACTTAGATCTTTTGGAGAAAAAACTGCCTCCTATTGACGTATTCGAGGCTATTTTTAGCCTAATTTTCCTTCATTTAATCATTTAAACTGTGCTTTTGGCCTAATTCTGCTTTAGACCTTCTTTAATCATCTTTCAGGCTTTATTTCCTTTATTTTATTTTTTTAAACTAATTTGTCCTCAAACGGTGCTTTATCCTTTTAAACTTTGGGATTAAGTCTTTTAATCTTCAAACTTTCCGCTTTAATCCCTTTATCTTTAATCTTCTAATTGGTCTTCACTGTTCTTCATTTAATTTTAATTGTTCACTGATAGGTGCTTTCGCTGTGTGCTAGAGGTTTTTTCTGAGTAACCACTACTTATGAATCATTGTTTAAAACATGAAATTCAACCCTTTTTTTTCCCTTTTTTCTTTTGATCAGGCTCTGAGGATCGTCACCCTTGGCCTCTGCCACCTTATTGGACTATGGGATAGCTTTATGCTATGAAACCTCCATGAAACTTGCAACAAATAATAAAAATTATAAAATCCTACGTTCGTGGTTATAACTTCTTCAGAGGGCTTTGGCGGAGGTGGAGGAGCGATGCAGAGGAGGTGAAATGTAGGCGGAGGCCTTAAGATTTGCATTGGCATAGAGGCTTGAAAAGCGGTTTTGAAAAACCAGAAGTGGTTTTCACATAGGGTCTGGGCAGTAAGCAGTTTTACCCCATATGGATGCAATATGGTCCATTGAATGACACCTGCCCTCCATGAAACCACCCATTTCGCATGCAATATGCATGGTGGGAATGTTTGGAAATATTGGGCACGAAAAGGATTTGGGGCCATTAGATCTTCAGGCCGAAGATCTACGGTTATGGATGAGCACGAAGGGAGATAGGCTGTGCGGAGGAAATATATGGTGGGGCCAAGCTGACGTGGGCTCAATTGGTGCGCAACAAAAATTTCTTTGCGAAGGGTAAAAATTGGTCTAGTGGAGGTAAAATGTGAGGATTAATAGGAGCTGTCAGATTAGCAAGATCGATGGTCGGGGTCAAATCAGAGAAGCGGAGATAGATGAGGGGTCAGGGGAAATGGCGACATTGTGATGAAGCGAAGGCCATTGATCTAAAATAGGATCAACAGTTGAGATTGTTCGATGGAGGAGGATAAGAGATAGACGGCCCATCGTTATACAAAGGTTTTGGGGTTATTTACTTAGGAAAAGGTTTTTATAAGAGTGGCGGAGGGGATCAGTGGGAAACGTTGGATTAACAGGATCAACAGTTACGATTGTATTGGGGAATCAGAGATTTGAGGAGAAGAGGGTCTGGAAACAAGGTTTTTGGATTTGCGATGGCCGATGGTTGATAAGAGGGGCAATTGTGATGGGGAAGTGGTGATGGATGGAGGGTCGTCTGATTGAGATCAGGATCGAAGGTGGATATTTTATCGGCAGGGGACCATCGGTGGAGAACGAAAAGGGTTGCCAAGGAAAATGTCAAAGTGCGATGCAGCGCGGACCGTCAGATCTGAGGAAGATCGACAGTTCATATTTGATTGGCAAGAAACCAAAAGCAGAAGGGAAAAGGGGAATGTGTCGATGTGATGGAGCAGTAGCCATTGGATCTAAGCAAGATCGACGGTCCAGATTTCATCAATGGATCAGCATATTGGTGGAGTAGGGGTCTGGGAACAAAGGAATGAGGAATGTCAATATGTGATGGCCGAAGCGATGGAACGATCAGGGATTCGCATCGGTGGAAAACATTTTACAAAGGAAAAATGTTGCGAGGAAAGGAAAAAAGGCTGAAATTTCGATGGGCTTAGCGCTTTGGTCGGGGAGCTGGGTCACATGGCAGAAAAATGAGCTTGTGCTTAAGCGAAAAGGGGCTTAAAGCCTTAATATAAAAATGAAGGTTTTTTAGACTAAAAACAAAGGTTTTTTGAGGATTTTGGAGTTTCCGATAAGGGAGAAAAAGGGTTTTAAACCAAAGTAAAGGGATTTTATCAGGTTCAAAGGTGTTTTTTAAGAAAATAAAGGGTAAAATGAGGAAAATGGGTTTTTCTTTTTTTTGCAGAAGGATTTATGAAGGTGAAAAGATGGGGAAGTGGCCTAAAAATAGTCTCTTTTATAACAGCAGGGTTTGAAGGTTTTTGAAGTGAAAATATCAGTGGAGTGGAATGGATCTTTTGGAAAAGGGACAACAAGGCTTCAAGAACTCACAATTTTTGGTTTAAAGCTTGTTTCTTGAAGACCAAAGACCCGTTTTAGCCATCATTAGTTATGACAAAATTTTATTGATGGCTAACACTGGCTCCACTTGGGGATGGCAGCTCCTTGGAGGTGTCAAGGATCTTCAGAATTTTATCTCTGGAATGCAAACCAGTGCCTAATGTTTTTCTACACCTTGACAGCCTGCATCTTCTTTGATCATGCTACTTAGAAGGATGATCAAAACTTTGTATCAGCAAAATGATTTTATCCCAAACATTCTACCTACACAGCCTACTTCCTAACATTTTTTCTTCATAAGGTGCACTTGGACTTGCAAACCTTTTGACATCAAAATTTTATTCTTTTATTGAAAGCAGGAAACTAATCTAAATCTTCCCTTATTTCTTCCATGAGTCCATATTAAACAGTTGAACTCATTAATTCTCTACCTAAGCTACTATCTATCAAGATTAAGCTATTTGATAGATTTTATTCTCTATTTTCTAAAACAGAAATTTAAATACAAACAAACCAGGATTACGCTGACTGATTTGTTGTAAGACTATGGCATAAAAACAAGCTGCACATAGACTGAAATTGAAAGAAATTTAAAACAAAATTGTGAAGGCTTAAGATCTGAAAATTATGAATATCCTTCCTTCTTTCTTTCAGCTCTGGTTTTGATCTTTTTATAGTTTTTCTTCTTCTTTACCTAGTTCAAATTTTCAGTATATACCATTCTTTTCTTTTCTCTTTGGCTCAGGTTTTAATCTGATTTGAGCCATTTCTTTCTATCCTAATCTATTCTACTGATAAGCCAATATTTCATTTTTTGGAAAATCTTCTTCACTAACCTATCAGCAGTAAATTGAAATCTATCTAGTCATGACTAGGATGTATGACTAAATATCAGTGCTCTCTTTTGGTAGTGGCATTTAAGCTTGCACACTTTCAGATTTCTCTTTTTGGGTATGGGGTTGTACCTTTCTTCTTTTCATATGCCCTCTTTTCTCTTTTCTATTGTTTTTGTGTTTTTATTTTTTAATTTGAAAAGCAATGTTTTATATAGTGGAAAAATAAAAGCTTTGAAATTTAGGACTCTTGGAAAAAATAGTGTTTGAGCATCCTGCCATTTACAAGACCTCCAAATAGATCTTCTCCATTCAAATCTTGCAGAAATAATGCATTATGTCCCCAGATAGAATGAATAGTGTAGGGCCCTTTCCACAAATTCTCAGATTTGCCATGTTTTCTCTTCTCTTCCCTTCTAGAATCCCACTTTAGAACTATGTTTCCAACTTGGAAATCATTTTCTTTAGTCCTCTTTTCAAATAATTTCTTGATACTCTCTTGGACTGTTTTTGTTCTCTTGTACACTTCCTCTCTGGATTGTTGTAAATGAATGGTCTGATTTATCCTTCTCTGCATATCATTTTCTTCAGTTTGTACTTCTTGAAGGAGTTTCATGACTGGAACTCCTAGAGAGGTTGGGAAGATTGCATCCATGCCATAAACCAGCTGATAGGGGGACTTATTTATTGAATTTTTGGTGGTTAATATATCAACACATAAAGCATGAATACGCTTACTATGCCATGATTTTCGATTCTGCTCCAACAACTTTTTGATAATATTGACAAGAATTTTGTTGGAGGATTTAGCTAATCCATTTCCTTGGGGATAGTAGGCAGTAGAATGACCTAAGGTGATATGGTATTTATGGCAGAAGTCGACCATTCTTTTAGACTTGAAGGCAACAACATTATCTGTGATAATTTTTCTAGGACTACCAAATATGGACAGTATGTTGGTTTCAAGGAACTTGATAATGACAGAGTCAATAGCATTCCTAGAAGGTATGGATTTTATCCACTTGGTAAAATAATCAGTGGAAGTGAGGATCCACGTATGTTGGGATGAAGAAGATGGGTGGATTTCCCCAATGAATTCCAAGCCTCATTGTTGAAAGGGAACCTCAAAACTAATGGGATGTAAAGGTAAAGGAAGGAGTTTTCTCTTGCCATAAAAAATTTGACACTTATGGTAAGACATGAAAAGTTTCTGAGTGTCTGGGAAAAGGGTGGGCCAATAGTAACCAGATCTGAGGATTTTATTTGTTGTATTTTTCCAGTAAAGATGTCCTCCACATTCTCCCTCATGCAGCCAATGCATGATTTTTCCTGCATCAATCTCAAGCAAACATTTAAGAAATATTCCAACAACATTCTTCCAATATAAAACTCCATCTAATACGCAATAATTTAAAGCCTTATATTTCAAGAATATAGCTTTAGTTTTAGACAGAGAGGGAGGGGTATTCACATAAAGCAGCACATATATGATATCAGCATACCAAGGTGAATTCACAAAAGTTTCTTCAATAAATGGAGCTGTGAATTCTTCTATTTCTTCTAAGACATCAACCATATTCATATCTAGTGCTTGGAAGTTTGACTCAACCATGAGTTTTTCTAATCCCTGCCCTTTAATTAGTTTGGTGGGCCTGATTTCTAAGTCATATTCTAAAATAACAACAATCCATTTTCCCCTTTTACCATCAGCGTCTTGACTTAGAATATCTTTGAAAACAGTATGTGGGACAAAAGAAATGATGTGAGAATGCAAAATGTAGACTCCAAAGTCTTTCAATGCTTTTACCAAGGCTAAGGCTTGTTTCTCCATGATGTTATACTTGAGTGGAGCATCTCTTAAGGCCCTACTAAAAAAGGATATTGGTTGTTCTTGCCCCATGTTATTCTTCTGCAGTAATACTACAGCTATTGTATGTTATGATGCAAAAGAAAAGATGTAGAAATCTTTGGTGAAATCAGGACTTATGAGAACCGATGTTTGAGTAAGAGCTTGTTTCACCAGTTCAAATTATTTTTTAGCTTGTGTTGTCCATTTAAAACCTATTTATTTCTTTAGCATGTTTGTGATATTTCTCAATAGCTCAGAAAGGTTGGGAATGAACCTCCTTAAAAAATTTATCTTCCCAATGAAAGATTGTAATTCTTTGAGGTTTCTAGGATGGCTAATCTTCAATATTCCATCAATCCTTTTAGGGTCTACTTTGATTCTCTCTTCAGAAATTATGTGGCCAAGAAGCTTTCCTTCCTAGAGACCAAAGAGTGTCTTTTTGGGATTCAAATATAAGCCATATTTCCTACATTTCTCAACAACTTTCTTTAAATGAATCAAATGTTCTTCATCAGTTTTGGAGAAAACAGTAACTTCATCAAGGTATATAATTATAAAATAGCCTATGTCTTCTGGGAAGGCTGTATCCATGGCCCTTTGGAAGGTGGCCCCTGCATTCATTAAACCAAATGGCATTTTTACATACATGAATGTACCCCAAGGTGTAGTAAAAGCAGTTTTATGTTGATCACTTGGGAGTACTAAAACCTGATTGTAACCTGAGAACCCATCCAACAGTGAAATTATTTTAGATACAACCACCCTTTGAAGTATATGATCCATTTTTTGCAAGGGATAGTTATCTTTAAGGGGGGCTCTATTTAGATTCCCGAAATCAATGCAGTGCTTGATTTCCCCAGTATTTTTCCTAACAGATACTAAGTTGGAAACCCATTGTGAATATCTAAGGGGAACTATGATCCTAGCATCATACATTTTCTTAATTTCTTTCTTGACTCAAGGCAATAAAATAGGGTTTATCCTTCTGAGTTTTTGTTTCAAAGGTTTCTAGTTTTCCTTAAGAGGAATTTTGTGTTGAATGATGTTGGTATCATATGATTTTAGATCCTTGTATCCCCATGCAAACACATCTCCAAATTATTTGAAAATTTCTATGTATTGTAGCTTGATATGGGCTGGGAGAGTGGTGGATAACTTGATCATTTTGGGTTCTGCTAGGCTGCCTATATTATGTTCTTCTATATTTGTTTCTATAGGCTCCATTCTTGTTTCTTTGGCTACATCATTGAAATAAAAAAGGTACTCTAATGGTGTAAGGCCCCTTGGAATTGTATCATTTTTACATTGTAAAACTTTTAGGTCCTTTTGGTCTGTATTGTCGACTATTTCTTCTCTAAAAGGATGTTCAAAATGGTTTATATCAACAGAAAAGGACAACTTTATTTCAGGGATTTGTTCTTCATTTAAACAGTTTTCCTCATGACTTGAAGTAGGTGTTGGTATGGCAAAGTCATTATTTGATTGCAGAAAATCATCTATGTGTTTATTATCTTCAAACACTTGCCAATATTCTTCATTGTCAGGTATTGTAGGTCTATTTTTTATTTTTATTTTAAATTTCTCATTTATCTGTGGTATTTGGCAATTACTAGCAGCAAAGGCAAGTTCGTTTGCTAGATGATTTTGAGCTCTTAGGATGAAAATGAGTTCAAAATTTTTGAAAGTTTTTAGGAGATCAAGGGTAGAATTTTGATATTCTCTGAGTCTTGGGTTCTTAGTTGAATATTCCCCTTTAATTTGTCTAATTATTAGCTTGGAATCTCCTTGGACTAATATTTTATTGGCTTCTAAATCTTTGAGCACATGTAGGCCCTGGAGGAGGGACTTCATATTCAACAATGTTGTTTGTGCATGGAAAATATAGCTTATAGAAATATTCTTGGTTTGTATTGTATATCCACACACCTTCCCCTACACTTTTTCTACTACAAGAGCCATCAAAGCTCATTCTCCAAGGTGTTTCTGTCTCATTTTCATTTTGTTTCTGCTGTTGAAGGCTGCTAAAATTTGGGTTGTTTTGTATTTGAATGGAGGAAATATTTGACTCTTCTGGTAGACTAAATTATTCTTTGTTTCCATTTTCCTATTGACTGATTTCATATTCATTATATAAGATAAAGGAATCTAAGTTTAAATGGATGGAATACATAGGAGTGTTTTTTGGCCTATCTAAGTTGCTCACCATGTATTTCATATGAGACTCTCTGTATAATCTTCTAGTTTGGCTAAACACTGGGATGGTGGCATAGGACATGTCCATTTGAAGGCTCCCTTGAATTTTGGCTCCCCATGATCTATATAAAAGCATGCCATACTTAGGGGGAATGTCAACTACCACTATGTCCATGACTAGACCTTTAGCAGGAATCTGTGCCAAATTGACATATAAATATTTGATCAGGCCCAAGCATTTGACCCTGCTTGGATCAAAGGAATACAATTCTTTATATGGTTTATTAATTTCTAAGCCTAAGCTTTCCATTACTACTTTGGGCATAAGCTTGTGAGAAGCACCTGAGTCTAGCATGGCATTATGCAAGATTTTATGATGTATATTTAGACTGACATAGAAAGGAGGGACAACCCCTTCTTGGTATTTTCCTTCAACTTTGGGACCAAAAAAAATTATGGTTTATCATATGTTAAGTTTAAAGTATTAGTGTTACTGCCTATATTCAAAGCTTTCAAAACTTAGTTTTTATATACATCCCGAGTTACTGTAATATTCCAAATTTTTCCTTCAATAAATTGGAATATTAATTTTGTCTATTTTCACTTAGGAGATGAATAATTTGGTGAGGAGACCCATTTATAATAAAAACATGGATTAAATCCCTCTAGTATAAAATTGGATCAGCCTTGGAACTAGATTTCACACCCTCATGTGTGAAAGAGGACATTTTGCAAAGGGGCTTGGTTAAGTTTGACCAAGTCAAACAGCGTAGGGTATGAGGTGGAAAGCACTAAATGGGACAACGCAGAGATAGAGGAGGGAATATTCCTTCATAGAGGAAACCCTAACGGATGGGACCTATGGATAGAGAGTCTTCACTTTCTATATATGGAGAGGAGGAGAGCCATGGTTATTCATGCTTATGATTATTCATTTCATGTCTATTCAGACATTATGCATTCTTTGTTGTTTAGCAAGAATTGCTAGGGAATTCCTGTTTAGGATTTCCTCACCTTCTTGAGAGGCCTCTTGAAGGTTGTTCTTCATTATCTACATCTCTTGGATCAATACCAAAGCATCCTCCTCCATGACAGCGTTATTGCTGCAGCAGCATAACTCTGTGTTGTAGGGTGTTGCAGTGGAGACTCCACAACACCTCTTCCATCTCCTGTTTTTCAGAGAGAGTGTATTTCCTTTCTTTGAGAGATCAGATTGGAAGCTTGGGAGATTATTTTCAGATCTTGGCACTTGGCCTTAGTGTTTTATTCCACTCACTGCGTAGTCCCTCTTAGTGACTACATTATTTTCATGGAGTATCTGCAGTGAGGGTTTGCAGATTGATTGGAGGGTGAGATCTCAAATGTAAGGATCAGCCTTCCACTTTGGAGATCCATTGGAGAAGGTCTACTCCAGATTTCTCATCATCTTTTTCCTTCTCTATTCAGTTATATTTGAGTTGCAGTTGCTGCCCAACAACTCTGGCATTTTTTCCATTTTGTGTATTTCAGCCAATCCCTTGGAGGATTGTTGTATTGTTGCTTTCAGCGGTTAGAGATTTTCTCCCCCACTTTATTTGAGCCATATATTGTCATATATTTCAGTTATTATGTAATATGGAGAAATATCTCTTATAAAATGCATCCTCATAGCCTTGGTTTATGAAGAAATAACAGTGTTCTCTATTTTCATGTACATGTCTTGTTGAGGCTTGCATTGCCTTTCTTGAGTGGATGTTTCCTCAAGAACTTGTACTCTTTTGATGATATAACATTATTTTATGGCTATTCAGATCTTCATATGCTCATGGTTGTAAAATAACGCTGCCTTTCCATTTCTTGTTCAAGAATTATTGCAGTCCCTCACCGGGCACTTTCTGAGGATTTCTAATAGTGGGAGATCTGTTTAACCACTCTAGAAGGATTTATTTGGCCCAAAATCTTGGATTTTGGTCTTAGACACATTGGTATAATGGATCCATGTCTTGGTATCAAATCCTGCTACCTCCATTTCTGGAAAATGCATTTTTCAGCCATGGATTGCTAGCTGTCCTGATTTGGGAACATTACAATGGTATCAGAGCAACTTTCTTGGCTCAGCCTGTGAGTCTAAGCCCAGGAAGATCAAAATGTTGAAGAAGATGAGTTTAATCTCATCTATTTTTAGATCTAGAGGAGACCTCTCCAAGGAGGTCAAGAAGATTGAAGAAGAAGAAGAGGAAGGACCATGCACTTCCTATTCTCATCAAGAAGAAGACATTGAGCATGGAAGACACTTGGATTATCAGATTCTAAGTGATTACCTTGTTGAGTATAGATCTCAACCTAGAGCCTTCAAGGAGACTCTGGATTTTCCTCATTTCATCCAATTTAAGGAAGAAAAAAGATCTTGTAGCAAAAGAGAAATCAAGGGCAATATATTTCTGTTGCCTACTTTTGATGGGCCATCTACTGCAAGAACTTGGGTGAGAGAGTTGGAGGCATTTTTCTTACTACATCCTATAGTAGAGAAAGAAGTTGTTGAGATCTTAGTGCTGCACTTGGAGGGTGAAGCCTATGATTGGTGGAATAACCACTTGAGCCATGCAAGGGAGAAAAATTTTGCAGAATTCATCCAAGGGTTAATCAAAACCTTTGATGGAGAGAGGACAAAGGGAGAGAGGCTCACACCACCACTTGAGGAGACTTGTGATAATGCTGTCACAATCATGGAGGAGTAGCCACATGCATCAACAGTTGGGGTCGCCAACACTTTAGAGGAAGGAACTCTTGTAGCCCTACAAGAAGTTCCAAATGCACATCAAGGTATGAAAATATTTCCACAATCTATTTTTGCAGCAAATTCTTTTGATCAATGTGGAAATTTGATTTTGAATGACCAAGGGTAAAATCCCATTACTACCATAGAGCAGCTTGGTTACACTGTGCTGTGCAACATGAAAAATTTCAAGGAGGAAATAAACCATCATCTTCATGAGCCTTTGTTGGATTTCATATCACATTGGAGGTTGGGGTTTGAAGCCTTGAAGGATGATAGTAGACATCTTGGAGTGAGAAACAATTTCTCCCTTCAAGATGACACTTTCTAGATGATCTCCTCTTAGCTCAAAGAGGAAATTCTACCTTCAGATCCAAGTACTCATTGGTTTTGGAAGACTATTGATGAGAGGGAGGTCTCAAGGAGAGATCTCATTATAGGTGCACTTCAACACACCATGGAGTGCAATGCTTTTCTTCCTTTCTCACAAGAGCAGATAGAATATGGAGGACATCTTAAGATGGATAACATCTCTCATGCTTGTGTTGGGCATTCCTTGGGCCACACACATCATGATGGGAGGCTTTTTCCTACCACCTATTTGAGTCTTAATAGGGTCTCATTGATCCTTGAGAAGCTTGCATTTCAAAATCCCATGAAGTGCAAAGACAGGAATTTGATTTGAGAGGATGGTAGCCCTCATGGGAGGAGTACCAAGATGAAGAGAAGAAGGAAGCATCCACAAGTGTTTGAGTGGATGTGGTTGATAAGAAAGGATATGGGAGGCTACTTGCAAATTTATGATACCGGGCAGCAGGAGGCTTGGATGCACTGGTTACTCTTGAAAGAGTTTGGCCATCACTTGGCATACACTCTTCCTAAGAGTAGGAGGATGGAGAAGAGATGGCAGGACACTTGCATCATTGAGTAGTATAGATTATGGATGCATGGTGTTGATATGATACTCATATCATTCATTGTGTCTTCATCACATGATTTGTATGATGGAAGTATGGAGAGACAACAAAATGTTTTGTTTCTTTGCTTGTTTTTGGGAGAGCAAGAGTAGATTTTCTCTCAAACTTTGCACGATGTTGCAGAAGGAGGAGATGGCATTATCTCCTTGATATTTTATGATGACTTGGAATCACTTCCATCTTGGGAAGTATTCCATATTTGTTGCAGCATTAATAGAGGAGTATTTGACAAGGAGCATGTCAAAGAACATAGTTTTGTATTGACAGGGGCTCATTTTCATGAGCTCACAGCGTTGTCACTTTGGAGCATAGACTTATGGATGAGGTGTCCCCAAGATCACTTCACATTATATGCACTTGGTGAATAAGGAATAAATGATGATGATAGAGTAGTGGATAGAGGCATCTATCACTATGGCATGTTCTTCTTGACTTGGATTTCCAAGCATGAGGAGGATTATCTTCTTGCAGCATATGGACCATTCTTCTTCATAGTATGCCAAAACACTATGGAGGACTCACTCATGGATCCATGTATCATCTTACTTCCAGCATATGGTAAGAATTTTTTTTTTACATTCATATACTTGCACACTCTTACCATTCTTATGAAATGCATTGCTTCACAAGAGGGCAAGCTTGTCACATTGCTCCATGAGCTTTATTGGGCCAACCTATCTGATGGAGGCAGCCATATCTTATGTGGCCTTCGGAAATTTTTTTATCATGACATGTATGTTCAGCTTATGCACTCTAATTGTATCATATGGAGACATGCATGATTAACAATGTAAAAAGAAACATTTTTCCTTGTACTTTTCTCAAGAAGCAGCTTGTAAAACTGTGTTGTACACACTTAGGAGGTTGTTGGTATCTTCAAGCATCACATGAAGCATCAGTATTTCCTTCATTTTTTTTCTGATCATGACTTCATTTGCTGATATAGATCAGATTTTTATGAGAAGCATGATTGGGAGAGTGACACATGAGTTGGATGTTTCCTTGAGTGGGAAGGATTCTCACATTTTCTGCACTACATCTTCTAATGGGAGCATGGGAGGAGATATGGCCACCACTACTACATATGTGTTCTCTTTGAGGTGGACCATGGACTTGATAGTCATCCATTGTATAGCCATGGGAAAGTGTTTGGTCTTGTATTGTTGTTGTATTCAGCCATTTACTATTCCTTAGTAGATGTGATGGATTTTGTATGTCACTTGCCATGTTCCTTTCTGAGACTGTAGTGGATGAAACTGCGATGTATCCTTGTGAGATATTGTTTTTATCATGAATCATCATGTAAAAATTGTAGCAAAATTCTCCTTGGGATAATTGATAATGATCTTGTCCTATTCATCATGGATGGATTGTTTTGGGCTAGCTTGTTCTTTCTTGTTGGAGGAGATCTCTTTGGAGGATTGTTCTTCACTTTTCCATTTGAGGGAAATACTTTTGCAGCCCAGTATCAGCATACAGTCTACACTTGTCATAAGTGGAGAGAGGGATATATTGGGGCAAGCTAAAATGTTTTAAATGTTCAGATTTTCATCCCACCTTCATTTCCAAAGCTTGAGGTGGAAGGAGATTTTTAGGAGTTGCCTTGTTGGGAGGTAACTCATTTTGTTTGGATGATTGCTTGGGGATGGAGGATCCACATGGGGAAGATGTTCCACATCACATTTCAGACTCCATGCCTTGAGTGGAGAATTTTCAGTTCTATCCTTGTAGTTGCTTGAGGACAAGCAACATTTGGGAGGGGAGGACTGTAATATTCCAAATTTTTCCTTCAATAAATTGGAATATTAATTTTGTCTATTTTCACTTAGGAGATGAATAATTAGGTGAGGAGACCCATTCATAATAAAAACATGGATGAAATCCCTCTAGTATAAAAGGGGATCAGCCTTGGAACTATATTTCACACCCTCATGTGTGAAAGAGGACATTTTGCAAAGGAGCTTGGTTAAGTTTGACCAAGTCAAACAGCGCAGGGTATGAGGTGGAAAGCACTACATGGGATAGCACATAGATAAAGGAGGGAATATTCCTTTATGGAGGAAACCCTAATGGATGGGGCCCATGGAGAGAGAGCCTTCACTTGCGATATATGGAGAGGAGGAGAGCCATGGTTATTCATGCTTATGATTATTCATTTCATGTCTATTCAGACATTGTGCATTCTTTTTTGTTTAGCAAGAATTGTCGGGGAATTCCTATTTAGGATTTCCTCACCTTCTTGAGAGGCCTCTTGAAGGTTGTTCTTCATTCTCTACATCTCTTGGCTCAAGGCCAAAGCATCCTCCTCCAAGACAGCGTTATTGCTATAGCAGCATAACTCTGTGTTGTAGGGTGTTGCAGTGTAGACTCCACAACACCTCTTCCATCTCTTGTTTTTCAGAGAGAGAGTCTTTCCTTTCTTTGAGAGATCATATTATAAGCTTGGTAGCTTATTTTCATATCTTGGCACTTGGCCATAGTGTTTTATTCCACTCATTGTGCAGTCCCTCTTAGTGATTAAGTTATTTTCATGTAGTATCTGCAGTGAGGTTTTGCAGATTGATTGGAGGGTGAGATCTCAAGTGTAAGGATCAACCTTCCACTTTGGAGATCCATTGGAGAAGGTCTACTTCAGATTGATCATCATCTTCAGCCTTCTCTATTCATTTCCATATTTGAGTTGCAGCTGCTGCCCAACAACTTCGGCATTTTTTCCATTTTGTGTATTTCAGCCAATCCCTTGGAGGATTGTTGTATTGTTGCTTTCAGGGGTTAGAGATTTTCTCCCCCACTTTATTTGAGCCATATATTGTCATATATTTTCATTATTATGTAATATGGAGTTGTATATCTTACAAAATACATCTTCATAGCCTGGGTTTATGTAGAAATAATAGTGTTCTCTATTTTCATGTACATGTCTTGTTGAGGCTTGCATTGCCTTTCTTGAGTGGATTTTTCCTCAAGAACTTATACTCTTTTGCGGTTATAAAATTATTTTATGGCTATTCAGATCTTCATATGCTCATGGTTGTAAAATAACACTGCCTTTCCATTTCTTGTTCAAGAATTGTTGCAGTCCCTCACCAGGCAATATCTGAGGATATCTAGTAGTGGGAGAACTGTTTAACCACTCTAGAAGGATTTATTTGGCCCCAACTCTTGGATTTTGGTCTCAGACACATTTGTCTAAGGGATCCAGGTCTTGGTATCAAATCCTGCTGCTTCCATTTCTGGAAAATGTGTTTTCCAGCCATGGATTGCTAGCTGTCCTGATTTGGGAAAATTACAGTTAATAGTTCAGCTAAGGGTATAGTAATTTTGATGTTGGAAATTTCCCCTTCAAGGCTGAAAGGAACTATTTTTCTTGAAATATTTACATCTATTCTGTCATTTACAACTGTTTCAGCAATTCTAATTTGTTGAACTTTATTTGGACTTCTATTTGGGACAGATTTGTTAGGGCCACTAGCTGAAGTACTTGGGTAGATTTATTCAACACTTTACAGTCTGTTTTTGTCTTTATTTAGATCATTTTTCTTGGCCATAGTGTTGGTGTTACTGGTTGTCCTCTTAGGCTGATTTTCTGAAGTTTTCCTAACAACATTACTAGTGTTTTCGTCATTGGAAATCTCTGGGCTCCTTTTGCTTCTAAGATTATATTGTTTATGTACCTCCATGATTGCATTTTCAAACCCCAATCTGTAATATTCATAATCTTCATGGTTGTTTTCAATTTGTTCTAAGGAGAAGAATCCTTGTTCTTCTTCAGTGATAAAAACATTTGTCTCACTGTCAGATCCTATCAAGTTTACATGATTTTCTTCCAACCTTTCAAGTTCCCTTTCTTCTTCTTGATCAACATAGTTTTGTTGAAATGGATGCCTAATCTATTGGTCATTGTCTCTTTGCCTATCTTGATTTAGGTCTCTTCTGATATTTGGGTTTCTATTTCTGTTTTGGGGGTTGTTTTGGTTTTCTCTAGGAGGTACTCTATCATTCATATTTATCTTTTCAAGCATCCTCTCCATTACCCCTACTAGGTTGTCAATTTTTGTATCGAATGATGAGGTTGATGCCATTTTTTCATCTTTGTTGTAACTCTTTTTTCTGCTTTTAACCTAGCTCTTTTCTCAATCAGATTTTCTTCTACACCTAAGGCTCCCCTCTACATATCTTCTAAAGTTGAGGGGTCTCTTTCTCTTAGCTGGTAGGCCATTTCAGGATCAAAACCCTCTGGAAATTTAGCTAAGGCTAGGCCTAGTGGAGGTTTCATGTTTGGGGGAAGTGCATTATAAATACTATTGAATCTAGTGCAATAATCTTGGACACTTTCCCCAATGTTTCTTTTGAGGTTGGTATATTCTGAAAGAATTTGGAGAGGGTTCTTCCTAATTTCCCATTTGTTTATGAATGTTTGATATAAAGAAGGGAGATCATTTATGTTGTGAGGAGTTAAGCCTTTAAACCATTTTTTCGCTTCTCCTCCTAAACTTTGAGAAAAAATTCTCATCTTAATGGTCTCTTCTTCTATTTCCATATCATCAAAAGCATCATTCATTTTATCTACACGTTGTTGGGCAGTAGTAGGTTCATTTCCAGTGAAATGGAGAATTTTGGATTGATATTCATTGGGTAAAGGAACCAGAGGTTGTAGTAACACTAGGGGGGCATACCGTGCTGCCATGATAGGAAATAATGGGGGATTTACAAGAGGTGGATTAACAAGAGGGAAATTAGGTTGGAATGGGTTATTTTGAACAGTGGATGTGTGGATATGAGTGGAGGAAACACTTGGGCCAACAAACTGATGATGATCAAATCTGTTATGGAAGGAGCTGAAATGATGGAGAAGCTGAGAGTCAGGTGGAGTAGAAGGTGAATCTTCTCTGCTAAAGCTCTATTGAAAATCTATTGTTTCAAAGTCAGCTTGATTTAAATCACTTTGAGATTTATTTCTGAATAGGTTCTTTGTGTGAGGTAAGTCAAAGTGAGGATATTTCAAGACTGTAAGATCTTCAGGAATAGATCTTGTTCTTGGGATGGTTCTTTCAGTAGTTGGTTTTCTAGATCTAGAAGTTTGCCACAAAATCCTTTCTATGGTGGGAGTATTAGGGTCTGGATGGATCTAGTATTGACCCTATGTGAAGCTATATTTCAGTTTCCAAAATTTAGAGAGGCTAAGGTTTTTAGGATTGTTTTCAAGATTTTTCCTCTCACAGTGATTTCTATAATAGGGAATTATGTTTCCAAACTTCCTCAAGGCTGGTTAACACAGTTTTAAGGAAATTTGGAGATCTAGAGGAGTAATATGGCTACTGGGGTTAGTGGAGTCACCAGGTGGAAATTTTTAGCTTTTATAAAGGTAAAATGTTTTATGGTCCACCATCAATGATTTATTTGAAAACCAATCTGATTTTTTTTTGGGTTTTCTGAGTTTTTTGTAGTTGTAAGGTTTGTGAGAGTTTCCTATACCTGATTCAACACTTAGCTAAGGTGATAAAACAAACAAAGTCCACTCTATGTCTTATCATCCAATCTTCTGTAGTAACTGAAGGACTAAGAGAGCCTATAATAGCTTGCTAGGCAACTATAAACTCAGATGTCCCACCGTGATCGCCAAAATTTTGGATTCCTGTGATTTGGACGATTGGAAAACCAAATGACAAGGAAACATATAAACCAGTCTTTAGAGCTCTAGGATCTAGCCCTCCTAGTCTCAGAGAGGGATCTCTCAATTGTTTGCAAAGATGTAAGCTTGTTTTCTTGTAAAAGGTTGATTTGAGGCTAGTTATGAAGCATGAGTTTATTTGATTGTTTGGTTGTACATGATGATCTAGGCAGCATAGATAGAAAAGGGAAATCTCTAAGTCATTGGGAAATGGATTCAAGTGAAAATTGTAACAATTTTGTAAACAGATCAGGGATATCAGAGGGAACATCTAACTTGGCTATTGGATCTACAAAGTCTTTTAGGTGAAATGAAATGGACATTAAAGGTTTAGAATGAAAAGTAGAACTAAGGGCAATTAAGAATCCTTAATTATATGTACTTCTCAACAAAGGGACTTAAAATATAATTTTATTATGGAAAGGTATTCCATAGACAGGGATAACCATAAATTCTAGAAATCATACTTCAGCAAATAATAATTCTAAGACAAAATTTTCAAGTAAAATCTAGCAGTCAAGGAATGCTCTATTTCATCCAAATATTTTACTTTCAAGGATAAGAAAACATTCAAGATTCAAAAATAACTACAGCCATAGAAGAGGGAACTCCTAGACATCTTTGATTACAGCTATAAAGACCTTCAAAACAATTATTTGAGCAAGTACAAAGGGTATGACCAAAACAGACCTCTTTGGCAAACTTTGGACAATGGTACTTTGAAGGGAAACTTCAGAAACAGTTTTTAAGTAGCAGCAAGTAAGCAGGGAAAACCATAAATCATTCTTGAGGCCAAGTGTATTGAACTATTTAGGAAGTAAACAAGCATAAGGGTTCTAGAGAGAAATTAAGAATTCTCTAAAATGCCTCAGCAGAGGAAAACATAAAATAGTGAAGAGTAAAGAGGTCTAAGGTGCTTCTAAGAGACATTTCTTAGCCTAAACGTTTTACTCTACTGTAGTAAGAAATGATGAAACATAATGGAAAACAGGAAAAACATTAACATATTAGAACACTTCACTAACATCCAAGCTCATGGATCCAAGACAGAGCTTTCTCCATCAACAAACATGTTTAAACATCCACAGGTTCCAAAACATCAATTTTCTTTTAACTTCAGTAGAGCTATGTATTACTTCAAAAGAGTCATAAAATGCCAACTTTACAAAGAGTTCAAAGCATTATTTATGTTGCAAATGAGGAGGTGGAATTGATTTAGGGTTCAGAATGTTATTAACTATCGAGTAAATGCATTTCTAGCCTTGAAAACCATGCAAGGCATAAGGCAGAAGTAGGTGCAACTAGTTCTCTGTTTCAATAACTCTATCTTAACTTCTGATAGAAAGATAGGGGAAAAGATTGACTTTCACGGCTTATTCTTATCCTTATAATAACTGTCCTGATAGATTAAAATATCTTCTTAGTGTAATAACTGTCAATTTTCCCTTTGAGATTGAAAGTAGGCTATAGGTGGCAACTTAGATCTTTTGGAGAAATAACTGCCTCCTATTGATGTATTCAAGGCTATTTTTAGCCTATTTTTCCTTCATTTAATCATTAAAATTGTGCTTTTGACCTAATTCTATTTTCGACCTTCTTTAGTCATCTTTCGGGCTTTTTTTCCTTTACCGACTATTTTAAATTTTTAAACTAATTTGTCCTCAAACGGTGCTTTATCCTTTTAAACTGTGGGATTAAGTCTTTTAATCTTCAAACTTTGCAATTTAATCCCTTTATCTTTAATCTTCTGATTGGTCTTCACTGTTCTTCATTTAACTTTAATTTTTCACTGACAGGTGCTTTCGCTGTGCACTAGAGGGTTTTGCTGAGTAATCACTGCTCATGAATCACTGGTTAAAATATGAAATTTGACCCTTTTTGTCCCTTTTTTCTTTTGATAAGGCTCTGAGGATCATCACTCTCGGCCTCTATCACCTTTATTGGACTGTGGGACGGCTTTATGCTATGAAACCACCATGAAACCTGCAACAAACAATAAAAATTATAAAATCCTGTGTTTGTGGTTATAATTGCTTCAGAGGGATTTGGCGGAGGTGGAGGAGCAGTGCAGAGGAGGTGAAATGTAGGCAGCGGCTTTAAGATTTGCATTGGCATAGAGGATTGAAAAACAGTTTTGCGAAACCAGAAGTGGCTTTCGCATAGGGTCTGGGTGGTAAGCAGTTTGATCACATATGGACGTGATATGGTCCATTGAATGACATGTGCCCTCCATGAAACCACCCATTTTGTGTGCAAGATGCACAGTTGGAAGGTTTGGAAAGATCGAGGAACGAAAAGAATTTGGGGCCGTTAGATCTTCAGGCTGAAGACCTATGGTTATGGATGAGCACAAAGGGAGATAATATGTGTGGAAGAAATATATGGTGGGACCAAGCTGACGTGGGCTTAATTGGCGCGCAGCAAAAATTTCTTTACGTAGGGAAAAAATTGGTCTAGTGGAGGTAAAATGCGAGGATTAATAGGAGCCATCGAATCAGCAAGATCGACGATCGGGGTCAAATTAGAGAAGCAGAGATAAATGAGGGGTTAGGGGAAATGGAAATGTTGCGATAAAGCGAAGGCCATTGATCTAAAATAGGATCAACAGTTGAGATTTTTCGATGGAGGAGGATAAGAGATGGAGGGCCCATCGTTATACAAAGGTTTTTGCGTTATTTACTTAGGAAAAGGGTTTTATAAGAGCGACGGAGGGGATTAGTGGGAACCGTTGGATCAGTGAGATCAACGGTTATGATTGTATCGGTGAATCATATATTTGAGGAGAAGAGGGTCCAGAAACAAGGTTTTTGGATTTGCGATGGCCGATGGCCGATAAGAGGGGAAATTGCGATATGGAAGTGTCGATGGAGGAGGGCTGTCCAATCGAGATCAGGATCGACGACGGAGATTTTATTAGCAGGGGACCATTGGTGGAGAATGAAAAGGGTTTTTGAGGAAAACGCCAATGTGTGATGCAGCACGGACCGTCAAATCTGACGAAGATCGACGGTCCAGATTTGATCGGCGGGAAACCAAAAGTGAAAGGGAAAAGGGGAATGCGTTGATGCGATGGAGCGGTAGCCGTCGGATCTGAGGAAAATTGACATTCCAGATTTCATCGGCGGATTGGTATATCAGTGGAGTAGGGGTTTGGGAATAAAGGAACGGGGAATTCCGATATGCGATGGCTGAAGCAATGGAACGATGGGTGCTTTGCATCAGCAGAAAACATTTTACAAAGGAAAAAGGTCACGAGGAAAGGAAAAAAGGCCGAAATGCCGATGGGCTTAGTGCTTTGGTCGCGGAGCCAGGTCACATGGCGAAAAAAGGGGCTTGTGCTTAAGCGAAAAGGGGCTTAAAGCCTTAATGTAAAAATGAAGGGTTTTTGTACTAAAAACAAAGGTTTTTTGAGGATTTTGGAGTTTCCGATAAGGGAGAAAAAGGGTTTTAAACCAAAATAAAGGGATTTTATCAGGTTCAAAATGGGGGTTTTTTTTTTTGCAGAAGGATTTATGAAGGTGAAAATATGGGGAAGTTGTAGAAATTTGAATAATTTGCTGAGTTATTCACCAAGATTATCCTGATTACACACTATTTAAGCTTCATGCATAATACATAACCTCTTCTACAATTGATCATCAATATGCAGAAATAGAAGCAGTCGCATGTGCACATTAAAACATAATCAAGCACACATATCAACACAGTATGTAATGGGGAAAGCTTACAGCTGAAAACCCCCAACTATCTGTATATTATAATGATAGAGAACATGTAACAATACATAGTGCAATACTCCTCACAAGTACTCAATACTATCTCCAATAGTTACACACAAACTAGCTCAGATCTGAACAAGTCACAGGTTCAAATCTCCTCCACTGTTTGCCTGCCTCTACTGCGCAATCCAATATGAGAATGAATGAGATCCAAGTTATAATCCCCTTGGCTTGTACTGTGCAATACTCATTGGCAATCTCAATCAATGTGTGTGCAAATCTCATGCACAAGTATAGTCACAACTGATAGCCATACTCACCCTTTCACCGACCTCTAACACTGGTATCCACTGAACTGTCCATGCATTGTAGTTAACTGATGTGTTCTTTAGTTGATTTATGAGTTAATAATTAGTGAATTAATTAATAATTAATTCACACCACTCATCACTAGTGTATTTTTCAGTTAGACTAATCACAACTAGTTGACTAAGTTAAACCGAACACAACTCCACCATTTTGTCTCATCAACTCCACCAAACTCTGCCACATGAGTTCTAACTGAATTCAACCATGAAATAGCTCAACTAACCCTTAGAAAAAGCGCATTTCCTTCTGTCAGCTGCATGTGCCACATCCAAGCATCAAACTGAAGTGCTCCAAGAGGATAATATAATGTTTATAGTCTAAATATTATTAAGGGTTAATAATATTTAACTGTTCTATTTTTAGCCCGGCAGTCTAAAAATAGAATCCGCCCAATGTCTAAAAATAGAGGTCCATCTATTTTTACCAACTCGACCAATCATCCATAAAGAGCATCCTGAAACTCATAGACCATGATCCATATGTCTAAAAATAGACTTTGCGACAAAAAATCACCTGTGTGGGCCCCACCTAGTTTTGGTGATCACTTTCCAACTAGGATTAGGAAAGATGTTTCAGGATGCCTCCTTCACTATTTCTTGTTGAAATATTCAACACTCCCTCTCAACAAGAAAGGACTGTCTTTGCATGCGACATGCAACTCCATGCATTTGCCCTGCAACCTTCACAAGCGCCATGTAACTCCATGCATTCACCATGCACCCTTTGCATGCGCCATGCAAACTCATGCATGCACCATGCAACCTTTTCATGCAATATCTCCAAAAAAGAAAGGCCTCCAAACAACTCAGTCAATCTGATGCGCCATGCAACTGGAGATCTTTCTCCACCAAGTCGCTGAAAAGATTCACATCTCCCGTCATGTGAAAGGAAGCGCCACTATCAAAATACCACCCCGATCCCAATGCACTAGAAACCATGCATGTGATCAATGAGAATTCCAACTCAAATTGCGAGGGAAGATCCTCACCAGCTGCAGCTCCAGCAGCCTGCTTGTTCTTCTTCTTCTGTGGACAATTCGTGGCGTAATGTCCATGATCATGACAGTGAAAACACTTCACTTTGGACATGTCACGCTCTTTACCATCCGCACCGTATTGAGAATCATTCTTCTTGCCCTTCCCCTTCCTTACTTTGGCAGCCAAAGCGCAATCTTCTTCATCAGATGCCTTTGATGAAGATCCATCCCTAGTACTCCGCCTTATCTCCTCTTGCACAAGATCCGACCAAATTCGCTCCCATCCTGGCAATTTCTCCCGACCATTGACAGAGTCCTGATAGGAGTGCCAACTCTTCGGAAGACCAAGGAGAGCCAAGCTCACCAATTCTTCATCATCCACACTAACTCCTACACTCCCAAGCTCATCCCTACAATGGACAAACTTTGTCAAGTATATCGGAATAGTGTCATTCTTCTCCATCTTTATTTTCCTGAGTTTATCCTTGAGCGCCAACTTCCTCTGGTCGCTCTTTCTTTGGAATAAATCTGTCAACACTTTCCACATCAAGTATGGAGAAGCTTTTCCATGCATGCTGGATACTATGTGATCCTTCACGCCCTCCAACAGAATCCTTCGACACCTTGCTATCTTCTTTTGCCAAGCCTCAACTTGAGCAGCATCAGTAGGCTTTGGGACTTCAGCATCTATGAACTCCTTCAGCCCATTATCATCTAACACCTCCTCCATCCTATCTCTCCATGAAATATAATTCAAGCTGCCTTTAAGAGCATACTCCAATCGCAATCCTTGATAAGACATTTTTACTTTGACACCAAGAAAACACTGCAAATTCAAATTCCAAATTCTGCTGCAAATTCGAATTCCACCAGCTCAAAACTCAACCGCTTCCAATCTGTGAGAACAAATTATTTCTAGCACAAAGATCGACTGTAGGGGCATTTACTGGATATATCACCTTTCAGAGAAAGGATGGATCCAGAGGCTACCTGGCTCGTTACAGACTCTGTCTACCGAAAACAATTGTAATCACTGTAATAGATCCGATGATCAATTCTCCTCTGATACCATGTAGAAATTTGAATAATTTGTTGAGTTATTCACCGAGATTATCCTGATTACACACTATTTAAGCTTCATGCATAATACATAACCTCTTCTACAATTGATCATCAATATGCGGAAATAGAAAGCAGTCGCATGCGCTCATTAAAACATAATCAAGCACACATATCAACACAGGATGTAATGGGGAAAGAAATAGCTGAAAACCCCCAACTATCTGTATATTATAATGATAGATAACATGTAACAATACATAGCACAAAGCTCTCACAGCTCTCAGCACTATCTCACATGCTACACACAAACTAGCACGGAAGATGAACAAGTCACAGGTTCAAATCTCCTCCACAAGTCTGCCTGCCTCTACTGTGCAATCCAAGATGAGAATGAATGAGATCCAAGTTTGAATCCCCTTGGCTTGTACTACGCAATCCTCATTGGCAATCTCAATCAATGTGTGTGCAAATCTCATGCACAGCCATAGTCACAACTGATAGTAGACTCACCCTTTCACCCTCCTCTAACACTGGTCTCCACTGAACTGTCCATGCATTGCAGTTAACTGATGTATTCTTTAGTTGATTTATGAGTTAATAATTAGTGAATTAATTAATAATTAATTCACACCACTCATCACTAGTGTATTTTTCAGTTAGACTAAATACAACTATTTCAACTAAGTTAAATCGAACACAACTCCACCAAACTCTGCCACATGAGTTCTAACTGAAGTCAACCATGCAATAGCTCAACTAACCCTTAGGAAAAGTGTATTTCCTTCTGTCAGCTACATGTGCCCCATCCAAGCATCAAGCTGAAGTGCTCCAAGAGGATAAGATAATGTTTATAGTCTAAATATTATTAAGGGTTAATAATATTTGACTGTTCTATTTTAAGCCCGACAGTCTAAAAATAGAATCTGCCCAATGTCTAAAAATAGAGGTCCATCTATTTTTACCAACTCAACCAATCATCCATAAATAGCATCCTACAACTCATAGACCATGATCCATATGTCTAAAAATAGACTTTGCAACAAAAAATCACCTGTGTGGGCCCCACCTAGTTTTGGTGATCACTTTCCAACTAGGATTAGGAAAGATGTTTCAGGATGCCTCCTTCACTGTTTCTTGTTGAAATCTTCAACAGAAGTGGCCTAAAAACAATATTTTTTATAACAATAGGGTTACTTTGAATTTTTTCGAAGTGAAAATATCAGTGGAGTGGAATGGATATTTTGGACAAGGGACAACAAGGCTTCAAGAACTCACAGTTTTTGGTTTAAAACTTGTTTCTTGAAGACTAAAGACCTGTTTTAGCCATCATTAATTATGAAATTTTTTTATTGATGGCTAACAACAAGGAATCCTCCTCTTGGAATAAAAGAGGGAAGGAGAGCCATTTCTCATTATGTTTGAGATTTCGATTTTGGTCTGCTCTCTCCAGTTGTTCAACTAGGATAGCTGTGCTGCTTAGCACAAGGGAGATTTCTATTTAGGAGTTTCCTCTCCTTCATTGGGAAGATTTGGAGGACCTGTTATTCATTCTCCTCACATCTAGGCTTGAGGCAAAGGTAACCATCTTCAGCTATAGCATTTTCCAGCTGGGCAACAATGCTGAGTTGTTGGCGGTTGCAGTGAGGATTCATTACCACTCACTTCTAGAGCTAGTTTTGCAGAGGAGGAGCTCATTCTTTCTCAGGGAGATCAGTGAGGAAGATCCCAGAGCTTCATTGTAGATTTTGGCATTGGGCCATATGTTTCATCTCATTCCTAGTGCAGTCTCTTCCCCATATTGCATTATTTTCAGAGGGCACTTGCAGGAGGGGCTCGCACTGTGGATTGGAGGGTGTAATATTCAGTGAAGGAAGCAACCTTTCACTTTGAAGATCATTGGAGGAGTTTTCTTCATCATTTGCAGCATTTCTGTCCTTCTCCATTTTTGTATTGTTATTGAGTTGTAGCTGCTACACTTCACTCCGGCATTTTTCTAATTTGTACATTTTGGCCAATCCCTTGGAGGATTGTTGTAGTATTGTTTTATGGGGTTGAGATCTTGCTCCCCCACTTTATTTGAGCTTGCTATTTCTATATCATTTTGCAGTCATTTCTTATTATGAACTGCACAGTCATATCTTATTGTTGGGTTTTGTAGCTGTGTATTTTCACTTTTGCATGTACATCTGTCTTGGGGCTGATCTGGCGTATCTTGAGAGGTATTTCCTCAAGTTCTTGTATATATATTTGTAGTTGTACATAATATATTGGCTATGCTCTCTTCTTGCACCATATGTATTGATGTTTCACTGCTTCTACTTGTTGGAGTTCATGTATTGTTGTAGCTCTCCCTTTTGAGCATTGTTTGAGATACATAGGAGTGGAGGATCTGAATTACCCTCCTAGGGTTATTTATTTGAGCTAATATTTTAAAATTGTAATGTATGAATGGTAAAAAATGGATCCAAGTCCCCTTTCAGCTTATTTTTGCATTGGCTTCCTTATACAGCATCCCTTTGGACCCTATTATATCAAATCCTAAAAAAGGAACATGACATATCATGAATGCAGGAGCTACTTTTCAGAGGGAAATGGATATTTATTTATCTGAAGAGAAGGACAAGATGGTGGTTTTTTATCTTTATGACATAACAATCTTCTCAAGGAGGGAAGAACATCACTTGAAACACCTAGAAAAAAATCTGCTGAAGTGTAGAAGGTTTGGCATTTCTCTCAATCCCACCAAAAGTATTTTTTATTTAAATTCAGGTAAATTACTTGGACATATTATTTCTAAATATAGGATTAATATTGATCCAAACAGAGTCAATGCAATTCAGAAAATGGATTTCCCTAGGAGCAGAAAGGAGATTCAGTCTTTTCTTGAAAAGGTAAATTTTTTGAGGGGGTTTATTCCTAACCTTGTTGAGATTGTAAAGGACATAACAAAGATGCTAAAGAAAGGATTTGACATCAAGTGGACAAAAAAAGAAAAGAACTCATTTGAGGAGATAAAACAGACAATTACCCAAGCACCAGTGTTGATCAACCCTGATTTCTCAAAAGAATTTCTAGTTTTTACTTTTGCATCAGAAAATACAATTGCTGGATTTTTTTTGCAGAAAGGACAACAAGGTACTGAGCAACCCATTTCATTTTTTATTGGGACATTACCTAACTTAGAGCTGAAGTACAACATCTTAGAGAAGCAAGCTTATGACTTGGTTAAGGCCATCAAATATTTCAAAATTTAACATTCTACATTCTCATATTATAGCTTTTGTTCCTAGTGTTGTTGTAAAAGACATCCTAACTCAAGCTGACCCTGATGGTAAGAGGGGGAAATGGATTGAAAACTTGCTGGAATATGACATAGAGATGAAGCCAATAAAATTGGTCAAATGACAAGGTCTAGTAAAGCTGATGGCACAATCAAAATTTGACTGTCTTGACATGAATTTAATTGCAGAAATATCTGAAATTTTAGATGAAGAGGAAGAATTGATACCCTTGATTAAAATTATATCATTTCAAAGTGGTATAAAGATATTTTTTTGTCCTACATCATCGTAGAGCACTTGCTGAGCTGAAAAAGTCTAAGGCAAGATTTGTGAAGTTAAAATCCTTGAGGTATTGCATCATTGAAAAAATATGTATTGGAAGGATACCAGTGGAATTTTTTCGAATTGTTTGCTGGAAGAGGGGGCTGATAAAGTGTGTAATATACCAAAATATGGAAAATCTACAATAATGGGAATATCTTAAGATATTCCAAAATTGGAGATCTAGCAATACATGAACACAAGCTGGAGTAGCAGTGACAAATCAACTCATAAAATTCAAGAAGAGCACATAGCCATCATATTAAGTTACATCAGAAAAATGTATACAAGATCTTGAGGAAATAGTCACTCAAGTTAGGCAATACTAGCCTCAAGAAAGGTGCGTACATGAAATATGATAAAACACTGCTACACAAGAATGTCCAAGGCTATGACAGCGCAATTTTATAAGCAGAAACTGATGCTAACACATGTAAATACATAGATATATACAATTTTATGGCTCATACAACATTGGGAGTGAAGATATAAGCTCCCAAAGACAATTTATAGTCAATCCTGGAAGGATTGGCTGAAATATGCAAAACTGCAAAATGTCGGAGTTGTAGTCTTAAGACTGAGTAGCAGCTGCAACTCAAGAACTGGATGGATATGGTTATAGATGATATAAAAGCTGAATATATCTCCTCCAATGTATCTTCCGAGTGAAATTCTGATCCTAACACTGAAGATATCACCTTCCAAATAAACACTGCAACCCACATTGCAAATAGTCTCTGAAAATAATGCAATCACTGAGGGATAATACGCTGTAAGTGTAAGAAAGTAGGTTGGAAAAGTTCCAAGATCTAAAATATTCTCCAAGGGCTTCCCAAATGATCACCCAAAATAAATAAAGCTTCCTCCTCTGAAAGATAAGCTCAGGAAGTGGTGTTGAGGAACCTCCACTGCAACACCCTGCAACACAACTTAGCTCTAAGCAAAAAATGCACTGTAGCTAAAGCAGGATGCTTGGCCTAAAGCCTGAATGTGGAGAAATGAAGAGCAAGCTCCTTCAAGAGGCCTCTCTTGAAAGGAGAAGGAATTCCTAAATAGGAAATCCTTGTGCTAAGCAGCACTGCAGCTCTGCTAAATAGCAGGAGAATGCACAAAGTCTGAACAGAACAAGAAATCAATAATACATAACATGAATAAAAATGGCAGCCTTGCCCTCCTTTTAAATAAATGGATTCCCTCTGACCATGGGTCCCACTCATTAGGGTTTCCTCACCAAGGAATCTCCCTCCCATTCATACTGCGCTGTCTCTCCAAGGTTTCTCCACCTCCTATCCCAACGCTATTGACTTGGTCAAAATTGACCTTGTCCACATGAAAATGATCTTGTTCACACATGAGGGTGTGAAATCTAGCTCCTATGACTATCTCTTTTCACATTATGAGGGATTTTATTCATATTTTTAATATGCATGGACATCCTTACCCATTTATTAAGCTGTTAGGTGATAAAAACAAAAATCAATATTCCAATTAGCTGCATGCCAATTTTGGAATATTAAAAAGTGATTGAGGAATTCCACAAAGGAGATTGTGGAGGTCATCATTATTGGAAGGCTACAGTAAACAATATTCTTAGAGAAGGTGTAATATCCCAAAATAGGGAAAAACTACAATGTTAGGAATATCTTATAATATTCCCAAATTGGAGATCCAGCAATATGTAAACACAACAATGGAGTAGCAGTGATACATTAACACATAGAATTCTAGAAGATCCAAATAGCCATTATATTATATCATAGCAGCATAAGATATACAAAATCTTGAGGAAAGAGCTACTCAAGATAGGCAAAAGCAGCCTTAAGAAACATGTACATGGAAATATGAAGAACACTGCTACATGAAGAAAGCCCAAGGCTATGACTGCGTAGTATATGAGGAATAACTACTGCAAAATGATGTAACCAATATAAATCTCATACAATATGGGGAGAAAATATATAGACTCCCAAAGGCAATTTCTAGACAATCTTGGAACGATTGGCTGAAATATGAAAAATACCAAAATGTCAGAGTTGCAGGGCAGTAGCTGCAACTCAAGATTTGGAAATGGATGGAGATAACTAAATATTTTGCATATGATACATGAATCTCATCCAAAGGATCCTTTATGTGAAAGGCTGTGTTGTGTAACCAACTCCAAAAATAGAAGAAAAAAGATATCAACGCCTTATAAATAAGCCACTTCGAGGGGGCAACCTCCAATACATTACATAAATGAACAATTCTTGGATGATACAAATGAACAAAACCTCCTTTCTATATATAGGAGTCCATGGGGCCATAATGTAATCCTAGTGGGCCACAATGTAATCCTAGCCGACCTAACAATACTAATTTAAGGGAACAATAATAACAAAATGGGGGTTACAAGGGTTCAATAATAACAATAAGGGGGTTACACTAACAATAATAAGGGACTATACTAGTGATATAGGGACCTAACATGCCCCTCTCTCTCAAAAAAGTGTTGTCCTCAACGCTTGAGTAGCTCCGGGTGCTTCTGTATAAAATTCTCATCCTCCCATGTAGAATCTTCAGTGGGTAAGTTCTTCCACTTGATGAGATACTCTGAAATTGATCGATTCCGTAGCTGTCGAGTTCTTGTTTCCGTGATCGCTTTAGGTTCCAATATGATTTTTCCTTCCTCATCAAGTTCTGGCAATATTGTTTGAACTGGAATATTTTCACTTATAACCTTCTTTAAGCATGAAACATGGAAAACTGGATGTACTCGCGAAGAAGCAGGAAGCTCCAATTTGTATGCCATAGTACCAATCTTTTGCAACACCTTGTAAGGACCATAGTACTTTTGTGATAATTTATTATCCTTCTTAGCTTGCTTGAGGGACATTTGTTTGTATGGTTGTAGCCGTAAAAATACCCAATCTCCTACATCAAAACTTCTCTCGCTGCGATGTTGATCTGCCTGTTGTTTCATTCGATTTTGTGCCAAATTCAGGTTATCCTTTAAGAGTTGGAGAACTTCTTGCCGATGCTCGATGTGATCTTCCACTGCTTGAACCTTCGAATTTTCTCTTAAAGATGATGTGATGGATGGTGGATGATATCCATAAAGTGCCATAAATGGGGTCATTTTTGCTGCAGTATGGAAGGAAGTGTTATGCCACCATTCAGCAAGAGGTAACCACTTGACCCATTGTGTTTGTTTATTAGATACAAAACAACGAAGATATCCTTCCAAACATTTATTTACTATCTCAGTTTGATAAGATGAGCTATGAGCTAATTGAGTACCCAAACAAGAAAATAACTCCGTCCAAAAATTTCCAGTAAAAATGGGATCTCTGTCGCTCACAATAACCCTTGGGCTTCCATGTAGTTTTTGAATTCTATCCATAAATGTAGTAGCAACTGTACTTGCTTTAAATGGATGAGATAATGCACAAAAGTGTGCATACTTGGTAAGTCTATCAACTACCACCATGATGACACTCTTTCCTTCGGACTTAGGTAAACCTGTGATAAAATCCATTGAAATCTCCTCCCAACGTTGACCTGGAATGGATAAAGGTTGTAGAAGTCCTGTGGTCTTAATTGTTTCCACTTTATTCTGTTGGCAAACCAAACATTCCGCCACAAACTTTCGAATATCAGATTTAAGGCCATCCCAAAAAAATTCTTTCTTCACCCTGTGGTAAGTTTTTAAAAATCCTGAGTGTCCTCCTAAAGGAGAAGTGTGCAATTCCAGAAGAATACTTTGTTTTAGTTGGGAATTCTTACAAAGATATAAGCGATCTTTGTACCATAAGGAATCATTTTTCCAACTAAATGTATCATATGTACTAGGATCTTGCTGCAACTTTTGAATGAGTGTCCATACATCTTTGTCCTTCTTCCATTCATCTCTTGCTTCGGTTATCCAATCTGGTTGGATAATAGAAATAGCACAAAGCAATGCTTCCACCTCTTCATTATTTCTTGAGAGTGCATCTGCAACAACATTAAGCTTTCCTTTTTTGTAGATTATTTCAAAGTCATAACCCAACATCTTTGTGACCCATTTTTGCTGCTCTTCTGATGATAGTATTTGTTCCAAAAAGTGTTTAAGACTATCATGATCAATTTTTACCTTGAAGTGTCTTCCCATTAGGTAAGTTCGCCATTTCTTTAGTGCATGTAGTATTGCTAACATTTTTTCTCATAAATAGGTTTCTGTAAATACTTTCCTTTGATTGGACGACTTTCAAAAGCAATGGGTCTTCCTTCCTGCATTAAAACTGCACCAATTCCATTTCCTGAGGCATCACATTCCACAATAAAGGTTTTTGTGAAGTCTGGTGTAGCTAAGACCGGTGCTAGGTACATTGCCTCTTTAGGACGTTCAAAGGTTTTAGTTGCTTCAGGAGTACATGAAAATGCATCTTTCTTCAATAATGTTGTTAGAGGTGCTGCTATTCTCCCATAATTCTTAACAAACTTGCGATAATACCCTGTTAACCCGAGAAATCCTCGCAACTTTTTTATGGTTGTGGGGACTTTCCATTCCTTAATGGCTTTAATTTTGTTAGGGTCTACTTTAACACCCTCGTGAGATACAATATGACCCAGATATTCCACCTCTTGTACTCCAAAGAAACATTTGGATATTTTTGCATATAATTGCTTCTCCCGCAATAGTTTGAGCACCCTGTCAACATGTTCAACATGATCCTTCCAAGACCTACTGTAGATTAGTATATCATCAAAAAATACTAGCACAAATTTTCTAAGGAAGGGTTTGAAAATGGAATTCATCAACCCTTGAAATGTAGAAGGTGCATTAGTAAGACCAAAAGGCATGACCAGAAATTCATAATGACCCTCATGAGTTCAAAATGCTATTTTTGTAATATCTTCAGTCTTCATTCTAATTTGATGATATCCTGAACGAAGATCCAACTTGGTAAAATAAATTGCTCCATGTAATTCATCCAATAATTCATCAATCACAGGAATGGGAAATTTGTCTTTAATGGTGAGCTTATTGAGCTCCCTATAATCCTGACACATTCGCCATGATCCATCCTTCTTGTGTACCAAAACTACAGGAGCAGAGAAAGAACTTTGACTAGGTTGAATTATACCCGCCTGTAACATTTCTGCAATCATACGTTCAATTTCGCTCTTTTGGAAGTAAGGATATCTATAAGGCCCGATGTTTGGAGGAACACTTCCTGAAATCAAATGAATAGCATGATCATGATCACGAATAGGTGGGAGTCCTTTGGGAGTTTCAAACACCTTGGAATGATTGTCCAAGACTTGTTGGAGATCTGCAGAAATAGATGATTTTGATGTTGGCACTTCTAGTGAGCATAATTGTGCAATTACGCCTCGTTGTTCTTTCTTTAGAAGCTTTGTCATGACATTAGAGCTTATTATCCTTCCTGGCTTCCCTTCAATACCCCTTAATTCGACTTCCTTTCCTTCTGAAAAAAATTTCAAGAAAAGCTCTTGAAAATTAAAAGCTACCGTCCCCAAAGATTGTAACCATTGTACTCCTAGTACAACATCAGCACCTCCCATAGGAATGGAAAGCATTGGACTAGTCAATACATATTCCCCCATGGTTAGCTTGATATTATGGCATTTCCCAGAGCAATTTATAGTTCCTCCATTTGCAACAATCACTTGACATTCTGGTGCTGGGTATAGGAAACAATTTAATTCCTTGGCTACCTTACAATGAATAAAATTATGGGTGCTACCTGAATCAATCAACACTATTACCTTTTTCTTCTTGATATGTCCTTCTATCTTGAGAGTTTGAGGAGTGGTAATTCCCGCCAGTGCATTACATGATATGGTCAGATTCATTTCTTCCTCTTCTAGGGCTGGTTCCTGGTGTATATCCTCTTCTTGTTCATTTTCTTCTTCCTCTTCACAATCTATGTAAAATAATTTCTTCTCCGCACACTTATGACCTTTAGTGTATTTGCTATCACAACTGTAGCAAAGCCCTTTTGCTCTTTTTTCTTCCAATTGTTGTGGTGTCAACCTTGTAGGTTGTGGAAATCTAGGCGTAGCAACACTTCCTTCTTTATAGAATTGAGTGGTAGGCTTCCTTGTCGCCATAATTTTACATTCAACTTTTCTTGCCAACCCGAATGCCTTCTCCAATGAATCAGGTTCCAAAACGGGAACTTCATGTTGGATGTTATCCTTTAAAGTGCCTAGGAAGAGATCAATCCTGTGTTCCTCTGTAAGATCAGTTACCCTTATATTCAATTTTTGGAAGTCCTCAATGTGCTGCCCCACTAAACCCTTTTGTTTGAGATTTATCAATCGGGTAAAGAAGGTGTTGCTCTTTGTATCCTCATAATGTGCTATCATTTCCTCCGTAAAAATTGACCAAGTGACAATTTTTTTACGGGAGCAAAGCCATCGATACCATACAAATGTATTTTGTTCTAAATGTAAAGTTGCAATGCGTACCTTTTGTGTGTTTTGCACATTATGTAGATCAAAATATTGCTCCATCTGTAGTATCCATGTTACAGGATCCTTTCCATCAAACTTCCTCATATCCATTTTTGGAATATGGTGGTTCTTCCCGCCAACATTAGAGGTTATGAAATCAAGATTAACATTTATTTTGTTCTCATCATGAGTTTCCTCTACTATGTTTTCACCATTAGGAAACATTTCTTGTATCAACTTTCCCAAACTTTCGATGTCTACTTTTAGATCTTTCTTCATGTTTTCCATGTTGTCTTTCATTTTTTCATCAATCTTAGCTTCCATGTCATCCATCTTAGCTTCCATGCCCACTTCCATGCCATCCATCTTAGCTTCCAAACCATTAATCTTAGCTTCCACGCCTTTCTTCAAACCATCCATCTTATTTTCCACGCCCTTCTTCAAAACTTCCATTTCATTTTTTGTTGTTCTTTGCGAGAGCGAAATTTGTTGCACTTGCTCTTGTAATTTTGATATGTCATGTTGCCATTCTTCGTCTTCATGATTCATAGTAGAGCCTTCTAAAGGCCTAATGGGTGTTGAATTTTTTTAGGGGCCATTTTAGACTCCAATATTGATATCTATTCTACAATAGGCCCTTGCAATCAATTCAGCTTGATTCTTCAAACAAGACTTATGCAATTCGGAAAAAAAATACACACCTTTTACTTGCTTTAAGGAGCTCGATATTGAAATTGTATTATCTCTGTGATTTAAGCTATTAAATATCTAAAATTTAGCATTGAAGTATCCCTCTAAATTATCTTTTGAATGCCATAGGTCTGACCTGATTTGGATTCTCCAAGACAAAGTTGTGTCCAATCTCCCACAATGACCTAATTATGGACTGGTTCAGTAGAGCGAACTTGTATGACTAGCCACGTGTCACTGTTTCGTCCTTTGTCTCTGAAATTGATAGCCAAGAAACTAAACTTTGTGTACTTGCGAAAATGTTTTACGGCACTCCAATCCGATGCCCAGAGGGAGAGTTATTGAACTTTTCCCACGATCACCTCTTTGAGATGAAATTCAGGAGCCTGAAAAAGCACTACCTTCCACAGATCATATCTCCAAAAATATTTCGAACCAATATCTGAAATTTTTTGACAAATTTCTTTAGGATTTCAGCTTCGCACCATATGAATTTCAGATTCTGAACCTTCGTAGAAATTTTTTTATAGCGCAAATTCCACGATGACCTTTTTAGGAGCCTGAAAAAAGACCTAACTTTCACAGATCATATCTCCGAAAATATTGTGACACAAGCTCTGAAATTTTTATAAAAACTTCCTCAAGATTTCAGCTTCGCACCCTAAAAATTTCAGCTTCTGAAGCTTCGTAGAACAAACGTTATAGCGAAAATTCCACGATGACCTGTTTGGAGCAGCAAAACCCTAGAATCCCAAGCCTCTAATACCAAATGTTGTGTAACCAGCTCCAAAAATAGAAGAAAAAAGATATCAATGCCTTATAAATAAGCCACTTCGAGGGGGAAACCTCCAATACATTACATAAATGAACAATTCTTGGATGATACAAATGAACAAAACCTCATTTCTATATATAGGAGTCCATGGGGCCATAATGTAATCCTAGTGGGCCACAATGTAATCCTAGCCGACCTAACAATACTAATTTAAGGGCACAATAATAAAAAAATGGGGGTTACAAGGGTTCAATAATAACAATAAGGGGTTTTCACTAACAATAATAAGGGACTATACTAGTGATATAGGGACCTAACAGGCTGATCCAATCACTCAAGATCTCACCCTCCAAACTAGCAATGCAAACCCCCACTGTAAATATACTCAGAAATAATGTAGTTAAGGAGATGGACTGCACTGTAGGAGATGGGAAGTACTTGGCTTGATGCCAAAGATGTGCAATCAGCTCCTGAAACTTCCTCACTGACCTCCTAGAGGAATAGAAGCTCCATCCTCTGAAAGATAAGCTCTAGAAGTGGTGTTGTGGAACCCTCCACTGCAACACCCTGCAACACAACGTTTCCTGCTACATGAATAATGGTGTAGTTGAAGGAGGTGGCTTGGCCTTGAGCCTGAATGTGGAGAAATGAAGTAAAATCCCTCAAGAGGCCTTTGAAGAAGGGAGAAGGATTCCTAAATAGGAAATCCCTTGTGCTAAGCAGCACAACAATCTCAATTAAACAACTGGAGAAAGCAAATAGTCATGCAGACCAAATTCTATATTCAATAACATATCCCTCTATGGCTGCCTTGTCCTCCCTTTATATAAATGAAAGCCTTCTTGCCTTGGTCCCCACACAATAGGTTTTCTTCCACCAAATTATCTCTCCCCCTTTCACACTGTGCTATCTTTCAAAGTGATCCACTCCCTCCATGGCAGCACTGTTGACTTGTTAAAACTTGACCTTGTCCTCATGCATTTGCCCCTTTTCACACCTGACGGTGCAAAATGCAGCTACTCTAATGATCCCTTTCATACTATGAGGGATTTTATTTCTACTCATGTGACTCCTTACCTGTTTATTCACCTCCCAAATGATACAAGAAAAATTAATGTGCCAATTAGCTTCATGCTAATTTTTGGAACATTACAGTCCTCCCCTCCCAAATGTTACTTGTCCTCAAGCAATTGCAAGGATAGAACTGAAGGGCCTTCTTGAGGCATGAGGGCTGAAATGAATTGGGCTCTTCCATCCCCATATGAATCTCCCATCCCCAAGAAATCATCCATACAAAATGAGTTACCCTTCAACATGGCAACTCCTGAAAGTCTCCATCCACCTTTAGTTCATGCAAAGTAGGTGGGTTGAAAATATGATCATGTAATGTTCCTAATTTTTCATGAAGAAAAATTGGAACATTATTTTTTTCTTATTGCATCTAGGAGATGAATAAAATGGGTAAATTCCCATGAGTAGGAATAAGATCCTTCATAGTGTGAAAAGGATCCATGGAGTAGCTTTGTTTTGCACCTTCCATGTGAAAAGGGGCAAATGCATGAGGACAAGGTCAAGTTTGACCAAGTCAACAGTGCTTCCTAAAGAGGTGTAGCTTGCATGAGAAGACAGCGCAGTTTTGGAGGGAGAAATATTCCTTGTGGATGAAACCCTAATGTGTGGGGTCCATGTCCAAGAATCATTCACTTGTATAATAAGAGGAGGAGGCATCCATAGAGGGATATCTTGGATCATTTGATTATTTGTCTATTCAGACAAATTGCACAGTCCGGCTATTCAGTAGAGTTGTAGTGCTGCTTAGCACAAGGGATTCCTGTTTAGGATTTCCTCTCCTTATTGAGAGGTGTCTTGGAGGATTTCTCTTAATATTCTCCAGATATTGGCTCAAGGCCAAATCTATTCTTTAGATACAACATTATTTCTACTCAAGTATAATGCAGTGTTACTGGGGCATTACAGTGGAGGGTTCCACAACACTTCTCTTTGGCTTATCTTTCAGAGGAGGGAGTTTATCTTGATCCGAGAGGTTATTGAAAGGGATTTCAAAGCTTATTGGCATATCTTGGCATCATTTCCAACATCTCCCATCATAGAAAGTGCAGTCCATCCTCTAGACTGCGTTATTTCAGTGCACACTTGCAATGAGAGATTGCACCAACTTCTTGGAGGGCAAGATCTTCAGTGTCAGGATCAGCCTTGCATTGAGAGATCCACTGGAGGAGGTTTGTTTTAGTTTGAGAATAATCTTCAGCCATCTCCGTGTATTTCTATTATTGATTTGTAGCTGCTACCCAACAACTCTGACATTTTTGCAGATTTTCCATTTTGATGTATATTGTATCCAATCCTTCCAAGGATTGTGTATTATTTTTGTATTAGTGTTTTCAGGGTTGAGAGATTGCTCCCCCTCATTTCTTTGAGCTGATATTGTCATATCATCCTATTATCATTTTGTATGCAACAGTATCTCCTATAAACTGTGTTATTTTAGTCATATGATATTTTTCATAACAGTATTGCTTCATTGCATTGTACATGACTCATTGAGGCTTCCATTGCCTAGTTGGAGTGATTGATTCCTCCACACATTGTATAAATTTGCTGCTATATCATATATTTTTTTGTTATACATATCTTCATGTGTTCACAAGTATAGAATAACACTATCTTTCCATTCTATGTGCTTACATTTGTTGCAATCCCTTCATTGGGCATTTTTTGAGGACATCTAAGTGTGGTAGATCTGTTTAACCCCCTTATAAGGATTTATTCGGAGCCATATCTTAGATTTCATTCTTAGACACATTGATATAAGGGATCCAGGTCCTGGTTTCAAATCCCGCTGCCTCCATTTCTGTAAAATGTGTTTTCCATCCATGGATTGCTAGCTATTCCAAATTGGGAACATTACAGTGGTATCAAAGCACCTTTCTTGGTTCAACCTGTGGCCTTCAAGCCCAAGAAAGAAGAAGAAGAAGATTATGAAGTAGAAGAGCTTGATCTCATCTATTTTCAGAACAAGGAAGAACCTCCCCAAGGAGGATATGCATAAAGAAGAGGAAGGACCCTGCACTTCCTATTCTCATCAATGAGAAAGAGAAATAAGCAGGATAAAGACTCCATATTTTGGAGAAGAAAAAGAAAAAGGGGATAAGCTTACCAAGCTTCTTCCTAAATCTGTACATATGATCCATGAAGAGTTTGAGGAGATCCGGAGGAAGTATAGGGAATCTCCTAGAGAGTTTGATTCAAAAGCAAACTCTAGATTGGAGGAGTGTGAGCATGCAGCTACACATCATCTTGTACAGCGCAGTCACATGCCCAAGATTGTTGAAAGAGAGATGGAAAAAGAAGAACAGGTTTCTAGGAGGGAAACCCTTATTGATTTATTGGAGGAGTATGATTCTCAAACTCAAAAATACCGAGATCATCTTAGTTTTTCAGAGTTTTGCAAGATGAAGGTGAATGGAAAAGAGAAGCAGGATAGATTTCATCTATCTACCTTTGAGGGTTCACCTGTATGTTCATCCAAAGCTTGCGTTGAAGAGTTAGAGACCTTCTTGTAGCAGAACCAAATACCAGAGGATGAAGACATCAAATTTGCAGCGCTGCATTTGAGAGGTAAGGCTTATGCCTGGTGGATCTTTGAATCCTTTTCTTTAAGAAATGTAAACTTTACATGTTTTGCAAATTTCACAAAGGCATTAGTGAAAATATTTGATAGAGGGATTCATGAGACACAGATGGAGGAGTTGAATTAGAAAACTCAAACAAATCTCTTTCATAGAAACACAATGCTATTTCAGAGAACCATGAGGGAGGCTGAAAACTTGCACCATACTTTGCCGGAGGAGAAACTCTCTTCTCACACTTTTGAGCAAAGAGGCATGGGGGTCTCTTTTTCAAAGAGGGATCCAATCATTGGAGGATTTCCCACTCATTTTTTAGAGATTGAGGGAAATAGTGTTGCTAGATCTAGAGTTGATCTAGTGCCTCATGCAGAGGAAAGAGGAGCTTTTGCTCCAAATAGAGGGATGCTTGCATTTTTTCAAGAAGGTTCCTAGGATCTCATGTGTAGAGATAAAGGCACAACTCAAGTCCTATTTGTGCCATTTTTTAAGAGGTGTGGAGCCATGGAGACACAAGGAGGAAGTAGGGAGAAGACCCAGCATCATGAGATGATGAGTACACATCCTTATTCATCTATGGAGGTTGATGCACCTAAGGAGGTGATTGGATTGCACAGTGGAAGCATGGAGGGTTATCTCCATTCATCTATTCAGTCATATTTTGATGATGATGTCTCATTGCATGGAGAAATTTTACCGAGGAGACCACTGGATCAGTAGAGGAGGATGGATGCTTCATCAGTTGAGAGACCAATCATTGATTTCAGGAGGTTGGTGACCTGGAGAGAGCTTGATACAGTGCTAGGAGTCTGGGGTAGACTCAAGGAGGGAGAGAGAATTCTCTCAACATCAGCATCACCCACTTCCATTTCATATTATGCGCTATGGCAGAAGCATCAGGGGAAGGATAATAACCTTCCAAATTGCATCTTTGGCATAGGATATGTCAGAGAGGAGGATGACCATATGACAGATGCTCTTCATGAGATATCATCAACGCTGTCACTATGGAGGATAGATCCACACTAGAGCTTCCATATGTTGGTGGAGTATTCTAAGGATATTTTTACTTGCATGATCTTGGATGGCCTGTTGCATGAGGAGGAATATTCAGTCAGAGATGGGGTCATCTTTTATCATGGTAGGATCTTATTTCCTAGAGCTTCCAAGCTCAAGGAGAAGTTGCTACAAGCAGCTTATGAGGATTTCATTTTCAGCCCCACTTTTTCTATGAGAGCATACCACACCATCATGGAGGGGTATTTTTGGATGGGATTTGAGGAGGAGATACATTAGCATATGATTAGATGCATGGACCAGATGGAGATGAAGGAGAGACATGACTCCTTGAGAGAGTTAGCACAGCCACCTCTTTCCACTTTGAGGATGAGAGGAGACTCATTTATGAGCCAATCCATTTGTATGAGCAGGAGATATGGTAAGGGTGTTCATTATGGCTTACATGATTATTTGCATAATGTGTGTATGCATCCCTTGACCATGCTTGTGCAGGATGATGCTCCAAGAAGAAGCATTCTTTTTTCTAGACCACATGGTTTAGATGGGGCCATGAGCATGATTGATGGCCATTCCCTAGGAGGAATTGGGGAAGAGACATGTTATGGAGGATATGTTCATTACACATATTTCATTTTTCACTTCCCCCATACTTCTGAGGAGATTGGAGCAGCAGGCAAGTGGTTGAGAAGCCAATTATTTTATCAGTCTCTATTGCAGTTGTGGTTCAAGTTGCGCTAGTTACATCTGAGGGACCATTGTCCTTCTCATTTGTTGCATATAACAACAAGTATGATTCTCATTTTTGCTCCCTATGGTTCTATTGTTTTTGTCTTTATGAGGAGCATGCTTGGGAGAGAGACACATTGGGTGAATGTGTCCTTTGAGGGAGAAATTCCTCATACTATTTGCACTACATGTTCTAAGGGGAGCATGGGATATGGTATGGTCAACTTGAAAGAACACTTTTTTCCTTATGAGGTGAGCCATATGATGGATATGATGCCATATGTTGATGAATTCCAACTCATCATATATGGAGATAGTTGGGCCAACATGATTTGTAGCGTTGGGGGAGAGATCTTTAGAGGTATATTCCTTATTTTTCCACTTGAGGACAAAATTATTGCAGCCCATGGACATCCAGCACTCTACACTTATCATAAGTGGAGAGATGGACAGCGTGGGGTAGGCTACATTGTCTACCATGTGCAGAATCTCATCCCACCTACTTTGTCGGAGCCAAAGGTGGATGACATATTTCAGGAGTTGCCCAGCTGGAGGGTGACTCATTTTGCATGGCTCTGTTGAGCCCCAAAGATGTCCTTCTTTTCCACCACATTTCACTTCATTTTCTTCGTCCCTCATCAATTACAAGCTTAAATGATCAATAGGATTGATTAGGATTACTTTAAGAATGTATATAATGACTAACTTGTTATTTTTTCATGATTTTGTTATTGTAGCAATTTTTGACTAGACTCGGCTACAAAACACAGTCATTTTGTAGCCAGTCACCTATTCCGCAACCGTTCTCATGTTTACGCAGGTTCCAAGTGTCACCTCAAGGAAAAATTCATATGGTCGTATTCCACATCACTCCCCCATCATTTCTTTCTCTCCACGAAGTCTGAGCTCGAGTCTACAGGCGGTTATGCACGTGGGAAACCAAAACTAGGTGACAGACTTCTAATAGGACAAGGACTGTACAGATGTCCTTAATAATAGAATGAGGCCACCACCAGAGTCATAGTTTGATTTTAGTTTGGAAAGACAATTACTCATGTTTTATCTCAAAGACAGTTATGTAATTTTTTTATAATTATGGCTCAGGAGACTGAGAAACAACTTAGCTGGATTTATGTTTTATTGTTAGATCTCAGAAGACCGTAAATACTCTGTTTTGAAGAATTTCTCCTTTAATAAAAGAAGCATCACTTTATTGCAAGAGCTGAGTCAATATTGAGTAGATTTGTGTGCTAATCCGGTGGTAGAGGGCCCTTGCTACCTGAGAAGCTTTGTTCATATGGTTTAGATAAGTAACTTAGCCTTGTTTCATTCTTAGTTTAATTAATTTTCTAAACTTTGTGTTTTTTTTTACTTGCAGCGGATGCCACAGTTAGTCTTATCCTTATAAAATCTTCCAAAATACCACTCACATTGGATGGGATATAACTGTAGTATTTAGGAGTTAGTTTCATTTCTCTGAACTTTATGATTTTGTGCTCAATTACATCAGTTGTTACAACTAGTCATGATCTTATAAACTCTTCCAAAATATCACTAATTCTAGATGAGACATAGCTGTGGTGTTTTAGAGCTTTGTTGTGTTTTGTCGAATTGTATGCTTTCATGCTCATTTACATAACATGTTGTAGCTAGTCCTGTTCCATAAATTATTCCAAAATATCACTAATTCCGAATGAGACAGAGCTGAGACATTTTAGTGATTAGTTGCATCTTTAGTCTCGTTGTAGTACTCCGGAGGTAGATGTCACTCTAGTTTAATTCTGTCACTGTGTTTCAAGTTTGATAATGGCACTCTAGTATAACTCTGTTCATTTTACTTTAAGTTAGATTAGTGACATTCTAGTTCAGTTCCAAATCACTTTATTTCAAAGTTAGGCTAAAAGCATTCTAGTTTAGTTGTGATCACTGTGTTTCAAGCTTGATCAATTGCATTCTAGTTCAGTGTTATCCATTGTTCTTTAAGTTGTATTAACTGTCAAAATTAGACTTCACAGCCTTCATTGTTTACAAACTAATCTTGTTCTGACTTTCTATTAATGCATCATCATATGAATAGGAATGAGTTAGTGATATCAGTTTAAGGCCTTGATTGTTCTGCAATCCTTTGCAAATTCACAATTAAGCCTTCTTCCCAAAAACTATTTTAGAAAATATCTAACTTTCGAATAAGGTTTAGTGGTGACAAGTTTAGCTGCAGAATTAATTTATCTTAGCATGACAAGTTAATTCAAAGTAGAAATCTTATTGTGTTACAAATAGTCTTTTTCCAATTGTGTTCCAATAAACTTTTAGCCATGGATGAGATTCTTTGTAATATTGTAAGATGGTTGTTTACTTAGGAGAACCTAATTTGTACTAAACTTGTCCTTTTCTCAAGCTATTCCAACATATTTCTAATGAATGAATTGGATGAGTTTATATTAAGAGTTATTGGGTTCATGTTGTGATTTATTTTCTTGCTATGAGTCATTATCAAACTTTGCATTTTATGTTCTCTAGTATAGGCTTTGCTCTGTTTTTAATGTGACCAACAACTGTTCTTTTTCAACATTTAGTTCTTTTCCTTCTTAACATAAAACCACAAAACCAAAAACATCATAAAAACACTAAACACAACGTAGTGAGAAACAGATACCTAGGCACATATAGTGCACCACACTTCAGCAGTTTACTGACCCTAGTTGATAATTTATGACCTCAATTTAGGAACACTAAGTTGAGCACAACAGGCACATAGCTTGGATATGGAGGATCCATATGGAAAAGATAGTTCCCATTCTATTTCAGATCCCATTCTTCAAGGGGACCTCTATACATCACTTTGTTATCCTCTTGAGTATTTCACTTTCACATGATGATAGCTTGATAGCTGACTTACATGCTGAGGAGGGGAATTGTGGAGATTTGATTGATGAGATAGCATCAATTTCCTTGGAGGATATCATCATACAGGGGTGATACAGGGAGAGGAGAAGAAAATAGCTCAGTATATCCTTGCACTTTCTTGAGGACAAGCAATCTTTGAGAGGGGAGGACTGTAATGTTCCCAATTTTTCATGAAGAAAATTGGAACATTAATTTTTTCTTATTGCATCTAGGAGATGAATAAAATGGGGAAAAGGCCCATGAGTATGAATAATATCCTTCATAGTGTGAAAAGTATCCATGGAGAAAATTTATTTTGCACCTTCCAGTGTGAAAAGGGGGAAATGCATGAGGACAAGGTCAAGTTTGACCAAGTCAACAGCGCTGCCTAAAGAGATGTAGCTTGCATGAGACGACAATGTAGTTTTGGAAGGAGAAATATTCCTTGTGTATGAAACCCTAATGTGTGGGGTCCATGGCCAAGAAGCATTCACTTGTATAAGAAGAGGAGGCAGCCATAGAGGGATATCTTGCATCATTTGATTATTTGTCTATTCAGAAAAATTGCACACTCCGGTTGTTCAACAGAGTTGAAATGCTACATAGCACGAGGGATTCCTGTTTAGGATTTACTCTCATTATTGAGAGTCCTATTGGAGGATTGCACTTCATATTCTCCACATCTTGGCTCAAGGCCAAAGATATTCTTCAAATACTGCGTTATTTCTGCTCAAGTATAACGCAGTGTTGCTGGGGCATTGTAGTGGAGGGTTCCACGACACTTCTCTTTTGCTTATATTTTAGAGGAGGGAGTTTGTCTTGCTCTGGGAGGTTAGTGAAAGGGATTTCAGAGCTGATTGGAATATCTTGGCATCAAGGCCAACATCTCCCATCATAGACAGCGCAGTCCATCCTCTAGACTGTATTATTTTAGTGCACACTTGCAATGAGAGGTTGCACCAGCTTCCTGGAGGGCAAGATTTTCAATGTCGGGATCAGCCTTGCATTCAGAGATCCATTGGAGGAGGTTTGTTTTAGTTTGAGCATCTTCTTCAGCCATCTCCATTTATTTCTATTATTGAGTTGCACCTGTTGCCCAGCAACTCCGGCATTTCTGCAGATTTTTCATTTTGATGTATATTGTAGCCAATCCTTCCAAGGATTGTGTATTATTGTTGTATTAGTGTTTTCAGGGGTTGAGAGCTTTCTCCCCCTCATTTCTTTGATCTGATATTGTCATATCATCCTATTCTCATTTTTTATGCAACAATATCTCCTATAAACTGCATCATTTTAGTCATATGATATTTTTCATAGTTGTATTGCTTCATTGCCTTGTACATGACTCATTGAGGCTTCCATTGCCTAGTTGGAGTGATTGATTCCTCCAAACATTGTATAAATTTTATGCTATATCAAATATTTTTTGGCTATACATATATTCATGTGTTCACAGCTATAGAATAGCGTTTTCTTTCCATTCTATGTGCTTACTTTTGTTGCAGTCCCTTCATTGGGCATTTTCTGAGGACATATAAGTGTGGTATATCTGTTTAACCACCTTAGAAGTATTTCTTTGGAGCCATATCTTGGATTTCATTCTTATATACATTGATCTAAGGGATCCAGGTCCTGGTTTCAAATCCTACTGCCTCCATTTATGGAAAATGCATTTTCTAGCCATGGATTGCTAGCCATTCTAGATTGAGAACATTACAGATCACGACAGACAAGGTAGTCTACCCCACGTTGTCCTTCTCTCCACTCATGATAAGTGTAGAGTATGTGCTGATATTTGGCTACAATATTTTTTCCCTTAAGTGGCAAAATGAAGAACAATCCTCCAAGGATCTCCTCTCCAACATTGAAGAACAAGCTGGCCCAAAACATATCATCCATGATGAATAGGACATGATCATCATAGGGTATCCAAATGAGAATTTTGTTGAAGGTTTTACATGATGCTACATGATAGAAACAATGTATCAAGTGGAAAAAATGCAGTCTCTCCCACTGCAACTTCAAAAAATAGCATCACAAGTGGTGTTTTGATAAATGGCTAGTTGTGTGAATCATCACATCTACTAGTGAATAGTAAATGGGTGAATGTTCCAACTGAGCATACAAGAAATAATCAAACACTTTCCCATGGTTATACAAAGGATGGTTGTCTCCATCATAGCAGTTGGAAAAATTTTATTTATGGGGCTCAACAATGAACTTGCCCTCTTGTGGAGCAATGCACTGCATGAAAATGGTAAGAAGATGCAAGTACCGTGTTACATAAAAAAAAAACATTCTCACCATATGCTGAAATTAAAGTGATGCATGAATACATGAATAAGTCCATGCTCCAAAGGAACAGCGCTGTTAGCCTATGTAGATAGGCTCCTGCCAACTCATAGCTAATTTCTCTGACATGATCCTTGTCAAAGAATCCTCCAATAATGCAGCTACAATTATGGAGTTCCTCCCAAGATGGAAGTACTTCCTGATCATTTAAGGCCAAGGAGTAGCCCCTTTGCACCAATATAGTGCCATCTCCTACTCCTGCAACATCATACAACATGTGAGAGCAAATATGCCCTTGCTCTCTCAACCCAAGCAACAAAAGTGTTTGCTACCTCCTCATGCTCTCATCATACAAGTCATGTGATGAAGACATAATGAATGATATGAATGTCACATCAACACCATGCATCCATACTCTTTTCTTCTCAAATATGTAAGCATCTTGCCACATCTTTTCCATCCCCATACCCTTAGGAAGACTATATGCCAAGTGATGGCCAAAATCCTTAAAGAGTAACTAGCACAGCCAAGCCTCCTGCTGCCCGGTGTCATAGATCTGCAAGTGGCTTACTAGCCTCTTACTCTTCATCCACATCCACTCAATAATTTTTGGATGTCTCCTTCCATTCTCCATCTTAGTACCCCTCCCATGAGGGCTACCATTCTCCATGTGTTGATGAACTTTTCACTTCATGACATGTCGAAGTGCATCTCTAATGGGATCTCTCCATGAGACCTCCTCTTCATCAATGGCCTTCCAAAACCAATAAGGTCTTGGATATGTTGTAAGTAGAAGTCTCTCTTTGAGCTATGGCATGCTCATTGAGAGAGTGTCATCTAGAGAGGAGAAATAGTTTCTTATCTCAAGATGTCTACTCATTCTTACTGCTTCTTTCATTGCTTCTTGAGTGAAGCTGCCATTTAAATGTCCCCATGAGGAATGGGTCCTCTCTTCTTCATCATTGCTCTTTTACAACACAGTATAATTATATTGTTCTAAATCAATAGCATGCAATTATGTGGATCCATCCATAATGTTTGCTGAAATGATAAGAGATGGAAATTCCGGCATACCTGTGGGAATCTTGAAAACATCTTGTATGGCTGTAAGGGCTTCCTCCTCCAATGTGTTGGCTTCCCAAACTATTGAAGATGAAGGATACTCTTCCATGGTCACAATAGCACTGGTACATGCCTCTTCAACTGGTGATGAGGGCTCTCCCCTCCTTTTTCCAAATATTCTGATCATCCTTTGAGAAAATTCAACAAGAGTAGATACTTTGTGGTAAAGCTAGAGTCTCTTTGAAGGCTCTAAGTTTAGCTCGGTATTCAGTAAGGTATTCACTTAGAACTTCAGATTCCAAGTGTTCTTCATGCTTCATGTTTTCTTCTCTGTGAGAGTAGGAAGTGCATGGTCCTTCCTCTTCTCCTTCTTCCATCTTCTTAACCTCCTTGGAGAGGTCCTTTCTAGATCTGAAAACTGATGAGAGAAAGCTCATCCTCTTCATCATCTTGATCTCTTCTATATTCTTATGGCTGAAAATCACAGGCTGAGCCAAATATCATGCTCTGATACCACTGTAATATCCCAAAATATGGAAAATCTACAATGTTAGGAATATGTTATAATATTCCAAAATTGGAGATCCAGAAATATGTAAACACAAAAATGGATTAGCAGTGATACATTAACACATATAATGCCAGAAGATCCAAATATCCATCATATTATATCATAGCAGCATAAGATATACAAAATCCTAAGGAAAGAGCTACTTAAGAGGGGTAAAAGCAGCCTCAAGAAACATGTACATGGAAATATGAATAACACTGCTACATGAAGAAAGCCCAAGGCTATGACTGCGCAGTCTATGAGGAATAACTGCTACAAAATTATGTCATCAATATACAACTCATACAATATGGGGAGAAAAGATATAGACTCCCAAAGGAAATTTCTAGACAATCCTGGAAGGATTGGATGAAATATGCAAAATACCAAAATACAGCAATCTCAGTTAAACAAATGGAGAAAGAAAATAGTCATGCAGACCAAATTATATATTCAATAACATATCCCTCTATGGCTACCTTGTCCTCCCTTTATACAAATGAAAGCCTTCTTGCCTTGGCCCCCACACATTCGGGTTTCTTCCACCAAATGATCTCTCCCCCTTTCACAATGCGTTGTCTTTCAAAGTGATCCACTCCCTCCATGGCAGTGTTGTTGACTTGGTTAAACTTGACCTTGTCCTCATGCATTTTCCTCTTTTCACACTTGAAGGTGAAAAATGTAGCTACTCTGATGATCCCTTTCATAATATGAGGGATTTAGTTTCTACTCATGGGCCTCCTTACCCATTTATTCACCTCCCAGATGATACAAGTAAAGTTAATGTTCCAATTAGCTTCATGCTAATTTTGGGAACATTGCAGTAGGGTATTATTGGCCGAAAATGTTTAAATATGTATACAAAAATATTGTTACCTGCCATGAATGCCATATTTTTTATGGTAAGAAGAAGCTTGTACCTTTACCTTTAATTCCTATCTCTGTTGAGGTACCTTTTCAGTAGTGGGGACTAGATTTTATTGGTGAGATTCATCCATCATCATCAGGTCAACATCGCTAGGTTCTGATGGAAACTGAATATTTCATAAAATGGATTGAAGAAATCCCAACTAGGCAAGCAAATGATTCTATTATCATTTCATTTTTGGAAAATAATTATCCATAAGGGAATGATCTTGCTGAATCTTCTAACAAGATCATTGTGAGGATTATAAAGAAGGTGTTGTAGGAAAAGAAGAATTCATGGCATTTGAAGCTGAAGTATGCTCTATGGTCTGATAGAGTGTGCACAAAGAGGTCAATTGGAACTTCACCTTATGAGATGGTATATGGGGCTGAGGCTATCTTTCCTACAACCTTAGGAGTGCCTGTCATGAAGCTGCTGCAAGGATTGGAGGAGGATCCAAATGAAATTCAGAGAAGGATCAATCAATTGATAGATTTGCAAGTGAAGAGGGATGAAGTCTACAATAGTAATCAGCAATCTCAAAACAGAATCAAGAAGACATTTGACAAGAAGGTCAAGGAAGAAAATTTTCAAATCCAAGATGTGGTTTTGAAATGGGAGGCCAGGATTGAAGAGAAGGGAAAACATGGCAAGTTTTAGAACATCTGGAAGTGTCCATTCAAAGTAGCTTCAGTCAATGGGAACAACACTTACATTTTGCAGGAGATGGATGGCTAACCATGTGTTGGAGGGCCTCTCAATGACATGTTTTTGAATCACTACTCTTCTTAAAATCTGTTGATCATTAATACCATTGTATATATTCCATTTTATGTGTTTTTATGCTAATAATGACAAAATGAATCATCAAGATTGAGCCCTAAGTGAAGGCCATTAGAGTTTGAAGAGAAAGCTTGGTAGTTTCAAAGTTTTTTTTGTTTTTTCCAAGAAGATTGATAGCAACACTGGAACTACTGGTTCTTTGGTGTACCACTGGGGCACACCATCCCAAGTGGAGCCACTGCTGTCACCCAAAAAAAATGAAACATCATTTGACAAGGTTAGATAGATTCATGTGTCAAAAAATTAGGTTGTAGGATTCACTTTTCATGCTTGGTCACGGGAAATATTAAATTTTTCTTGTTTTAGGTTAACCTAAGGTCTAAACCCACTCATTTTCAAGCTCCTTCATGTCACATCATTCATCAATTTCTGACTGATTTCAATTTCCAAATTTTTTCTACCGAAAGTTTCAAATTAGCCAAGAAACCACAATTTCGTAGCGAAATACACTTTGAAAAGTCACGTTTCGCTATGAAACTGCTGATAGTTTCGTAGCGAAAACAACCAAATTAACACTAAAAATGATACAAAAGTGTGGTTTTCTATATGTCTTGTCGGTCTTGCTGTTAGGTGTCAGAAAATCATTGGGAATGAGTAGGTTAGATGCCTTTTGAGTCATGGATGGATAAATCCAAGGTACATGCTTAGGTTTGCAGTCATCATGATCAGTTTAGGTAATGTATGAGTCATCATTAAGTCATGAGAAGACATCAAAACTTCAAATTCTTTCCTAATTTAGTCATTCTCATTTCTCATTCCTCCTTGCATAATATTTGAGCTCTGGAGAGCTATTATACTAAGCGAAAGTTGTGGCTGGTTCTTTTCAAAGGTTTACTTTGAACATCATCAAGCAAAGCTACAAATTCAACAATAAGGGTTGAACATCATCAAGTGAGACTATGCAAATCTTAGAGAAACCATGGCAGAGAAAAGAAGGACTAAAAACGGTGGCCAGGGCCTGAGATATGAACCTGCAAACATGAATTTGATCAATGAATACCCAACAATAGTAGAAGCCTTCAGAAGGGCAGGTTTCCTATAGTTTTGTGAGAAATTACAGGGTTGTCATGCACAGGTGTCCAAGGAGTTTGCTTTATATTTCAGTGGAACAACCACTAAGGTGGGAATGCTAAATTTTTGCATCACACCAGAGGTTAATGGTGTTGCTAGAGATATTCCAAGAGGTCAAGAGAACTGGTTGAAAGGTTTCAAGTTTAAAATGGAGCAGTGCAAATAGTTCATGAAGCTTGAGCATATTGAAATGGACCTCACCAATGCTATTCCAAGAAGTTACATAAAACACAACTATTCAAAATTGCTGCTCATCATCCAAAAGTAATTTAATTGTGAAGGGAGGTACCACAAAGTCTATTTATATCATTTCAAATTACTTATGCACTTTACTGGTAAGATTTCCATTGATCTGCATTTCTATTTGCATAGAAGTTTGTAAAAAATGGAAGATAAGGTCCAAGAAAAGTTTGAGGGGAGTGAGACTTATTTATTTCATCATGTTTTAATGAAATTATTGGTCTTAAATGAAATTCAAATATTAGGTAGATATTGGTCCTCATTCTTTTTTGTCAGTGGTTTTGAGTTGGATGCTCTTACTCCTTCAAGAACTCCTAAACCTAGGAGAATTCCATCAACATTAGCAGCAGAACACAACCAACCATTGGTAGCAGAGCCAAGTGAACCTGCAAGAGCAGAATCAAGTGAAAAAATTATGAAGGATCCAGAGTAAATGCAAAGTCTTGATACACCAAGTGTCTCACCTACAAAACAGAAGTCAAAAGTTGTCAAACCTGAAAAACAAAAACAAACTGTTAGTAAACAAGGAACTAAGAGGATGACAAGGAGCCAAATAGTGGCTATAGAAGACAAAGCAGAAACTAAAGGAAATCTAGAGGATATTTTAAATTCCATTGACATAGAGGAAAATCCTATTGTCCAAGCTGAGTTTATAGAGGAAGGTGGGTAGAAGTTAAAGAAGGCTAAATCTGCAAAGAAATTAGAATTTGAGGGAGAAGATGCAGGTTTCATGTTCCAAGAAAGAAATATTATGACAAGGCATGCTAGGAATTTATTGGGGAGTAGTAAAAAATTTAAACCACTCACTAACACAACTTATCCACCTCAAGAGGTTATTGACCTATCATCACCTCCAGAGAAAGATACAGTCAGCAAATTAAAGAAGGGAAAAGAGAAGGTGATGGAAAAAACAGAGTTGCATCTCCTTGAAGAAAAATTGAAATTGGCCAATCATGAAATTTCTGTATGAAAAGACAAGAAATGAAACACAGCGTAGAGAATATTCAATTTGAAAATATGAAGGAAATTTTGGAAGAACAAGTTGACACTGTCTCTAAGACTTTCGACAACACACATCAGCTCATCAAATGGACAATTCCAGCAAGGAAAGAGGCCAAACATGTCAGGAAGATGAACACATAGTTTAAAGCCACCAATATAACTTTAAAAGACCAGGTTAAAGATTTTCAAGAGAAACTTGAACTAATTCATGAAGAGTTAGAGAAAAAAGGGCTTAAAATGACAATTCTTGAAGAGCCAATAGCTCAACCATTTGTAAATGAGGAAGAAATGCCTCAAGGATCATAAGGTGAGTTGTTTTATGGTTTTTTAAGGTTAATGATATGTTAGAGAAAATATTTTGGCACTTACAGGGTTCATTTTTCAAAAATTACACAAAAATCTACATTTTCAACACTTTTTAGCAGTTTCGTAGCGTACGTGGGCTTGAAGGGCAACAAAACGCTACGAAACTACTATAGCTGGTATTTTTACTTTTTGAACCAGTTTTGGATGCTATAAAGAGTTGGAATTGGTATGGGATATGTTTTTAATGATGATGAACACTATGCCAAAGGAAAGAATCAAGAATTTTTAGGTTAAATGGCATGTTTTGCAGCGCTACGAAAGTATGCTATGAAACTGCCTTACTTTCGTAGCATACTATATTTCAACCTTTTTAGCAAGTTTTGAAGCATATTTGGACATCTGGAGGTTATTGAAGGGTTAAAGACCATGACAAGAAATTATTCAGCACTCAAGGACCACGAATTGAAGATAAACTGACAACCAAAGTATTCATGGAAGAAGAAGACTATTTTCCTAAAAAATAGGGTTTTGTTTCCTAGTTTTGAGGAGGTCAGTTAAGTGGTCATAAAGTGATGAATCCCATCATCTCAATTCGAACATGTAAAACCATACTTGTCAAAGAATGTAATAGCTTTAGTAGATAAGGTTGTTAAAGGCAATAATGAGTAATTTGATTCCTATTAGGAAAAGGACTGTTAAGTAGGATAGGTGTCTGTTTGTCATTAAGTTGATGTTTTATAGTTATGAAAGGTGTCATTAGAAAAAAATTCAATGAATCTAGCCAGGATGGATATCATCGCATGATGTAACAAGTCTATTAAATGCCATTGAGTCGAATTTGTCAAGGGTTGGAGATTTTTGGTTAAATTAAAGCTTATTGTAAATTGACTATTTCAGCAATACACAAATTTGTTACTTGACCAACCTGAGATTTAGAATGATTTTTTAGGGCTTTCCTATCTTATCTATACCTTTTATGTATCTCATTGCAATGGTTTTCATTTATAATACTCAAAATTCATTCATGCAATGCTCTGACTTCCTTTATAGATGAATTGACTATGTATTTTCCTATTTCATGTGTTTGTGACCTACTACTAAAAAATCTGACCTGCCTCAACTTACATGTCAAGTGAACTCACCGAATCATTGAAAGTGTTGACTCCATAAGCCCAATGTTTCCATACTGATATTATTTTCAACCTACACTCATCATAAGCAAGTTATTTCCTAAATAGAGTTAGCCATCTATATCCTTATTCAATATCATTAACTCTTGAGAGAGCCCTCTCAGACTAAGGAGGCTAAGCCTCAACCACAAGATTGGTTTGAAATAGTTTCATGAGATTGTCTGATTAACAGCATATCAGAAACAATTTTTTGATAACATTTTGGTGTGTTTGTCGGGAGCTTGAAGAATATACTTTCCCAAAATTTTGAAGTTGAACTTCTCAAGGTAGCAGGAGCTCAGAAGTTGTTGTGTAACCAGCTCCAAAAATAGAAGAAAAGAGATATCAACGCCTTAGAAATGAGCCACTTTGAGGGGGAAACCTCCAATACATTACATAAATGAACAATTCTTGGATGATACAATTTACAAAACCTCCTTTCTATATATAGGAGTCCATGGGGCCATAATGTAATCCTAGTGGGCCACAATGTAATCCTAGCCGACCTAACAATAATAATTTAAGGGCACAATAATAACAAAATGGGGGTTCCAAGGGTTCAATAATAACAATAATGGGGTTACACTAACAATAATAAGGGACTATACTAGTGATATAGGGACCTAACATGCCCCTCTCCTTCAAAAAAGTGTTGTCCTCAACGCTTGAGTAGCTCCGGGTGCTTCTGTATAAAATTCTCATCCTCCCATGTAGAATCTTCAGTGGGTAAGTTCTTCCACTCGATGAGATACTCTGAAATTGATCGATTCCGTAGCTGTCGAGTTCTTGTTTCCATGACCGCTTCAGGTTCCAATATGATTTTTCCTTCCTCATCAAGTTCGGGCAATATTGTTTGAACTGGAAGATTTTCACCTATAACCTTTTTTAAGCATGAAACATGGAAAACTGGATGTACTCGCGAAGAAGCAGGAAGCTCCAATTTGTATGCCATAGAACCAATCTTTTCCAACACCTTGTAAGGACCATAGTACTTTGGTGATAATTTATTATCCTTCTTAGCTTGCTTGAGGGACATTTGTTTGTATGGTTGCAGCCGTAAAAATACCCAATCTCCTACATCAAAACTTCTCTCGCTGCGATGTTGATCCGCCTGTTGTTTCATTCGATTTTGTGCCAAATTCAGGTTATCCTTTAAGAGTTGGAGAACTTCTTGCTAATGCTCGATGTGATCTTCCACTGCTTGAACCTTCTAATTTTCCCTTAAAGATGATGTGATGGATGGTGGATGATATCCATAAAGTGCCATAAATGGGGTCATTTTTGCTGCAGTATGGAAGGAAGTGTTATACCACCATTCAATGAGAGGTAACCACTTGACCCATTGTGTTTGTTTATCAGATACAAAAAAGGAAGATATCCTTCCAAAAATTTATTCACTATCTCAGCTTGACCATCGCATTGAGGATGATAAGATGAGCTATGAGCTAATTGAGTACCCAAACAAGAAAATAACTCCGTCCAAAAATTTCCAGTAAAAATGGGATCTCTGTCGCTCACAATAACCCTTGGGCTTCCATGTAGCTTTTGAATTCTGTCCATAAATGTAGTAGCAACCGTACTTGCTTTAAATGGATGAGATAATTCACAAAAGTGTGCATACTTGGTAAGTCTATCAACTACCACCATGATGACACTCTTTCCTTCGGACTTAGGTAAACCTGTGATAAAATCCATTGAAATCTCCTCCGAACGTTGACTTGGAATGGATAAAGGTTGTAGAAGTCCTGGGGTCTTAATTGTTTCCACTTTATTCTGCTGGCAAACCAAACATTCCGCCACAAACTTTTGAATATCAGATTTAAGGCCATCCCAAAAAAATTCTTTCTTCACCCTCTGGTAAGTTTTTAAAAATCCTGAGTGTCCTCCTAAAGGAGAAGTTTGCAATTCCAGAAGAATCTTTTGTTTTAGTTGGGAATTCTTGCAAAGATATAAGCGATCTTTGTACCATAAGGAATCATTTTTCCAACTAAATGTATCAGATGTACTAGGATCTTGCTGCAACTTTTGAATGAGTGTCCATACATCTTTGTCCTTCTTCCATTCATCTCTTGCTTTGGTTATCCAATCTGGTTGGATAATAGAAATGGCACAAAGCAATGCTTCCACCTCTTCATTCTTTCTTGAGAGTGCATCCGCAACAACATTAAGCTTTCCTTTTTTGTAGATTATTTCAAAGTCATAACCCAACATCTTTGTGACCCATTTTTGCTGCTCTTCTGAAGATAGTCTTTGTTCCAAAAGTGTTTAAGACTATCATGATCAGTTTTTACCTTGAAGTTTCTTCCCATTAGGTAAGTTCGCCATTTCTTTAGTGCATGCAGTATTGCTAACATTTCCTTCTCATAAATAGGTTTCTGTAAATACTTTCCTTTGATTGGACGACTTTCAAAAGCAATGGTTCTTCCTTCCTGCATTAAAACTGCACCAATTCCATTTCCTGAGGCATCACATTCCACAATAAAGGTTTTTGTGAAGTCTGGCGTAGCTAAGACCGATGCATGGCACATTGCCTCCTTAAGACGTTCAAAGGCCTTAGTTGCTTCAGGAGTCCATGAAAATGCATCTTTCTTCAATAATGTTGTTAGAGGTGCTGCTATTCTCCCATAATTCTTAACAAACTTGCGATAATACCCCGTTAACCCAAGAAATCCTCGCAACTTCTTTATGGTTGTGGGGACTTTCCATTCCTTAATGGCTTTAATTTTGTTAGGGTCTACTTTCACACCCTCGTGAGATACAATATGACCCAAATATTCCACCTCTTGTACTCCAAAGAAACATTTAGATTTTTTTGCATATAATTGTTTCTCCTGCAATAGTTTGAGTACCCTGTCAACATGTTCAACATGATCCTTCCAAGACCTGTTGTAGATTAGTATATCATCAAAAAATACTAGCACAAATTTTCTAAGGAAGGGTTTGAAAATGGAATTCATCAACCCTTGAAATGTAGAAGGTGCATTGGTAAGACCAAAAGGCATGACTAGAAATTCATAATGACCCTCATGAGTTCGAAATGTTGTTTTTGGAATATCTTCAGTCTTCATTCTAATTTGATGATATCCTGAACGAAGATCCAACTTGGTAAAATAAATTGCTCCATGTAATTCATCCAATAATTCATCAATCAAAGGAATGGGAAATTTGTCTTTAATGGTGAGCTTATTGAGCTCCCTATAATCTGGACACATTCGCCATGATCCATCCTTCTTGTGTACCAAAACTATAGGAGCAGAGAAAGAACTTTGACTAGGTTGAATTATACCCGCCTCTAACATTTCTGCAATCATACGTTCAATTTCGCTCTTTTGGAAGTAAGGATATCTATAAGGCCTGATGTTTGGACGAACACTTCTCGGAATCAAATGAATAGCATGATCATGATCACGAATAGGTGGGAGTCCTTTGGGAGTTTCAAACACCTTGGAATGATTGTCCAAGACTTGTTGGAGATCTGCAGAAATAGATGATTTTGATGTCAGAACTTTTAGTGAGCATAATTGTGCAATTACGCCTCGTTGTTCTTTCTTTAGAAGCTTTGTCATGACATTAGAGCTTATTATCCTTCCCGGATTCCCTTCAATACCTCGTAATTCGACTTCCTTTCCTTCTGAAAAAAATTTCAAGAAAAGTTCTTGAAAATTAAAAGCTACCGTCCCCAAAGATTGTAACCATTGTACTCCTAGTACAACATCAGCACCTCCCATAGGAATGGAAATCATTGGACTATTCAATACATATTCCCCCATGGTTAGCTTGATATTATGGCATTTTCAGAGAAATTTATAGTTCCTCCATTTGCAACCATCACTTGACATTCTGGTGCTGGGTATAGGAAACAATTCAATTCCTTGGCTACCTTACAATGAATAAAATGATGGGTGCTACCTGAATCAATCAACACTATTACCTTTTTCTTCTTGATATGTCCTTCTATCTTGAGAGTTTGAGGAGTGGTAATTCCTGCCAATGCATTACATGATATGGTCGGACTCATTTCTTCCTCTTTTAGGGTTGGTTCTCGGTGTATATCCTCTTCTTGTTCATTTTCTTCTTCTTCTTCACAATCTATGTAAAATAATTTCTTCTCAGCACACTTATGACCTTTAGTGTATTTTCTATCACAACTGTAGCAAAGCCCTTTTGCTCTTTTTTCTTCCAATTGTTGTTGTGTCAACCTTGTAGGTTGTGGAAATCTAGGTGTAGCAACACTTCCTTCTTTATAGAATTGAGTGGTAGGTTTCCTTGTCGCCATAATTTTACATTCAACTTTTCTTGCCAACCTGAATGCCTTCTCCAATGAATCAGGTTCCAAAACACAAACTTCATGTTGGATGTTATCCTTTAGAGTGCCTATGAAGAGATCAATCCTGTGTTCCTCTGGAATATCAGTTACCCTTATATTCAATTTTTGGAAGTCCTCAATGTGCTGCCCCACTAAACCCTTTTGTTTGAGATTTATCAATTGGCTAAAGAAGGTGTTGCTCTTTGTATCCTCATAATGTGCTATCATTTCCTCCGTAAAAATTGACCAAGTGACAATTTTTTTACGGGAGCAAAGCCACCGATACCATACAAATGTATTTTGTTCTAAATGTAAAGTTGCAATGCGTACCTTTTGTGTGTTTTTCACATTATGGAGATCAAAATATTGCTCCATCTGTAGTATCCATGTTACGGAATCATTTCCATCAAACTTCCTCATATCCATTTTTGGAATATGGTGGTTCTTCCCGCCAACATTAGAGTTTATGAAATCACGATTAACATTTATTTTGTTCTCATCATGAGGTTCTTCTACTATATTTCCACCATTAGGAATCATTTCTTGTTTTAAGCTTTTCATCAAGCCTTCCATGTATGCTTTTAGATCATTCTTCATGTTTTCCATGTTGTCTTTCATGTTTTCATCGATCTTAGCTTCCATGTCATCAATCTTAGCTTCCATGCCCACTTCCATGCCATCCATCTTAGCTTCCAAACCATTCATCTTAGCTTCCATGCCTTTCTTCAAACCATCCATCTTAGTTTCCATGTCTTTATTCAAAACTTCCATTTCATTTTTTGTTGTTCTTTGCGAGAGCGAAATTTGTTGTAGCACTTGCTCTTGTAATTTTGATATGTCATGTTGCCATTCTTCATCTTCATGAGTCACAGTAGAGCCTTCTAAAGGCTTAATGGGAGTTGAATTCTTTTTAGGGGCCATTTTAGAATCCAATACTGATATCTATTCTACAATATTCCCTTGGAATCAATTCAACTTGATTCTTCAAACAAGACTTATGCAATTCAGAAAAAAGATACAGACCTTTTACTTGCTTTTTAGGAGCTCTGTATTGAAATTGAATTATATTTGTAATTGAGAATCTTCAATATCTGAAATTCACTGCTGTCGTAGCCTTCTGCACTGTCTTTCAAATGCCACAGGTATGATCTGGTTTGGATTCTTCAAGACAAATTTATTTCCAATCTCCCACAATGACCCAATTTTGGACTGGTTCAGTAGAGCAAACTTGTACGACTTGCCACATGTCACTGTTTCGTCCTTCGTCTCTGAAATTGATAGCCAAGAAACTACAGTCCGTGTACTTGCAACCAATTTTTACGGCACTCCAATCCGATGCCCAGAGAGAGATTTATTGAACTTTTCCCACGATCACCTCTTTGAGATGAAATTCAGGAGCCTGAAACAGCACTACCTTCCACAGATCATATCTCCAAAAATATTTTGAACCAAGCTCTGAAATTTTTTGAAGAATTTCCTTAGGCTTTCAGCTTCTCACTATATGAATTTCAGATTCTTAACCTTCGTAGAAAACTTTTTATAGCGCAAATTCCACGATGACCTGTTTAGGAGCCTGAAAAAAGACCTCACTTCCACAGATCATATCTCCGAAAATATTGCGAACCAAGCTCTGAAATTTTTAGAAAAACTTCCTCAAGATTTCAGCTTCGCACCCTAAAAATGGCAGCTTCTGAAGCTTCGTAGAAAAAAAGTTATAGCGAAGATGCCACGATGACCTGTTTGGAGCAGCGAAACCCTAGAATCCAAAGCTCTGATACCAAATGTTGTGTAACCAGCTCCAAAAATAGAAGAAAAGAGATATCAACGCATTAGAAATGAGCCACTTCGAGGGGGAAACCTCAAATACATTACATAAATGAACAATTCTTGGATGATACAATTTACAAAACCTCCTTTCTATATATAGGAGTCCATGGGGCCATAATGTAATCCTAGTGGGCCACAATGTAATCCTAGCCGACCTAACAATACTAATTTAAGGGCACAATAATAACAAAATGGGGGTTACAAGGGTTCAATAATAAAAATAAGGAGGTTACACTAACAATAATAAGGGACTATACTAGTGATATAGGGACCTAACAGAAGTTGATCGAGGCTCCATCTACCTTGGTGAATCCATTCAAAATTCATATGATCAAAGTTGGCTTCGAGAAGGATATACACAAGGAGTAATCCTAGCCCTGATCCACCTACCATCATGGACAATCCAAACACCATCTCCAGAGGCAATCAAGGAATTTCTGAAATGTCAGGTACTCCATTACATACAAAATCCTTGTCCTGTGAAGATTTAAGAAGTCCCAAATATAAAATATTTGATGATAAAATTTATGAAGTCTTGTTTAGGTTTGAAAGTTGAAAAGAAATAACTAAAATTGTCTTAGACCTACATAGGATAGGTATTGATACCTCAGCCTTAGTAACACAAAAAGATAAAGAAGAGTTTTGGGAAGTAGTCACTTCTGAGTTGCTATTGGAAAGAGAGTCTTTAGATAGGTTGAAGGAGCTTGACCCTTTTGAAATCTTGTTGAGAAGTAAAACTGGTTTTCCTCTTCCTGATTTGAGTTCAATTGGCAGTGGACAACAAATACCAAACAATCCTCCTCCTAAAAGTGCCTCTTTCTCCATTGTTGCTTTCCCTAAAACTACCACAATCTCATTCACCATGGTTGGAAATGTACCTCCTCCACCTGCTGCACTTGCTAGATATGCCCCTCTTGTTGTTTCAGCTGTCCTACATGTGCTTCCTAGAAAATACTCTGCTAGAATCAAAACTTGGGGGAGTGATGAAGAGATTACAATAGAATAACATATGGACCAATTTAATGACTTTATAGATAGGGAGGAGGTTGACCATGAGGATGTTAAGTTGAGATTCTTTTCTTAGTTCTTTACTGGTGAAGTTAGGAATTGGTTCAAAGCCCTTACTCCTAGAAGCATTCCTAATTGGAATGAACTTGAAGGTAGCTTCTTGAGGAAATGGGGAAATAGAACCAATATTGTACAAGCCCTCACTGAGTACAACAATTTGAGAAGAGCTTTTGATGAATTTGTCCAAAAATTTTCAAAAATATTTAACAAGGTTTATGACTATTCTTTCCCATTGAAAACCTCCACAAGCCTTAGCTCAGATGAGATATGCTAAAGCTTTTTATTATGACTTTAAAATACTATTAAGAGAGAGAGAATCCCCTTCACTTGATGAAATGCAGAATGATGCAGTGAAGGTGGAGGTTAATATGATAGCAACAAAAAAGTCCAAGATGGGTAAAACTAAGTTGAAAGAAGAAGATAAGCCTTCTACCTCTAATGAAAAATTTGATTCAATGATGAAGACAATGGGAAATTTGATGGATAGGCTAGCCCTTGGGAATACCTTTTCTCCTCCTGCAGAACATGAGCCTTATTTTATAAATCCTCAATTCCGAAGACCTCAAAACCGACAAAGGCCAAGGGAAAACAAAAATCAGCAGCCTGACCCTCCAGTTGGACCTCCTTTTTAGCACAACTTAGTTGATGAAGATGATGAACCTAAAATTCTAGAAGAGTAAATTCATTTTCTAGATGAAGACATGTTTGAAATTTTATTTACTAAGGAGGAACATGATGAGTCAGACCAAAGTCATAATGAAGAGGAACCATCTAATAATGCTAAAGGGTATCAACATGCAATTTTTGAGATGCAGAAATAGAACAATCGTAGAAATAGAAATGTGCCAATCATTGCAAACAAAACACAACCTAAAAAATATACCCTAAAAACTACAGAAGTCAAGAAATATACCCCTAAATATGTTGAACATAAGAAATATACACCACCTCCTCCTCATATCAAAGAAACTGAAAAATATGTTTATGTCTTCAGTTTGGAGAGTGAAATTTCTAAAATAAAAATACCAGTACCTTTTGGAGAGGTTCTTCAGGTAAATCAATATAGAAGCAAGATTGTGAAAATTCTAAATTCACAACCAGGAGCTGCTGATATCCTAAATATTCAGGAGGATCCTCCAATGATATACTAGGGTCCAAGATCAGAAGATGAACAAAATGAGGAGGTGCCTCCTTTTTATGTTAGCCTTAGCATTCATGATATGACATTGCATAATTCCATTTTGGATTCGGGGGCCTCTCACAATGTTATGCCCAAAGTAATCATGGAGAGGATGGGATTAGAAATTACTAGACCATATAAGGACTTGTTTTCTTTTTATTCAAAAAGAGTTCAGTGCATTGGTTTAATTAAAGATGTTGTTGTTGGTCTTACACAAGTCCTTGCCAAGACAGTGGTCATGGAAATTGTGGTAGAAGACATTCCACCAAAGTTTGGCATGCTATTATCAAGGTCATGGGCAACAAAAATCAAAGGTACAATGAAGATGGACCTTACTTATGCTACCATTCCTATTTTTGGTGAGCAAAGAAGACTGTATAGAGAGACAAGAATGGATTACATGGTGAGTAGTAAAGATAAACCTCAAAAATTTCCAATTTATGCTCTTGATAATGAACTTGGATTTGCCATTCTTTTAAATTAGTTGACTGATGATGCAGAAGATGAGAAGAAGGCAGAAAATCAACAATCTGAAATTAAACAGACAGAAAATCAGCAAGCAGAAGATCAGAAAATCAGTGATGAGAAGGTGAAAGTTTGGTGGTTGTTGCACTTTGATGGATCAACAGGAAGAGAGGGGGCAAAAGCAAGAATTTGGATCACAAGTCTAAATGATGAAATTAATTTCTTTTCCTACAAACTCAATTTTGATTGCACAAATAACATGGCTGAGTATGTTGGAATCACGATTGTCGTTAGACCAAAACTCGCTCATGCTAGTCTCCGCTACAATTGCTAGAGTTAGGATCCACAAGAGGCAGTTATTCCATGTCTCGAAACACACAGGGAGCATTGAACCCAATGTCCAACAATCTCCCCCCCAACGCGAGATGGGTGAGTTTCGAACTCGATACCTATTGCTCCGATACCACTTGTTGGAATCACGATTTCTGTTAGACCAAAACCCACAAGCGTTAGTCTCTACTACAATCGCCAGAGTTAGGATCCACGAGAGGTGGTTAGTACATGTCGCGAAACACATAGGGAGGGTTGAACCCAATGTTCAATAGAGTATGAATCTTTGATTTTGGGCTTAGAAGTTTTGAAAATAATGGGTGCTCAAAATATTTCTATTTGTGGAGATTCCGAATTAATCATTAAACAAGTTGAAGGTGTGTATCAAACAAAGGATGTGAGAATGAGGGCATACAAAAACTTAGTCATGCACATGTTGGAAAATTTCCATGAACATTCATTCATTGTTAAGACTAGAGACCAAAACTCCTTTGTTGATTCCCTAGCTTTCTCTGCAATTCCTTTCATCATTCCCATACATTCCACTGAAAAATATGAGGTTGAGGTTTGCCATAGACCAGCTATTCCTGATAAAATTATCCATTGGCAAGTCTTTGAGGATGACCAACAAGTTAAGAAATTTATTGAGATGAAAGAATAGTTTGAAAATATACAAGCTTGCTAAATCTAAGGGAAATTCTGAAGTGATACAGCTGAAGAATAATTTTATACCCAAAGGCCTCATACCCCTTGAGAAGATTTTGGATTAGAATGATGTGTTTAAATCTCCTAGGATACAAGATAATGATGAAGATGTAGAGAGTTGTAACCTTGGTATAGTAGCTATGCAAAAAATGATTAAACTTTCAAAGTTTCTTTTAGTTGATATGAAGCATAAATATATTGAGATGATGAAAATATTCATAGATGATTTTGCTTGGATTTATGCTGATTTGAAGAAATATGACCCTACTATCATTCAACATACTATTCCCATTAAAGAAAATGAAAATCCTTTCAAGCAGAAGTTGAGGAGAATTAATCCACTTATCATGCCTCTGATTGAGAAGGAAATCAAGAATCCCTTTGATGCCAAAGTCATTGTTCCAATAAAATTCTCAAAGTGGTTTGTAAACTTGCTTCCAGTAAGAAAAAAGAGTGGAGAAATTAGAATATGAATTGACTTTAGAAACTTGAACAAAGCCTCTCTGAAGGATAATTACCATCTCCCAAAGATTGACCAGATTTTGCAGAACATTGTTGGTTCCCAAAGGATGTCTATGCTTTATGGTTTTTCAGGTTATAATCAAATACATGTGCATCTGGATGATTGGGAAAAAACATCCTTTACTACACCATGGGGCACATTCATGAATGCCAAGATGCCATTTGGTCTCATGAATGCAGGAGCTAATTTTATAGGGCAATGGATATTTCTTTTAATGAAGAGAAGTACAAGATGGTGGTTTTTTATCTTGATTACATAACAGTCTTCTCAAGGAGGGAAGAAGATCACTTGAAGTACCTAGAAAAATTCTTGTTGAAGTGTAGAAGGTTTGGAATTTTTCTCAATCCCACCAAAATTATTTTTTCTTTAACTTCAGGTAAATTAATTGGACATATTATTTCTAAATATGGGATTAAGATTGATCCAAATAGGGTCAATGAAATTCAGAAAGTGGATTTTCATAGGAGTAGAAAGGAGATTCAGTATTTTCTTGGAAAGGTATATTTTGTGAGGAGGTTTATTCATAACTTTGTTGAGATTGTAAAGGACATAAAAAAGGTGTTGAAGAAAGGAGTTGACATCAAGTGGACAGCAGAAGAAAAGCACTCATTTGAGGAGATCAAAAAGGCACTTGCCCAAGCACCAATGTTGATCAACCCTGATTTCTCAAAAGAATTTCTGGCTTTTACTTTTGCATCAGAAAATACAATTGCTGGAGTTTTTTTGCAGAAAGGATAGCAAGGTACTGAGAAACCCATTTCATTTTTTAGTAGGAAATAAGCTAACTCAAAGATGAAGTAAAACATCTTAGAGAAGCAAGCTTATGCCTTGGTTAAGGCCATCAAAGATTTCAGAATTTACATTCTGCATTCTCATATTATAGCTTTTGTTCCTAATGTTGTTGTAAAAGACATCCTAACTCAAGCTGACCCTGATGGTAAGAGGGGGAAATGGATTGCAAACTTGCTAGAATATGACATAGAGATCAAGCCAACAAATTTGGTCAAAGGAAAAGGTCTAGAAAAGATGATGGCACAGTCAAACTTTGACTGTCTTGACATGAATTTAATTGTAGAAATATCAGAAATTTCAGATGAAGAGGAAGAATTGATCCCCATTGAAGAAAAGTATATCATTTTAGAGTGGTAAAAAGATAGTGTTTTTTTCCTACATCATCATAGAGAACTTGTTGAGCTGACAAAGTCTAAGGCAATATTTCTGAAGTTAAAATCCTTGAGGTATTGCATCATTGACAAAAATATGTATTGGAAGGATATCAGTGGTATTTTGTTGAATTTTTTGCTAGAAGAGGAGGTTGATAAAGTGATTGAGGAATTCCACAAAGGATATTGTGGAGGTCATCATTATTGGAAGGCTACAGTAAACAAGATTCTTAGAGCAAGGTATTATTGGCTGACAATGTTTAAATATGTATACAAAAAGATTGTTGTATGCCATGAATGCTAGATTTTTGATGTTAAGAAGAAGCTTGTACCTTTACTTTAATGCCTATCAATGTTGAGGCACCTTTTCAGCAGTGGGGGCAAGATTTTATTGGTGAGATTCATCCATCACCATCAGGTTAACATCGCTGGATTTTGACAACAACTGACTATTTCACCAAATGGATTGAAGCAATCTTAACTAGGAAAGCAAATGATTCTATTATCATTTCATTTTTGGAAAATAATATTTTATCTAGATTTGGCTATGCTTTGAAGATCATCACTGATAATTCTCGGGGAATTTAAGTCTAAGAAGCTGATTAGTTTTTGTCATCAATATCATATTTCTCTTGGGCATTCTACTGCATATTATCCACAAGGGAATGGTCTTGTTGAATCTTCTAACAAGAGCACTATGAGGATTATAAAAAATATGTTGCAGGAAAATAATAAGTCACGGCATTTGAAGTTGAAGTATGTTCTATGGGCTGAAAGAGTGTGCACAAAGAGGTCAATTGGAACTTCACCTTATGAGCCGGTATATGGGGTTGCGGCTATCTTTCCTACAACCTTAGGAGTGTCTATCATGAATTTGCTGCAAGGATTGGAGGAGGATCCAAATGAAATTCAGAGAAGGATCAATCAGTTGATAGCTTTGCAAGAGAAGAGGGAGGAAGTCTACAACAGTAATCAACAATCTCAAAAAATAATCAAGAAGACATTTGACAAGAAGATCAAGGAAGAAAATTTTCAAATCCAAGATGTGGTTTTGAAATGGGAGGCCAGGATTGAAGAGAAGGGAAAACATGGTAAGTTTGAGAAAATCTGGAAGGTTCCATTCAAAGTAGCTACATTCCATGGGAACAACACTTACATTTTGCATGGGATGGATGGACAACCATGTGTTGGAGGGCCTAGCAATGCCAGGTTTTTGAAGCACTACTCTTCTTAAAATCTTCTCATCATTAATACCATTTTATATATTCCATTTTATGTGTTTTTCTGCTAATAATGAAAAGCTGAATCATCAAGCTTGAGCCCAAGGTGAAGGCCATTAGAGTTTGAAGAGAAACCTTGGCAGTTTCAAAGTTTTTCTGTTTTTTCCAAGAACATGGATAGCAACACTGGAACTAATGGTTCTTTGGTGTAACACTGGGGCACACCATCCCAAGTGGATCCATTGTTATCACCCAAAAAAAATGAAACATCATTTGATAAGGTTAGATAGATTCATGTGTCAAAATATTAGGTTGTAGAATTCATTTTTTACACTTGGTCAAGGGAAATATTAAATTTTTCTTGTTTTAGGTTACACTAAGGTCTAAACCCAATCATTTTCAAAATCCTTCGTGTCACATCATTCATCATTTTCTAACTGATTTCAATTTCCAAATTTTTTGTACTGAAAGTGTAAATTTAGCCAAGAAACCACAGTTTCGTAGCCAAATGCACTGTGAAAAGTCACTTTTCGCTATGAAACTACTGATAGTTTCGTAGCGAAAACAACCAAACTAACACTAAAAATGCTATGAAAGCGTGATTTTATGTCTACCTTGTCAATCTAGCTGTTAGGTGTCAGAAAATCGATGGGAATGAGTAGGTTAGATGCCTTTCAAGTCATGGAGGGATAAATCCAAGGTACATGCTCAGGTTTGTAATCATCATGATCAGTTTAGGTAATGTATGAGTCATCATTGAGTCACAAGAAGACATAAAAAATTCAAATAATTTCCTAATTCAGTCATTCTCATTTATCATTCCTCCTTGCATAATATTTAAGCTATGGAGAGCTATTATTCTAAGCCAAAGTTGTGGCTGGTTCTTTTCATAGGTTTACTAAACATCATCAGGCGAGGCTCCAAATTCATCAAGCAAGGTTGGGAAAATCTTAGAAAAACCATGGCAGAGAAAATAAGGACTAACAAGGGTGGCCAGTGCCTGAGATATGAACCTATAGACATGAATTTGATCGAAATTTGAGTAAACCCTTAGGGAGATAAGTTTAAAATATGAGTGGAATAAGTAGTTTGATTATTTTATTATTTTTTAATATTTTTACTTTTTTACTCCAAAAATGGTGAATCACCCCCCATGGTTGACATCATCATATTGAATCCTATTGGTTATCATAAATTCTAGACCTCAAAATTCCCATAATGATTTAAAGAAGGTTAAATCTGCAAAGAAATTAGAATTTGAGGGAGAAGATGCAAGTTTCATGTTCCAATCAAGAAATCCCATGACAAGGCATGCTAGGAAGCTATTAGGGAGCAGTAATGAAGTTCAACCACTCACTGACACAACTCAGCCACCTCAATAGTTTATTGACCTATCATCGCCTCCAGAGAAAGATACAGTCAGCAAATCAAAGAAGGGAAAAGAGAAGGTGATGGAAAAAAAAGAGTTGCAGCTCCTTGAAGAAAAATTGAAATTGGCCAGTCATGAAATTGATATTATGAAAAGAGAAGCAAGGAAACACAGTGTAGAGAATATTCAATTTGAAAAGATGAAGGCAATTTGGGAATAACAGGCTGACACTGTCTCTAAGACTTTGTACAACACACAACAACTCATCAATGGACTATTCCAACAAGGAAAGAGGTGAAACATGTCAAGAATATGAACACACAGTTGAAAGCCACTAATAGAATATTGAAAGACTAGGATAAATAACTTCAAGAGAAACTTGAACTAATTTATGAAGAGTTAGAGAAAAAAGGGGTTAAAATGACAATCCTTGAAGAGCCAATAGCTCAACCAATTGTAAATGAGGAATAAATGCCTCAAGGATCATAAGGTGAGTTGGTTTATGGTTTTTTAAGGCTAATGATATGTTAGAGAAAATATTTTGGCACTTACAAGGTTCATTTTTCAAAAATTACACAAAAATCTGCATTTTTAGCACTTTTCAGCACTTTCGTAACGTGTGTGGGCTTGAAGGGCGGCACAATGCTACGAAACTACTATAGCTGGTATTCTTAGTTTTTGAACTAGTTCTAGATTCTATCAAGAGTTGGAATTGGTGTGGGAGATGTGTTTGATGATGATGAACAATATACCAAAGGAAAGAATCAATAATTTTGAGGTTAAATGGCATGTTTTGCAGTGCTATGAAAGTACACTACAAAACTGCCTTACTTTCGTAGCGTACTGTATTTTAGCCTTTTTAGCAGGTTTTGAAGCATATTTATACATCTGGAGGTTATTGAAGGGTTAAATACCATGACAAGAAATTATTCAGCACTCAAGGACCACGAATTGAAGATAAACTGACAGCCAAAGTATTTGTGGAAGAAGAAGACAATTTGCCTAAAAAATAGGGTTTTGTTTCCTAGTTTTAAGAAGCTCAGTTAAGTGATCATAAAGTGATGAATCCCATCATCTCAATTAGAACATGTAAAATAATACTTGCCAAAGAATGTAAGTTCTTTAGTAGATATATTTTTTAAGAGCAATAATGAGTAGTTTGAGTCCTATTATGAAAAGGAATGTCAAGTAGGATAGGTGTCTGTTTTTCATTAAGTTGATGTTTTATGGTTATGCAAGGTGTCATTAGGAAAAAATTCAATGAATCTAGCCAGGAGGCAGATCATCACATGATGTAACAAGTCTATTAAATTCCATCGAGTCGAATTTGTCAAGGGTTGGAGATTTTTGGCTAAATTGCAACTTATTGTAAATTGACTGTTTCAACAATACAAAGATCTGTTACTTGACCAACATGAGATTCAGAATGAATTTTTAGTTCTTTCCTATCTTATATATATACCTTTTATGTATCTCATTGCAATGGTTTTCATTTATAATACTCAGAATTCATTCATGTAATTCTCTGACTTCCTTTATACATGAATTGACTGTGTATTTTCCTATTTCATGTGTGTGTGACCTACTATTAAAAACTCTGACCTGCCTTAGCTTCCATGTCAAGTGAACTCACTGAATCACTAAAAGTGTTGAGTCCATAACCCCATTATTTCCATACTGATATTATTTTCAGCCTACACTCATCATAATCAAGTTATTTCCTAAATAGAGTTAGCCATATATATCCTTATTCAATATCATTAACCCTTGAGAGAGCCCTCTTAGACTGAGGAGGCTAAGCCTCAGTCACAAGATTGGTTTGAAATAGTTGCATGATATTATCTGATTAGCACCCTATCAGAAACAACTTTGTGATAACAGTTGCAAGGAAGAAAACCAACAAAGGTGGTCATTGCCACAGGTATGAGCCCATGGACATGAATTTACTAAATGAAGACCCAATTTCCATGGAGATATTCAGAATAATAGGTTTCTTGCAAGTCTTTCAAAGAATGCAAGGTTATCATCTACAGATTTCTAAGGAGTTTTCTAACAGTTTCACTGGAACAACTTCAAAGGTGGGAATGCTAAACCTCACAATAACACTAGAAAATATTTCAACAACAACGGGAATACCTAGAGGAGGGGAACAGTGGTTTAAAGGCATCAAGCTCACCATGTAGGACTACAAAGAGTTCATCAAACCAGAGAATAATGAAATTTATCTCACAAATGCTATCCCAAGGAGTTACATGAAGGAAAAATTTTCAAAGCTGTTGATGATCATTCAGAAGTATTCACCTGTGAAGGAAGGTTTCACATGGTCTAATCCTACCACCTTAGTCTTCTATTTCATTTTGTGGGTAAGATATCTCTTGACTTTCCCTTTTGCTTATACAAAATTCTAACTAAAATTTCAGATAAGGTCCAAGTTAAAAAAGAAGTAAATGAAACTTCTCTCTTTCACCATGGTTTGATTAATTTGTTGGTGTTAGAGGAGTTGAATAGATTAGGCAGAGATTGGAAATCCTTTCTATTCATGGGTGGTTTTGAAGTATATGTCATCACTCATAAAAGAGTTCCCAAACCTAGAGATATTTCATCACCAATAGTGGTGGAGAAGTTAGAACCAGTGAGCATGGAGGCCAAGCCTTTGCAGAAGATTAACACACCCAAAGATACACCTGCAAAACAAAAGCCAACAGTTAGAAAACATGGTAGAAGGAGAGTTACTAGGAGCCAAACAGTTGTTAAGGGTAAATTATAGGACATCTTGTAGGAAATTGAAATTGAAGGACCAAGTGACATATCTTCAAGGGAAATTGGAACTGATTCATGAAGAGCTGGAAAATAAAGGTTTGAAAATGACTGTGGTAGAAGAACCTATAGCTCAAATAATTGTTAATAAGGAAGAAGCACCACAGGAGGAATAAGTTAAGATTGAATATTCCTTAGAAGGTTCATTACATGCAGAGAATCAAGATTTTTCAGCTAGAGGACATTTTTTGAAGACAGTTTTGAAAGGGGAAATTTCTAGTTTTTTACACAGTTTCGTAGCATAGCCTAGGCTTAGATCCAGGAATACGCTACGAAAAAACTTGTAGCAACATTTTTTATTTAAAAGTTAGTTTTTGAAGGCTTGAAGGATAGGGATTCATGGTGGTAAGGTGTCATGACTTTTTTAACATGGTGGAACAACAAAGAAGTGAAGTAAATGGATGCAGAAGCTACTTTTTCCACGCTACCAAAACTCTCTATGAAACTATCCTGTTTTCGTAGCGAGCAATTTTTGGAGGTTTTGAACATCTTAAAATTAGTTTTTTCTAGCTAGAGTCCTCCAGCATGTCAAGGGAGCTTATAGTCAGATATTTATGACTCAAAGGGAGTGTCATGAAGACAAGTCATCAGTCAAAACAACGTGGAAGATAAGGGTCATCTATTCCTAAAAAACAGGGTTATGCTCCACAAGTCTAGGGATGTTTAAATATGTAAAGTGGAGGATAATTTGTTCATGTGTCTCTAGAGCATGTGATATCTATTTTTTAATCATCATGTAACTGTTTCATGGATAAGGTAGAGAAATGTAATAAATAGGAGTTAGAGTCCTATTAGGAGATGTTTTCTTTAAGTTTTAGCTATCAATTTTTTGTTAGAAGTTATGTATTTCAGTTATGAAAGGTGTCATAGGAGAATTTGATGATCTAGCCACTAAGGAGATCATCTTTGTTGTAAATACTATATCTTTAAAGACAAATCATCGAAGTAGTAAAGGGTTGGAGAACATTTGCACCAAACAATTGCTTTTATGTTTTTGACCTATATCAGTAATACAAAGTGACATTCTTCTAGACAGACCTAAGATTCTCATGAGGTTTTTGATGTCTTATTGATCTATATCTTTATGTTTTATCATTTGTAGTATATTTCATCTCTATTACTCAAAATTCATAATTTTATGCTATGACTTCCTTTAGTGATGAAATGGATGTGTTTTCCTATGTTTTATGTGTGCTTTTCCTCTGTTAAAGACCTCTATCTACCTCAGCTTCCATGTTGAAGAAACTTTTTCACTAAAAATACTGATTTTTGATTCCATAAGCCCAATGGTAGCAAGCCTACATTATTTTAAACCTACAATCATAAAAAACAAGTTACAGTTTTCATAGAGTTAGCCATCTAGTCCTATCATTATTCAAAATCATAAACCCCCTTGAGAGAGCCCTCTCAAACTGAAGAGGCTAAGCTTCAGTTAGAAGTGGTTTGAAATAGTTACACTGAGTTGTTTGATAAGAAGCCAATAAAGTTCAATTTTTTGATAACACACTGATAGGAGATGGATGATCTGATATATGAGATGGTTGATCCTCCTCCAATAGATCTCCTAAGTGAAGGGCTGATCCCCACACAAGAAACACAACTCCTCCAACTAGGGAAATAAACTCACTACTGCAGCTGCTCTCTAAAATAATGTAGTCCTTGAGGGAAATTGCATTGTAGCTGATGGTAGCTACTTGGCCTCCTACCAAATATGGAAATAATGCACCCATGACTTCATCACAACCCTCCTAGATGAAAGGATGGCCCTTCCAGTGGAAATCTAGCTCAGAAATTGGAGATCTTTCTCCTCCACTACTACAACCCTGCAACACAACACAAATTTGGAATAGACTATGCTGTAGACGAAGACTAAATCTTGGCTAAATGCCAGATAGTGGTAATGCAACTCAAGATAACCTCTCTTGAGTAGGCACTCTAAGTCCCCTGAGGATGAGGGTTGGATTTCTGCTCGGAAACACCCTTGTGCTAAACAACACTGCAGACCCTGTTATTAGACCCCTGTATTTCGCAGCATCACCAAGTGACTAATTATTGTTTAACTTTTTCTCACGAAAAATAATATTCCATGGTTATCATTTATTTTCAGAGAAAGAAAGGGAGAGCTTGACTGCCAAGATCTTCAAAAGAATTCATATACCATTTTTAGTTCAAGGAAGAAGGAAAGGGCTACTGAGTAAGTGTAATCGTGAGAAAAAGTCCATACTGCCCTCATTCAGTCCATATGCCTTCTACTTACCTTCATTTACCTAAAAAAATCTATACTCTAATGCTCTAAATCCCCATTTGAACCTAAAACCCCCACACACCTCACCTTCTCGGGATTATCCTTGTACAAAACCCACTCATTATCTAAGTTTGAAGATCTATATCATAGCTCTGCCTACCCACCAAATAGTCGCTGGTATACAACCTAAAGCTTACCTGTTGCCCGCACTTCGCAGCCTGCAGATTTTTAACCTTGCCTCTTAAATACCTATGTCGAATGTTGTTTTTCGGCCGATGCGATGAAGTGGGACCTACCATACCTCTTACCGCATTGTCAAAACTGCATGAAAACCTTCATATTTCTCATTTTACTTACCTTTCACCTATTCACACCCTTCAGCACTTAGCGCGTTGCATGTCGCACTTCACGCATTTTTACAACTTACCCATTACAACGCCCACAAGTTAAAAGTTTTAACTTGTGATATGTGTATTGGCGAGACCCACATTTCCCTTGTACAACTCTGAGGCTTGGAAATCTTTCATATTATGGGTTGAGTGACTTTTTGCATATTTTAACTAAAAATCACTTGTCTGGTTGGAGAAGCTTATGGTGGGGTCCATTTCTCGACCACAATTGCAGATCATAGATTTTAGAAAAAAAGTGCAAAGATAAATGTTAAATTCATCGATCTGCAATATGAAGTGAGATGGCATGGTGATGGGGCAGTGACGTGGCTTTCACCCCACAGATCGTAGTTCACTTATGATGATGTGGCAAAGTGACGTGGCATGGTGATGGGGTAGTGACGTGGCTTTGACCTTATAGATCGTAGTTGACTTATGATGACGTGGAAAAGTGACATGGAAGGTGACATGGTAGAGGATGTGGAAAGTGACATGGCAGATGACATGGCTTGGCCCACGTATCACGCATCGCAGATGTCATAGGTTAAGTTTATGGTTAAAAGCTAAAAGTTGCAAAGTGCGGTGGAGGCCCAAACGCGATGTATTTTCGAACGCACATTCCAAAGGATTTTGAATTTGCATACAGGTCCTTTTCAGCGTTAAATCACATCAGAGGAGGAAAATGGGTTACAACATAAAAATCCATGCAATGCCAAAGTGAGATGTGCAATACGGTGGGACCCGATCACAATGTGAAAATCGCAAAGGATAAAAGATGAGTCACAAAGGTAAAAGGTTAAACTATTGAAGTGCGATGTGTGATGACAGTGGGAAATGATCGCAATGCACACATCTAAAATGTTAAAGGACAAGTACTAAGGAAAATGGTAAGAATAGCGAAATGTGAAGTGTGATATCAGAGTGGATGCGATGTATTCCAGAACAAAGATTTAAGTATTTTCAAGTCCGGATGAATGAGTTTTTACATTGTTTTGTGTGTAAAACAGGTCAAGTCGAGCATACGACGTTTGAAGCTCATTTCACAAAGAAATAAGGTTAAACGCATAGCAAAGGCTGAACATTTCCACAACAAAGAAATTGACCGAATAAGGTCGACTTGGGCAAAGAGCAGGCATGCAGAACAATTACCATATACCAGCAGAAAGTAGAAACCAGCAGAAAGCAGGAATGGCAGCAAATACATCAACATAATCACCAATCAATGAAAAGTGGCTAGGACTGCACCAAACTTAATTAACCAATGTCGATCTTCTGAAAAAAAGAGCCAAATGTCAGAACCATCATTCGTTGCCTCTTTGGGATCATCACATATAACTTGCAAGAATACCTTTGGTATTATGAAGAGCCATTGAAGCTTTTAAATACCTAAAGAGCTGCTCAAAATTAATTTTATAGTCGATGTTGTCAGAGATTTTCTTTTTTCAGGCCTTGCATGGCCATACCTGTTTAATTTTTAGTTGTTTGTAATAAATAAAGTTTGCCAAAAGTAGATTAGGGTAATTGAATTAAGTTGTTAGTTAAATACTCCTTGAACTTCTAGTTTGAAGGGTTGGATATTGTTAGCCCCTACATTGTAAGAACTACTATATTGGAGCACTGTAATTTTGGAGTTGGACATCAATAATCAAAGACCGTTTAGAGGATTCTTGAGCTGTGTCGAAATGGTGATGTGCTACTTCTCTTTTTAAATGTATTTTTTTTCTTTATTGTGCATCTATTCATCTAATTTTAAATCAGAAATTTTAGATTAAGATTTTCCATCGGAACACCTTAATTATGTCTACATTTACAATCTAAATGTTTTCTATTGAATTATGATTAAATAATTCTTAACTGCTCTTTAGTCACTACTAAACCTCGCTCTTTCTTTCACCTCATAATTCATACAACTCTTAAGATCCATTTAGCATAGTTATCTTTCCATGTGATGCTCTTGAATGTTGATATGCCATTCCAACTTTGACTCCATAGCCTAATGGATTAGTCCCTACAGCCCTATCTATCCAACCACACCATCAATCAAACAAAAAACCCCAATAACTGTAACTAGCATAATATCATCACTTATAATCATCAAGTTAAATCATAAAAACAAAGAGATCCCTCTCTAAGTCTAGGAAGGCTAGGTCCTGTTATGCTCCTATACCAATAGGTGTCATATATCATGATTGAATTGATGGGCTATGTAATATGCTCATACCTTTCCTTGTTGCAAAGGTTTTCCATATTGTCAAAAAAATAAAAAAATTTAAAAAATGTAAAGAGGGTATACCCTAAAAGAAAAATCAAAGGTTGAAAAGAATAAATGTTACACTAAAATCTGTCATCCTGACATTTTACTATGAGTATGAGCTCATTATTACTCATACTTCCTCCTTTTGCAAGTCCAACATATCAGCTCCTCATGTCAAGCTTCAAAAATCAGAAAAAGTCCCTAAAATCCCCTAAGAATTGGTATCACACTTTCTCTATTCATTTCCTGCGATCCCGCACCTAAAGTTCAGCCCTCATGCGGAACCATACCGCACGTTCTTTGTGTAATGGGTGCGGACCTCTGTAAAATACAAAAAGGCGAGAAAGTAAAGATAAAAAGTGAATTCCAGATGAATTCTAGAAGATTCTAGATGGGAATTTTCGGGAATGGATACGCTTTGAGAAGGTTCATGCATCCCTCACTTGATGGAGCTAACCCCTTGATGTAAAGAGCTAATCCATTTGAAGGAGGATTCTATCCCTTCATATTTGGAACAAGAAACCTCCTCTTTTCCACTATAAAAAGAGGACTTGGGTAGCCTCAAAGGGAGTTTAAAAAGCTTAAGATATTTGAAGTTAAATGTTGTTGAGATTCAAACTCAGTTAACTAAGACTTTCTGTGAGGTTAAATCACTCATCTCTATTTGTCTTGGTTCAAAGAGTGCAATGCTTGTCAAATTAGAAGAGATTCCTGCTTCGGACCCCAGGAGGACCTGCACAACATCAAGGCACAAGTTGTAAAGGTTTTCTTTATTTGAAGTTAATACAAATATACTCATTTCTCTCATTAAACTGTCGATTCATGGTTTATTTCATAAATTCCTTGATCATTATGATAAGTATGGTTTATAATAATGTCTATACAGGTGCTGCTTAATCTTTTTGCTTGTTTGTGATTGCAGATTCACGAGGAAAGTTCTTTCAGTGCACGGGAAGGACTTCAACGAAATCAAGCAAGCGTTGGACATAAGGTAGGCCTTACACCTATATAGTGTTTTTATGAATCTTATATGCTTAGAGAGAGATTAGTATAATTGTTTGTTTGTTGCTAGTTACCTTTAGTACTAGAGAGATCGGTCTTGTCCGCAAGACGGATTAATCTACACAACAAAATGGCGACTCCACTGGGGATATATCATAGTATAGGAGTGTGTTCAAAAAATATACATTGTCTTCGATCATAGGTTGGAAACACCTTATGATCGGAAAAAATGATAATACAAAAGTCAAAAATATGAGTCTACACGATCATCCCATCACTAATGGTGATCTCGATAAGAAACAACTGCCCGGGCCACCCTGCATAGGAACCTCCTGAAAGGTCCTGGGACTCCAATCACATATCTCTGTAGCCTGAGAGGAATATCATCTATGCTGGTCTCTGGTATATCTAGAGTCAAGCGCTCTAGATGATGCTCCAAATCAGTCAAAATCTCTACTGATTGGCTTGCTGGGGCTGGTGCGGGCGCAACTGGTTGTCTCCTCTCGAAAGGTTGGAGATGAGCTGGTTGATGTGGACCCACGTCTGTATTCAAAAAAAATTTGGTTATTAGTTTTCTAAGACGATAAAAAATTGAAAAAAAAAATTAGAATTTAGCAAACGTTGAAAAATAATTTTACCTGAATCATCCCACTGTTCCCCTGCAGGGAGAGACATCTCTCCGTCACTGCGGAAATCTATCCTAGCATACGGAAAATCCTCTATCATAAAAACTTGGCGATCCAGCCAACGAAAATAAGAAGAAGGGAATCGTACAATCTCAGTGCCCTCAATAGCATGACGGGCCATCAGCGCGGACCAACGAACCATTCTCGGTTCTCGAGGTCGACCGGCATCAACAGAAATACTTTGTGGAGCTAATTGGGGGATCCTCTCCAAAGAAAAAGAAACGACGATGGATCCGTATCGAAAGTTTTTCAGTTTCCCAGTTTTTGGTCTGGTTAGTTGGCCTTTTACATTGGCCAACACAACGTCACACCAGTTGAAGATGGTGCCGCGATAACAGTCCACAGCAATGTGCATTTGGGAACTAGTAGCTACATGAAGCGCGGCGCTCCCACACAGTTTGGTAACAGTAAAAGCTATAACTTTCAGCTCAGGACGGATGATGTGTTTTATGTCAATCCGTTTGTCCCGAGGATTTGCCTGATCATTGCAAAATTCTAGTTGAAGACTAGCGACAGTCTGGCCACCTGGCCTAGTCCCAAACAAGGATACATGTTCGCCCCTCTTGGACAAACCAGTCAAAAAATATATATCTTCCAGCTCAATTTCGAGTCGGTGACCACCAATGAAGAAGCACTGGTCCTCCACGTTCCATCTATTTACCAACCATGTTAAGAGTTCCACTTGTGCCCTCATGCCAGAGATGGCCCAGAATTTGTATAAGCCACATGATTTTAATGCCCTTTGTGTGGGCAAATGGAGCAGGATGGCTTCATCTACTTCCTCATGCTCTCGTTCTCGCCAGATAAGCATCTTGTCAATCCTACAATACAAAATAAGGCAAGTTAGAATGATATTATTTGAAAAATTTTGGCAAAAAATGAGAAAACCATGCTTTAAAATTGACCGCGCGGGTACCGCACCCGCTCTTTGTAAACAGAGCGTAGCTCTGCACGCGGACTGTGTTCTGGGTGCGGTACCCACGATTTTTTCCCTTTAGGAAAAAATCGGGGTCCGCAGGTAACCTGTGTCCCACCTGCGGACCCCGCGGGCGCATTTTTGAACCATTTTTTGCCCTAAAAAATCAAACTAAAGCCTAAAAAAAAATTTCAAACAGATGAAAAACAAGATAAGGAGGTCGTGGATTACCTGGGGCTGACAGTTTTCGATTCCAACGGTTGAATTTTCCAGAATCTTCACGGGAAATTTTTTATCCAAAAGCTTTTTACTTTTCACTCTGCAACTGAACGGTAAAAATGAAATAGAAAAAGTCCTTTTTATAAGTTTTTTCGAATGAATGAATTTTTAATTTATTTATTTTTCACTTTAAAAGGGTATCTTTGAAAGCAATTTTACTTATCTTAAACAGGTATGTGTAATGTTTTGATTTTTTGTGCAGAAACAGGATTTTTCAGGTGAAATGATCGTTTTTCAACAAAGAGCATACTTTTATCACTTTTTCGGACTCTTTCAAAAATTTTACGAAAAAGCGAAACCTTGGAGTCCTCTTTTAAGCCCTTTTTAGACTCTCTAAATATGAAAAGATTGTCGAGTACTTGACTATTCAAACTCGTTAAAGTAAATGAACAGTCGTCCCTTCAGTATAATTTTACCCCTTTTATGGACTGAAATGGACTATTTATGAAAAAGGTAGACGTTGACTAAATACGGTCAACAGAGTTCTCTCCCGCATTATTTTATCCTTTTTTGGGCTCGAGAGACTAAATTTACGAAAAAGTACACCCATGGAGTTTTCTTAAGTTTTTCTTCTGACTCCCTAAAACTGAAAAACACTGAGTTTCTCCTATACTAGACTCGTTAAAACTTAACAGTAAAGGACCTGTTTAATTTTCAACAGGAATGAACCACTCCTTCTTAGGGTTCGAATTTTAAACTAAGTTGGACTCATCCGAAGGATGAGCTTATAATCAAGCAAATGTTATCCTCCTCAAGCTTGTCAAAAAATAAAGAGGTACTTGCCAGAAATGGTGGGGGAAAAAGAGAGAAAAATGGGCGTGTTTGTTGTATTTTAAATTTTCAAAAACTCAGTCAACCACTCTTGGACACGACACTTATATTCACCTGGGTTGGGAAATCCTTTGCCTAACAGTTAATCAAACCACATTGAAAGTCTTCAGCCGGTTTCTGGGTATTAGCTTTGGGTCAATTGTTACCAAGCCATCTGCAGTGTCGTTATGTGTCCAAGAGAACAGTTCAAATAAACCATTCATCTGCAAAATATCTGTCATCCATCTTTTGACCATCCCTGAGTCAGTCCTTGCCAATATATTTTCAAAACTTGATCTATGATTTCGTGTTGTAGGCTTGCCTACGACAGATCACTTTCTATCGACATCAGCACATTATCTAGAAAGTTGATCCAGAAATTTGCATGCCTTAATGGTAGGTTTCTCACTTTCGACGACAGGTTGCATCATTGACCTTCGATCGAATGATTTTGTGAAATGTTCGACTTCAGCTCATTCATTCACATTTCATGGATTGTACTGAGCACTTTGAGAGCCATTAACATTACTGGTGGTTTCTCTCACACTTGTTAACAGTTTTCATCATTGACTGGTAATCAAGTGGTTTCTACCATGTTCGATTTCAACACATTTATTCACATGGATAGAATCGTACTAGTTCGAGATGCGGAAATCAAGACCCTGGATCTAGTTTTCACCATCCAGGCTGCGAGGAATTTTGTTGTCATCTATACAGTAGACTATTGATAAACAGATGGCTGCGTCCATCCTGTGTCTACATATATCTGTACTATGATGTATTCAAAATCATTCCTGTATCAGAATGATTTCAGTTAGTTTATAGTTAGTTTTTAGCTGAGTATGGGAATGCCTACCTCAGTGATGACATATACATGTATATATTTTGCATTGAATGTTTTTACAGGTTCCGACTGGGGTGTCCACAGGATGATCTTTGAAATGATAAAGTACTGCACTCATCATATATGACATACTTCAGCTTCATCTATTCCAGACTTTGCACTTTAGGGGGCAATTTGTTACACTAAAAATTGTCATCCTGACATTTTACTATGAGTATGAGCTCATTATTACTCATACTTCCTCCTTTTGCAAGTCTAACATATCAGCTCCTCATGTCAAGCTTCAAAATCACAGAAAAGTCCCTAAAATCCCCTAAGAATTGGTATCGCACTTTCTCTGTTCATTCCCTGCGGTCCCGCACCTAAAGTTCAGCCCTCATGCGGAACCATACCGCACGTTCTTTGTGTAATGGGTGCGGACCTCTGTAAAATAACAAAAGGCGAGAAAGTAAAGATAAAAAGTGAATTTCAGATGAATTCTAGAAGATTCTAGATGGGAATTTTCGGGAATGGATACGCTTTGAGAAGGTTCATGCATCCCTCACTTGATGGAGCTAAACCCTTGATGTAAGGAGCTAATCCCTTTGAAGGAGGATTCTATCCCTTCATATTTGGAACAAGAAACCTCCTCTTTTCCACTATAAAAAGAGGCCTTGGGTAGCCTCAAAGGGAGTTCAAGCTTAAGATATTTGAAGTTAAATGCTATTGAGATTCAGACTCAGTTAACTAAGACTCTCTGTGAGGTTAAATCACTCATCTCTATTTGTCTTGGTTCAAAGAGTGCAATGCTTGTCAAATTAGAAGAGATTCCTGCTTCGGACCCCAGGAGGACCTGCACAACATCAAGGCACAGGTTGTAAAGGTTTTCTTTATTTGAAGTTAATACAAATATACTCATTTCTCTCATTAAATTGTCGATTCATGGTTTATTTCATAAATTCCTTGATCATTATGATAAGTATGGTTTATAATAATGTCTATACAGGTGCTGCTTAATATTTTTGCTTGTTTGTGATTGCAGATTCACGAGGAACGTTCTTTCAGTGCACGGGAAGGACTTCAACGAAATCAAGCAAGCGTTGGACATAAGGTAGGCCTTACACCTATATAGTGTTTTTATGAATCTTATATGCTTAGAGAGAGATTAGTATAATTGGCTATTTGTTGCTAGTTACCTTTAGTACTAGAGAGATCAGTCTTGTCCGCAAGACGGATTAATCTACACAACAATAAAAAATGGCCAAAAAAGTAAAAGAAAATGAACCCCACCAAAAGAAAGGCCAAGGAAAGTGTGCAAGTCTAAATGCCACTACTTTTTGCTCTTATGTAATAAACAAATTGTGTGCAACTTGTATCTTATGCCACAATTAGTGAACAGTCAAACAGTTTAAGCTTGGCTAGTTCATGTTTGAATTTTATGTTTTAGAGATAGGGAATAAAATCTGACCAAACTGTTTAATCTTGGCTAATAAGTAGATAGGAAGAGTAAATAAAAGGAGCTCAACAGCTTAATCTAAGCACTTAGATGTAATAAGGTTAGACTTAGATAGATTTCTACATGTAAAAGAAAAGAAAGTGTGATAAGGGTTTTCTAGTCTAAGTGCACCCTAAAGAAGAAAAAATGCTAGGTTAAAGTAGGTAGGGTAGGTAGATGATGTTGCAGAATTACATGTGATGGATAATGACTCTAAATGTGTTAATATTTACTTTCATCACAAGTGCAAAGGCAGACACTACACTAGAATAATTTCAAGCAAAACAAAGTCAACTTATTAATTTCCCTTCTCATTTTACCCTAAAATTTTTTACTAATTTCCCCCAAGTACTAAGGCATTTGAAAATTAGAGTTGCTCAAGGCATTTCCTTAACTTTTGGAGGGACTGGACCCTCGGCCCAATAATTGAAAAAACCTAAGTACTTAAAAATATTCATAAATCATTCATTCACTTCCAAAAATATTTTCCTAAGTAAAATCCTATTTTACTTAGGGAAATTTCACAATATCTCATAAAAACCCCTTTTTTTCATTCAAGCATAAGTTAAATACATAAATCTAATGTTTTTACACTTAGTGCTTCCATTCATTTTTTCATATTAATTTCTAACTTTATTATTTAAATCCTTATTTAAATCCACCCATTCCCATATTATTATATAAAATTCCCAATTATTATTATCATGCCCCTTTGGTTGAAAAATAACCATATAACTATTTTAATTGTGATTAATTGGTTGAATTTCCAACTAATTAAAAACCCGACACCCTGCCACATTAAAAATGGATTAATTAACCCTCATGGTTAATTAATAACCTACTTGACCAATAATAATGCCCTTGATGTGATTAATTCATACTTAATTACATTGGGTCCATCCTGTTAATTCCCCGTTATGTTATCTCCCCGAAGATCGTTCGATCGACTAATCCACGATCAATGGTTGTCATCTATATCGCTGCGCTCCCACCTCCGAAAGATAATGTGCGATGGCCAAGCGGTTTTCTGAACAGTGCCATGCCACGCGTCGGAAGTTGTATGGAATCGCTAGCCCACCACTGAAAACCACCCATCCCCAAAAGTGGTGCGATATATACCACTTACTGCTTACCTCCTATGACAAAACAGCTTTTCCCGCGTACGTCATCCATCCGAAATAACAAAACCCCTGCCAACCTTGACTTTGTGAATAAAACAAAAAAATGCACGTTATTTTCATCATTTTATCCTGCGACCAATGCTCCCATGCAAAAAACGTCAAAATCAGTTGTTGAAGATTTCCAACTGCCACTTTGCCAAACGATTTTCAGCTGAACCGGTCAGCTATTGCCTGCGCCTGTTTCCTCACTATTCACTTTCCGAAACATGTATTTATCTAATTTCTGTCGAACCCTACAAGTCTTGGTTTTTAATTTAAGTCCACAGAAAAAGACTAAAAAACAGTACAATTCGGTTTTTGTTTCACCCCATAAGTTCCCAGACTTGTAATTTTTCCCATTTTTCCACTGAAAACCCAAATTATTTTCTGAATCCACAAGAACCAGAATACCAGAAGCACAATGGTGTGAAGACATGTTGGACCTTTTGTAAAAATATCCTTGGATGAATTTTGGTTATTTACTACAGCAAGTAATGGTAAAAAGGATAAATAGAAAATAAACAGAGAGCATAACAGTTAAAGAGTATCAGTGGTTAAAGTGTATCAGGTAAAAGTCAGAGTGAAAGTTAAAATGAAGTTACATAGTAGTCAAATGTAAACAGTAAAAGTAAATACAGTGGCAGTAAAATGGTAAAAATAAATTAAAATACTTTCACCAACATTGAAGTTTGTCTAAAGGAAAAGTAAAACACTCAAAAGAACAAAAAAATGAAAAAATGAAAAACACAACAAGAAGGAACATTTTTGCAGAAATTTCATGTTTTAGTCATCGTTTTGTAGAAACTATTGTGACTAATTCAAGATGAAATTTGCAAAACTGAAGGAGGTTTATGTTCATAAAATGTTCAGCTACAAAAACCTCTCTAACTTTTCTAACAGCTATTATTTTTTTGGAAATATTAAACAATGTTGGAAAGCACGTTTTGCAGAAAATTCCTGTTAAGTCATCATGTTTCAGAGACGATTGTGGAAAATAAGAAGTACATTTTACAAAACTGAAGGAGGTTTTTATTCCTAAAGGACCATCTACAAAAACCTATATCTCTTTTCTCACAGGTGTTACAGAACAGGAGATACATGCGAATCTTTACAGCCTATTTTTCAGACTTTGTAAAACTCTGTTTTACACATATTTTTGCAGAGCCTATTGTGCATAGCTGGAGAGGAGTTTTAGGAAAATAAAAGAGGTTTATCTCACCAACATATTTATATGACATAACCTCTTTAATTTTTTACATATGTGTCATGGATTTAGAAATACAAATATATCATTGGACCCCAAGTTTGCAGAATTGTTGGAGCAGAATGCACAAAGAAAGGAAGCAGTTAGTGACTTGATCATCAACTAAGAGTTGGATCAAATTTGAATTCTCCTCTTTTTCATCACCTATCCATAAAAAATAGTTCCAAATAGATGCATTAGTTTGAGTGTCATTTACTTAAGTTATATTTATGTAAAACAGTTGGAGAGATTTGTGAACTAATCTTGATATTTTTTCAAGATATTTTAGTTTAGAATTTGTATAAATACTTCACTCTTGGAAGTATTTGGGGGGTGGATTCTTAGACATTGATGTAATAATGATTATTTTGGAATAAATTGTTGTTGGACAAATTTTGCATGGCTAGCTGGATAAAGAATTGATGCAAAGGACTTTTCACGGGATTCTTGAGTCAGACAAAGGATCAATAAGTCTTCTATCTCATTTGTTTTAAAGTTTTATACTTGTTTATTTTACCATCTATGTTTCATATCTGAATGATAATGAAAAAGAATAATTCAGAAAGTGCTTAAGTGCAATATTTTTTCAATCGTTGTTATTCTTAATGTTTTCTTCTGAACTAGTATGAACAATGAATTCTTAATTGCTCTTGTTTTCTAGTTTATTCATTTTGATTATTTGGTAAAGAATTCTTAATTTCTCTTTATTAATAATCATTCAAGTTCCCTCTTTCGAATATGTTGAAGGATTATCAATTTCCCTTCATCCATTTTGAAGCCCATTCCATCCATTTTAGATCTTTAATTGTTCCCTATTTGATTACCTTGCCCTGTGAAACCATCCCTTGTTAAGAAACTAAATCCAGCTAAGCCATCTTCTTTGAATCCATTGTCCCAATAGCCTAAACTACTTAGTACTACCCCTCTGTTATTGAATTCCATCACCCAAACACAATCAAAATCCCTAAAATTTCATAACTAGCCTAATATCTTTCAAAAAAAAAGCTAAGACTTAAAGAGAGAGCCCTCTCTGGGTACAGATTGGCTAGATTCTGTACCTAAAAGTTGGTTTGTGGTTACCTCGGAACCCTTTCCTTTTCCCTAAAACTTCAAGGAAAATCTAAGTGATAACATAGTGGCGACTCCACTGGGGAAGAACTAACCTTTTTCTTCAGAAATATTTTACAGGTTCAGATTTGATCTATGATGGTGGACAGTGATCAGACACACAAAGGGTAACATCATCCACCTGGCGACTCCAAATCAATTTCACAATCAAGACTCCACTGGAGCAATTAACCTCAAAGAACAATATGGAAATATCAGGCTTTCAACTTGGATCTTAATCCAAGACATTATGTTCTTTCTCATTAAGAAAGTTTTTCAATGTATATTGTATTTTATAGAAGATCTTAGATTAGTTTTTAATTATTTTCCTTTGAAGATTGTAAGTAATAATTCTCCTAATCTCTTTGAGCAGCTTTCTTATGAATCTAATGATGATCATTTTCCAATTAAGAAGCCTCAAATAATCAAGACTGATCTTACAATCCCTGTACACATCCCTGTGCCATATAAAGTTCCAGATAGATATAAGCCCCTTATTCTACCTCCTATGCTCCATTATTTTCCTAAAAAATACTACAAGTATCTTCCTAGATTTGATGGAGAGAATGGTATCACTGCCCAAAAACATATTCAAGGTTTTGAGAATTATTTGGATTTATTTGAGATTGATGAAGATGATGTTAAAATCAGACTTTCTGCTCTTTCTTTGCAAAATAGAATAAAGAATTGGTTCAAAAATATGCCTAATGCTAGCATCTCAAATTTCCAGCAGTTTATCAAAATTTTCCTTGATAGATGGATAATCAAAGTTAATCCTTTTGTGATCATGGAAGAATATAATCAGTTAAAAAGACATCCAAATGAAACAATACAACAATTTTCTGACAGATTTAATCAAGTTTATTATTCAATGCCAGAAAATATTAGACCTCCTCATGATTCAGCTCTCTTGCATTATCCAAGTGCTTTTGATCCAGAAATAGAATTTCGGTTAAGAGAAAGAGATCCAAAAACACTTGTACAGATGCAGAACATTGCAGTTGATGTAGAAGTTAATCTGCAAATCAGACAGGAAAAGTTGAAAGCAGAAGAAGAGGAAAAGAAAAATATTGCAGAGGTAAAACTCAGCCTTTTGGTAAGAAAACTAGATGAAAGAACACAGGAGATCACTATGAAAGATGATTTTTTTATTCAAAATCACCATGAAGAAATAGAAGAGGTTGATAGCCATGAACAAATTCCTCTTAATTCAAATTATCATAGATCAGAAAATGAATTTACAAATCAATATGAGGAAGAGGAATCTGCTGATCTAATGTGTGTGTTTGATGACATTCCTTATTTCGATGATTTTCCTAAGTATGATCATTATGATGATAGTTATGTTCTCCAAACTCAAGCTAACTTTACAGAGCAATCAAAAGCTAATTTGTGGGATGAAGAAACTCAGTTTCATCAGATTGAAGACAGTGATCAACCAATACAGATAAACCATGAGAGTGAGGAAGAAAAAGCAGAAAATGTGGAAATAAGTAAAGATTCTTTACCTCTTTGTTTTGCTTCATTTCATTTCATTAGAGACAACTTTCATGCCATCAATAATCAGCAATCTTTAGGAATTGTGATTGACAACAAAGAAGATAATGAAACTATTGATCAAGATTTTTTAGTTTCACAATTGTAGTTATCAGTTCCCATTGAAATAAATAATCAAATGACACAAGAAAGTTCCATACCACTATGTTTTGAACCATTTCAGCTTTTAAAGGAAATGTTGTATAACATATTTAATGAAAAGGATGAGAAACTTGTTGAAGTTTATGAAGTCTCATGGAAACCTATATGCTATAGGTTGCAGCCATTTTCCCAAGTTTTTCAGGATCCAATAGCAGATATGTTGAATATTGAAGGCATTCAAAGCATTCCTCTATTAACTAACTATGATTTTCAGAATCAAGATGATAAAGGATTCAACAGTCAAACATTACAATCAGTAGGAATATCATCACAAATCTTATCTGAAATTTTGCAGGAAGATAAAGAAGAAAATAACATTTCAATTTCATGGCATGGAGGCCATCCAGAACAGATGTACAATCTTTTAGATCAGTTAAACATCAGTGTATATATTTTGGAAGATCCTTTTGTACAGTTTCTAGAGTCAACAAAGGAAATCAAGTGTTTCCTTATCCTCTCATTTGTTGACAAGTTTTTAATAGGTTGCAGAAGTACAATTTTGATAATCAACAAGAAAATGCAACAAAATATATCAAAGTACATAATGCTTGAATGGTTGCATTGGCTATTTCATTTTACCTAACCAGCAGTTGAACAGTGGATTGAGTAGGTAGATGAGTGCTAATAAGCTCAGAATTTTGAGCATTTTTTTTAGTTTTAAATTTTTAGCTAGTTTTTCATTAAGTTGGTTTGAAAATTTTTGTGTGTTGTTTTAGTTTCAGATCAGATTTCAAGTTGCAGAAAAAGGACTATATTCAATTCAATATTTTCAGCCACAACAAATGCATGTTTGGGATTGGCCCAATGGCTGAGGACAACTGACCTGTTGTTCTTGACTTTTCACCAGGAAAAGTCATCCCCAAGTGGAGCCAGTGTTATGTTCCTATACCAATAGGTGTCATATATCATGATTGACTTGATTGGCTATGTAATATGCTCATACCTTTCCTTGTAAAGGTTTACCATATTGTCAAAAAAATCAAAAAATTTAAAAAATGTAAAGAGGGTATACCCTAAAAGAAAAATCACAGGTTGAAAAGAATAAAAAATGGCCAAAAAAGTAAAAGAAAATGAACCCCACCAAAAGAAAGGCCAAGGAAAGTGTGCAAGTCTAAATTCCACTAATTTTTGCTCTTATGTAATAAACAAATTGTGTGCAACTTGTATCTTATGCCACAATTAGTGAACAGTTAAACAGTTTAAGCTTGGCTAGTTCATGTTTGAATTTTATGTTTTAGAGATAGGGAATAAAATCTGACCAAACTATTTAATCTTGGTAGATAAATAGATAGGCAGAGTAAATAAAAGGAGCTCAACAACTTAATCTGAGCCCTTGGATGTAATAAGGTTAGACTTAGATAGATTTCTACATGTAAAAGAAAAGAAAGTGTGATAAGGGTTTTCCAGTCTAAGTGCACCCTAATAAAGAAGAAAAAATGCTAGGTTAAAGTAGGTAGGGTAGGTAGATGATGTTGCAGAATTACATGTGATGGATAATGACTCTAAATGTGTTAATATTTACTTTCATCACAAGTGCAAAGGCAGACACTACACTGAAATAATTTCAAGCAAATCAAATTCAACTTATTAATTTCCCTTCTCATTTTTCCCTAAAAATTTTTACTAATTTCCCCCAAGTACTAAGGCATTTGAAAATTAGAGGGGTCAAGGCATTTCCTTGACTTTTGGAGGGACCAGACCCTCGGCCCAATAATTGAAAAAGCCTAAGTACTTAAAAGCATTCATAAATCATTCATTCACTTCCAAAAATCTTTTCCTAAGTAAAATCCTATTTTACTTAGGGAAATTTCACAATATCTCATAAAAACCCTTTTTTCATTCAAGCATAAGTTAAATACATAAACCTAATGTTTTTACACTTAGCACTTCCATTCATTTTTTCATATTAATTTCTAAATTTATTATTTAAATCCTTATTTAAATCCACCCATTCCTGTATTATTATATAAAATTCCCAATTATTATTATCCCGCACCTTTGGTTGAAAAATAGCCATATAACTATTTTAATTGTGATTAATTGGTTGAATTTCCAACTAATTAAAAACCCGACACCCCGCCACATTAAAAAGGGATTAACTAACCCTCATGGTTAATTAATAACCTACTTAACCAATAATAATGCCCCCGATGCGATTAATTCATACTTAATTACATTGTGTCCACCCTGTTAATTCCTCATTATGTTATCTCCCCGACGATCGTTCGATCGACTAATCCATGATCAATGGTTGTCATCCATATTGCTGCGCTCCCACGTCTGAAAGATAACGCGCGATGGCCAAGAGGTTTTCTAAATAGCGTCACACCACGCGTCGCAAGCTGTATGGAATCGCTGGCCCTCCACTAAAAACTGCCTGTCCCCAAAAGCGGTGTAATGTATACCGCTTACCGCTTACCTCCTATGACAAAACATCTTTTCCTGCATACGTCATCCATTCGAAATAACAAAACCCCTACCAACCTTGAATTTGTGAATAAAACAAACAAATGCACGTTATTTTCATCATTTTATCCCGCGACCAGTGATCCCATGCAAAAAACGTCAAAATCAGTCGTTGAAGATTTCCAACCGCCACTTTTCCAAACGATTTTCAACTGAACCAGTCAGCTATTGCCTACGCCTGTTTCCTCACTATTCACTTTTCGAAACAGGTATTTATATAATTTCCGTCGAACCCTACAAGTCTTGGTTTTTAATTTAATTCCATAGAAAAAGACTAAAAAACAGTACAATTTAGTCTTTGTTTCACCCCATAAGTTCCCAGACTTGTAATTTTACCCATTTTTCCACTGAAAACCCAAATTATTTTCTGAATCCACAAGAACCAAAATACCAGAAGCACAATGGTGTGAAGACATGTTGGAACTTTTGTAAAAATATCCTTGGATGAATTTTGGTTATTTACTACAGTAAGTAATGGTAAAAAGGATAAACATAAAATAAACAGAGAGCATAACAGTTAAAGAGTATCAGTGGTTAAAGTGTATCTGGTAAAAGTCAGAGTGAAAGTTAAAATGAAGTTACAGAGCAGTCAAAGGTAAACAGTAAAAGTAAATACAGAGGCAGTAAAATGGTAAAAAGAAATGAAAATACTTTCACCAACATTTAATTTTGTCTAAAGGAAAAGTAAAACACTCAAAAGAACAAAAAAGTGAAAAGATGAAAAACACAACAAGAAGGAACATTTTTGCAGAAATTTCATGTTTTAGTCATCGTTTTGAAGAAACTATTGTGAGAAATCCAAAATTAATTTTTCAAAACTGAAGGAGGTTTATGTTCACAATATGTCCATCTACAAAAACCTCTCTCTCTTTTCTAACAGCTATTATGGTTTTGGAAATATTAAACAATGTTCGAAAGAACTTTTTGCAGAAAATTCCTATTAAGTCATCATTTTTCAGAGAATATTGTGGAAAATAAGAAGTACATTTTACACAACTGAAGGATTTTTTTGTTCTTAAAGAACCCATCTACAAAAACCTATCTCACTTTTCTTACAGGTGTTACATAACATGATATATCTGAGAATCTTTACAGCCTATTTTCAGACTCTATAAAACTTTGTTTTACACATATGTTTGCAGAGCCTATTGTGCACAGCTGGAGAGGAATTTAGGAAAATGAAAGAGGTTTATCTCACCAACATATGTATATACAATAACCTCTTTCAAGTTTTACATATGTATCACGGATTGAGAAATACAAATATATCATTGGACCCCACGTTTGCAGAATTGTTGGAGCAGAATGCACAAAGAAATGAAGCAGTTAGTGACTTGATCATCAACTAAGAGTTGGATCAAATTCAAATTCTCCTCTTTGTCATCACCTATCCATAAAAAATAGTGCCAAATAGATGCATTATTTTTAGTTTCCTTTATTTAAGTTCTATTTATGTAAAACAGTTGGAGAGATTTGTGAACTAATCTTGATATTTTTTCAAGATATTTTAGTTTATAATTTGTATAAATACTTCACTCTTGGAAGTATTTGGGGGGTGGATTCTTAGAAATTGCTGTAATAATGATTATTTTGGAATAAAGTGCTGTTGTACAAATTTCGCATGGCTAGCTGGATAAAGAATTGATGCAAAGGACTTTTCACAGGATTCTTGAGTCAGACAAAGGATCAATAAGTCTTCTATCTCATTTGTTTTAAAGTTTTATGCTTGTTTATTTTACCATATATGTTTCATATCTAAATGATAACGAAAAAGAATAATTCAGAAAGTGCTTAAGTGCAATCTATTTTCAATCGTTGTTATTCTTAATTTTTTCTTCTGGACTAGTATGAACAGTGAATTCTTAATTGCTCTTGTTTTCTAGTTTATTCATTTTGATTATTTGGTAAAGAATTCTTAATTTATCTTTATTAATAATAATTCAAGTTCCTTCTTTCGAATTTGTTGAAGGATTCTCAATTTCCCTTCATCCATTTTGAAGCCCATTCCATCCATTTTAGATCTTTAATTGTTCCCTATTTGATTACCTTTCCCTGTGAAACCATCCCTTGTTAAGAAACTAAATCCAGCTAAACCATCTTCTTTGACTCCATTGGCCCAATGGCCTAAACTACTCAGTCCTACCCCTCTGTTATTGAATTCCATCACCCAAACACAATCAAAATCCCTAAAATTTCATAACTAGCCTAATATCTTTCAAAAACAAAGCTAAGACTTAAATAGAGAGCCCTCTCTGGGTACAGATTGGCTAGATTCTGTACCTAAAAGTTGGTTTGTGGTTACCTCAAACTATTTCTCTTGAACCTGGAGAAATTATTGAGTGATAACAGGTCCTAGAGTCCAAAGTGGTTTGATGTTGTGCTTTATACTTTATTCTTGCCAATATTCTAAATTATAGAGTGATAACATAATGGCGACCATACTGGGGACACTTTTGAAAAGCTCACCTTTCATTAGAACTCAGTAACCCCAGTCAAATTACTGAGTGATTGAAGTATTTTCTACAGATTGGTTTTTATAAAAATATTCAGCCTGTTGATGCCTTGGGTCTGAATTCTAGCTTCCAGAAGAATCTTTACCAGATCCCATCCTGACCCAAATCCACCTACAATAGTTGACAATCTAGAGAAGATTCTGAGAAAAACTCCTAGATCTGAGAATCGAACTATTAGCAAGCATCTTCACAAAGAAAGTTCCCTCCCTGAAAATCTTGCAACCTTGCAGGATATCTAGTTCAACCTACACTTTGAGAAAATATTGTTCAAGACCAAATCTCGGAATTGGATAGCCCATATATTTTTTGACCCATCCATCTTATGGTAGAGTCCTATTATGGAAGCCTCTACCTCCACTCAAACTTACTCTCAACTTCTCCAACACTTGAATCCCTTCAAGGTCTGGTAACAGAGCTAACCTCAGTAATTGATGATGCTTATCTTTAGTAGTATATAGAATTATCTACTCTAGTTGCAGCATATCCTTCTCTTATTTCCAAGTCTTCCCATTCTCAGTCAAGTGGCTTAGGTGTATCTGCAGCTCCTACCATTTCCTTGAATCTTTCCCACCAGAGTGCCCAAACCTCCACTCATACACCCACTATCCACCTTCCTCCATCGAACCCTCCACCTCCCTTGGTCAAACCTCCTCTTATTCACCCTCCTTGGGTTCCCCCACCACCAATCATGGTGGCTTGGTATGCTCCATTGGTGCTAGCATAACCTTTGGCGCCTTTGCCATAGGATTATCAGTCCAAAATTCCCCTATTTGATGAAAATGGTCCTGCAACTACTCAATAACATGTGAATAAAATGGATGAATATGGTTTTTAAAATTTTGCGGTTATATTTATTGTAATCAGAAATCGGATTATCCACGGTATCATAGAAGACTTGTCAAGAGATAGATGATGAAACGATTAATTTGAGGATGTTTGCCCAAATTTTGGGGGAAGAAGTAAGAAAGTGGTCTAAAGGCTTTACCCCAAATAGTATACACGACGTCCCTGCCCTTCACCAGCTATTCATAAATAAATGGGAAGTCAAGAAAAAACCTCTCCAAATCTTGTCAGAATATGAGAAAATCAAGAGGAATGTTGGAGAGAGTGTCCAAGATTATTGTACCAGGTTCAATAGTGTATACAATTCCCTCCCTCCTCACATGAAACCCCCACAAGGGTTATAACTAATGAAATTTCCAGATGGTTTAGACCCATAGATAGCTTATCAGTTGAGAGAAAGATATCCTCCCATATTGGAAGACCTACAGAGGGGTGCAGTAAGTGTGGAAGAAAACTGATTGCAAAGAGGGATAGAATGAGAAATGAGAAGAGATTCACTATTAGGGAAGAGCCTGCAGCCTCCACATCTGATGCTAAGATTGATAGCCCGATGAGAACCATGGATAGGATGATGGATAGTGTCAAATTGAATGAGAGAGTTATAATATCCCGCAATGGAATAATGAATTGATACACAAACACAATATTTGTAACATAGAAAATGTACATGTAAGTTTATGATCAACACAGATATAGACAGAATAGATGAGCCATTTTATTATATAGGAGAAGATTTAGTTACACAATGTACAAAATATGAGTAGATCTAGCAAAAGAGATGGCCTAGAATCGCCCTAAAAACATGCCAAAGTAGGAATTGCGTAACTTGGGAGCTGCTGGAAGCAAATACTGCGCTATCCCTTCAACAGAATATGAAAATATGACTGTAGGCTAAAAAGGAAAATTCAAATCTATGGAAATATGGAGCTCTGATGATGCCAAGATTCAAGATCTAGGATCTATGATGGATACCCAGGATAACCCAGAAAGGATTCTCTAGATCTACAACTTTGGAAAATCACCCTCTGAAGGTTTGATCCTTTGACTACTGGGTTATGTAGATTTTAAGCTAGATCTAACAAATAGATGGCTGAAATATGTCATAATATCGTATCTAAGTTTGAAGGGTTGATCCCTTCACTAGATCCTCAAACTAGAAGCTCAAGATCTAGCTCATCAATCCTCCAAAAAATATTGCAGCTGCTGCTACACAGCTACTCAAAAAAACTACACTGTAAAGGAAGGAGGCTCTCTAGCCTGCTGCTAAGATGTGCAATGTAGCTCAGAAATGATGGAAATAATGTATACAATGTGAAGGAATGGTCGTCCACTGGATTACTAGCTGGAATGCTAGCAAATTCCCTTCTCCCTTGGATCCACAAGAATGGACTGCGCAATTCCTGATGGGATTGCTACTGTTGGGAGATGAATAATAGATGGTGTGATGCTTGATATAGATCTGAAGCAATGGAAGGCTGATCTTGAATCTCAAGGTGATAGGATGAATCCTTCATCGGTTCCTCAACTAAAATATTGAAGGACACCCTCCTCCTCTAAAATTGATCTTCAAAAATGTGCAATTTTTGAATATGGATGTTCTGCATATAGTAGGAAAAGATTTGTGGAACCAATGTTTGATGTAAAATTAAGTACAATAATCTTCCTTAGAGATCACTCAAAGGAAGAGGTGGGACTCCCAACAAGGAACACCCTGTGCTAAACAGCACTTGCAATCTTAGCTAAATAGCCAAAGAAAGCATAGAATGTTACATGAAAATTCCAGATCTAAATAGATCATACATCAACAATAATATTTAACATATATTCTATTGTTCCTTCATCTTCTTTATATAGATTATGAGCCTTCTCATGCCTTGGCCCACCTCATAATTGCACTTTACATGTGGACATAGGTCTCCATGTTGACTGCACTGTCATTTCATGATCTCGATCATGTGTGAATGTACTTATCACACTCTCTATCATGTGTGCATTAATGGACCACTTCCTCCATCATCTCATCATAAATGCTCTATGATCTTATGTTTGATCCCTTCCAAGATATTTGTTGATTGTATCAACCTCCATGATCTATCTCATTAATGAGACATGATCTCCACTCCTTTCACATTAAGTAGTTTCTCTACTACTCCATTATGTAGATATAGATCTAAAATATCCACATACACACATCAAAAGTGGATTTTATTCATCTTTTAGGATTATGGGTCCCTCTACCCTTTTATTTACTTAATTAAGTAGGTTTATTAAGAACTCTAATATTCCAGATATCATGTGAAAATTTTGGAATGTTACAGTCCTCCCTGGAAAAATGTTGCTTGTCCTCAAGCAACTGCAAAAGTGGATGCTACAGCAAACATCCTCCCTCCAAATGGAATTGTTGGAACAAGGTCCTCCAAACGCTGCGAGTTGGGATATTTTTGAGTATTTTTGAATATTTTTGGCATATTTAAGTCTAATTCAGGGGTTTTGGGGTTGGTCAAAGCCCAAAAAGCATTGTAACGGGTCAAAGGGTAGACCTAGAGTCCACAAACCATGGTTTGCGGACCACAGGAAAGCTTATGCTAAATTGTTATAAATAGATGAAAATTTTGAGTCTTAAGGCAGAGAATGAATAGAGATTGATGCGAAGTACGAATTGCTAGATCTTGGGTTGGGTTGTTTGGGTTAGGACTCCTACTGGCTGTGAGTGTGGAGATCCTCTGTCCTGCTGTGTGTGGACCCTGCTAGCTGTGTGTGCAGGTGGTATTCAGGGAATGTAAGAGGATTTTGATAAGTAATATTTTTGAAGTATTGCTAGAACATATGATGTTTTCTAGATATTTTCTGTTATGATTGATGCGAACTAAGATTGTATGATTAAGCTACGAACTCTTCTATTTTATCTCTATGGTATGAAAGTATCTGCACTTAGTATATTACTGTGATGTGACTGTTGTTGCACTTAGTGATTGCATCTCTGTTAATGAATGTGAACTATCTGTATTGAAAATATTGGCTACGATTATGCTATTTTATGGTTATAATTGATGATATGCATGTGGATGCAGACCTGATAGAGAATTTATTATAAGAACTATAGTTTGGTTACGTTCTGGAACCCTGCGAATCACCCTTTTGTGTAGATATGATAATTGCGGTCCTGTGTTTTTACCGACTCTCTCTCAGGGTGTGGAAACCTGGTTCCAGCACCCTCCCATACTACTTCGGGTGAGACTTTGACCTACTCAAACGGGTCATTTCTGAAAGAGCCAGTAGTATAGGGGTTTTTTGGCAAACCTTCACCTCCAAACTTGGGTCAGGACCCCTCGAGCCAACAAATGGTTCCATTGCCGGGACAGGGAGCATTTTTAGGGAGAGATTTGGTAATGCCAAGGCTATATTGGAAGCATGAAAAGAAAGAAACCAAAGAGTGATTTGAAAAGAAAGTTTAGGAATTCGCTGTAAAATAAAATCTCATTGCGAACTTAACTGCAGAGGAATGGAAAATTAAGTATATTTTCTTGGAAATCTACGAGATTTTCTTCGTAAATTTTGCAATCAAGCTGGAGGAGTGGCTCGCAATATTGGTTGATTTTTAGAAGTGTTGGAAAAGACTGATAATACCATTACTCACACGGTAGACAGTGTGATAGGAGGCTTTGTGACTGAATTTGAAATTAATGAATTCGTCTCCTATTCTGAAGTGGAGCGATGGTTTTTAAGGGTTTCCAGGGTAAGTTTCTAAAAACCTTACCATTACTGATCAAGATATTAATGTGTGAAAAGAGTATTCTATGTAGCCACACCGAGTGAATGACCTCTGATATGGATGGGAGCACAACACGAAGTGGAAAATAATATCAGACCAACCAAGAAGGAGATAGATCTATCTATAGTCCGGTAAGAGAAGCAGCTACACAAAGTCCTCTAGCCACACCGCTTTCAAACCAGCATAAGAGAAAGAAATCACCTACACCTTCGCCACTATCAGAAGATGGCATGGTTGTGCACACAAAGTTACCTACCTTTAAGGTTGTGGGAAATGAAGACATGGATCAGTTCTGGTTTGTCGCAGGATCTGTATGGACTGCGCAGAACGTAGCTAGTGATGCGGTGAAAAGGGCACAATTTTCCCTTGCCTTTGAAGGAAGAGCTTTGGACTGGTAGATGTGATACATCGGCCAGCATGTGAACACAACCATTGAAGAGATTAAGAATTCCTTAAAACAACAGTTCAAGAAGCCTAAATCCTACTCGCAAATAGTGGTGGACCTCAAGGATTTCAAGCAAGGGCTTTCCGAGTCTATATGGGAGGCCGATCAATGACTGAAGAAGGTGATCAAAGAAGGAGGATTTCATTATGATGATAGATAGCACACGGAATGGTTCATCGCTATGTTGTTGCCTCACCTGCGCGTACCTATGGGTCACCAAAATTTTGAATCACACGAAAAATCCTTGGAGGTCGCTATGAAGTTAGAAGCTGCGCCCAAAGATGACACCCAGCTAGGCATCCAAAAGATCCAAGGAAAATTGGAGGCGATGCACATGGAGATCTAGAATCTGCGAAAGGAGTGAGGAGCATAGGCTAGCCTTGAAAGATGGTGCATACAATGTAGGATGAATGGTCACACCAAGGATGACTATCCTCTGTTAGCAGACTATATGCAAGCCGAGGGACCTAGCCCATTGCACCCTAGGGAATTTTCAAGGTCAAGTGGGTCAGCACTATGGTGCAATGATTGTCGCGTTGTGGGGCTACATGACACAAACCATTTCCCCCGCCTTGCTATGTATGTCCCAGAGGTAAAGTAGTAATGGTGTAGGTTCTATAGGCTTTTAGGACATGATGAGCAGAACTGTCAGACGTATGATTCGATGATCGATCAAGGAATATATATAGGGTATAGTTGGATCCATCCTCACCAAGATTTCTCTCAGGCATAGGTGGCTCCCTAGCCAGGGGCAAGGGAGGAGGAAGAAGAGGCAGCGCAGGTTGGGGATGAGGGCAACTAATCTGTTATAACTGTGGAGAAGTAGGACACTTTGCAAGGGATTGTCCGAACCCTACAAGGCAGTCCTGCCGGTATGGCAGACAATTGGACCATGCGATTGAAGATTGTCCAATCTTGATAGCAAAAATGTAGGAGAAATAGTTGATGCCTACGCAAAATGTGTAGGTTAAGACTAAACTGCAAGACAAAGATCCAAGCGTGAATGTCATAACATGGAGTGGGATGGCCACCGAGGGACCTGGGGAGAAGGTTACGATTGAACCTCTGATATGACAAGTAATTATCAAACAGGAAGGTTTGGATCGAAAAAAGGAAAAATAAACATTTGTTGCAGCTTGCAAAGACTTTGCTGAGGTGGAGGCATCTACTTCTCAGGCACCTGCGAACCTCAAGGTAGATGAGGAGGTCAAACCATTTTTGCAGGCATGTATGAAGCTGATGCGCAACCCAAAGGTTGTGGAGAATCTTCAGGCATTAATAGATAGCTGTGTAGTGCGACCTAACCTACCCCCAGAAATCAAGGATGTGCACAAACTATACAGATATAAGAGACACACTGGTAGGGAGATGCGGTTGACAACACAGATCATTGACTACGAAATGAATCAGGTTATTTTTGACTTAGGGTCAGATGTGAATGTACTACCAAAACAAATGTGGCAACAGATGGGAGAACCTGAGTTGGATTGGTACACTATCTATCTATGTATGGTCAATCAGCAGAATATCATACCCTTGAGCAGACTGTCAAAGATCGTGCTAGATATCGCAGTGGTCAAGATCCGGGCTGATTTTGAAGTAATTCAGATTGTAGAATATGCGGACCCCTACCCTGCACTCCTAGGGTTAGACTGTGCCATAGATATGGAAGGCATCATTAATTTGAAGAAGAGAAGCATGGTGTTTGAAAATAACAGTACAAGGGTGATAATACCATTATATCCTACGGAAGGCGAACGATATACCGAGATGGTGCATGACGAAGAAGATGTAGATCACATTTATAAGTTGACTGCGTGGGATGAAAATTAGATCAACCCTACGGCAGATGGTGTACTCTTCTAGGAAAAGGATAGTGAATGCTTCTCTGACTCCGATGAGGAGATGAAAAATTGGAAAAATCAGTTACACGATGTCTCTGTGCTATGATGTCTTCAGGTCACAAAGGACTTCTTCTGCATTTCTTCAGAGGTAAGAGACCTAACCTATTTTGATGGTTTTGTTAATATTAAGGATTTTTTGCGAAAATTCGAAGCCGAGGTTCCCAAAGAACGAATGTTATGGGCCCTTAATCTAGCTATGCATAAAACACCCACACGATGGTGGGATACGCATAAGGGGGCATTCCAGGACTGGGAGGGCTGTCAGGACATGATGCTCTTGCGATTTGAACCTCGGGCGAAGATACGGGTCAAGACATTCCTCGTCCTAGGGGATCCACCTAAGCACTTGGTTGCATGGATAAAGACATGGGGTAACCAAACAACAGAAGAGTGGATCCACTTGTTCATTCATACATTGGGTCCAATCCCTACTTCATGGTACCCAGATGCGGAGATCCATCAACACACCCACCATTGGGAAACTCTAAACGATGAATTCATAGGAAAATTTAGATTGATAGGGGGTTCAGAGGCCCTTGACAAAGCTCTATAGGATATCGATACATTTGTGTTTGGAAAATCTGGATCCTCTGCAGTATTCAGGGCACTGACATGGGAAACACAGATGCAGGATATTGTCAACTGTCGCAGCTTGGAAAGGGAAGAAGGTGAAGATGACCCATGGTCTATCTCTATCCTGGAATCGAAAGAGGAGCGTGCTATTGCAGGACCTACATTGCAAGAGGTGGATGTCACTAAGCCTGTCAAGCTGCGAGAAGTCAATATTGGGACAGAAGAGCACCCTAAGTTGGCTAATATTGGGGACTATTGGGATGAGGATACAGTAGGAAAAGTGGCCGAATTACTCACAGAATACCAGTAATTGTTCCCAAAAAAGTTTTCGAAGCTGAAGGGGATCACGAGGGACTTAGGGGTCATGCATATCACTCTCAAACTGGATGCGTGCCCAGTGAATCAATGACCCTATAGGCTGAATCCCAAGTATAAGCAGAAGGTCAAGGAAGAACTTGATAAAATGATCACTGTGTGTATCATCGAACCTGTTGAGCAGTTAGACTGGGTCAGATCGATGGTGGTTCAGGAGAAAAAGACTAAGGGGGAGATTTGGATCTATGTGGACCTATGCAATTTGAACGGCTCCTGCATTCATGATCCATTCCCTACACCATTCTCAGACGAAATTTTTGACAGTGTGGTAGGGCAGGAAGCCTACTCCTTCACGGATGGGTTCTCAGGATACCATCATATCAAAATTGAACCTAAGGACTACAACAAAACCATGTTTGCCACTGAGTGGGGATATTTTCAGTATATTTTCATGTCGTTTGGGCTCAATAATTCCCTTGCTACCTTCTCGCCGGTCATTGTCACAGTATTCAAGGAATTCATCCACAAATTCCTAGAAGTGTATTTTGATGATTGGACTATCTTCGGCCTGGTAAAGGTAGATGTATCAAACCTATGCATGATGTTGGACGCCTGCCGAAAACACCATATTTCCCTAAATATCAAGAAATGTATCTTCTGTGTACCCTTCAAAATCTTTCTCGGCCACATAGTTCGCTGGCAAGGACTGATGGTGGATCCTTCCAAAATCACAGTTATCATAAACTTGCCAATACCAACAATGGAGAAACAACTATGCTCGATCCTTGGACACACGAGCTAGTACAGGAAATTCATTTAAGGCTATGCACTGATTATGGCCCCTATGGAAAAATTGCTCAAGAAGGATGTTTCGTTCTTTTGGAATGACGAGTGTCAAAATAGCTTTGAGTTACTTAAAGAAAATATGGTCTCAGTGCCTATTCTCATCTTTCTTGATTGGGAGAAGGTATTTCATGTTCACGTCGATGCATCAGGCATTGCTCTCGAGGCTGTCCTTACGCAGCCCGGAGAAGGAGATATCAACCATTTGGTTGCCTTTGCGAGTAGGAAACTCTCTGGTGCGGAACGCAACTACTCCACTACAAAGCAGGAGGGATTGGCCATGGTGTATGCTTTATAGAAATATCAACATTACTTGTTAGGAGGACATTTAAAAATGTTCACCGACCATTCAGTCTTGAAGTACTTGGTAAATAAGCCTGTGTTGGTAGGGAAAATCTGTCGATGGCTACTGCTATTTCAGGAATATGACTTTGAAATCATCGTCAAGCCGGGAAAGTTGAATGATGGGTCAGATCACTTGTCCCGAATTGAGAGTGGTGAGGAGCCAACCAACCTGGAGGACAGACTACCTGATGTGTAGCTATTTTCTATTAAGGTAGTGGATGAACACTTCACTGATATCATTCAGTTCTTGACTACTGGTAGGGCACCTCCAGAGTACTCGGTACAACAAGAGAAGGAATTAGTCACTCGAGCCACAGATTTTACCATCATCGCAGGTCATTTATATAATATGGGAGCTGATGAAGTATTGCGGAGATATATTTTGGAGCATGAAAGGCATGCTATCTTGGCAGAGGCTCATGACAGAGTAGCTGGAGGTCACTACGCAGGGAAATCAACGATGCAAAAGATCTTGAGAACTGGGTTATGGTGGCCAACCCTACATAGTGACGCTCATGATTATTGTAAAGCCTGCAATATGTGCCAATGAACAAGGAGGTTGTCCCGCAGAGATGAAATGCCCCTTCAGCCACAAATGGATCTACAAGCATTTGATAAATGGGCCATCGATTTCATAGGGCCTATCAACCCACCAAGGAAGAAGATGGGTGTGTGCTACATTATTACTGCCACTGATTATGTAACCAGGTGGGCTGAAGCACAAGTAGTAAAGGATTGTACTGTAGATACCATTGCGCATTTCATCTTTGAACAAATCCTAACCAGATTTGGATGCCTGAAGATCCTCATGAGTGACAGAGGTACGCACTTTGTTAATGAAACAATCCAAGATTTGACTGAGAAGTTCCAGATCCATCATGCAAAGAGCACACTGTATCAACCACAGGAAAATGATGCAGTTGAAGCTCTTAACAAAATCTTGGAGCAAGCGCTAACAAAGGTATGCAATGCTGATCACAGCGATTGGAACGTGCGCATCCCATCAGTTCTTTGGGCCTATCGAACAACCTGCAAGAAGCTAATGAGGAAAACCCCATTCAAGATGGTTTATGGTAAAGAGGCCATTATGCCAATGGATTATATTGTTCCTAGTCTGCGTATCACAACATTTATGAACATGGCAGAACCTAACATCATGGAGGAGCGATTATCACAGCTTATGGCTTTGGAGGAAGATCGGTTTCTCGCTAATTTCCATCAACAGGTTCAAAAAGCCGACAATAAAGCCTGACATGATCGAAATTTTTTCCAAAATACATTCACGGAGGGTGACTTGGTCCAATCATATGATAGCTAGTTTGCAAAGCATCGAGGGAAGTTCCGATAGCACTGGCTTGGTCCCTACACCATTAAGGAAGTCACGGATGGCGGAGCTGTTAGGCTAGCTACCCTGCGTGGTGATATGCTACCAGGATACGTCAATGGTAGTCAGCTCAAACCCTATCGAATCAAATGACTATATGGTCGAAATAGCCGTGCAGGCACAACAGTGACTCAGGACGAGTCACAAGATTGTGTTGGGGGACTATTTGAATAGGGTCCTCCAAAGGCTACGAATTGGGATAGTTTTGAGTATTTTTGTATATTTTTGGCATATTTTAGTCTAATGCAGGGGTTTTGGGGTGGGTAAAAGCCCTGAAAGCATTGTAATGGGTCAAAGGGTAGACCTAGAGTCCACAAACCATGGTTTGTGGACCACAGGAAAGCTTAGGCTAAATCATTATAGATAGATGAACATTTTGAGTCTTAAGACAGAGAATGAATAGAGATTGATGTGAAGTACGAATTTCTAGATCTTGGGTTAGGTTTTTTGGGTTAGGACTCCTGCTGCCTATGTGGACAGAGATCCTCTATCCTGCTGTGTGCGGACCCTGCTCTTTGTGTGCGTAGGTGGTATTCGAGGAATGTAAGAGGATTTTGATAAGTAATATATGTGAAGTATTGTTGAAACATATGGTGTTGTCTGGATCTGTTCTGTTATGATTGATGTGAACTAAGATTGTCTGATTAGGCTGCCAACTCGTCTATTTTATCTCTGTGGTATGAAAGTATCTACATTTAGTATATTACTGTGATGTGACTGTTGTTGCACTTATTTATTGCATATTTGTTAATGAATGCGAACTATCTTTATTGACAATATTGGCTGTGATTATGTTATTTTATGGTTATAATTGATGATACGCACGTGGATGTGAACCTGCTAGAGCAGATATGATAAGAACTATAGTTTGGTTATGTATGGAACCTGACAAATCACCCTTCTGTGTAGATCTGATAATTGCAGGCTTGCATTATTACCTACTCTCTCTCAGGGTGTGGAAACCTGGTTCTAGCACCCTCCCATACTACTTCGAGTGAGACTTTTACCTATGCAAGCGGGTCACTACTGAAAGGGCTAGTAGTATAGGGGTTTTTTGGAAAACCTTCACCTCTGAACCTGGGTCAGGACCCCTTGAGCCAACAAGCATCCTTGTGTGGAAGGCCTTCCCATCTGTCACAATGTGTCATGCACTTCTAGCTCCAAAGCTGCCTCTCTAGGATGTATAGAATGGCCTCTAATTGAAAAGTTAGATACCCTTCCATATCAATGAATCTCCAAGTGGCAACCATATGATGACCAAATTTCTTCTCTATACATAAGATACATAAGATAAAGTGGTTCATCCCAAAAGTGGAAAGCCCCAACTTATGAACTATATTTCCAACCCATGTTACATAGAGTAGATTGCATCTATCAATGCTCACATCATTAGCCATGTTGGCTATATAGGAATCAAACATCACATCATCATAGTGAAAAAACAAGAAGTAGAGACATATGGGAAAACAATGTCAAACCATATTCTCCTAATAACAACCAACCTAGCAAAGCCTTTTTCTGCCATGCTAGATCATCATGAAAAAAAGTAAGAGATCCATACTCTCTCAAAAGAAGCCACCACAAAAATTCTTCTTGTTTCCATGCCAAATCAACAATAATGAGAATATGAGAGACATACTCTCTCAAAAGAATCCATCTCAGCAATTCCTCTTGTTGCCATGTCACATCATCATTGTACCAAATGTAGTGGCCATATTATCTCAAGAGAAGCCACCCCAATAAGGAATCTTATTGCCCCATCACATCATCATTATACCATGTACAATGACCATAATCACCCAACATAAGCCAAAATTGTAAGGCCTCCTATTGCCATCCTCCAACAATGTCATGCAATATATGGGAAGAATTCAGCCCATACTCTCCTAATAGTAACCATGGCAACAAGGATTCTTGTTGCCTCCTTTAATTATCCTAATGAAAGTCACGGAGCAATAATATCGTAATGGACATGTGAGATTTCCCATCAACATAATACAAACAAGCTCCCTTATGCCACATCATGTGAGAGTTATTCTTTCTCCCAAACCCAAGTACATACATGAACATGAGATACATCCCAAGAAAAAAAACATGTAAAGACATGAGACATATCCAAAAAAAGAGTAAATACATGGACATAAGATATAAAATGTGATGTCCAAACTCTCTCATCAACAACCAAAGTAACCATTCCTTCTTCTTCTGCGTTCTTCCACTGATGTGTAAGGCATGAGTCAGAAAATTATGACTCATTGAGTGGTATCCATACTAACCCAAGAGAAACCAGAACATCCATGCTTCTTGCTAGCCTATATCATAGATATACAAGTGGTTTGGAAACCCCTTGCTCCATACTATCAACCATTCATCCCAATGTGGATGATGGATCTCATTCTGCAATTACTTGGTATCCTCCCATTGTAGGACACCAACCTCCTCAAACTGTTGAAGAACCATGCATTCCATGATATGTTGAAGTGAAACTCGTGATCTCTCTGTGAGATCCTCTTCTCATCAATGGCCATTCAAAACCAATAAGGTTCTGGATCTATTGCAGGTAGAATTTTCTCTTTGAGATGAGAGATGCTCATTGAGAAAGTGTCATCTAGAAAGGAGAAAATATTTCTCATCTCAAGATGTCTACCATCTATCATCTTTTCCTCCATTGCTTCATGAATGAAGCTACCATATGATTGCTCCCATGAGGAATGGGTCCTCTTATTTTTACTGCTTGATCTGAAAATGGAAGTATTTGTAATGCTATACAAAGTATCCATTTCCATTTACTTAAGTGTGCAAAGTATTCTCCATGTCTTGCAATTTAAACAAAATTTTTGTGGTAATTGTTTCTCAGTTTTTGTGTGAGGGAATTTTAATTAAAATTACTGTTTAACATCTTAAATCAGAAATACACAACATATAAACTTCACCATAACATAACATAACAACATGATGAGGCAATTTATCCCTCCTGGGCTACATTTGCCGGGTCCAAGGCTCCCAATGGGCATGTCCTTGCTCTATTAAGTTGCTCAAAATGGTTATACAGTGATAAATATGCCTAAAAAGGAAAAAAATGTTGTGAAATTGAATTCAAAAGACAACAATAAGATAAAAATGGCTTTTGTTTCACCTCAAACAGTGAAGTATAGCCCAATACAACTCCATTTCCCTGATGGCCCTCATGGCTCTTCAAGCTTCCCTGAAGAAAAAGTGGCTGAAGAACACCTCATTTCACTTTGTAACCTATCCCAAACACTCCAGAATGCTCCGAATAGTCAAAATTGACTAAAATTTGTCCAAATTGGTTCAATATTGAAGAAATTATAACCTCCACAAATTTCTGCCTAATGTACCTTGAAAAACCCACCAAATGTGGGTGAACTCCAGTTAAGCGGGCTAGAAATGGCACAAGTGAAAGATTTGGTGGAATGCACCAAGTTAGGCAGTAACTTTCAATGGTAACATTAAGCTCTGGGAGAGGTGGTCACATGGTATGTCAAACCCGCCGACGGAGTTTACGATAACCACAAACATGGCATTAACTGCGCGGTGAATGTGTTGGTCACATTCTAAGTTAATCACCGAGTGGATCGGCTATCTAGCTAGCTAGAGCTAAGGGCTTGGTTATGCACCTTGGACATGTGCCATTGGTTACCCATGGGGCTAGCCCTTATTTCTGCCATCGCATATATTTTCAAACCTTAAATAAAGACTCCATTGCATAGAGGTTAAGATTCATCGGACAGCCCGAATGGTTGGGCACTTGTGCTAGTCGCGATGAGGTCCGAGTTCAAACCTCACAGACCCGTAAAATTTTTATCATAAGCCATTCTATTCTACCTATGGCCACGTGGCGGTCTCTGGGCCTGCCACGTGGCAGCTCTTGATTGGTTCGACCAAATAAAATTCAACCAACCGACCAACCGTAAATTGCCACTTGTCCATCTATCATTCATCTAGTTAGAATATTCTAAGGAATATTCTAAGGAATATTGTCAAAATATTCTTTGGAATATTATTTTTTTAATATTTCCAAAGTCAAAAGTCAACTTTGGTCAACTAGGTTTTTGAAAGATATTGAAAACTTCAAACTTGCATAACTTTCACATATGACGTCGGATTCGAGTGTCATTCATGACGCCAGAATTGCAGTGACAAGGACTTTCCAATCGTTTAGGTTACAACCAATTCTGATAAGTTCCATTTTTGAGCATTTTTTCAACTTTGGACATGATCACCTAATCACACCTCCCAAATGGGAAGATTTTTGACCCCAAAAGCTCTCTGATTTATAGAAACTGAAGATGAGGAGATTGATTCTCCACTCTTCCAACCTTGAACCACTGAAATCTTCCTGACTTCATCAAATTGAGCTTCTCAAAAAAGATAAATTCTTCCTTGAATCCGTTGACCGACTGTTGCTAACCTTGACTAAGTCATGATGCAAATTTTTGAAATTTGTTGAACCACAAATATAATTTGTAGAAAACATACTACTTCTACAATGGTCTACCTTCAAAGGAAACTGAAATTGAGATTCACCTTGCCATTGTCCTTATGGTGAATTTTTGCCGAATGAACCATGTACTTGTGTCAATTCCCAACCAAGTTTTCTCGCCATACCAATCTGCCATTCTGAAACTAGCAATGACCCATGTTGAACTTTATGTCCTCTTTGCTTGCATGCTTAACCCTCTCTTGGATTTTCGCACCACCTTGCACCGACACTTTGTTCTCTGCACTGATCAACACCAAAGACACTTTCTGCAACATCTTGTTATCTTCCAAAGATGACCTACTTTCAGACTTAAACATATCATCATTTAAATCAGCAATAACATGAAAAGGATTATGTACAAAATATTTTTTCTTAATCATCAACAAAGTCAAATTTTGACTTGCAGTAATAAGCCTTTTCAATTGCCCTGTGTTCACTAAAGACGATTCTAGCTTCTTCCGATGTGCTCTCACAATAAACTCCTTTCCATCCTTGAATAGATGATACTTGTTCTCATGGCAATGGAAGATCACTTTTCTATCATATAAATAAGGATTTCCCAACACCACACTGGTAATTTCAAGCAGTACCACATCTAGTTCAACCAAATCAACATAATGAGCTGTTATGGCGAAGCGCAACATGCACTTTCTTGAGACTTGTAAATTAGCATCCTTGCAAATCCATCCAAGTGGATATGGCTTTGGATGTGGAATGGTCTCAAGTTTTAGCTTCTTGAATAAGTCTTATGAGATGATATTTTCTTGTGAACCACTGTCAAATAGTGTGTCGATCTTTGTGTGTTTGGCTATTATACTCACATGAAACAGCTCTATCCTCCTTTCTTCATTTGGAGCTTCTATGTGATAGTTTAAAGTTCTATAATTGGGATTTGTTTCCTTTAAAATCTCTTTTCCCTTTATGTTCTTTAGTACCATGGCTATGCTTTTAGTTTCATCACCTAATTCAGACCCTAAGTCTTGTTCAGCAGTTGCAACAGTTTTGCCTTATTCTTTAGCCTTATCTTTGGTTTTAAATTTTTCTGGTTTCAGCTCCAGATGAAGTTTCTAGCAATGGTCTTCATCGTGGCTTGTTTTGGAACAGTTTTTACAAAATAACTTTCCTTTTTCTTTCCTATATTTTGGATTTATTTTCTACCTTTGCCTTTAAATTCACTAACCTCATTCCCATCAAAATATTGTTTACCTCTAGCCTCTAAATGCATGGCTTGAACACAAACCTCATCTAGACTAGTAGGATTGAACATAAGGATAATATGTATAAGATAGCTGTGTAAACCACCTATATATTTCAGCAAAGTATCTTGACTATGCAAATAAATTCCAAGTAATAAATCCCTTCGTCTAAACTATTGAGTGTAATCTTGAACACTTTGTCCCTTAAGTTGTCTAAAACTTTTCCAATTCATGATAGCCTTTTGTAAATGAGCTAATGGATAAAATTGATGCTTAATTGCGGAAATAAATTCAGCCCATGATAAAGTGATCTTACCATGTTTTTTAATTTCATCCTTGGTATTGGCTTCCCACCATACCAACGTTGTTCCTTCTATTCTCAAAGAGGCTAACTGTATCTTGGTGTTGTCTTCATGAAGGTTTTGTATCCTCAAGTAAACTTCCAACTACCTTATCCAATTGAGAAGTTTCTCTGCATTGACTTCACCATTAAACAGAGGAAACTCAAATTTAACATCAAGCTTTAAAAATGGACTTTTACTAGAGGTTTTATACTTGTGAGATTGATTCACCAAAGTAGAGGATGACGATGTAGAGGAAGAGGATGAAGATGGGGATGGTGGATCACCATTTCCTCTGTGTCCTTTCTTTGACTTGTCATCACTTTTCTTTCCTCTGGAAGAACCCTCTCCTTCTTTCTGGTGTCTAGACCCTTCTCCAACAAGCCTATCATTCCTTTCTTGGTAGAGTATCCTCACCATCTCTGTCATGTCTAGGAACGCTTTTTGGAATACCCATTCTTCTTATTTGGGATCAATGTCTTCAGGATCTTCTCCTTCTCTTGAATACATGCTTGATGCTTCTTCAATGGCTCTTGGAGGTGGCTCTCTGGCCCTTCTTGGTTAAGGATTACTTTGTGGACTAACCAAGTGTCCTTCACCTCTCTTTAGTTTAATCCTAGTAAGCATCAAAACTTGCAAACAATCAACTATATCTTTGCACAAAACAAATGCTGAGTAAAAATATAGCTCCTAAGGCTCAAATCCTAAGCTTTGATACCATATAATATGAAAATGGAAGTATTTGTAATGCTATGCAAAGTATCCATTTCCATTTAATTAAGTGTGCAAAGTATTCTCCATGTCTTGCAATTTAAAAAAAATGTTTTTGGTAACTGTTTATGATTTTATGTGTGAGGGAATGTTAATTCAAATTATTGTTTAACATCTTAAATCAGGAATACACAGCAGATAAACTTCACCATAACATAACACATCAACATGATGAGGCAGTTCACCCCTCCTGGGCTACATCTGTCGGGTCCAAGGCTCCCAATGGGCATGTCCTTGCTCTACTAAGTTGATCAAAATGGTTATAAAATGAGAAATATGCCTAAAAAGGAAAAACAAGTTGTGAAATTGAATTTAGAAGACAAAAATAAGCTAAAAATGGCTTTTGTTTCACCTCAAATAGTGAAGTATAGCCCAATACAGCTCCATTTCCCTGATGGCCCTCGTGCCTCTTCAAGCTTCCCTAAAGAAAGAGTGGCTGAATAACACCTCTGTTCACTATGAAACCTATCCCAAACACTCCAAAATTCTTAGAATAGTCAAAATTGACTAAAATTTCGTCCAAATTGGTTCAATATTGAAGAAGTTATGACCTCCACAAATTTCTGCCCAATGTCCCTTGAAAACCCCACTAAATGTGGGTGAACTCCAATTAAGCGCGCTAGAAATGGCACAAGTGCCAGATTTGGTGGAACGCACCAAGTTAGGCAGTAACTGTCAACGGTAACATTAAACTTTGGGAGAGGTGGTCACATGGTATTTCGAACCCGCTGGCAGAGTTTTCGATAACCACAAACGTGGCATTAACTGCGCGGTGAATGTGTTGGTCACATTACACATTAACCATCGAGTGGAACGGCTATCTAACCCACCAGAGCTAAGGGTCTAGTTACACGCCTTGGACATGTGCCGTCAGTTACTCATGGGGCTAGCCCTTATTTCCACCATTGCATATATTTTCCAACCTTAAATAAAGACTCCATTGCATAGAGGTTAAGATTCATCGGACAGCCCGAATGGTTGGGCGCTTGTGCTAGCGGCATTGAGGTCCAGGGTTTGAACCTCGCGGACCCATAAAATTTTTATCATATGCTATTCTATCCAACCTGGGGCCACATGGTGGCCTCCGGGCTTGCCATGTGGCAGCTCTTGATTGGTCCACCCAAATAAAAGTCAACCAACCAACCAACTGTAAATTTCCACTTGTCCATCTATCATTCATCCATTTGGAATATTCCATGCAATATTTTGGGGAATATTCCAAGGAATATTCTCGAAATATTCTTTGGAATATTCTTTTTTTAATATTTCCAAAGTCAAAAGTCAACTTTGGTCAATTGGATTTTTGAAAGCTACTAAAAACCTCAAACTTGCATAACTTTCACATATGATGTCAGATTTGAGTGTCGTTCATGGCGCCAAAATTGCAGCAACAAGGCCTTTCTGGTCATTCGGATTGCGACCAATTCTAAGCAGTTCCATTTTCAGATCACTGCTTCTCATGAACAACGCTATATATCTGCAAGGTGATACATGTACTATCTCAAATCAAGGTACAATGTTGAACTCATAGCCAACCATTGTACATAGGATCATACTCATCCCATTTTCTTAAACTCCACATTTCAACTCAAGAGGCTGAATGTATTTTATCCATGACAAACTAGGATGGTTTTTCATCTCTTCCTTGATAAGATCAAGGATCCTTTGTGCAGTGATATGTTGTTGCTTCAAATCAGCATTTTGTTCTAACCCTTGGTTATGCATTGGCCCTGATGGCATGTCCCCATAGGTTTCAATAAGATCTACTAAAATAATAGGTGATGAATGTGTATGTATACCTTGTATCAACTGAGATTTAGAAACATCTTGCAAGAACACAAGAGTTTCTTCTTCCGGTGAAAAGGTCTCTCCAACTGCTAGTAAGAGTGATGGCTACACTTCTACAAGTGTACCAGCCCTGGTATTTGTCTCCTCCTCCTCATGCATCTCATAAATCATGTATGGGGCTCTTAATGTCAAGAAATCAAGACCATCTTGCAAATATGCAAGTGACCCTCCTCTTGATGTAATCACATATGCAACTGGTGGTGGTAGAGGCTCCTCCTCTTGAGTGATAATGAGAACATCTTCTCTTGAATCTTCATGTACTATATCCTTGATGATGGGAGATGTCACCATGTGAGATGTCTTTGGTTTCTTTCTACCATATCTTTCCTTCAGTCTTTGTATGAAATCTGCATAAGCAGACACTTCTATGTGTGACAAGTGATTGAAACACCATTTTCTTACTTCACCTTCAAGGAACAACGCTGAAAACTCCACAGCCTCTCTTTCTGATATAGGATATTTTAGAAATAAGGTAAAAAATATTTCCCTCCAAGCCCTCAATGTGCTTGTGTAAGATCCATAAAATGTAGGCAAGAAGAATCTATGCCTCTTTCTTCTATTGCTGCTTCTAGGTCTCCTCTCTTCTTTGAGTTCCAGAAACTGTTGGAGAGAGAGATTATCCTTCAATGATCTACGTTGTGACTTGTATTCAGATAGATATTCACTTAGGGTCTCATGCCCCAATCCTTCATCATATTCAGACCAATCCTCTTTCTCAAAGAAAGTGGATCTAGTGGAATCATGTGAAGCTCTTTGCTTCTCCGGTCTTCTTTGTTGCTGAAAGAAGTGCTGGGACCTTCTTTATCTTGAAACCTTCTTGAGGTTTCTCTTTTCATTTCTCTTCTTGTTTCATTGATCTCCTTAGAGAGATAATTCATAGATCTAAAGGAAGATGAGGCAAAAATTAATCCCTCCATAGTAGATCTCTACTATCTGTTTTTCTTATGTTGTCAAAATGTCCACAAGCTAAGCCAAAGATCATGCTTTGATACCACTGTAATATCCCGTAATGGAATAATGCATTGATACACAAACACAATATTTGTAACACAGAAAATGTACATGTAAGTTTATGATCAACACATATATAGACATAATAGCTGAGCCAGTTTATTATATAGGAGAAGATTCAGTTACACAATGTACAAAATATTAGTAGATCTAGCCAAAGAGATGGCCTAGAATTACCTTGAAAACATGCCAAAGTAGGCACTACATAACTGGGGAGTTGCTGGAAGAAAATACTGCAATGTCCCTTTAGTGGAATATGAAAATATGTCTGCAAGATGAAAAGGAAAATGCAGATCTATGGAAATTTGGAGCTCTGATGATTCCAAGATTCAAGATTTGTGCTCTATGGTGGATACCCAAGATAACCCACAAAGGATTTTCCAGATCTACAACTTTGGAAAATCACCCTCCTAAGGTTTGATCCTTTGACTGTTAGGTTATGTAGATCTGAAGCTAGATTTGACAAATAGATGGCTGAAATATTTCATAATATCAAATCTAAGCTTGAAGGGCTGATCCCTTCACTAGATCCTCAAGCTAGAAGCTCAATATGTAGCTCCTCAATCCTCCAAAGAATATTGCAGCTGCTGCTACAAAAATGCTCACAAAAACTACACTGTAGAGGAAGGAGGCTTTCTTGATTGCTGCTAATATGTTAAATGTAGCTCAGAAATGATGGAAATAATGTACACAATGTGAAGGAATGGTCATCCACTGGATTACTAGCTGGAATGCTAGCAACTTCCCTTCTCCCTTGGATCTACAAGAATGGACTGCACAATTCTTGATGGGATTGCTGCTATTGGGAGATGAATAACAGATGGCCTAATTCCTAATATAGATCTAAAGCACTGGAAGGCTGATCTTGAAGCTCAAGGTGATATAATGAATCCTTCACTAGTTCCTCAACTGAAATATTAAAAGACAACCTCCTCCTCTCAAACTGATCTTCAGAAATGTGCAATTTCTGAATATGGATGTTCTACAGAAAGTAGGAAAAGATATGTGGCACCAATTCCTAATGTAGAATGAATTAAAATACTATTCCTTAGAGATCACTCAAAGAAAGAGGTTGGATTCCTGACCAAGAACACCCTTTTCTAAAAAACACTTGCAATCTTAGCTAAACAACCAAAGAAAGCATGGAATTTCATATGACAATTCTAGATCTAAACAGATCATACATCAACAATAATCTTCAACATATATTCTATTGTGCCTTCATCTTCTTTATATAGATTATGAGCCTTCTCATGCCTTGTCCCGCCTCATAACTGCATTGTACATGTGGACATAAGTCTCCATGTTGAATGTGCTGTCATTTCATGATCTCCATCATGTGTGAATGTACTTATCACACTCTCTATCATGTGTGCATTAATTCACCACTTCCCCCATCATCTCATCACAAATGCTCTATGATCTTATGTTTGATCCCTTCCAAGATCTTAGTTGACTGTATCAACCTCCATGATATATCTCATTAATGAGACATGATCCCCACTCCTTTCACATTAAATAGTTTCTCTACTACTCCATTATGTAGATCTAGATCTAAACTATCCACATTTACACATCAAAAGTGGATTTTATTCATCTTTGAGGATTATGGGTCCCTCCACCCTTTTATTTAATTAATTAATTAGGTTTATTAAGAACTTTAATATTCCAAATATCATGTGAAAATTTGGGAATATTACAAAAGTTGCCCCTAGGGAAAATCTACCAGCTCCTCAAAATAGAAACCAAAAATTTAGAAGAAACCCCCCTGAAATAAGACAGAGAGAAAAGTAAGGACCTCACCAGAAAATTAGGCCTCCATTGCAAGAAAATTATGCTAATGAAGATGAGGGGATGGTTGAATAGCTAGGAGAAATTCAAATTAATATGATGGGAATTAATAACAGAGATATTGTTTTCCTCATTGAAGAAGAGAAAGATTTATTTTCTTTGACTCAAACTACAGAAGAATTTTAAGAGTCTGAAGAGTATAAACAAGGATTCGATAATGCCATCATGGAGGTGCATAGACAGTATAACCTCTGAATAAATAAAATTCGGATATCCCCAAGAGAAATAATTCTAAAAACTCTGCTAAAAAGGCCCCTGAAGTTTATATCAAGAATACCATAGAAAGTTCAAAGAAAATTACTAATATCCCTGGAAATAATGAACTAGAAAGAAAAACTAGTATACCAGCAATCAACCCCAGCAAAACTGTTTCAGCTGATATCCCTAATAAAATTCAATAGTCTAAAGTTGCTGCGAAGATAGTGCTTGAGAAGAATGATTCGAATTTGCCAAAAACACAAATGCCATTTAGCATTGAGAATGAAATTTTCGAAATAAAAATCTCTATCCCTCTCACTGAACTAGTGAATGAGGATGTATATAGGTCCCAAGTCCTAAAAGCACTAAACATAGGAGAGATTACTGACATAGTCAACCTAAATGATGACAAACCTGAACTTTTGTTTGGGCCAGAAGTAGAGGGTAAATTACAAGATGGAGGTGTTCCCCCATTTTATCTCAGTTTTAATGTTCATGATAAAATTCTCCATAATGCCATGACAGACTCAGGTGCATCTCATAATCTAATGCCAAAGGCAGTTATGGAGAAACTTAGCCTGGAGATAACAAGACCCTACAAAGATCTGTAATCATTTGACTCTAGCAAAGTTAAATGTCTAGGCCTCATCAAAGATCTATGTATTACATTATCCCATATATTGCCCAATAGTCTAGTGATGGACATAGTGGTGGTTGACATCCCTCCTAAATATGATATGCTTTTATCACATACATGGGGAGCTAATATTTCAGACACCCTTCAGATGGATATGACTTATGCTACCATACCCGTTTTTTGCCAACAAAGGAGATTGTATAGGGAGACTCCAATGAAATACATGGTAAGAAGTTTAGAAAAGCCTCATAACTACCCCCTGTACTCTGTCCATTCTGACCTTGATTCATTTATTCTTTACAATGATGAAAATATTGATAAACAAGTAGCTAGAGAAGAAGACGACCAAAGGAGAGAACAGTTAGACCAAATGGAAATTGTGCAGCACAAGTCTGAACTTGAACCTTTTTGTAACATGATTTTTGATGGTTCTTGTGGTAGATTTGGCTCAAGGGTAGGTGAGTGGGTATGCAATACTGAAAATAAGCATGCAGAAGGGCATTCTTACAAGCTAAAATTTCAGTGTACCAACAATATAGCAGAATATGAGGCACTCCTTCTGGGTTTAAAACCACTGAAGAAATTAGGAGCCAAAATAATCTCTTTTAATGGGGATTCTGAGTTGGTCATTAAACAAATCAAGGGTAATATTCAACTAAGCATCCCAGATTGAGAGAATACAGAAATGCTTCCCTGGACCTCCTAAAAACATTTGAAGAATATGACCTTGCTGCAGTTCCAAGAAATCAGAATATCTTGGCTAATGGGCTAGCATTTTCAGCCAGCACTTGTCAGTTTCCTCATCCTAACAAAAAATATATAGTACATGTCAAACACCACACAACAGTTCCTAACAATATGAGGTATTGGAAACTCTTTGGAAATGACAAACATATTGAGAATTTCCTGCAATTCAAGGGCAAGTTTGAAGAATCAAATTTGGACCTAGACTGTAAGGAAGGTTGCTCCATGAAAGAAAAAATGTGTAGGGAGGAACCTCCTCATGATTTTGATATTAATTTTTTAGCAAATGAAGACCTACATAGGATAGAGATGGATGATGATCCAGAAAAGGAGGAATTTGAAGTACTGCAATTCAGAGACAACACCTTACCTAGAGGACTTTGTCTGTGCTCAACCTAGTGTTCCTAAATTGAGTTCATTAATTGTCAACTAGGGTTGGTAAACTACTAAAGTGTGGTGCACTATATGTGCCTAGGTATTTGTTTCTCACTACGTTGTGTTTAGTGTTTTATGATGTTTTTGGTTTTATGGTTTTATGTTTGAAAAGGGAAAGAACTAAGTGCTGGTGAAAAGAAGCTATTGGTTATTTAAGACAGAACAAAGCCTAAACTATGGATGACAAACAACAAATGAAAAGCTTGATAATGACTTCATTGCAAGAAAATAAATCACAACATGAGCTTGAACTTATCCAATTCATTCATTAAAGGTGTGTTGGAAGAGCTTGAGAAATGGACAAGTTAAGTGTAAATGAAGTTCTCCTAAATAAACAATCAACTCACAATATTACAAAATGATTATTTGTAACACAATAAGGTTTCTATTCTAGATTAACCTATGATGCTGAAGTTACCCTATTCTACAACTTGACTTATCACTTCTAGGCCTTATTCAGAAGTTTTGAGATTTTCTAAAATAATGCTTGGGAAAAAGGCTATAGGTGAATTTGTAAAATATTTGCAGAATGATCAAAGCCTTAAACTGATATTACTGACCCCTGTTCATTTGATGATGTATCAATATAAATTCAGAACAAAAGTAAGTTGTAAATAATGAAGGCCGAGAGACTAATTTTGACAACTAGCACTACTTGAAACACAATGGATAACACTAGGCTAGAAAGCCGTCTATCAATTTTAAAATGCAGTGACTACACTTAAACTAGAATGCCATTAATCTTTTCTTGAAACAAAATGAACTGAGACTGAACTAGAGTGCTTCTAATCTACTTGAAGTACAGTGAACAGAGTTAAACTAAAATTCCATTATCAAACTGGAAATGTATTGACAGAGCTGAACTAAATGCAATTAACCTCCGAAGTACTATAACTAAATTACCATGCAACTAGTCTATGGAATTCTACAGCCCATCTCGTTCAATAGGAATGATATTTTGGAAGAGTTTTTAAAACAAGTATGGTTGTATTATTCAATGCAATTGAACATAAACATAATATTGAAAGAAAATACAACTAGAATCTAAGACACCACAGCTGTTTCTTATTCATTGTTAATGATGTTTTGGAAGAGTTTGTAAGAGTAAGACCGGCTGTGACACTTAGTGTAAACAAGCATAAATCATAAAATTCTAAAGGAAATGCAACTAAAACCTACAATACCACAACTATGCCTTATTCATCGTGATGATATTTTGGAAGAGTTTATAAGAGTAAGTCTAGCTGTGATGATTAATGTAAACAAGCATGAAACATAAACTTCAGAAACCTGCTTAAGCTAGAAATGAAAAACAAGACTAAAATACTTATCTAAACCATATAAACAAGGCTTCTCAGGTAGCAGGGACCCTCTACCACCGGAGTAGCACGAAATCTACTTCAATATTGACTCAACGCTTTCAAGGAAGTGCTGCTTCTTTCATTAAAGAGAAATTACTTCAAAAACAGAGTGTTCTCGGACTTCTAAAATCTAGCAATCAATCACAAAATCTAACCTTGTCCCTTGGTTTCCCGAGCCATATTTGTAACAAGTTTACATAACTATCTTGAGATAACCTAGGGATAATTGTCTTTCCAAATAAAAACCAAACTAGGACTCTAATGGTGGTCATGTAATATAATTAAGGACATCTGGACTGTCCTTGTCCTATTAGGAGTCTCTCTCCTAGTTTGAGTTCCCACGTACATAACCGCCTACAGAATTCCGTTCAAACTTCCTGGAGAGAAAAAAATGATGAGGGAATGATGTGGAATATTACCATATGTTTTTTCCTCTGAGATGACACCTAGAACCTGCATAGACATGAAGACAGCTACAGAATTGGAAACTAGCTACAAAATGTCTGCATTCTGTAGTTAGATCTAGTTCAAAAAGTACTACAATGACAAAATCATAAAAACATAGCAATTTAGTCATGATATATATTCTTAAAGAAATTTTAACTAATTCTACTGATCATTTGAGCCTGTGATTAATAATGTACAAAGGAAATGGAGTGGAATTTGGTGGAAGAAAGAACATCTTTGGAGCTCAACATACCCCCACTGCTAGATTCTTGCATGTCCTCATGCAACTATTCCATGAACTCTGAGACCTCTGTAAGAACATCCAACCCTCTTCTTCTGCTTTGCCTGGCAGTCAAAGGCCTTCTGGGCTTCCTTATGACTAACTTGAATCTTAAATTTGTGAGTGCCCTGGTTAACTTTTTATTTCTCTTCTTCAATTTTTCACTAGCCTTGTGTAACTTTTGCATTTCTAGAGACAGAGTTGAATTCATATCAGTTTTCAGTTTAACTTGCTCTCTCAGAATTTCATTCTCATTCTTGATATGTTTGTTGAGTATTTCTAACTCATATTTATCCCTCCTTAGGATATCAACTGCAGATTTTGGTGGACTAGGAGTTCTATCTCTTCCTTCTGAAGCTCTTTTCTCTAATGTCTCAACATAGTTGTAAATTTCTTGCTGTGCAAGGTCTATTTCAGGAGCTCCTTCATCAAAATCCTCCTTAGTAGGTGTTTCTTCGTCCTCTATGTTTATGAATCCAATTTTTTTAACATTTTTTTTCTTTTGTATCCCTCTAAGTCTGTGGCTCCTTCTCGGTTGAGATGGCCCTTCTCCTTTCTCTCTAGCAAATTTTCTTATTATCCTCTCTTTCTTAAGCTGCTTCTTAATCTGAGTCAATTTCTTAGAAATCATTTCTTCGCTGATTTCTTGTATTTTTTTACCAGTTTCAGTTTTGGAGTTTTTCCATCTTCTGCTTCTTTTTGTAAGTTTGTCTTCAGGTGGAGGTTCCTTGGGTTCTTCAAAGTGATTTCTCACTAAGAAATCTTCCCAATTATCTCCCATTTTGCTCAAATGATGTTCAATAAAAATTTTGACTAAACCATGGTGGTATAAGGTTGTTTCTAGAAATTGAACTCTCTTTTGAACACTTAAGGCCATTTTCTTTAAACTATGAAGCAAGAAAAAGGGCAAATTGAGTTCTTCTTCTAGGAAATGCATTATCAACCGAATATGATAAACATAGAAAGTACCATATCTTCCTTCACAAGTGATGAATTTTTTCAAGATAAGCAACATGTTCCTCCATTTGTTCTTTAGTGCAGAGCTAGGGATACCCTTTTTAAAAATGGTAACATCCATACCTGGTGGCTTGAGTATCTGCTTCCATGCTTTGTTATGAAATTCTCTATTCTTGAACCACCTTTCTCCTTGTATGGGAAATTACGTTGCTTCTGCAATGAAGTCTTCAGTAATGGTGAATTTGATATCTCTTATCTCGACCTCAGCTCCGTTGAAGGAGCTTGCAAACTTTTTTGTCACCTCTTTGTGAAACCCACTGAATTCTTCAAAGAATTGCAACCACCCTGATTGCTGCAACATTTCTCTGACTTGGGGATAACCTTCTAAGTACTTAGCGCCAACCGGTTCAGTCCTCACTATAAGACCCATAACTTCTCTTTCCAACCTTCAAACTGTTGCTCCTCTGTTCACGGTGACAATGGTTGGTTTCCCCACAGACGTTTCCTCTATTTTACAGACTGAAATGGTTAAGAGTTGGCTACGGGAAAGAATGATATGGAGTGATTGCGGAATGAATATAATGATGTGAGGTTGATGTATATGAGTTGAAAGATATCACAGAAGAAAATACCGCGGAGATATTTTGTAACTAATCCAAAATCATCATTAAATGCTTTGGCCTAGTGACGTGACTAATCCAATCACTTCATCACTATAACCGTTTAGATTTTTTGAATGATGATCGGATATGGGATTTGAAATGGTGGAATAGAAGGAGTTTTATCCAAAGTTTTTGCGGGAGGTTTGTTAGGCATGATCAACAAAATTAATTAAAACAACTTTTTGAATTATTCATAACTTAACTATACTAAAATCTTTCATGATATGTCATTATAATTAGAAATTTTACCTTTGCCTTTCCTCTGATTTTTTTTTTTTTTTTTTTGTGATCTTCATATGCTTTGTTCTCTCCTGAAAATCATTAATTTTTGAGTCTTCATAACCTTCTTGATTTTGCTTGTTGTCATGGATATTTTATTGCAGATCAGGTGATTGCTAGACAGTGCCTTCTGTTGGAAATATGATACAGAGTGTTGTCCTTGATGGCAACCCATTGAATGAAGATGAAGACATGTGACTGTTGACATGTGTTGTCCTTGATGGCAAACTACCTGATGAAGTTATGCTTGACTTGATGGACTTAGTAAATGATGTAAATCTGATGTGATATAATGTTTGATGCTGAGTGTTGTCCTTGAAAGGCAACCCACTTGATGAAGATGATGACAACTTACTTGATGAAGTTGTGCTTGATAGAATATGTTCTTGATGAAGGAAATTTGATGTATCTACAGTGAGTACAGAAGGCAATGAAGAAAGGATTTCAGCATGTGCTAATTCTATGATGAAAAAGAGTATGTCTCTAGGAATACGCGGATTGGCCTAGGGGAAGTCGCGTATGCACGCGGAAAAGAACGTGCCAAGTCGCGTGTTGAGCCTCAAATTTGTGCTTTCCTTCACCTCATTTTACCTCATTCTCCCTTGTCCATTTCTATTTTAAACCCAATTGATCAATAAAAATAGTTAAAATTACTTCTAGAATGGTTTACATGACTGACTTGTTGAATTTTGTGATTGTTGCCATTGTTAAGCATTTTGACCGGAACTAGCTGCAGAATGCAGGCATTCCGTAGCTAACCGGCGATTCTACAGCTACCTTTATGTTTGAGTATGTTCCAGGTGGCCTCTTGAGGAAAAACGCATATGGGCATGATCCACGTCGTGCCTACATGGTGTGTTGCTCGTCATGGAAGAGGAAATGAATTCTGGGTACGGTTATGCACGTGGGAACACATTTGTGAAGGAAGACTCCTACTAGGACTGTCTCAGTCCAGGTGTCTTTTCTCCTTCACGTAGCCACCTCAAAGACTCCTAAGATGATTCGGATAAGGAAAGAAATTATTCCTAAAATGTTGTAATTATTGTTACTTGCATTTACTTTATAAACTCTTGAGTAGACCGAGAGCTTAGTTAGAGATTTTGTGTTAGATTTGCTGCTAGATTTTGTGAAAAATCTGTGTTACGTCCTTGATGGCTGCAGAATGTCTGACTAGCTGCAGAATGTCTGATTGATTGCAGAATGTACCTGTAGAGAACTTGAAGCATGAAATGGAATGGTTTGGAGCATGAGTGGAATGTTGTATGGAATGAGTGAAGATGGATAATGTAATATGGTGTAATGGAATATGAATGAAGTAAATAATGGAGTGGAATGGATCACAACTGATGAAATGGAGTGAAGTATAAGAAGTGGCCCGCAATTCATGATATGTATTATTCAATTGCAGAAAGACATCAAACTTTAAAAATTTGGAATGGAAATGAGATGGACCATGGAGTGAAATGAATGAAGTGTGGATGAATGAATGAAATGGAGTATGGATGAATGAATGAAATGAAGTATGGATGAATGAAATGAAATGGACCATAAGTGAAATGGATCTGCACTTATGATTTTGTAACAACTGCTTGCAGAAAAACAAATTTGAAAAGCTAAAGTGTCAGAAAGATTCTGATTTTCACTCTACCTTTTCTGTATAAACATGCTAATCAGTGATTAGTTTTCATGTTTATACTTTCTTTTTTTCTTTTTCCATTTTTTTTTTTCCTTTCTTTTTTTTCTTTTTTTTTTTATATCAATAAAATGACTTCAGAAAATTCAATTAAGTTGATGAAGAAGAAATATTCTTCTTCATTAACTTCACATCACTGTTTTCCTGGAACTTCTTGAAAAATTCTTCTCTTGAAAGTGGCTTATGATACAGCTTCAATATGTGACCATTCACAAGAAAAGTGACCTCTTCTTCATCTATTGTCCTGATTTTTATTGCTTCATTGTCAAAAAATTTCACAATTTCATATGGCCCAAGCCAATGTGTTTGGAATTTACCTTGAAAATATTTGAACTTTGAATCAAACAAGAGAGCCCAGTCACCTTCTTTGGACTTCTTTTCTTTGATGTACTTATCATGCCATCTAGTCCTTTGCTATTGGACTATACTTGTTTTCTAAACTGCATCTTGTCTGATTTCATCCAATTCATTAATTTGCTCCAATCTGTGCTTTTGTGCCTCTGTTATATCAAGTCCTAGCTAAACTACCATTTTGAAAGTTTGAATCTGGAACTCTATGGGAAACAAAACTTGCTTTCCATAAACAAGTTCATAAGGAGTATGACCTGTTGTGCTTCTCCATGTAGTTCTATAGGCCCATAAGGCTTCAGGAAGCCTATCTGCCCAATCTCTTCTATGTAAATGAGCAGTCTTTGTTAGGATCCCTTCAATGACCTTATTAGTAGATTCCACTTGGCCATTTGCTTGTGGATGATAGGGAGTAGATTTTCTGTGTCTAATTTTGTACCTCTCCATCAATTGTTCCACTAGCCTTGATGTGAATTGAGCTCCTTGATCTATAACAATTTCCCTTGGGACACCAAAACGAGTAAAAATATCCTCAAAAAGAAAATTAACTATAGATGCTTCAGTAGCAAAAATTAATGGCTTGGCCTCTACCCATTTGGTAACATAATCAGTGCAAAATAATATATATCTCTTTTGTCTTGATGGAGGACTAATAGGTCCTACAAAATCCAAAGCCCATTTTTCAAAAGGTTCAATATGTACCTGAGGTTGTAATGGCATCTCACCTGAAGGAGAAGGTTTCCCTACCCTTTGGCAACCGTCACACCTTTTGACATACTCTTTAGCATCTTTAAACAAGGATGGCCAATAACATTCTAAATGAAGGACCTTGATAATTTTTCTCTGGTCAAAGAAAGTTTAGGGCCACATTTTGTCATGATGTTTTTGAGAATCTCAGTATCTATTTTCTCCCGAACACATTCTTAATGATAAAACTGGACCGTTCCCTAGTACAACCTGCCACAAACTCCATGAATATTTTGCACTGTCATAAATGATTTTTCTTTTATCTCTTGCATTCATTATTGAAGGAAATTTTCCTGAAACTAAATAATTAGCAATGTCAGCAAACCAAGGAGTTTGGGTAGAAATTGCAAAAATATATTCGTCAGGAAATTAATCTTCAACTGGAGTGTCATCTTTGATGTTTTGGAGTCTATATAGGAAATCAGCTATTGTGTTTTGTTTTCCAAGCCTATCTAGAATGGTAATGTTGAATTCTTGTAAAAGCAATAACCACCTTATGACTCTTCCATTATTAATTGATTTTTTCATTAATTATCTAATTGCAGAGTGATCTGTGTGAACAAAAGTTTCATAGCCTGTTATATAGTGTCTGAATTTGTTTATGGCATGAACAACAGCTAAAAACTCTTTTTCAGTTATAGTATAGTTTAACTCTGAAGGAGTCAAATTTCACTGCACCTCCAATGGCAGATAATCGTGCCTTCCATTCTAACACGTCTTGCCACCGTATCCGAGGCATCTATTGAACATGAAAAGGTAGTTTCCGGGCTAGGTCGCCTTAAAATAGGTGGCTTGTAAATTTTTGTTTTCGTGTCTCAAAGGCCAACCCGCAATCGGTTCCACGATCCACACCATAATTTGGTACTTGAAGAGGAGATGCTATTTTTGGTGAAGTTTTCTATAAATTCGATAATATCCGTAAATCCTAGAAAACTCTAACATCTTACAACCCTGGAATAGATAAGACAGAATTCACCAATTCATCACCAATCCATCCTTGAAATGTGAAAATTCAAACACCCTTCAAAAGAATATCAAGGTAAACACTTCTCATGACTAAGTGAAAGATTTGTTTCTTTACATCTTTTTAAAACTTTTTTCCAAGTTTGCTAAGGCTTCTTCAAATGTGTTTCCATAAACTGTGAAAGCATCCATATATACCTCTACACAATCATGGCATACCGTAAAAGACTTACCACCTTCTTGAAATTTTGCAGTGTGCTGAAATGAGAAGGTAAACCTCTCATGACAGAAGCATCCCTTACCAGCCTGTGCCAGGTCTAGCAACAAACAAACAATGCTATGACGCAAGCTCCTAATTACGAATGAAAGACTTGGGATAGAAGCCTACCTGGATTCCAAACGCTATGATCTGAAGAAGAAGTGTCCCCGTCCTTCAGCCCTGGCAGATCACAATCCTTCCACGATCTCCGCGGATGAACACCTGCACATAGAAGAAACGAACAGATACAAGCATAGGAACCAGCATAACAATGCTATGACGCAAGCTCCTAGTTACGAATGAAAGAGCTACGGATAGAAGCCTACCTGGATTCCAGCGCTACGATCTGAAGAAGAGATGTCCCCGTCCTTCAGCCCTAGCAGATCACAATCCTTCCACGATCTCCGCGGATGAACACCTGCACACAGAAGAAACGAACATATACAAGCATAGGAACCAGCATACGTAACTAAACATCGGTCAGAAAAGATATTACTCGCATTAACATGATGGAAAAAGGAGTGGAACCATAATCATAGTCATCTATTAAAATGATAAACGAATAGAAGTTACAACCAAGTTCTGACGTTGCAGCCTCCTTCGAACGGGTCTCCGGTCGTCCACGTCTCGCAAAGCTCACCAAGGGAAAGGGAAACCTCTCCAGAGTCTCGTAACAATGGTCTCCTCGCTTGAATGGGCCTTAAGGGAAAGAAGGGATTCTTTACAACACGAAGGCACTTGGGAATAAGGAGATGCAAAGCTTCAGCACTTCAAGACTAGCTTGCCATGGATTTGAGCAAGCTTATATAGATGGGGAAGGAGGGAGTTGGGATCCCTATTATTATGGGATTGGCCCTATCAACAAGGAAGGTTCCATGGGAGGTGGCAAAACCAATTTCCTTCCATAGAACTCCCGCAGCCAAACCTCCCAACTCAAGATAGGCAGTGGTTTGTGAGTTTGTTTGAACTCAACTTCCGCCATCCATATTTAAAAAACAGTCCCTAAAATGGATGGCGCGATTGCTGCTCTATGACAGAGCGCCAAGTGGCGCGACCTCTTTACAGGATTTCCCTGATTGGCGCGAGCACTGAACTGTCTACCCGCGCCAATGCAAAAAGAGCTGTTTTTTATGAGTTTTGCAAGGAGATGTCTCAAGGGAAAATGAAGCTCATACTCAGAGGGATGCATTGATGATGTTTTCAAGGCATGACAGTGTTCATAGGTCACGGAATGGGTCCTCCATTGTGCGGGATGGGGAATGGTAAGGACGGTGACAAATTACTGTGTAACAGATGCCCCCTAAAGTATGAGGCCCGAGAGTGAGAGGGGTGAAATGCTTTACGAGAACATGTCCAACCGAAGGCCCGCCGTCGGAAAACCTGCGCAGAAAGATACAACTGATATCTCAAGTACATGATGTATATGGTATGGACGCAGCCATCCGAACAGAGTATGCTATAATCCGGATCCAGGGTATGGGCGCAGCCATCCAACTAAGATCAAACAAATAGACTCGGGTATGGTCGCAGCCATCCAATCAGTGAGTCATGTACATAATGATAATAATCCACAATCGCAGCCTGGATTACAACAGACACAATCCAGGGTCTTGCGCTCCATCTCGACCTAAACAAGTACAAGTTCGAGCATGTGAATATGTGAGCTGAAGTCGAACATGCAAGAACATCGTCCGATTACCAGCCAATGATGAAAGTTGTTAACAGACGCGAGAGAAACCACCAATAATGACGATGGTCCTCAAGGTACTACAGGCACAATCTACGGCGTGTGAATAGATGAGCTGACGTCGAACACCCGCAGAATCATCCGATCGGAGGCCAATAATGAAAACCTCTCGTCGAATGCGACGAACCTGCCATTAAGGCATGCAGGCTCCAAGGTACCATCAGGAGTCTCTAGACCAACTTCCTGGATAATGAGTTGAAGTCGACAGGAAGTGACCTCGATCGAAGGTGGGCCATAATGATTCCCACATCATCGACACGAGACAGAGGAACATAATGTTTTGTTGTGAATCAGGATCATATGAGAAACAGAGGAAGGTTGATATTTGCAGAGGCCAACTTCTCTTGAACACATGAACGACACGACAATGGACTTGGCAGTATTTGACATCAACGGATCAAAGGTCATGGCGACGAGGCAGTGAACAGATGAGAGGCCAAAAGAGATTACCCAAACCCATGGAAGCAAAGTGAAGCAGCGAGATGAGATGTCCCCAACCCGACACGAATGCAGACAAGTGCCATGTTCAAGAGCGACATACTGCCGACGACAACGACGATGGTTCCATTTTTCCCCCACCATTTCTGGCGAGTACCCCAATTATTTTTTGATAACAAGCTTGAAGGGGATAGCATATGCTCGTGATATAAGTCCGCCCTTCGGGCGAATCCATCCTAGTGCATTTAACGAGTCCTAGGAAGGAGAAACTCGGAGAACGTCATTTCGACGAAATCCAATGTCATCAGGGTTTAACGAGTCTGACAAAGGAAGAACTCGGCATCTTTTCATGTTTAGAGAGTTTGAAAAGACAGCGGAAAAGAAAACTCCACATGTCCCTTTTCGTAAATAGTTCCCCAGATCCGAAAAGGTAGAAAACAATATCCGGGAAAACCTCCTAGTCGCGATAGGCTAGGGTATTCCTTTTTCGTAATCAATCCATCCCAGCCCGAAAAAGGGTTAAACTTAAACTGGGTGAATGTCGATTCGTGTCCATTTTAACGAGATCAAAACGACAAGGGCCTCGGCGATCTTTTCATATTTAGAGAGTCAGAAAAGAGCCGAAAGATGACTCCAGAGTGACTTTTTCGTGTATTTACCGAGTCCGAAAAAGTATAAAATATAACTCGTTTCCACCTTTTAAGTCGCAAAAACCTGCTGCTGCACATACCAAGCAAGCGTAAAATCCATTTTCGACATAATACATGCAAATATTTGACAAAAATAACTTTTAAAGCTCATTTAACGTGAAAAAGTTATAAATATGTCTAATTGGTAAAAATGAAATTACTTTTTACTATTTACCTTGTGGAAAGCAACAGTGGTCCATTTGGAGCAGAATCTTCTGACGGTGATTGCGACCAATCCAGGCAACCATTCAGCGTCTCGTCTGTCACAGGTAAGAGGCGCTCCTTTTCTCTTCATTTCCATACATTTTTTAATGAATTTCCCTTAGAAATCTGCTCTGTAAGGGCACTTTTGAAATTTTAGGGCCGGGCCCAGTGGCGCGGGTATCGGGCACGGACCCGCGCCACTGAGCTCTTTTTACCAAAGGGCCCGCGCCACCTGGCGCGACTGTTAGCAAAACAGTCGCGCCAGCGGCGGAACCCAAATTTTCGCCTAAAATTTTGATATTTACACCAAATCCCTTGAATTTTGAAGCTCACAAAAGATCTAATCAGGGGCTTTGGACCATGTGAATGCAGATAAACAGTCAAAGTGGCAATTGAATGGAAGGAACGAGAACACGGAGATGAGGACGAAGAGGCCATGCAAAGCCAAGCATGTATGAATGCTCTGAGAGACTGTGGCTTAAAAAAGTTCTTCCTCATGCCATGCTTACGAGCTCAGCCTGAGCTCCTCCAATATCTAATCAACATCTGGGATGAAAATGACCAAGTATTCAGAATACGAGACCAGGTGCTGGAATTGGAGGTCACTGACATTTATTTCATTACTGGATTGTCCCGTAGAGGTCCGATTCCTGTTCTGACTGGAAGCAGACCATCAGGGGAGAAGATGGAAGAAGTAATGGCGCGGGTGTGCCGTGGGGCACAAACAGGATCAGGGAGTAAGAAGGTATACATCTCCACCATCCCTGATCTATCACTGAGAGTTGTACTCCACACCATTACGCGGGCTGCTGGATCGCAGGCACCGCATGAGGCTACAAAGACTCAACTCTTACTGGCCTCAGAATGCATGGGTCCCCGACTGTATGATTGGGCAACAACCGTCACGATCAACATGAAAAGGCAGCTCACCAAATGTAAACAGGGGAAACTGAAGCAGTTCGGCTATGGTTCCATCTTGGTATCGTTCATTCTGGAACGCATACCAACCTTCCAGGGCCAAGAGGCCCATGTGGCGAGTCCGATACCACGAGAGCCGAGAATGGCTCGCTGGGCAGCACTGATGCCCAGATCTGGAGGTGGCCAACAGATGTCCTGGAAGCCCGAGTTCTTTAGGTGGCTACGGCGCCAACTGATCATTGTGGAAGATTGGCCCTATTCGGGAACTGACTTTACAGGGGACCCAGATCTCCCACTACCAGAAGGAGACGACTGGGACGAAGAGTTGGGTAAGACCTCATATTTTTTATTTTTGTTTATATGTTTTTTTTTTGTTAATACACACTTGTCTTAACACAATTATATATGCATGCAGATGTAGGACCTGAGAGACCAGCCGGGATGTCTCCTATCTCCCGGAGGACACAACTCGCCCCTGAGATCCAGGGGGAAGGCAGCGGAGGAGAGGCACTGGTCCAGAACCTCGAGGGGATTGCCCATGGGATCCCAGACTATGCCCGGCTGTCAGACGTACCGATGGATTACTAGCGCCATACGGTGGGAGTTCCAAACCGACTCCACCGAATCCTGAGGCGGCTAGTACGTGCAGTGACGTGCTATCATGAGCACCATGCGGATTAGTCTCTAGGATTTATGCCACACCTATTTTTGAGAGACACAGTGTCTCCGGATGTATTAAGACAATTATGCATACTTTTTGAGTTTTATGTGACACACTCTTATGTAAACATTTCGATATATATATATATGCATATCTATTTCTGGATGAGTCTTCTTTACATGTGATGATGATTTATAAATTGCGCAAATGCCTGTCTAACACCAAATTTGCTACTGCATCTGTTAATGTATTCAAATGTCTGGGTATATGATGATATGTAATGTATTCAAAATTTCTTTCCAGTAATCGAATACGCAAATACAATCGTAAAATGGACGGTTTCTTACCGAATAGTGCCCGTTTAGCTGCAACACTACAAGCTGTGAATCTAGGTACACGAGCAATTCACGGATACCAAGGTTTACTGCCTCGGTTAATAATTCCAACACGGCGCTATATTCCGCGATATTGTTCGTGGTACGTCCTAAACACACACCTTGCAGGTCGATCAACTCACCAGCAGGATCGTAAATTACCCAGGCTGCAGAAGACAGATTCCTGGTACTGCGGGAGGCACCATCCGCGAAACCGACAAATGGATGAATAGACATCTGCACAACCAGGAAGACCCGATCAGCAGAAAGATGTTTACAAAGCACACCACACCATGCACACAAATGACAATCACACATCTATGTACACACACCACACCAAAAATCATTTCAGGCGTAGTACTTCTTAAGGTACAACCCATTTCTGGGCTGCGCCAATGGAACTCCTTCGTAGTCTATAAGCTCGTAGGCCCCATTTTTCAAAACACGTTTTACTATATAAGGCCCGTGCCACATCGGCTGGAGTTTACCGGCTCCAAGCTTATCATGTGCCTGATCGTACAAGAGGACGAGGTCTCCTTCAATGAAAGAACGGGGAGAAACAGATTGATCAAAATGAGATTTGACCCTCTTCTTTTGTGCTTCGATGATCAAAGCAGCTAGACGACGGGTTTCATCCAACCGTTCAAGATACAGAAGACGCTCTTCCTCAGGAGAGGTATCCGGTAAAAGCTCCACAGCTAATTTAAGCGAAGGAATTTCACATTCAACCGGCAAAGTAGCTTCCAGACCGTACACCAGTTGGAATGGTGTGAATCCGGTTGCACTTTTAGCAGATGTTCGGTATGCCCAGAGAGCTGAGAACAGCTGGAGATGCCAACTGGATTTATGGATCCCAACTGTTCGTTGAAGCATAGTGACCAAAACCTTGTTCACTGCTTCAACCTGACCGTTCGCTTGAGGGTAGTATGGCATTGAGCTGTCGTGACGCAGACCCAACGCAGCTGTCAGCTCCGCCATCATGTAATCGCGGAAATGAGTACCGTGATCAGTGACGATAGCTTGAGGGACCCCGAATTGTGCAATAACATGGTTGAATAAAAATGAAGCAGCCGTTCTTCCGTCAGCAGCTAGTGTAGGCATCGCCTCGGCCCACTTAGTGAAGTAGTCGACGGCGACAATGATATACGCATGCCCCCCGGCCGAGTGAGGGTTACACGTCATAAAATCCACGCCCCATTTTGCGAAAGGGCCGACGGTAATAACGGGATGCAAAGGTAACAGCGGCGCGCGCATCTTGCGCTGGAAAATCTGGCACGGATGGCATTTTCGGACTGCAGTGATACAATCCTTGAATATAGAAGGCCAGAAATAACTTGCCCTCAGAATCTTTTGGGCAGTGGCATATCCGGACATGTGTCCACCACAGGCGCCACTGTGGCAGTCATTCAAGACTTTCTCAGCCTCGTCCAAGGTAAGGCATCGTCGGAGCACCGAATCTACTCCAATACGATATAAGGTATCTCCTACTATGCGGTAGGGTTGGGACTAGTGCCGAATCCGACGGCGGGCAGCTTTATCCAACTCAGACCGAAATGTCGCGGTCTGAAGATACACTATAATGTCACCGTACCAAGGATCACGAGTATCGATAAGAAACAACGTTTCGTCCGGTATATGATCTTCTGAGTGCGAGGGAACAGAGTCCGTAGGGAGAGAACATATCAGATCCGCGAAGACCAGTGATTTAGTTGACTTGGCAGTGGTGAACTCCAAGTCAAACTCCTGCAGGATGACGATCCATTTGGAGTACTTGCCCCCCAGAAATTGTCTAGAAAGAATATATGTCATGGGGTTGCAGTCTGAAACCACTGTTATCGTGCGCAACAGGATGTAATGGCGAAAGCGTTGTACGGCGTGTACGGCTGCTAAGGCCAACTTCTCGACATGTGCATAACGCGTTTCCGGGTCGAGAAGGTTCCGAGATAGGTAATAAACGACATGTTCGTCACCGTTCTCGTCATCCTGCACCAAAACCATGGCGATGGTGCTTAATGCGGCGGCTAGATACAAAGTAAAGTCGCGGTGGTAGTCCGGAGGACGAAGCAACGGAGCATTGACTAGCAATGTCTTCAGCTTCTCAAAGGATTCTTGAGCAATTTCATCCCAATGAAAGGGAACATTCTGCTTTAACAAACGAGTGAATCCTTTGGCCACCTCGGCGTAATTCGGGATGAAGCGCCTAAGAAAATTCGCTTTCCCTTGCAGACACTGCAACTGATAAAGGGAGGAGGGTGACGGGAGATTTATAATGGCCTCAACCTTCAGAGGGTCGAGGCGAATTCCGTCTTTCGAGACTATAAAGCCTAAAAGACGGCCAGAGTCGACGCATAAGACGCACTTATGAGGATTCAGCCTAATATTGTAGCGTCTGCAACGAAGAAATATCTGGCGAAGATGTTCCGGATGATCCTCTCGCTTACCCGAATGGGCAGGCAAGTCGTCCAGATAAGGCCGGACAATATGGCGAATATCATGAAAAGCATATGACATGGCACGTTGAAACGTGGCGCCAGCGTTCTTTAAGCCGAACGAGAGTTTTTTATATGCAAAAGTGCCCCACGGACAGATGAATGTGGTCTTATGTTGATCCTCAGGTGCAATGTTAATCTGGTTGTAACCTGAGAAACCGTCCATTAAAGAATAGATCTCACTCCCGGCGCAATCGTCGATAATCTGATCGATAAACGGAGTGGGATAATTATCCTTAGGACAGGCGCGATTGATATCGCGATAATCCACACAGACTCGAATGGTACCCTGCTTTTTATCGACAGGGACGATATTGGACACCCATTCTGTAAGGGGGATAGGATAAATAAACCCTGCGTTCAGAAGTTTTTCAACCTCTGCCTTGATCGCGGCGGCTTTCAGAGGATGCATGGGACGCAAGCGTTGGCGCACGGGTTTCGCACCTGGATAGGTAGGAATCTCGTGCACAACAATACTAGGATCAATTCCCGGCATTTCCTCGTAGGACCATGCAAAAACATCTCTGAACTCTTTGAAAAGTTCCGTATAGACCTGAATCTCCTCAGGAGAACAAGTCACACCCACATGAATGTTCTCAACAATCCCTGGTTTAACAGAGATGTTGATAGGAACTGTTTGAGTGATGTTACTCAGATTGCCCTCCGAAAAGACCTCGTGTGTCAAGATCGGTGTTTGAAGAGGCGGGGAAGGAACCTGAGTAGCATAACGCTCCAGACAATCAGTCATTGCCCCCAAGCTAGGCATAAACGAGGAACGATGATGCCCATCGCCCCAGGGTAGCTCCTCGAGAGACATAGTTTCGATGATAGCCTCATCTGAAGGAAAAGTTTCTCTAAGAGGATCAGGCGAATCAGCCTGACCAAGCCAGGGGGATTGTGAGTAGATGTCAAGAGCCATGCTCATCGGAGCATGCTGAGGAGGTGGAAGATCCGATGCGGCAACAATCTCACAGTAGCTAATCTCTACTGGCGTTAAAGGCATGGATTCTCCAAACTCATATACCTGCTCAGGTGTAGGAATGAGCCAGGGGTCATCAGTCCTGGACAGCATGTTAACTTGAGCGGTATTCGGTGGCGGTGCAGGGAAAATACCCATGAGGACCGGGTCTTTGAAGAGACCAGGTCCTATGCTGTCTGGGGGATTCGGAATTTGATCCACATACGGCACGTTGTTCTCAGAGCTAGAGGTAAAAAATGACAACTGATCTACCGTGACAATCTTGCCCTCGTGAGGGAACTTAATGAATCGAAAGACAGTAGACGGCACGCAGAGCATGGCATGGGTCCAGCTGCGGCCAAGAAGTATATTGTAATTGAGTTTAGCGTCAACCACTTCTACTTCTACGTTGACAGTTTTTCCCTGTAATGTGATCGCAAGACTCTCGAGAACTCCCAGGGGTTTAGATTCCCGGCCATCAAATGCCTCAAGGGCATTAGGAGATGACGACAAGGTTGGAGAGCCGATGGCCTTCCAACAAGCGGAGGACATAACGTAGGTAGATGCACCCTCATCTACGACGGCCCTATGAACATTTAGACCGTTAATCCCGACTTGAATGACCAAAGCGATTTGATGTGGAAGCCGGGGAGTAAAATTTTCCAGATCGAAGGTGAGAAGGCTCGAGTCGGCGGGATCGATACCACCGATGGCAGAGAGTAAAGCCTTCCGTTGTGAAGGACAACTTTGAAGAACCTCAAGTGCGGACATAGCACATGGCGCCTGTGCCAGATCCTCAACAATACTGTAATGTTGAGCGGCACGAGCATTTGGATTATAAGAGGATCTCCGAAGAACACCCTTGGGAGGTGGTTTCACAACGGGTTCGAGAGTCGGCTTCTCGATTTCCAATGGACCAGAAGCAGGTGGGGGGGGCGGTCCCTCCGCAACCGCCTTCCCGGGTGCCTGTCGTGATTCACTGTAGTCCTTCGACCGTGTAGCGATAGTGATAGGTGCATTAGTTTTCATCATGAAAACCCGAGACCCAAACGGTGTAGATGGGGATGCTTGTTCGACCATCTGGGTCTGCTGAGATGGAAATGGCTCTTTTAAAACAGCCGGAGTCCCTTTTGAGCCTTTAAGAAGTTGACTAACTTCGGACCGTCGAGGACAATCCTTAGTATAATGGTCACCTTCACAGATGAGGCAAGGAAATTTCGGCTTACGTTGTGAGCCATCCTCAGTTCGAGATTTGGATTCCGGTTTCGGGGCATCAGATTTTGATTTGCCTTTGCCCTTCTTCTTCCCCTTGGAGGATTTGTCTGCAGGATTGGCCTGGACAGCATTTACCTCCGCGGTTTTACCAGAATCGGATGAGGCGGGATTAGCAGAGGTGTTGTTGGAAGAATTAGCCTTCTGCTTCCCATTCGAAGACTTCTTCGAATTTTGAGAAACGGAACCAATGACACCATCCACCGTAGGGGTAGGCGGGGTCTTTGTGGCTCCGGGCCGTGGAGCATCAGGCAGGATGTCATAAAGCGTGCCAGATTGTGAATAAACAAGATCCAGGTACTGGGCACGCGCGATAGCTTGTTCCTCCGTCACACACGCTCCCATCGCGATATCCTGAGCGATTTTATTAACAAAGGAGGTGGTGAACCAGTGAGTCAAAATCTGATCAGGTATGTGAAACTTGATCAGTCGACGACGGCGCCGCCACTCATGGATGTGATCCGAGATGTGAGTGGCCGAGTCCTGCTTCAGGGAAGACAGGAGGTGCGTCCCGGTCTCATACCGGACTGGTAACTGGAAATGCGTGAGGAAAGCCATAGCTAACGAGTTGAAATCCCGAAAAATACCACGGGATAGCTCTATGTACCACTTAGCAGCAGCTCCTGTTAACGTACGCTGGAAAAGACGCAAACGAACCGAATCGTCAGTCCAAGAGTTAGACGAACACCAGAGGTGATACGTCATCACATGCGCCTGGGGGTCTTCGCCAGATTTACCCTCAAACTTGGGACAATCTCCTGGTATCTTGGTTGGAACCAGAGGCCAATATGGATTATGAGAAATCGGATCATTGGTCAACTTTGAAACGTCCGGTAGATCCAAGGTAGCCAGGAACGGCAATGGAGGGTTAATTCCCATGCCAGTCCCAGAATAAGGTCCGGTACCCATGCTCCACGATGGTTGTGAATATCCCTGCCCCCATGGGTTCTGTCCCGTAGGATTCTGACCGTGAGGGGCATAATTCGTATAGCCAGACTGATTTGGTTGCTGGTAACCATTGTGTGGGGCTTGATAACCAGGGTTCGGGCCCTGATTAGGCGTTTGCCCCGTATAAGCAGCATTTGGATTTGGCTGCTGAGCATAGTTAGAACTGGGTGGAGGAGGTTGATACTGAGAGCCTCCAGAGTGGTTATAGTTCGGTTGAGACTGACCATGAGGATAATAACCACTCTGAGGATGAGTAGATCGCCGAGGCGGGAACACTGCGAGCCCTCACGTAGGGCGTGTGCTCGTTTGATTTGGCCGGCGGTGATTGAATGAACAAGCCGGCTGAAAGCAGAAAGTGAACGGAATGAGGGCCGCCCCGAATGAACAGCCTGACCCGAGTAAGGGGGCGGCCCTCGACTGTGCTGGCCCGGCAAACAGCGCGTCGGCTGCGCAAAGTTGACCCCGGGGTTGTAAGTGAGCCTGTGCTGCACCAATAAGCCGCTTGGCTCCTATGTCTGCCACTGTGCTGTACCGATGACCGCTGGGGCTCCGGTGGTGGAACAGACCAGTGCTTGGCCGGAAACCAGCTTGACTCCGGCTGCAATCCATAGGATGGTCCCGACCGATATGCAACGTTAGAGACAACAGGATACTGCGGTTGCATCGGTAAGGAAGGCTGGGTTTGCCCCCCAGGTCCATAGGTCGGTTCCTGTTGATACCCCGGCTGAGGCTGAGCAGGTTGACCAGCAGGGTTATAATATGGTCCTTGCGGATTATAGAATGGCCCTTGCTGGCCCGCAGAGTAGCCTTGATTGGGCTGTCCCTATGGGTCGTACTGATAGCCAGGTTGGCCTGCAGGTTGGCCTTGAAAAGGCTGTGCCTGCAGGTTCTCAGCCTGGTTGTACGGTAAACCTTGAGCATACAGATAAGCCTCAGGAGCAGGAAGACGCAAAATGTCCCCATGCTCATCAAGCCGACCCGGGAAACCATACACGGGAGTGCCGTCCTGTGCATAGTGCGAAAAGAAAGATCGGTAAGGATCTTGGGGAATTTGTCCAGCTCCGACGTTCAGCTGCTGTAAAAACAACCGATACTCCTCCGGAGAGATATTCTCCGGTATAGCAGTAGCTAGGTAAATGTCCTCCAGAGTTGGCCCAGCCCTGGTAGCAGATGCTGAGACAACAGCGGAAGAGGCAGCCACACAAACAGTGGGCCGAACGGGAACAGAAGTGACGGGCGTCGAAGGGGACACCCCGAGTGTAGTGGCAGCTGGCCTCGACGCGGGAGATGATATCCCCATAGAGGCAGCAGCTGAAATGATCTGACCCAGAGATATGTATCCCTGCGGTAAAGAAGGACCAGCTGACGATGTGGTAGCCAGCTCAGTATCGTCTCCCTCAAACAATCTACGAGGGATGCGCTGATAGTCATCAGACCCCGGAATTTCCTCACCAGAATCACTCATGGTTGATCCTGCCGTTAAATCACGCAAAAGACAGCGAGGACTAGGAGGAAAAACAGCAGCAACAAACGGTGAACCCGATGTAAGAGAAAGGAAATCAGCTCCTAATCTCAATTCAGACACAGGGTCCGAAAAGGGCCAATTGAACTCAACTGGTCCTCCAAAGGGTTGCTCGGCGAGAACCGATCCCCCGTCAGGAAACTCAGAAACAACAGGCTACTGTGGTTCAACAGAAGGCTGAGAAGCTTCTGAAGAATCGTCCGTGTAAGGACTACCAGTAGACGAAACCGAAGGTTCCGCCACCGTGGCAAAAGACTAGAAGAAAAGAGCAAACACACACACGGGCTGAAAACGAGTTAAGACACACGATCAAACAGTCACAAGCAATGTCTAAACGGGTGTGTAATCGTGGGAGATTGATTTTACCACATTGGAAAATAAACGAATTCTACCGTTTCATGTTTTAAGAGTCGAGAAACGATAAAAAGATGACTCTATCTCTTTCAGAGCTGATACAAGCGTGAAAGGACAAGCGCTTGACGGTCTTTTCAAGTTTAGGGAGTCAGAAAAGACCAAATGACTGCTCAGGAAAAACTAGGCACAAAGGGTGTACCAAATATCCGTGAACTGCAATATACACCTTGGTTTCAAAAATGAAACAAAAATCGACCAAGGACTTTCCGTACGTGCAGGTAGTCTCCCCGAATGCTGTGTTCGGTGTCTCACGGGTATAGGGCGGCAGACTCGGCTTCCTGTGGATAAAGGATTGAAAACCTATAGGGGTCTCCCTTTATATACGCGACGGTACGGGGAGCGCAAGTCCGTACTAGCGTTGTCTAAAGCCAACAGGCGAACGACAGCTGCTAGGTTTAACGACGCCGGAACACGTCTCTAGCCTAGACCTTCTAAATATGTTTCGTTAAGTTCCAATGTTGCCTTAGGTTAATTGAATAAATTTTACAGTTGATCTCCAATTAAGTTTCAATTTCCAGGCCCTATCGTATGTAGTGTCTCGAAAGACTCCTAAATGCAAGCTATATGCCACAGTGCAACATTTCGTTCGATGAAAACTAGTTAAATAAGAGTTGAGAGCTTTTATGCAAACGAAATGAACGGAATACAAACAAGAATGTCTCTAATGCAACTAATGCAATTGCACACTTTTCATTCAACCACTAATCACTAATGATATGGAAAAGATCACAATTTGCACTAATTAATCAAAACAAAAGAGATTTTTTTTTTTTTTTTTTTTTTATTTTCAATGTTTAATGGCTAATGTGCACTGAAAACAAAAGGAACAATTTGAGAAATGATATCTAAGAGAGCGAAACAAACAACATTCACTCAACAAAGCAAGCAACCAAATCTCTAAATCGACCCAAAGTCCCTCAAAGCAAAGAAAGACTCGAAAACTTCCGATGGACCGTGTGATCTAGGTCCAAAGCAAGACAAACGAATTCTGAATGAAGGAATGAAAAATCACTCAATAGATGCAGCAAAACAATCGAAGACTGTTAAGAGAGCGTGGAGAATCAATCAACAAGTCGACAGGACAATCAAGACACCAAAACTCCCAAGGAGGGCTCCACGCACTAAGCCACTAGATGCCCTAGGGCTCAAAACGTGAAATCGGTAGATAGAGGCAAACAACCAAAGGACAGCGGTGAATTCCAGCCAAACAAGACTCCAATCACACTCAGACAGTCAGGAAATCAAGAAGAGAAGTACTGGTCAAGCTCAAAAAGCCCAAAAATGAAGAAACTCAAAAAAGTCACAGGGGTGGCGCGACTGTGGACTTGAAACTGGCGCCAGAGGCCAATTGGCGCGAGACAGACAAAGACAACAAGCGCCAAGTGGCGCGACTGTCAGGTTAAAAACCGCGCCAGTCGAGTTCTTCAATAAAAAATAAAAATAAGCTATTCCAGAAGCAAACCAATACAAGCTAAGCAAACCAAGCGGCTAAAACAATGAAAGAATCCAACCCAGAAGGTTCATCAAGCAAGGAGAAACAGTCAAAGCGAAACAATCATGAACGAGACAAGGAAAACCGGACGATCCCCAACGGAGTCGCCAATTTTTTGAGGAGGTAAATCCCCTCTGCGGACAGAGGCGATCCCTACTAGCCCAGCAGGGGTCTAGCAACAAACAAACAATGCTATGACGCAAGCTCCTAGTTACGAATGAAAGAGCTACGGATAGAAGCCTACCTGGATTCCAACGCTATGATCTGAAGAAGAGATGTCCCCGTCCTTCAGCCCTGGCAGATCACAATCCTTCCACGATCTCCGCGGATGAACACCTGCACATAGAAGAAACGAACAGATACAAGCATAGGAACCAACATACGTAACTAAACATCGGTCAGAAAAGATATAACTCGCATTAACATGATGGAAAACGGAGTGGAACCATAATCATAGTCATCTATTAAAATGATAAACGAATAGAAGTTACAACCAAGTTCTGACGTTGCAGCCTCCTTCGAACGGGTCTCCGGTCGTCCACGTCTCGCAAAGCTCGCCAAGGGAAAGGGAAACCTCTCCAGAGTCTCGTAACAATGGTCTCCTCGCTTGAATGGGCCTTAAGGGAAAGAATGGATTCTTTACAACACAAAGGCACTTGGGAATAGGGAGATGCAAAGCTTCAGCACTTCAAGACTAGCTTGCCATGGATTTGAGCAGGCTTATATAGATGGGGAAGGAGGGAGTTGGGATCCCTATTATTATGGGATTGGCCCTATCAACAAGGAAGGTTCCATAGAAGGTGGCAAAACCACTTCCCTTCCATAGAACTCCCGCAGCCAAACCTCCCACCTCAAGATAGGCAATGGTTGTGAGTTTGTTTGAACTCAACTTCCGCCATCCATATTTAAAAAACAGTCCCTAAAATGGGTGGCGCGATTGCTGCTCTGTGACAGAGCGCCAAGTGGCGCGACCTCTTTACAAGATTTCCCTGATTGGCGCGAGCACTGAACTGTCTACCCGCGCCAATGCAAAAAGAGCTGTTTTTTATGAGTTTTGCAAGGAGATGTCTCAAGGGAAAATGAAGCTCATACTCAGAGGGATGCATTGATGATGTTTTCAAGGCATGACAGTGTCCACAGGTCACGGAATGGGTCCCTCCATTGTGCGGGACGGGGAATGGTAAGGACGGTGACAAATTACTGTGTAACAGAGGTACTCTCTTGCCATCCAAAAGAAGAAAATTCATCTCGTCAGGAACAAAGTCCCATCTCAAAACCAAGAATTGAAGAAAGAGCAACTCCAAGGAAGAATGTTGGTACAAGCTATGGATACTACAACAGGTATCAAACTATTTTTCTTGGGCATTGTTACAATTGTAAAAACTTTGGGCATCAAGCCAAGCATTGCAAGGCTCATAAGAATGAAGCACCAAGATTGAATGATCAAACAAACCAACTACGTGGTCCTAAAGAGCAAGGACAAATCAAAACTTACAATTCCTTTGATCCTTTGGCTAAGTTTGATCCGTCTTTCTCATTATGTGACAACTATGATCATAATGAACAAAATTTCCCTTTCAAAGGGGAAAAAGCTAAAAAAGTAAATCTCAAAACTAATAACTGTGGCCTAGCTCTATGTGCTCATAGTGAAGAAAATCATTGGTTAGTGGATAGTGGATGCTCAAGACATATGACAGGTGACCAAAATAAGTTTATCTCATTGAATAAGAAAAATGGAAATGTATCCTTTGGATGTGGATCCACTAAAATCACTGGAAAAAGAACTGCTACCCTTGTCAATGGACTAGGAAATGCTCAAAATACCTTGTTGGTAGAAGGGCTCAAACACAATCTTTTAAGTGTTAGCCAGATTTGTGACCAAGGACATAATGTTGTCTTTAGTAAAAAGAATTGTGAAATAAGAGACTCATCATCAGGAGAACTTGTGGCAAAAGGAGTAAGAACACCAGATAATGTTTATATTCTCAGTAGAATCCAAGAAGATAAATGTCACTTAAGTCAAACAAATGAAAGTTGGTTATGGAACAAGCGATTGGGGCATACAATTTTTGATAACCTAGTCAACATCAACAAAATTAATGCAGTAAGGGATATTCCAAAAATATGCAAACCAAATCAAGTTGTATGTGGCCCATGCCAACATGGAAAGCAAACCAGAACTAGCCACAAAACTAAGGAGTTCTCAACAACAAAACCTTTGGAAATCATTCATGCAGATTTGTGTGGGCCAACTAGAACTCCAAATCTTCAAGGTGAAAGGTACTTTGCTCTATTTGTTGATGACTATACTAGAATGATGTGGATATATTTCATAAAATATAAATCCGATGCATTTGAATGTTTTAAGAATCTTAAGGCTCTCATTGAGAATGAGAAAGATTCTAAGATTAAATGTCTTAGAATAGATAGAGGAGGAGAATTCACCTCAAAAGAATTTGATGAATTCTGTAAAGAGAATGGAATCAAAAGAGAACTCTCTACTGCTAGGACACCCCAACAAAATGGAGTAGTTGAAAGAAGGAACCGAACCATTCAAGAAATGGCAAGGACAATGCTACTAGCAGCTGATTTGCAACCAAAATTTTGGAGAGAAGCAGTTGGCACCGCAGTTTATACCTTAAATCGAACTCAAAGAAGACCAAATAATGAAAAGAATCCTTACGAGTTATGGAAAGGAAGACCTGCTTCAGTAAAATATTTCAGGGTTTTTGGAAGCAAATGTTTCATAAAAATAAATGATGACTCACCAGGTAAATTTGATTCTAGAGTTGACGAAGGAATATTTCTTGGATACTCCACTAGGAGCAAAGCTTACAAATGTTACAACAATCGTCTACGAAGAATAGTGGAAAGCATTGATGTGAACATTGATGAATACCTTCCAGAAAAAAGAATTGAAGATCATGAAGTTGAGCCTTTCTTTGAACAAAGTGAAGAAGACGAATCTGAAAAAGAAGAGAAGAATGGAGAACCTCAAAGTGAACCTTCACAAACTCCCTCTAAGATCAAGTTTATTCAAAGACATCATCTAGAAGAACAAGTCATCGGAAATATAGATGAAGGAATTCAAACTTGAAGAAGGATGATAAACACCCCAAGGAAAGATGATGTTGCTCTATTATCTTTAATAGAACCTGAAATTTTTTCTCAAACAAGCAAATATCCTTATTGGATAAAGGCCATGGAAGAAGAAATGTCTCAAATTGGAAAGAATGAGACCTGGGAGCTAGTACCTCGCCCAAAATATAAAAATATAATTGGAACAAAATGGGTATTCAAAAACAAGATGAATGAGGATGGACAAATCATTAGAAACAAAGTCGGACTTGTCTACAAGGGATACTCACAAATTGAAGGAATTGACTTCGAAGGAACCTTTGCACTAGTAGCTCGATTGGAAGCCATAAGAATGTTTTTGGCATTTACTTGCTCAAAAGGATTCAAGGTTTATCAAATGGATGTAAAATCAGCATTCCTGAATGGAGATCTCAAGGAAGAATTTTACATGGAGAAACCAGAAGGATTTGATCTTGCCGAAGGGAAGGACTTTGTATGCAAGCTAAAAAAGGCCTTGTATGGATTAAAACAAGCCCCTAAAACATGGTATGCAAAGTTGGATCACTATCTGCTACAAGAAGGATTCAAAAAGGGAGTAGCAGGTAGCAATATCTACATGAAGATGGACAAGGGAAAACTTTTGATCACTCTTGTATATTCGCTTAAGGTTGCAGGTCGCAAATTTGCTTAAGGTCGCAAGTCACAAATTCGCTTAAGGTCGCAGGTCGCAAATTTCCTCAAGTCGCAGGTCACAGATTCCCTCAGGTCGCCAGGTCGCATATTCCCACTCCCTATTAAAAGCTTGATGACGCAACTCAGCGACCCAGCGACTAGGTCGCAAGGTCGCAAAATTATGGCAGGTCGCAGGTCGTAGATTGTTGGGGGTCGCAAGTCGCAAGACCCAGTTGGGTCGCAGGTCGCATCAGTGGCTTAGGTCGCAAGTCGCAGAATAGACTGGGTCGCAAGGCAGCCCAAAAGTCGGGAAAGCGAAAATTTAGGAAGCCCAAAAGGTTACATAAGGAAACAGTAATGTCCACCCAAATGAAGAGAGCCACTAGCCTTCTTCAGAGGATGCACAGCTGGGTTTCAAACCAATAATAAAACCCGCGTTATATTGATGCTCAGTACCTCGCTCAAAGCATAAACGCTAATCTCTCGCTTATCAAATCATGCAAATTCTCTTAGCATGACAAGGGCATTACCAGCAGATAGGAGCTACTATTTCACATAGTAAGAGCTAAGGCTGTTCTCCGGAGAACAACACTCTGATATCTCAAGGAGAGAAATGTAGAAGGGATTAGAAACCCCAGGCCACAGGTCGTGAACTTCTGCAAGTCACAGATCTGCTTGAGGTCGCAGGTCGCAACAGTAGCTCCGGTCGCAGGTTGCAGGATCCAAGCGAGTCGCAGGTCGCAGGTCGCGGAATGCTCAGGGTCGCAAGTCGCAAACTCCAGTCAGGTCGCAGGTCGTAGAACAGACTAGGTCGCAAGGCAGCCCAACATTCGGGAAGGCGAAAAGTCAGGGAGCCCAAAAGGGCGAGTTTTACTCTATAAATACCTCCTTCGGGAACTTGTAAGGGACCTTGGTTTTTGGACTAGAGCTGAGTATATTGTATTACCAAAGGATTATACATTTGAGCATGAATACAAGCATTTTGAAAAATCCCTTTGTGGATCTGGTGTTGTCATATGTATGAGCGCTATTGAGTATTATATTTCTAGTTTCTGAACATCTTTAGATTAAGGGAACTGTATCTTCAATTCATATTACAATTGCATAACAATTTGCTGAGTATGTTAATGGTGGTTGAGTTCATTTCACTTTCTTAACGAACGCTGATGGCTTTGTTTATTAGCATTTGTGTTATCATTTAAAAATTTTAGGAAGTGAAGGGTGTTCTTGCCATGAGGAATTGTTTCTTTTGTGGTCAGAACAGTTTACAAGCATGACCCTAATGAAGTGTTGTTAACAACACTTCCTTTGGTCTTCATGCTTTATTATTTCCTCTTGCTACTCATAGTGTTATATGTATATTTAATGCATCAATCATATGTCTTGTATCATTTCATTAGGTGTGTATCCACTTTTTTATAGAGTTTAAGCGAGACCCAAAGAAAGGAGAAATTAGCGGTAGCCAGACCCACACTTCGGATGGGATCCCTATTCCAAATGGTTCAAGGTCTATTTGGGACCTTTTACCGGGGAGATCCCCTACTGTTAGCCGGACAGATTTTCCCGTCAACAGAATTGGTGCTAGAAGGAGGGCCAGATGACAAGCTGAGCCCTTAGAGCTACAGTTAATCTCATATCTGTAATGGCTCAATCCCAAATCATTCTCCCGAGATGTTTGTCGAATTTTTATGAGCCTCGATGTCTCATCCCCGATGAACTTATGTATCACTTGTCCCAGTTAAAATTCGATGGCGAAAACGGAGTGTCCATAACCCAACACCTTTCATATTTCTGTGACTTTGGTGAGTGCTACGAAATTGACAATGAAGGTTTTATTTGTTTGATTTTCTTCCTCACTCTTGAAGGTCATGCTAAGCAATGGTTCCGCACATTTCCAGAAGCTTCCATCCATTTGTTTAAACAACTCACCAGTGAATTGCGACAAGCTTTTCACAGGTACAATTTTCAAAGTGTATTGATAAAGCTAAATGACATCAGAATGGAACCTCAGGAATCTTTAGATGAATTCTCTATCAGATTTGTTCATTATTGTTTTGAGTTCCCTGAAAGGGACGTTGATTGGAAATGTTTAAGTGAACAGTTCAAGTATGTCATTCTCGTTTCCCTTGAACAATTTCAGTTAGATCCTAGTGTTCCCTATGACGACCCGCAAGTTACCAGTTGTTCAGACTTTGTCCCTAATGCTTCCTTGTCCATCTCCCCAAGTCCAGACCACATTCAGGCCTCCAAGGAGAGTGTTGCTATTTGTGATATTCTCGCCCCTCCTCCTGAGTTATCGAGTAGTGGAATTGTGACCTTGAAAGTTCTGAGCAATGATAGATGGGTGCATGAGGATAAAGCCTATTTTACTACCTTTGAATCTTTCACGCACCCTGTCGAATCAAATCTTGAAAACCAGATGGGCCCAACATCCCTCCAGGATCATGAAACCTACCTTGAGCCCACTCGATGTCTCCCTGGACACAGTCCTAAATATGATTTGCATATTGATTATGAATCGACTCTTATCCCGGATGGAGTTGATTCCCTTACAAGGCCTGCCAGATATTTGTTTTCCCTGAATGACATGGATGTGTATATTGAAAAACCTTTTACGGTTAATACCCCTGCGACTCAAAATTATCGTTCATTATTCCATGATTTATTTCACGAGTCCGCCACACCAGTAATTTCTTCGAGACATTCAAAATTTCCTTATACTAGTATTGGCGACAATCATAAGCACACAGATGGTGTTTCACAATCACATTTCATAATTGATGAATCTTTTAGATCTGATCTTTCTCACTCGGAATATTTAGACAACCATAGGAGCGATTTCCTATCTGGGAAACCTCAAGATGTCCTCTTTATTGATCCATCCCAATCAATAACTCTCAGGGAGCCCAACATGCCAGGTACCCAACTTGATCAAATCGATGGTTACAAAGCGATCACCGCTTATCCGAAAACATATTCAATAATACCGATGAGGACTGTCACTCGTATCTTGTTGCCGACCATATGGAGACACGGAAATTCGATAATTCGCTCTCATGAAGATTCGAGTACCCATCGAGAAATCGAATCACTCCCGCTTTCTTGCCGTCAGTCATCCCTAGTTCTTCCGATCCCCGACAAGACCCCTCAAACAACCCCAACTAGGGTTGCTCGGATTAAGGTTTTCGAAATGACGATCCCCTAAGTACCATGCTCCTCCCGACGATAACCACGTCGGATATCATTTCGCTCGGGCAGATTTTTCATTCTAATGAGGTTTCCTTGAGCACATATTCTCGTCCCCCAACAGCTGGTATGCAACAACCGATATACCCCAATTTATTCGCCGGGTAAGAAAACACCGCCCATTGTCTCTAATCTTTCTAGTTTTTGCCCGACCAGCACTAGCTGCAATCGGGCACTAACATGTGATTTTTGGGCAAACCCCTCAACCTGCCCCGAAAACCTTACGATAATTCACCCCATCCCGAAAAAATCTAAAGAATCCGATACATTGGATTATCAATCTGTCGACGCGCAAACATTTGGCCAAGTTGGCACAAAGCCCACCGACATTGTTCAAATCACCACATTTCACGATCACAACAATTTTCCCCGTTGATCAAGACGGTAAGAAATTGCGAGTCTCCACTAAAAGTGGATTCAGATCCTCATATCCTTGACAAAACCGGAGCAACTCCGCACCGGGGGTTTTCAAAATTAAGGTTTCTCCACTTGGATGCGTAGCATCTATAATTCGCCCGGCCCATGCTTATTGTTTCCATCCCATAAAATGGATCACCCTCACCACCACAATGAAGGTGTCGGTTTGTTCGACCAACCCTATCCGGTGAATGTGCCCTCGCAAATAGGGAATTGGCTTACCCATCACCCCTCAAATCCAGGATCGTGCATGAATGTAGGTATTTCATTTATAAATAGTTTTAAGTTTCGATAATATATTGTTGTGTATCAGGGATAAGAGTGAAATTCAGCTTTGCACAATCCACTCTAGCACGTTCTCTCGGGTAAGTAGCCATGGCCTTCTTGCTATTGCACATGCTCTTAAGTTAAGTCTTGCTTTCGTTGGTGCACGATTTTGTATCGTCGGCTACGATTGCGAACATTGTTGTTCTTGCAGTGGCGGAACTAATGCGGTGGTCGCACTGAAAGCCGATTTCACATAACCCGACCGCATCATTGGTTAAACTAGGAATAGGCTAGCTAGATCCGCTAATAAAGTTTTGTTTGTCAAGTTATTAATTAGGTTTACTTGCTAAGGTTTTACTTCATGGTTTAGAATTATGCTTGCTGTATTTTCTTGCGTTACGTAGTTTTATGCATTTAAAAGTTCCATTTATTTTTTTGCATGCATACTTTTTTCGCTTTCCTATTGCCGCATAATGTGCGGATAATCACCGCATGTGCTTTTCCTTGTCTCTCCACCTCCAACTAGTGGATCGTTCCCGCACATGGCGTTGCATTGCATCTTGAGCCTCGTTTATTACATTGCGTCATAGAATTTCTTCCCCACACCATTTCCGCAGAGTTGTTGATATAGCGTTGAAATATTCCACATATCGCTCTATCACCGCACGAGCCTTCATTGAAACTCTACCACCTTGCGGACTTGTTCTCGCCCCGATTGCTGAAACATTAACCCCCATTGTTTGTGTGTGAGGTTGCGGTGGCTATCTTAAGAGGCAACTTTCTCTTAGGACAGTCATCGAAGTCGCATTCTCAACAAGATGCCTATGAGTCTAAACTTATTAGTTGGGGAGATATGAGCCGGTTGTTGTGGGAGACCTAATGAGTTTGAATGGCCCAATACTCGTAAGCCTAAGCCTTGTGCCCAGCATAGTCTTGGACATCTTAATGATCTATTTTGTGCGCTTTCGCCTATTGTGGTAGATGGGATGTGAAGGTTTGGCACAAGGGAAAATCCAAATCAGATATCTTTCGCGTTTCGTAAAAACAAGAAACAACCTCTCTTGCTCGTAAAATAAGTCAGGGATCCCTCATTTGCCCATAAAAAAATAAGTGCCACGAGCACATGAAAATAAGTGCTACAAGCACATGAAACAAATAAGGGTAAAGGATCGAGAAAGGCTTCTACGCAGCAGAGGTAATGCAACGACTCTACCGGAGTATCGACCGGGCTCGCCGACAGTGAGCAATGCTTGTGATTTCTTGAAGTGACTCAGTTGGGAGTATCGTCCGGGCTCTGCCGGGCAAATGGAGCAACACCGGAAACTTACTTTAAAAATCCTAAGAATAATAAACCCGTTGCCTAGCTCTTCACATCATCAAACAAGCTCATCGGCGTCCGTGAGCTTCCGCTTTGATGTGTTTTGATTAGCGAGACCTAGACTGAGGCACAAGGACTAGAGCATACCCGTGAAGGCCAAAGTAATACAAAGGGTACCCATAGAACCCGTTCAACATTCCCTTGCATCACTATCTCGGCTCGAGACTATTTTTGTGATATTGACGAGAGATGTTGGATTCTCCCGAGTGGTTCTCCATTTGTTGTAGCCGCTACAACACCACCCAAAATTTTGGGTATATTCGAAATTTCGGGTCCCCCTCCTCGCTTAGCCGTTAAGGTTGGCCTTTAGACAATGGCATCCTCGTAACCCGCCCCAAGCGCCCTCGTGAGCCTTCTCACCATCATGAAGAGATACTCTTACCGCAGTCGTGCCATGTGTGAAGGGATGACCATGCATACATTCAAATGGAAACCTTTTTGTGTGTTTACATTAAAAGCTCTTGCACCATGGATTGTTTAGGCACTTTCGGTTTGGGTGCTTCACCAAGCTCATAATCTGATGTTAATTATTTGGGGATATTGTTCTCTAAAGGGTAATCGTAAAAATTGACAATCTAAATGTTTCATGTAGGTCAATCCCACGGATGATACACCAAACAATGTCATCAACACACCGATGAACAGGGATAAGAGTAGTGCGAGCTGAAACAGGAGAAGTGGAAGACATGTATCGCATGTACGCAGAGAACAAGATCGTGCCGGTCAAGGGATCTTTCGATCACAGTGGAAGCCGTCGATCTGCGCAATGAGCCAAAGTTTTTCCCAAAGCAAGCAAGAGGACCCTTTTTCAAAGCAAAGGAGGCGGGATAAGGAATATTTCTATGAAATCCAAAGATTTACAAAAGAAGGCCGCAAGTCGTAGAACCGCTGAGGTCGCAAGTCGCAAATACTGCTAGAGGTGCAAGTCGCAAATTCGCTTAAGGTCGCAGTCGCAAATTTCCTCAAGTCGCGGTCGCGATTCCCTCAGTGTCGCCGAGTCGCATAGTCGCACTCCCTATTAAAAGCTCGACGACGCGACTCGACGACCCAGTCGACTAGGTCGCGAGGTCGCAAAATCATGGCAGAGTTGCGGTGTCGCATGACATGGGGGTCGCAAGTCGCAAGACACACGGTCGCGGTCGCAGTGCTCGTGGTCGCAAGTCGCAAAAATACACTCGGGTCGCAAGGCGACCCAACGATCGGAAAGCGAAAAGTTAGGAAGCCCAAAAGGTTACATAAGGAAACATGTAATGTCCACCCAAATGAACAAAGCCGCTAGCCTTCTTCAAAGGATGCACAACTCGGGTTTCAAACCAACAATAAAACCTGCGTTATGTCTGATGCTCGACATCTCGCTCAAAGCATAAACGCTACTCTCCCGCTTATCAACTCATGCAAATTCTCTTAGCATGACAAGGGCATTACCAAATGGATAGGAGCTATTGTTTCACATAGCAAGAGCTAAGGTCATTCTCTCGAAGAACAACACTATGATATCTCAAGGAGAGAAATGTAGAAGGGATCGAAACCCTAGGGCCATAGGTCGCGAACTTCCGCAAGTCGCGGATCCGCTTGAGGTCGCAGTCACTGCATTTCTTCGGGTCGCGAGTCGCCGATTCATCGGGGTTGAAAGTCGCAAAATCCATTGAGGTTGCAAGCCGCAAAACCAACGAGGTCGCAGTCGCAACGGTAGCTCGGGGTCGGAGGTCGCAATATCCGAGGCGAGTCGCGGTCGGAGTTTTCTCGGGATGGCAAGTTGCGGTGTCGCAACGCCGGGGTCGCAAGTCACAAACTCCAATCATGGTCGCGGGAGTTGTAGAACAGACCGGGTCGCAAGGCAACCCAACATTCGGGAAGGCGAAAAGTCGGGGAGCCCAAAAGGGTGAGTTTTGCTCTATAAATACCTCCTTCGGGAACTTGTAAGGGACCTTGGTTTTGGGACTCGAGTTGAGTACATTGTATTACCGGAGGATTATACATTTGAGCATGAATACAAGCATTTTGAAAAAATCCCTTTGTGGATTTGGTGTTGTCATATGTATGAGCGCTATTGAGTATTATATTTTCGGTTTTCGAACATCTTTAGATTAAGGGACTCGTATCTTCAATTCATATCACAATTGCATAAGAGTTTGCTCGAGTATGTTAATGGTGGTTGAGTTCATTTCACTTTCTTAACGAACGCTCGATGGCTTTGTTTATTAGCATTTGTGTTATCATTTAAAACTTTTAGAAGTGAAGGGTGTTCTTGCCATGAGGAATTGTTTCTTTGTGGTCGGAAACGAGTTTACAAGCATGACCCTAATGAAGTGTTGTTAACAACAGCTTCCTTCGATCTTCATGCTTTATTATTTCCTCTTGCTACTCATAGTGTTATATGTAAATTTAATGCATCAATCATATGTCTTGTATCATTTGATTAGGTGTGTATCCCTACTGTTTTATAGAGTTTAAGCGAGACCCAAAGAAAGGAGAAATCAACAGTAGCTCGGACCCACACCCCGGACGGGATCCCTATTCCAAACGGTTCAAGGTATAATTGGGACCTTTTACCGAGGAGATCCTCTGCCGTTGGCCGGACAAATTTTCCCGTCAACATAATCCTTAATAATATTATTATTATACACCTCTCGTTTTTAATTGTGATGAATCTAAGCCGGAAAAAAATCAAAAAATTGAAAAGAAACACCGATTCACCCCTCTCTCGATATTTCCAACAAATTAATAATTATAAGACTCGATATTCCGAGTTTTGCATCTCAATAATTATAATTGTTAATTTTTATTTTTATTTTATTTTATTTTTTTTAATGTAATTTGACCGAGTCAAAATGTTTACATAACATTACATCACTATCTCTTTTTGTGTTAGATTGAGAAGAAGGAGTAAAGTAGTTAAAGGGGGGAGTTTGGTGCAATGCATGAAGGTTGGAGCACTCAAGCTCAAAGGGTCATTTTACTAGCAAAACAACACACCAATAAATGGATTCACCTCTCATCATCCATAATTTATCTTCCTTTTCTCTATAAATGTATTTATCCTATGTTTATCAAAAATATTTTCCTCTTGAAATGGTTGTGAGCCTTTGTAAACTTTTGTTTTAGTCATAATAAATATATTACTTTTGATTTAGTCATGATAAATATACCCAATAAGTGGATTCACCACTCACTATCCATAAATTGTCTTTCTTTTCTCTATAAATGTATTTATCCTATGTTTATCAAAAATATTTTCCTCTTGAAATGGTTTTTGAGCCTTTGTAAACTTTTTTTTTAGTCATAATAAATATATTATTTTTGTTTTAGTCATGATAAATATATTACAAATTTACTCTAATTATTTTATTATCATTGTCTTGAATATTTGATTGATGGATTATCAAGTGAAATATTTATTTTCTACATTATTTTAACAAATTTTCAAAACTTTGTGATAGGCTTGATATTTATTATTGTTTGTTTGTGATAAATGTTGTATTTCTCAAACATCAAGATTTTTCAAAGGGGTTTTCAGCTATTGTTGTTATGGGGTTTGTAGAGAAATTTTAGTTGTTTTCTTGCATGTGATGAACTCAATTCAAATGTTTCCAATATGTTTTCTTACTTGTTCGAAGAGTTATTGACTACCACACTCAATAACCCTCTTGATAATATTGTTACTTAGCACCAAGGAATACCTATGGTATTCTCTTTGGTATCTAGCACTCTTTCTCTTACCATTCAATTTATATTTGTATGTATCTTCTTAGTGGGTTTTCAAAGGGGTTTCAGCTGTTGTGGTTATGGGGTTTGCAGAGAAATTTTAATTGTTTTCTTGCATGTGATGAACTCTATTCAAATGTTTCCAATATGCTTTCTTTCTTGTTTGAAGATTTATTGACTACCACCCTCAATAACCCTCTTGATAATATTGTTACTCAGTGATGTAACATGAAACTGCAATTAACATATAATAGAAGAGACCTGTGGGTTATGGTCAACATAAACTCCCTTTACTCGTAGCAGATTATAATATCAGAGTTTTATAACACACATACGGAAGCAATAAAACAACGGTTACTTTAAAACAGATCGCACATAAGCTCAAACCACTTACATACACGCGGAACTGTGGTTCTAGGGTCCCACAATTCGGTGACCAATCAAAGCGCATCGCATAACGGCTAACTTAACAAATAAATTTAACAACAAACTTATAATTCCACCGATGCGAAGTTGCGATGACGATGTCGCATCGCAACATCGCAACCTCTCTGTCTTATCGCAAATCGCTTGCCCACAAGTTTAACTTTATACTAATAATGGTTAAACCATAAATCATGTGATGTGCGATATGCACTAATGCACTATGCCGACACGTGGCCTACCCTCATTGCATCACATCGCAAGGTATTTTGTTTAACTTGTGAAGTCATCTTAACACATAAACTCAATAATCGCCAATGCGAAATGTGCACTATGCCTACACGTGGCCGTTCTCCTCATCGCATCGCAAGAAATATAACTTACCCAGCGAAGTCTTAACGTTATCTGCTAAATTTGCGATGTACGAAATTGCAATTTGCCGTCCACCATCGATCTGCGCCCAAATATAATGGTTCTCAATGCTCGCCCTTCTCCGACGACACGTAGTCTTCTCTTCATCACATCGCAAGTTATTTTGTTTAGCTTGCGATGTCATCTTGACCGTCAATCTCTTCCCCTTCAGATATACGATTTGATCATGACCATCCGCTCACCTTCACGCGGATTTTCTTGGTCTCTTCCACCTGCATTGATCTCTGCTAATGGAATCATGTTTCAATAATACATTTTCTACCATACTTCATCTATGTGAAGTTCATAGGAACTTCGTCCTCTCACTCCCACTCACACAGTCTATTAAATTACAGAAAGAACACACAAATAGATTAAGAATTTGAAATAAACAACACACAAATATTGTAAGTTCCAGTTTATCCTGGATACTTAAAAACACACAAATTTCATTATTGTTCGAGCTCGAATACAGGCTAAGGCCACTCTGGCCTAAATCACAAATTTCGCCCTCAAGCTACATCTCTGCTATCTAAACATACAGTCTCACATTTATAAAGAAATTTCAATCAAGTGGATCATCTAAGATCCACGAGTTCTTCACCCACAATCTCTTAACTAAACCCCTAAATCTCTTTGTTTGATTACATGGTAGATAATTACAATTAATTAAGTCTTCTAGAGACTTATCGCTTCCATCATTTCAGCTTTGTTTCACAGAAATTTTCCCCCATTTACAAATGGTTGTTGACGTCTCGTCTTTCACAGCATTGAATTTGAATTATAATTAAGGTGCTCTGATGCTCATGCGTCACTTGGCACCAAGGAATACCTATGGCATTCTCTTTAGTATCTAAGGCTCTTTCTCTTACCATTCATTTATATTTTTATGTGTCTCCTTAGTGGGACACATGTTCCTTGAAATGATTCTACTTTAAGGATCTAGTTCGAATTGACTAGTATCTCCAACCCACACTATTACTCTAATATTTACTAAAATACGAACTTTTAAATCTAACATTTGAGGGTGTTTAAGTTCTTTTGAGGTTGTTTATAGTAGTTATCATTTTGACAATTTCAAGACTACCCCCTCAAACCCAAGAGCCAACTTGAGGCCTAAAATGGGGAGGATATTGTCCTCCATAGGGTGCCTGAACATAGTTCTGCATACAACAGTCTCAAGGATACAAAACATTGCAATTGGGAACTTCTAATTAATTAGTCTCTATTAAGCACATAAATGAAAATTTTATGGGCTAATGTAAGCAGGTGGGCTAACTTTCCATGCTTTCTCTCAAAAAATGTTCCGCCAATTTCCATTTTTCTTCTAGAAATGATTCACCCAAAATTTAAAGCATAAAATGAATTTACCTTAAAAATAACCAACATTTCATAGAGACCATAAAACATCATTAGAAATTTGTGTTGAGATTTTGTGTATTTGGGGTAACATCAGTTGTGCTCTAGCTCCCAAACTTTGTGGAGGGGCTAAAGTGTTGAGATTTTGTGTATTTGGGGTAGCATCAGTTGTGTTCTAGCTCCCAAACTTTGTGGAGGGACTAGAGTACACTAGATCTACAAGACCCAGAAATGGATTTGGGAAATTTCATCTGGTTTAAGAGATATTAAATTAATTAATTATTTTAATGTATTTCAATAAAATAATTAAAGTGAATTTAATTAAACATGTGATGAAATTATCTTAAGTTACACGGATCAAGCTTTCTTTTAATCTTAGCCATTGATTAAATATTTAATCTTGGCCGTTGATTTGTCAACGAGAAAAGTATAAAGGAAAGGCTTGGGGTCATTTGTAAAATATACATGGAGGCAGAGCACTGAAGCTAAGCTGAGATTCTAGGGCGGGGTTGCTAAGAATTCTCAGAAGTGTTTCAGTTGCAGAGAGGGGAATTTAGACCAAGGGGATGATCTGATCTCGGGGTCTAGAATACATAAGAAGCAGATGAGAGATCAACAAGGATAGCGTAGAGAAAGGCAGCAACGGCAACAACAGACGGCAGCAGCAGCAATAGACGATAGCAACAACAGCAGCAGACGGCAGCGCCAGAAGATAGCAACAGCAGTAGATGACAGCAGTAACAACAACAGACGACAGCAGCAACAACAATGTCTTTCAGGGGCAACGTTGAGGTTTTTAGGCCTAGATCTGGCTGATTTCTATAAATCCCGTTTGAGGGTGTGGATCATTCAGTATTTTTGGTCTTAGATCAGCCAGGAGCTACAGATCTAGAGTTTTCTCTGTAGGGTTTTCCAGATCTGGAAACCAAAGTTGTGTATTCAGAAATATTCTTAATAATAGAACCCTCCAACAGCCGGAGACCGGTTTTATCACATTGGGTTTTACCGGGGACAGTTTGTCCAGAAATAACTGTGTCACTATGTCTATGTGTGCATATGCTTATTCTAGATCTGAATTGGTAGATATATGTTATGTGTTTTGCTTTGATGTTAACTTGAATTTATTCAGTTAATAACTTGTATAAGTAGGAGAAGCTTAACCAGATTAATAGTAATAATTTCTACATAAGAATTAAGATTCATAAATTTCTACATGGTATCAGAGCAGCAATTGTAGATATGAAGGGGTAGCGCAGTTGACAGGAAGGGAAAATCTGACATGAACCAAGGGAAAGGTTCATGCAACCAAAAGGACTAACGCAGTCCTCCAAAGCATGCAAAAATGCAGAGGGAACATGACATGAAAGTGTTGGCATCAAGACTAGAGGAGGATATTGCATGTGTGTCAAGCACAACTCCTCTTGATGTTTGGTATATTGACAGTGGAGAATTTGCTCACATGACGGGGGTTCGAGAATGTTTTTCGAGCTATCAAGAGGATCAGATGAATTTCCAAATAACTATGGGAAACAAAGGAAAATGTACCCCCATCGGGAGAGGTACTGTAACTTTTCAGACGAAATATGGCCACAAGATTCAAGCTACGAATATTCTTTATGTACAAGGGTTGGGGATGAACTTACTCTCGGTGTTTCAACTTCAGAACAAGGGATATGATGTATACTTTATTCAAGACAAAGTATATGTCAAACATCCTAACTGGAGTAAAAGGCACAAATTGGAGTAAGGAGTCACAAGCTGTATAAGCTTCAGCTTGAATCTCTGGTGGCCCTGATCGACAGTATAAACGATAGAGATCTAAATGAGTTATGGCACAGAAGGAAGGGGCATCTACGTCATGGAGCCTTGGGGATTCTCAAAAATACTGTCATAGGGGCTCCTGAAATCAACACAAAAAAACGATGTTTGCAGAGGATGCGTACTAGGGAAGTACGCTAAGGCAACATTTCCAAGAAGCAACAACAGAGCTAAAGGTGTATTAGAGTTAATACACTATGACATTTGTGGGCTGATGTCTACAACAACTCTCAGTGGGGCAAAATATTTTGCCACCTTCATTGATGATTATTCTAGGAAAACTTGGATCTAATTTCTGAAGACTAAAGATGAAGTCTTTAATCGGTTTAAAGATTTCAAAGCATTGGTGGAGAACTCTACAGGAAAGAAAATCAAGAATTTAAGGTCAGATAACAGTGGAGAATATATCGATAAAGACTTCACAAATTTTTGTGCGCAGGAAGGCATCAAGAGAGAGTGGAAAACTCCCTATAATCCAGAAAGGAAAGAAAATCAAGAATTTAAGGTCAGATAACAGTGGAGAATATATCGATAAAGACTTCACAAACTTTTGTGTGCAGGAAGGCATCAAGAGAGAGTGGAAAACTCCCTATAATCCAGAACAAGGGTTAAACTTATACTGGGTGAATGTCGATTCGTGTCCATTTTAACGAGATCGAAACGACAAGGGCCTCGGCAATCTTTTCATATTTAGAGAGTCAGAAAAGAGCTGAAAGATGACTCCAGAGTGACTTTTTCGTGTATTTACCGAGTCCGAAAAAGTATAAAATACAACTCGTTTCCACCTTTTAAGTCGAAAAAACCTGCCGCTGCACATACCCAACAAGTGTAAAATCCATTTTCGACATAATACATGCAAATATTTGACAAAAATAACTTTTAAAGCTCATTTAACGTGAAAAAGTTATAAATATGTCTAATTGGTAAAAAATGAAATTACTTTTTACTATTTACCTTGTGGAGAGCAACAGTGGTCCATTTGGAGCAGAATCTTCTGACGGTGATTGCGACCAATCCAGACAACCATTCAGCGTCTCGTCTGTCACAGGTAAGAGGCGCTCCTTTTCTCTTCATTTCCATACATTTTCTGATGAATTTCCCTTAGAAATCAGCTCTGTAAGGGCACTTTTGAAATTTTAGGGCCGGGCCCAGTGGCGCGGGTATCGGGCACGGACCCGCGCCACTGAGCTCTTTTTACCAAAGGGCCCGCGCCACCTGGCGCGACTGTTAGCAAAATAGTCGCGCCAGCGACGGAACCCAAATTTTCGCCTAAAATTTTGATATTTACACCAAATCCCTTGAATTTTGAAGCTCACAAAAGATCTAATCAGGGGCTTTGGACCATGTGAATGCAGATAAACAGTCAAAATGGCAATTGAATGGAAGGAACGAGAACACGGAGATGAGGACGAAGAGGCCATGCAAAGCCAAGCATGTATGAATGCTCTGAGAGACTGTGGCTTAAAAAAGTTCTTCCTCACGCCATGCTTACGAGCTCAGCCTGAGCTCCTCCAATATCTGATCAACCTCTGGGATGAAAATGACCAAGTATTCAGAATACGAGACCAGGTGTCGGAATTGGAGGTCGCTGACATTTATTTCGTTACTGGATTATCCCGCAGGGGTCCAATCCCTGTACTGACTGGGAGCAGACCATCAGGGGAGAAGATGGAAGAAGTAATGGCGCGGGTGTGCCGTGGGGCACAAACAAGAACAGGGAGTAAGAAGGTATACATCTCAACCATCCCTGACCTAGCACTGAGAGTTGTACTCCACACCATTACGCGGGCTGCTGGATCGCAGGCACCGCACGAGGCTACAAAGACTCAACTCTTACTGGCCTCAGAATGCATGGGTCCCCGACTGTATGATTGGGCAACAGCCGTCACGATCAACATGAAAAGGCAGCTCACCAAATGTAAACAGGGGAAACTGAAGCAGTTCGGCTATGGTTCCATCTTGGTATCGTTCATTCTGGAACGCATACCAACCTTCCAGGGCCAAGAGGCCCATGTGGCGAGTCCGATACCACGAGAGCCGAGAATGGTTCGCTGGGCAGCACTGATGCCCAGATCTGGAGGCGGCCAACAGATGTCTTGGAAGCCAGAGTTCTTCAGGTGGCTACGGCGCCAACTGATCGTTGTGGAAGATTGGCCCTATTCGGGAACTGACTTTACAGGGGACCCAGATCTCCCACTACCAGAAGGAGACGACTGGGACGAAGAGTTGGGTAAGACCTCATATTTTTTATTTTTGTTTATATGTTTTTTTTTTGTTAATACACACTTGTCTTAACACAATTATATATGCATGCAGATGTAGGACCTGAGAGACCAGCCGGGATGTCTCCTATCTCCCGGAGGACACAACTCGCCCCTGAGATCCAGGGGGAAGGCAGCGGAGGAGAGGCACTGGTCCAGAACCTCGAGGGGATTGCCCATGGGATCCCAGACTATGCCCGGCTGTCAGACGTACCGATGGATTACTAGCGCCATACGGTGGGAGTTCCAAACCGACTCCACCGAATCCTGAGGCGGCTAGTACGTGCAGTGACGTGCTATCATGAGCACCATGCGGATTAGTCTCTAGGATTTATGCCACACCTATTTTTGAGAGACACAGTGTCTCCGGATGTATTAAGACAATTATGCATACTTTTTGAGTTTTATGTGACACACTCTTATGTAAACATTTCGATATATATATATATGCATATCTATTTCTGGATGAGTCTTCTTTACATGTGATGATGATTTATAAATTGTGCAAACGCCTGTCTAATACCAAATTTGCTACTGCATCTGTTAATGTATTCAAATGTCTGGGTATATGATGATATGTAATGTAATCAAAATTCCTTTCCAGTAATCGAATACGCAAATACAATCGTAAAATGGACGGGTTTCTTACCGAATAGTGCCCGTTCAGCTGCAACACTACAAGCTGCGAATCTAGGTACACGAGCAATTCACGGATACCAAGGTTTACCGCCTCGGTTAATAATTCCAACACGGCGCTATATTCCGCGATATTGTTCGTGGTACGTCCTAAACACACACCTTGCAGGTCGATCAACTCACCAGCAGGATCGTAAATTACCCAGGCTGCAGAAGACAGATTCCTGGTACTGCGGGAGGCACCATCCGCGAAACCGACAAATGGATGAATAGACATCTGCACAACTAGGAAGACCCAATCAGCAGAAAGATGTTTACAAAGCACACCACACCATGCACACAAATGACAATCACACACCTATGTACACACACCACACTAAAAATCATTTCAGGCGTAGTATTTCTTAAGGTACAACCCATTTCTGGGCTGCGCCAATGGAACTCCTTCGTAGTCTATAAGCTCATAGGCCCCATTTTTCAAAACACGCTTTACTATATAAGGCCCGTGCCACATCGGCTGGAGTTTACCGGCTCCAAGCTTATCATGTGCCTGATCGTACAGGAGGACTAGGTCTCCTTCAATGAAAGAACGGGGAGAAACAGATTGATCAAAATGAGACTTGACCCTCTTCTTTTGTGCTTCGATAATCAAAGCAGCTAGACGACGGGTTTCATCCAACCGTTCAAGATACAGAAGACGCTCTTCCTCAGGAGAGGTATCTGGTAAAAGCTCCACAGCTAATTTAAGCGAAGGAATTTCACATTCAACCGGCAAAGTAGCTTCCAGACCGTACACCAGTTGGAATGGTGTGAATCCGGTTGCACTTTTAGCAGATGTTCGGTACGCCCAGAGAGCTGAGAACAGCTGGAGATGCCAACTGGATTTATGGATCCCAACTGTTTGTTGAAGCATAGTGACCAAAACCTTGTTCACTGCTTCAACCTGACCGTTCGCTTGAGGGTAGTATGGCGTTGAGCTGTCGTGACGCAGACCCAACGCAGCTGTCAGCTCCGCCATCATGTAATCGCGGAAATGAGTACCGTGATCAGTGACGATAGCTTGAGGGACCCCGAATCGTGCAATAACATGGTTGAATAAAAATGAAGCAGCCGTTCTTCCGTCAGCAGCTAGTGTAGGCATCGCCTCGGCCCACTTAGTGAAGTAGTCGACGGCGACAATGATATACGCATGCCCCCCTGCCGAGTGAGGGTTACACGTCATAAAATCCATGCCCCATTTCGCGAAAGGGCCGACAGTAATAACGGGATGCAAAGGCAACGGCGGCGCGCGCATCTTGTGCTGAAAAATCTGGCACGGATGGCATTTTCGGACTGCAGTGATATAATCCTTGAATATAGAAGGCCAGAAATAACCTGCCCTCAGAATCTTTTGGGCAGTGGCATATCCGGACATGTGTCCACCACAGGCGCCACTGTGGCAGTCATTCAAGACTTTCTCAGCCTCGTCCGAGGTAAGGCATCGTCGGAGCACCGAATCTACTCCAATACGATATAAGGTATCTCCTACTATGCGGTAGGGTTGGGACTGGTGCCGAATCCGACGGCGTGCAGCTTTATCCAACTCAGACCGGAATGTCGCGGTCTAAAGATACACTATGATGTCACCGTACCAAGGATCACGAGTATCAATAAGAAACAGCGTTTCGTCCGGTATATGATCTTCAGAGTGTTCAGGAAGAGAGTCCGTAGGGAGAGAACATATCAAATCCGCGAAGACCAGTGATTTAGTTGATTTGGCAGTGGTGAACTCCAAATCAAACTCCTGCAGGATGACGATCCATTTGGAGTACTTGCCCCCCAGCAATTGTCTAGAAAGAATATATGTCATGGGGTTGTAGTCTGAAACCACTGTTATCGTGCGCAACAGGATGTAATGGCGAAAGCGTTGTACGGCGTGTACGGCTGCTAAGGCCAACTTCTCGACATGTGCATAACGCGTTTCCGGGTCGAGAAGGTTCCGAGATAGGTAATAAACGACATGTTCGTCACCGTTCTCGTCATCCTGCACCAAAACCATGGCGATGGTGCTTAATGCGGCGGCTAGATACAAAGTAAAGTCGCGGTGGTAGTCCGGAGGACGAAGCAACGGAGCATTGACTAGCAATGTCTTCAGCTTCTCAAAGGATTCCTGAGCAATTTCATCCCAATGAAAGGGAACATTCTGCTTTAACAAACGAGTGAATCCTTTGGCCACCTCGGCATAATTCGGGATAAAGCGCCTAAGAAAATTCGCTTTCCCTTGCAGACTCTGCAACTGATACAGGGAGGAGGGTGATGGGAGATTTATGATGGCCTCAACCTTCAGAGGGTCAAGGCGAATTCCGTCTTTCGAGACTATAAAGCCTAAAAGACGGCCAGAATCGTCGCAGAAGACGCACTTATGAGGATTGAGCCTAATATTGTAGCGTCTGCAACGAAGAAATATCTGGCGAAGATGCTCAGGATGATCCTCTCGCTTACCCGAATGGGTAGGCAAGTCGTCCAGATAAGGCTGGACAATATGGCGAATATCATGAAAAGCGTACGACATCGCACGCTGAAACGTGGCACCAGCGTTCTTTAAGCCGAACGGGAGTTTTTTGTATGCAAAAGTGCCCCACGGACAGATGAATGTGGTCTTATGTTGATCCTCAGGTGCAATATTAATCTGGTTGTAACCTGAGAAACCGTCCATTAAAGAATAGATCTCACTCCCGGCGCAATCGTCGATAATATGGTCGATAAATGGAGTGGGATAATTATCCTTAGGACAGGCGCGATTGATATCGCGATAATCCACACAGACTCGAATGGTACCCTGCTTTTTATCGATAGGGACGATATTGGACACCCATTCTGTAAGGGGAATAGGATAAATAAACCCCGCGTTCAGAAGTTTTTCAACCTCTGCCTTGATCGCGGCGGCTTTCCGAGGATGCATGGGACGCAAGCGTTGGCGCACGGGTTTCGCACCTGGATAGGTAGGAATCTCGTGCACGACAATACTAGGATCAATTCCCGGCATTTCCTCGTAGGACCATGCAAAAACATCTCTGAACTCTTTGAAAAGTTCCGTATAGACCTGAATCTCCTCAGGAGAACAAGTCACACCCACATGAATGTTCTCAACAATCCCTGGTTTAACAGAGATGTTGATAGGAACAGTTTGAGTAATGTTACTCAGATTACCTTCCGAAAATACCTCGTGCGTCAAGATCGGTGTTTGAAGAGGAGGGGAAGGAACCTGAGTAGCATAGCGCTCGAGACAGTTAGTCATTGCCCCCAAGCTAGGCATAAACGAGGAACGATGATGCCCATCGCCCCAGGGTAGCTCCTCAAGAGACATAGTTTCAATGATAGCCTCATCTGAAGGAAAAGTTTCTCTAAGAGGATTAGGTGAATCAGCCTGACCAAGCCAGGGGGATTGTGAGTAGACGTCAAGAGCCATGCTCATCGGAGCATGCTGAGGAGGTGGAGGATCCGATGCGGCAACAATCTCACAGTAGCTTATCTCTACTGGCGTTAAAGGCATGGATTCTCCAAACTCATATTCCTGCTCAGGTGTAGGAATGAGCCAGGGGTCATCAGTCCTGGACAGCATGTTAACTTGAGCGGTATCCGGTGGCGGCGCAGGGAAAATACCCATGAGGACTGGGTCTTTGAAGAGACCAGGTCCTATGCTGTCTGGGGGATTCGGAATTTGATCCACATACGGCACGTTGTTCTCAGAGCTCGAGGTAAAAAACGACAACTGATCTACCGTGACAATCTTGCCCTCGTGAGGGAACTTGATGAATCGAAAGACGGTAGACGGCACGCAGAGCATGGCATGGGTCCAGCTGCGGCCAAGAAGTATATTGTAGTTGAGTTTAGCGTCAACCACTTCTACTTCTATGTTGACAGTTTTTCCCTGTAATGTGATCGCAAGACTCTCGAGAACTCCCAGGGGTTTAGATTCCCGGCCATCAAATGCCTCAAGGGCATTAGGAGATGACGACAAGGTTGGAGAGCCGATGGCCTTCCAACAAGCGGAGGACATAACGTAGGTAGATGCACCCTCATCTACGACGGCCCTATGAACATTTAGACCGTTAATCCCGACTTGAATGACCAAAGCGATTTGATGTGGAAGCCGGGGAGTAAAATTTTCCAGATCGAAGGTGAGAAGGCTCGAGTCGGCGGGATCGATACCACCGATGGCAGAGAGTAAAGCCTTCCGTTGTGAAGGACAACTTTGAAGAACCTCAAGTGCGGACATAGCACATGGCGCCTGTGCCAGATCCTCAACAATACTGTAATGTTGAGCGGCACGAGCATTTGGATTATAAGAGGATCTCCGAAGAACACCCTTGGGAGGTGGTTTCACAACGGGTTCGAGAGTCGGCTTCTCGATTTCCAATGGACCAGAAGCAGGTGGGGGAGGCGGTCCCTCCGCAACCGCCTTCCCGGGTGCCTGTCGTGATTCACTGTAGTCCTTCGACCGTGTAGCGATAGTGATAGGTGCATTAGTTTTCATCATGAAAACCCGAGACCCAAACGGTGTAGATGGGGATGCTTGTTCGACCATCTGGGTCTGCTGAGATGGAAATGGCTCTTTTAAAACAGCCGGAGTCCCTTTTGAGCCTTTAAGAAGTTGACTAACTTCGGACCGTCGAGGACAATCCTTAGTATAATGGTCACCTTCACAGATGAGGCAAGGAAATTTCGGCTTACGTTGTGAGCCATCCTCAGTTCGAGATTTGGATTCCGGTTTCGGGGCATCAGATTTTGATTTTCCTTTGCCCTTCTTCTTCCCCTTGGAGGATTTGTCTGCAGGATTGGCCTGGACAGCATTTACCTCCGCGGTTTTACCAGAATCGGATGAGGCGGGATTAGCAGAGGTGTTGTTGGAAGAATTAGCCTTCTGCTTCCCATTCGAAGACTTCTTCGAATTTTGAGAAACGGAACCAATGACACCATCCACCGTAGGGGTAGGCGGGGTCTTTGTGGCTCCGGGCCGTGGAGCATCAGGCAGGATGTCATAAAGCGTGCCAGATTGTGAATAAACAAGATCCAAGTACTGAGCACGGGTGATAGCTTGTTCCTCCGTCACACACGCTCCCATCGCGATATCCTGAGCGATTTTATTGACAAAGGAGGTGGTGAACCAGTGAGTCAAAATATGATCAGGTATGTGAAACTTGATCAGTCGACGACGGCGCCGCCACTCATGGATGTGATCCGAAATGTGAGTGGCCGAGTCCTGCTTCAGGGAAGACAGGAGGTGCGTCCCAGCCTCATACCGGACTGGTAACTGGAAATGCGTGAGGAAAGCCATAGCTAACGAGTTGAAATCCTGAAAAATACCACGGGATAGCTCTATGTACCACTTAGCAGCAGCTCCTGTTAAAGTACGCTGGAAAAGACGCAAACGAACCGAATCGTCAGTCCAAGAGTTAGACGAACACCAGAGGTGGTACGTCATCACATGCGCCTGGGGGTCTTCGCCAGCTTTGCCCTCAAACTTGGGACAATCTCCTGGTATCTTGGTGGGAACCGGAGGCCAATATGGATTATGAGAAATCGGATCATTGGTCAACTTTGAAACGTCCGGCAGATCCAAGGTAGCCAGAAACGGCAACGGAGGGTTAATTCCCATGCCAGTCCCAGAATAAGGTCCGGTACCCATGCTCCACGATGGTTGTGAATATCCCTGCCCCCATGGGTTATGTCCCGTAGGATTCTGACCGTGAGGGGCATAATTCGTGTAGCCAGACTGATTTGGATTCTGGTAACCATAGTGTGGGGCCTGATAACCAGAGTTCGTGCCCTGATTGGGCGTTGGCCCCGTATAAGCAGCGTTTGGATTTGGCTGCTGAGCATGGGTAGAACCGGGTGGAGGAGGTTGATACTGAGAGCCTCCAGAGTGGTTATAGTTCGGTTGAGATTGACCATGAGGATAATAACCACTCTGAGGATGAGTAGACTGCTAATAAGTGGAACCCTGCGGAGCCTGGTACGTAGGGCGCAGCTGTTGATTTGGCTGCGGCATTGAATGAACAGGCTGTTGAGCAGAGTGAACGGAATGAGAGGGCTGGCCTGAATGAACAGGTTGACCCGAGTAAGGGGGCGGCCCTGAATGAACAGGTTGGCCCGGATAAACAGGCGGCGCTGGTTGCGCAGGTTGACCTGGTTGTAAGTGAGCCCCAGGTTGCACCGAATAAGCCGGTTGGCCTGGAGGCGGGACACCAGGTTGTACCGGATGACCCGGTTGGCCCAGTGGTGGAACATGACCAGGTGCTTGCTGGAAACCAGTTTGACCCGAAGCAGAACCATAAAGAGGTCCTTGCTGATATGCAACGTTAGAGACAACAGGATACTGCGGTTGCATCGGTAAGGACGGCTGGATTTGCCCCCCAGGTCCATAGGTCGGTCCCTGTTGATACCCCGGCTGAGGCTGAGCAGGTTGACCAGCAGGGTTATAATATGGTCCTTGCGGATTATAGAATGGCCCTTGCTGGCCTGCAGAGTAGCCTTGATTGGGCTGTCCCTGTGGGTCGTACTGATAGCCAGGTTGGCCTGCAGGTTGGCCTTGGAAAGGCTGTGCCTGCAAGTTCTGAGCCTGGTTGTACGGTAAACCTTGAGCATACAGATAAGCCTCAGGAGCAGGAAGGCGCAAAATGTCCCCATGCTCATCAAGCTGACCCGGGAAACCATACACGGGAGTGTCGTCCTGTGCATAGTGCGAAAAGAAAGATCGGTAAGGATCTTGGGGAATTTGTCCAGCCCCGGCGTTCGGCTGTTGCAAAAACAACCGATACTCCTCCGGAGAGATATTCTCCGGTATAGCAGTAGCTAGATAGACATCTTCAGGAGTTGGCCCAGCCCTGGTAGCTGAGACAACAGCAGAAGAGGCAGCTACACAAACAGTGGGCCGCACAGGAACAGAAGTGACGGGCGTCGAAGGTGACACCCCGGGTGTAGTGGCAGCTGGCCTCGAATCAAGAGATGATATTCCCATAGAGGCAACAGCTGAGATAATCTGACCCAGAGATCTGTATCCCTGCGGAAAAGAAGGACCAGCTGACGATGTGGTAGCCAGCTCAGAATCGTCTCCCTCAAACAATCTACGAGGGATGCGCTGATAGTCATCAGACCCGGGAATTTCCTCACCAGAATCACTCATGGTTGATCCCGCCGTTAAATCACGCAGAAGACGGCGAGGACTAGGAGGAAAAACAGCAGCAACAAACGGTGAACCCGATGTAAGAGAAAGGAAATCAGCTCCTAATCTCAATTCAGACAAAGGGTCTGAAAAGGGCCAATTGAACTCAACTGGTCCTCCAAAGGGTTGCTCGGCGAGAACCGGTCCCCCGTCGGGAAACTCGGAAACAACAGGCTGCTGTGGTTCAACAGAAGGCTGAGAAGCTTCTGAAGAATCGTCCGTGTAAGGACTACCAGTAGACGAAACCGAAGGTTCCGCCACCGTGGCAAAAGACTAGAAGAAAAGAGAAAACACACACACGGGCTGAAAACGAGTTAAGACACACGATCAAACAGTCACAAGCAATGTCTAAACGGGTGTGTAATCGTGGGAGATTGATTTTACCACATTGGAAAATAAACAAATTCTACCGTTTCATGTTTTAAGATTCGAGAAACGATAAAAAGATGACTCTATCTCTTTCAGAGTTGATACAAGCGTGAAAGGACAAGCGCTTGACGGTCTTTTCAAGTTTAGGGAGTCAGAAAAGACCAAATGACTGCTCAGAAAAAACTAGGCACAAAGGGTGTACCAAATATCCGTGAACTGCAATATACACCTTGGTTTCAATAATGAAACAGAAATCGACCAAGGACTTTCCGTACGTGTAGGTAGTCTCCCCGAATGCCGTGTTCGGTGTATCACGGGTATAGGGCGGCAGACTCGGCTTCCTGTGGATAAAGGATTGAAAACCTAGAGGGGTCTCCCTTTATATACGCGACGGTACGGGGAGCGCAAGTCCGTACTAGCGCTGTCTAAAGCCAACAGGCGAACGACAGCTGCTAGGTTTAACGACGCTGGAACACGTCTCTAGCCTAGACCTTCTAAATATGTTTCGTTAAGTTCCAATGTTGCCTTAGGTTAATTGAATAAATTTTACAGTTGATCTCCAATTAAGTTTCAATTTCCAGGCCCTATCGTATGTAGTGTCTCGAAAGACTCCTAAATGCAAGCTATATGCCACAGTGCAACATTTCGTTCGATGAAAACTAGTTAAATAAGAGTTGAGAGCTTTTATGCAAACGAAATGAACGGAATACAAACAAGAATGTCTCTAATGCAACTAATGCAATTGCACACTTTTCATTCAACCACTAATCACTAATGATATGGAAAAGATCACAATTTGCACTAATTAATCAAAACAAAAGAGATTTTTTTTTTTTTTTTTTTTTTATTTTCAATGTTTAATGGCTAATGTGCACTGAAAACAAAAGGAACAATTTGAGAAATGATATCTAAGAGAGCGAAACAAACAACATTCACTCAACAAAGCAAGCAACCAAATCTCTAAATCGACCCAAAGTCCCTCAAAGCAAAGAAAGACTCGAAAACTTCCGATGGACCGTGTGATCTAGGTCCAAAGCAAGACAAACGAATTCTGAATGAAGGAATGAAAAATCACTCAATAGATGCAGCAAAACAATCGAAGACTGTTAAGAGAGCGTGGAGAATCAATCAACAAGTCGACAGGACAATCAAGACACCAAAACTCCCAAGGAGGGCTCCACGCACTAAGCCACTAGATGCCCTAGGGCTCAAAACGTGAAATCGGTAGATAGAGGCAAACAACCAAAGGACAGCGGTGAATTCCAGCCAAACAAGACTCCAACACACTCAGAAAGTCAGGAAATCAAGAAGAGAAGTACTGGTCAAGCTCAGAAAGCCCAAAAATGAAGAAACTCAAAAAAGTCACAGGGGTGGCGCGACTGTGGACTTGAAACTGGCGCCAGAGGCCAATTGGCGCGAGACAGACAAAGGCAACAAGCGCCAAGTGGCGCGACTGTCGGGTTAAAAACCGCGCCAGTCGAGTTCTTCAATAAAAAATAAAAATAAGCTATTCCAGAAGCAAACCAATACAAGCTAAGCAAACCAAGCGGCTAAAACAATGAAAGAATCCAATCCAGAAGGTTCATCAAGCAAGGAGAAACAGTCAAAGCGAAACAATCATGAACGAGACAAGGAAAACTGGACGATCCCCAGTGGATTCGCCAATTTGTTGAGGAGGTAAATCCCCTCTGCGGACAGAGGCGATCCCTACTAGCCCAGCAGGGGTCTAGCAACAAACAAACAATGCTATGACGCAAGCTCCTAGTTACGAATGAAAGAGCTACGGATAGAAGCCTACCTGGATTCCAACGCTATGATCTGAAGAAGAGATGTCCCCGTCCTTCAGCCCTGGCAGATCACAATCCTTCCGCGATCTCCGCGGATGAACACCTGCACACAGAAGAAACGAACAGATACAAGCATAGGAACCAGCATACGTAACTAAACATCGGTCAGAAAAGATATTACTTGCATTAACATGATGGAAAAAGGAGTGGAACCATAATCATAGTCATCTATTAAAATGATAAACGAATAGAAGTTACAACCAAGTTCTGACGTCGCAGCTTCCTTCGAACGGGTCTCTGGTCGTCCACGTCTCGCAAAGCTCGCCAAGGAAAGGGAAAACCTCTCCAGAGTCTCGTAACAATGGTCTCCTCGCTTGAATGGGCCTTAAGGGAAAGAATGGATTCTTTACAACACAAAGGCACTTGGGAATAGGGAGATGCAAAGCTTTAGCACTTCAAGACTAGCTTGCCATGGATCTGAGCAGGCTTTTATAGATGGGGAAGGAGGGAGTTGGGATCCCTATTATTATGGGATTGGCCCTATCAACAAGGAAGGTTCCATGGAAGGTGGCAAAACCACTTCCCTTCCATAGAACTCCCGCAGCCAAACCTCCCAACTCAAGATATGCAATGGTTGTGAGTTTGTTTGAACTCAACTTCCGCCATCCATATTTAAAAAACAGTCCCTAAAATGGGTGGCGCGATTGCTGCTCTATGACAGAGCGCCAAGTGGCGCGACCTCTTTACAGGATTTCCCTGATTGGCGCGAGCACTGAACTGTCTACCCGCGCCAATGCAAAAAGAGCTGTTTTTTATGAGTTTTGCAAGGAGATGTCTCAAGGGAAAATGAAGCTCATACTCAGAGGGATGCATTGATGATGTTTTCAAGGCATGACAGTGTCCACAGGTCACGGAATGGGTCCTCCATTGTGCGGGACGGGGAATGGTAAGGACGGTGACAAATTACTGTGTAACAGAGGTACTCTCTTGCCATCCAAAAGAAGAAAATTCATCTCGTCAGGAACAAAGTCCCATCTCAAAACCAAGAATTGAAGAAAGAGCAACTCCAAGGAAGAATGTTGGTACAAGCTATGGATACTACAACAGGTATCAAACTATTTTTCTTGGGCATTGTTACAATTGTAAAAACTTTGGGCATCAAGCCAAGCATTGCAAGGCTCATAAGAATGAAGCACCAAGATTGAATGATCAAACAAACCAACTACGTGGTCCTAAAGAGCAAGGACAAATCAAAACTTACAATTCCTTTGATCCTTTGGCTAAGTTTGATCCGTCTTTCTCATTATGTGACAACTATGATCATAATGAACAAAATTTCCCTTTCAAAGGGGAAAAAGCTAAAAAAGTAAATCTCAAAACTAATAACTGTGGCCTAGCTCTATGTGCTCATAGTGAAGAAAATCATTGGTTAGTGGATAGTGGATGCTCAAGACATATGACAGGTGACCAAAATAAGTTTATCTCATTGAATAAGAAAAATGGAAATGTATCCTTTGGAAGTGGATCCACTAAAATCACTGGAAAAAGAACTGCTACCCTTGTCAATGGACTAGGAAATGCTCAAAATACCTTGTTGGTAGAAGGGCTCAAACACAATCTCTTAAGTGTTAGCCAGATTTGTGACCAAGGACATAATGTTGTCTTTAGTAAAAAGAATTGTGAAATAAGAGACTCATCATCAGGAGAACTTGTGGCAAAAGGAGTAAGAACACCAGATAATGTTTATATTCTCAGTAGAATCCAAGAAGATAAATGTCACTTAAGTCAAACAAATGAAAGTTGGTTATGGAACAAGCGATTGGGGCATACAATTTTTGATAACCTAGTCAACATCAACAAAATTAATGCAGTAAGGGATATTCCAAAAATATGCAAACCAAATCAAGTTGTATGTGGCCCATGCCAACATGGAAAGCAAACCAGAACTAGCCACAAAACTAAGGAGTTCTCAACAACAAAACCTTTGGAAATCATTCATGCAGATTTGTGTGGGCCAACTAGAACTCCAAATCTTCAAGGTGAAAGGTACTTTGCTCTATTTGTTGATGACTATACTAGAATGATGTGGATATATTTCATAAAATATAAATCCGATGCATTTGAATGTTTTAAGAATCTTAAGGCTCTCATTGAGAATGAGAAAGATTCTAAGATTAAATGTCTTAGAATAGATAGAGGAGGAGAATTCACCTCAAAAGAATTTGATGAATTCTGTAAAGAGAATGGAATCAAAAGAGAACTCTCTACTGCTAGGACACCCCAACAAAATGGAGTAGTTGAAAGAAGGAACCGAACCATTCAAGAAATGGCAAGGACAATGCTACTAGCAGCTGATTTGCAACCAAAATTTTGGAGAGAAGCAGTTGGCACCGCAGTTTATACCTTAAATCGAACTCAAAGAAGACCAAATAATGAAAAGAATCCTTACGAGTTATGGAAAGGAAGACCTGCTTCAGTAAAATATTTCAGGGTTTTTGGAAGCAAATGTTTCATAAAAATAAATGATGACTCACCAGGTAAATTTGATTCTAGAGTTGACGAAGGAATATTTCTTGGATACTCCACTAGGAGCAAAGCTTACAAATGTTACAACAATCGTCTACGAAGAATAGTGGAAAGCATTGATGTGAACATTGATGAATACCTTCCAGAAAAAAGAATTGAAGATCATGAAGTTGAGCCTTTCTTTGAACAAAGTGAAGAAGACGAATCTGAAAAAGAAGAGAAGAATGGAGAACCTCAAAGTGAACCTTCACAAACTCCCTCTAAGATCAAGTTTATTCAAAGACATCATCTAGAAGAACAAGTCATCGGAAATATAGATGAAGGAATTCAAACTTGAAGAAGGATGATAAACACCCCAAGGAAAGATGATGTTGCTCTATTATCTTTAATAGAACCTGAAATTTTTTCTCAAACAAGCAAATATCCTTATTGGATAAAGGCCATGGAAGAAGAAATGTCTCAAATTGGAAAGAATGAGACCTGGGAGCTAGTACCTCGCCCAAAATATAAAAATATAATTGGAACAAAATGGGTATTCAAAAACAAGATGAATGAGGATGGACAAATCATTAGAAACAAAGCCGGACTTGTCTACAAGGGATACTCACAAATTGAAGGAATTGACTTCGAAGGAACCTTTGCACTAGTAGCTCGATTGGAAGCCATAAGAATGTTTTTGGCATTTACTTGCTCAAAAGGATTCAAGGTTTATCAAATGGATGTAAAATCAGCATTCCTGAATGGAGATCTCAAGGAAGAAGTTTACATGGAGAAACCAGAAGGATTTGATCTTGCCGAAGGGAAGGACTTTGTATGCAAGCTAAAAAAGGCCTTGTATGGATTAAAACAAGCCCCTAAAACATGGTATGCAAAGTTGGATCACTATCTGCTACAAGAAGGATTCAAAAAGGGAGTAGCAGGTAGCAATATCTACATGAAGATGGACAAGGGTCAACTTTTGATCACTCTTGTATATTCGCTTAAGGTTGCAGGTCGCAAATTTGCTTAAGGTCGCAAGTCGCAAATTCGCTTAAGGTCGCAGGTCGCAAATTTCCTCAAGTCGCAGGTCACAGATTCCCTCAGGTCGCCAGGTCGCATATTCCCACTCCCTATTAAAAGCTTGATGACGCGACTCAGCGACCCAGCGACTAGGTCGCAAGGTCGCAAAATTATGGCAGGTCGCAGGTCGTAGATTGTTGGGGGTCGCAAGTCGCAAGACCCAGTTGGGTCGCAGGTCGCATCAGTGGCTTAGGTCGCAAGTCGCAGAATAGACTGGGTCGCAAGGCAGCCCAAAAGTCGGGAAAGCGAAAATTTAGGAAGCCCAAAAGGTTACATAAGGAAACAGTAATGTCCACCCAAATGAAGAGAGCCACTAGCCTTCTTCAGAGGATGCACTGCTGGGTTTCAAACCAATAATAAAACCTGCATTATATTGATGCTCAGTACCTCGCTCAAAGCATAAACGCTAATCTCTCGCTTATCAAATCATGCAAATTCTCTTAGCATGACAAGGGCATTACCAGCAGATAGGAGCTACTATTTCACATAGTAAGAGCTAAGGCTGTTCTCCGGAGAACAACACTCTGATATCTCAAGGAGAGAAATGTAGAAGGGATTAGAAACCCCAGGCCACAGGTCGTGAACTTCTGCAAGTCACAGATCTGCTTGAGGTCGCAGGTCGCAACAGTAGCTCCGGTCGCAGGTTGCAGGATCCAAGCGAGTCGCAGGTCGCAGGTCGCGGAATGCTCAGGGTCGCAAGTCGCAAACTCCAGTCAGGTCGCAGGTCGTAGAACAGACTAGGTCGCAAGGCAGCCCAACATTCGGGAAGGCGAAAAGTCAGGGAGCCCAAAAGGGCGAGTTTTACTCTATAAATACCTCCTTCGGGAACTTGTAAGGGACCTTGGTTTTTGGACTAGAGCTGAGTATATTGTATTACCAAAGGATTATACATTTGAGCATGAATACAAGCATTTTGAAAAATCCCTTTGTGGATCTGGTGTTGTCATATGTATGAGCGCTATTGAGTATTATATTTCTAGTTTCTGAACATCTTTAGATTAAGGGAACTGTATCTTCAATTCATATTACAATTGCATAACAATTTGCTGAGTATGTTAATGGTGGTTGAGTTCATTTCACTTTCTTAACGAACGCTGATGGCTTTGTTTATTAGCATTTGTGTTATCATTTAAAAATTTTAGGAAGTGAAGGGTGTTCTTGCCATGAGGAATTGTTTCTTTTGTGGTCAGAACAGTTTACAAGCATGACCCTAATGAAGTGTTGTTAACAACACTTCCTTCGATCTTCATGCTTTATTATTTCCTCTTGCTACTCATAGTGTTATATGTACATTTAATGCATCAATCATATGTCTTGTATCATTTGATTAGGTGTGTATCCACTGTTTTATAGAGTTTAAGTGAAACCCAAAGAAAGGATAAATCAGCGGTAGCCGGACCCACACCCCGGACGTGATCCCTATTCCAAACGGTTCAAGGTCTAATTGGGACCTTTTACCGGGGAGATCCCCTGCTGTTGGCTAGACAGATTTTCCCGTCAACAGAATTGGCGCTAGCAGGAGGGCCAAATGACAAGCTGAGCCCTTAGAGCCTGTAGTTAATCTCATATCTGTAATGGCTCGTTCCCAAATCAATCTCCCAAGATGTTTGTCGGAGTTTTATGAGCTTCGATGTCTCATCCCTGATGAACTTATGTATCACTTGTCCCAATTAAAATTCGATGGTGAAAACGGAGTATCCATAACCCAACACCTTTTAGATTTCTGTGACTTTTGTGAGTGCTACGAAATTGACGATGAAGGTTTGATTTGTTTGCTTTTTCTTCCTCACTCTCGAAGGTCGCGCTAAGCAATGGTGCCACACATTGCCGAAAGCTTCCATCCATTCGTTTGAACAACTCGCTAGTGAATTACAACAAGATTTTCACAGGTATGATTTTCAGAACGTATTAATAAAGTTAAATGACATCAGAATGGAACCTCAGGAACCTCTAGATGGATTCTCTATCAGATTTGTTCATTATTGTTTTGAGTTCCCTGAAAGGGATGTTGATTGGAAATGTTTAAGTGAACAGTTCAGGTATGTGATTTTTGTTTCCCTTGAACAATTTCAGTTAGTAACCCAGCCTGATCCTAGTGTTCCCTATGAAGACCCGCAAGTTACCGGCTGTTCAGATTTTGTCCCTAATGCTTCCTTGTCCACCTCCCCCAACCCAGACCACATTCCGGCCTCCCAGGAGAGTATTGCTATTTGTGATATTCTTTCTCCTCCTCCTGAGTTTCCAGGTAGTGGAGTTGTGACCTCGAAAGTTCTGGGCAAGGATAGACGCTTGCAAGAGGATAAAGCCTATTATACTACCTTTGAATCTTTCACGCACCCTATCGAATCGAGGCTTGAAAACCAGATGGGCCCAACATCCCTCCAGGTTCATGAAACCTACCTCGAGCCCACTCGATGTCTCCCTAGACACAGTCCTATTTCTGATTCGCATATTGATTATGAATCGACTCCTATCCCGGATGAAGTTGATTCCCTTACAGGGCCTGCCAGATCATTGTTTTCTCTGAATGACATAGATGCGCGTGTTGAAAAGCCTTGTATGGTTAACGCCCCTGCGGCACAATATTTTCGTTCATTATTCCACGATTTATTTCACGAGTCCACCACGCCAGTAATTTCCTTGAGACATTCAAAATTTCATTATACTGGTATTGGCGACAATCATAAGCACGCAGATGGTGTTTCACAATCACAGTTCATAATTGATGAATCTTTTAGATTTGATCTTTCACACTCGGAATCTTTAGACAGCCATAGGAGCGATTTCCTGTCTGGGAAACCTCAAGATGTCCTCTTTATTGATCCATCCCCATCGGTAACTCTCGGGGAGCCCAACATGCCAGGTACCCAACTTGATCAAATCGATGGTTACAGCGATCACCGCTTATCTGAAAACATATTCAATAATACCGATGAGGACTGTCACTCGTATCTTGTTGCCGACCATATGGAGACACCAGAATTCGATAATTCGCTCTATGAAGATTCGAGTACCCATCAGGAAATCGAATCACTCCCGCTCTTGCCGGCCGCCATCCCTAGTTCTTCCGATCCTGACAAGACCCCTCAAACAACCCCAACTAGGGTTGCTCGGATTAAGGTTTCTGAAATGACGATCCCTAAGTACCATGCTCCTCCCAGCATAACCACGTCGGATATCATTTCGTCTGGGCAGATTTTTCATTCTAATGAGGTTTCCTTGAGCACATATTCCTATCCCCCAACAGCTGGTATGCAACAACCGATATACCCCAATTTATTCGCTGGTAAGAAAACACCGCCCATTGTCTCTAATCTTTCTAGTTTTTGCCCAGCCAGTACCAGTTGCAATCAGGCACTAACATGTGATTTTTGGGAAACCCCTCAACTGCCCGAAAACCTTACGATAATTCACCCCATCCCGAAAAATCTAAAGAATCTGATACATTGGATTATCAATCTGTCGACGCGCAAACATTTGGCCAAGTTGGCACAAAGCCCACTGACATTGTTCAAATCACCACATTTCACGATCACAACAATTTTCCTGTTGATCAAGACGGTAAGAAATTGCAGTCTCCACTAAAAGTGGATTCAGATCCTCATATCCTTGACAAAACCCAGGAGCAACTCCGCACTGGGGTTTTCAAAATTAAGGTTTCTCCACTTGGATGCGCAAGCATCTATAATTCGCCTGGCCCATGCTTATTGTTTCCATCCCATAAAATGGATCACCCTCACCACCACAATGAAGGTGCTGGTTTGTTCGACCAACCCTATCCGGTGAATGTGCCTGCAAATAGGAATTGGCTTACCCATCACCCCTCAAATCCAGGATCGTGCATGAATGTAGGTATTTCATTTATAAATAGTTTTAAGTTTCGATAATATATTGTTGTGTATCAGGATAAGAGTGAAATTCAGCTTGCACAATCCACTCTAGCACGTTCTCTGGTAAGTAGCCATGGCCTTCTTGCTATTGCACATGCTCTTAAGTTAAGTCTTGCTGTTGGTGCACGATTTTGTATGCTGGCTCTGATTGCGAACATTGTTGTTCTTGCAGGGCGGGAACTAATGCGGTGGCTGCACTGGAAAGCTGATTTCACATAACCCGACCGCATCATTGGTTAAACTAGGAATAGGCTAGCTAGGATCTGCTAATAAAGTTTTGTTTGTCAAGTTATTAATTAGGTTTACTTGCTAAGGTTTTACTTCATGGTTTAGAATTATGCTTGCTGTATTTTCTTGCGTTCTGTAGTTTTATGCATTTAAAAGTTCCATTTATTTTTTGCATGCATACTTTTTCAGTTTCCCTATTGCTGCATAATGTGCGGATAATCACTGCATGTGCTTTTCCTTGTCTCTCCACCTCCAACTAGTGGATCGTTCCCGCACATGGCGTTGCATTGCATCTTGAGCCTCGTTTATTACATTGCGTCATAGACTTTCTTACCCACATCATTTCCGCAGGTTGTTGATATAGCGTTGAAATATTCCACATATCGCCTATCACTGCACGAGCCTTCATTGAAACTCTACCACCTTGCGGACTTGTTCTGCCCCGATTGCTGAAACAGTAACCCCATTGTTTGTGTGAGGTTGCGGTGGCTATCTTAAGAGGCAACTTTCTCTTAGGACAGGTCATCGAAGTCGCATTCTCAACAAGATGCCTATGAGTCTAAACTTATTAGTTGGGGAGATATGAGCTGGTTGTTGTGGGAGACCTAATGAGTTTGAATGGCCCAATACTCGTAAGCCTAAGCCTTGTGCCCAGCATAGTCTTGGACATCTTAATGATCTATTTTGTGCGCTTTGCCTATTGTGGTAGATGGGATGTGAAGGTTTGGCACAAGGGAAAATCCAAATCAGGATATCTTTCAGTTTCTGTAAAACAAGAAACAACCTCTCTTGCTCGTAAAATAAGTCGGGATCCCTCATTTGCCCATAAAAAATAAGTGCCACGAGCACATGAAAATAAGTGCTACAAGCACATGAAACAAATAAGGGTAAAGGATCGAGAAAGGCTTCTTGCGCAGAGAGGTAATGCAACGACTCTACCGGAGTACTGACCAGGCTCGCCGGCAGCGGAGCAATGCTTGTGATTTCTTGAAGTGACTCCGTTGGGGTACTGTCCAGGCCTGCTGGCAGCGGAGCAACACCGGAAACTTACTTTAAAAATCCTAAGAATAATAAACCCGTTGCCTAGCTCTTCACATCATCAAACAAGCTACTGGCGTCTGTGAGCTTCCGCTTTGATGTGTTTTGATTAGCGAGACCTAGCTGAGGCACAAGGACTGGGCATACCTGTGAAGGCCAAAGTAATACAAAGGGTACCCATAGAACCTGTTCAACATTCCCTTGCATCACTATCTCGGCTCAGACTATTGTTGTGATATTGACAGAGATGTTGGATTCTCCCAGTGGTTCTCCATTTGTTGTAGCCGCTACAACACCACCCAAAATTTTGGGTATATTCGAAATTTCGGGTCCCCCTCCTCGCTTAGCCGTTAAGGTTGGCCTTTAGACAATGGCATCCTCGTAACCTGCCCCAAGCCCCTCGTGAGCCTTCTCACCATCATGAAGAGATACTCTTACCGCAGTCGTGCCATGTGTGAAGGGATGACCATGCATACATTCAAATGGAAACCTTTTTGTGTGTTTACATTAAAAGCTCTTGCACCATGGATTGTTTAGGCACTCGGTTTGGGTGCTTCACCAAGCTCATAATCTGATGTTAATTATTTGGGGATATTGTTCTCTAAAGGGTAACTGTAAAAATTGACAATCTAAATGTTTCATGTAGGTCAATCCCACGGATGATACACCAAACAATGTCATCACCACACCGATGAACATGATAAGAGTAGTGCGAGCTGAAACAGGAGAAGTGGAAGACATGTATCGCATGTACGCAGTAAACAAGATCGTGCCAGTCAAGGGATCTTTCAGTCACAGTGGAAGCTGTCGATCTGCGCAATGAGCCAAAGTTTTTCCCAGCAAGCAAGAGGACCCTTTTCAAAGCAAAGGAGGCGGGATAAGGAATATTTCTATGAAATCCAAAGATTTACAAAAGAAGGCCGCAAGTCGCAGAACTGCTTGAGGTCGCAAGTCGCAAATCTGCTAGAGGTCGCAAGTCGCAAATTCGCTTAAGGTCGCAGGTCGCAAATTTCCTCAAGTCGCAGGTCGCAGATTCCCTCAGGTCGCCAGGTCGCATAGTCGCACTCCCTATTAAAAGCTCGACGACGTGACTCAGCGACCCAGCGACTAGGTCGCGAGGTCGCAAAATCATGGCAGGTTGCAGGTCGCAGATTATTGGGGGTCGCAAGTCGCAAGACACAGTCGGGTCGCAGGTCGCATCAGTGGCTCAGGTCGCAAGTCGCAAAATACACTGGGTCGCAAGGCAGCCCAACAGTCGGGAAAGCGAAAAGTTAGGAAGCCCAAAAGGTTACATAAGGAAACAGTAATGTCCACCCAAATGAACAAAGCCGCTAGCCTTCTTCAAAGGATGCACAACTGGGTTTCAAACCAACAATAAAACCTGTGTTATGCTGATGCTCAGTATCTCGCTCAAAGCATAAACGCTACTCTCCCGCTTATCAACTCATGCAAATTCTCTTAGCATGACAAGGGCATTACCAGCAGATAGGAGCTATTGTTTCACATAGCAAGAGCTAAGGCTGTTCTCTGAAGAACAACACTATGATATCTCAAGGAGAGAAATGTAGAAGGGATCAGAAACCCTAGGCCATAGGTCGCGAACTTCCGCAAGTCGCAGATCTGCTTGAGGTCGCAGGTCACAGATTTCTTCAGGTCGCAGGTCGCTGATTACTGGGGTTGAAAGTCGCAAAATCCATTGAGGTTGCAAGCCGCAAAACCAACGAGGTCGCAGGTCGCAACAGTAGCTCAGGTCGGAGGTCGCAATATCCAGGCGAGTCGCAGGTCGGAGTTTTCCTCAGATGGCAAGTTGCAGGTCGCGAAACGCTCGGGGTCGCAAGTCACAAACTCCAGTCAGGTCGCAGGTTGTAGAACAGACTGGGTCGCAAGGCAACCCAACATTCGGGAAGGCGAAAAGTCAGGGAGCCCAAAAGGGTGAGTTTTGCTCTATAAATACCTCCTTCGGGAACTTGTAAGGGACCTTGGTTTTGGGACTCGAGTTGAGTACATTGTATTACCAGAGGATTATACATTTGAGCATGAATACAAGCATTTTGAAAAATCCCTTTGTGGATTTGGTGTTGTCATATGTATGAGCGCTATTGAGTATTATATTTTCAGTTTCTGAACATCTTTAGATTAAGGGAACTGTATCTTCAATTCATATCACAATTGCATAAGAGTTTGCTGAGTATGTTAATGGTGGTTGAGTTCATTTCACTTTCTTAACGAACGCTGATGGCTTTGTTTATTAGCATTTGTGTTATCATTTAAAACTTTTAGAAGTGAAGGGTGTTCTTGCCATGAGGAATTGTTTCTTTTGTGGTCAGAACAGTTTACAAGCATGACCCTAATGAAGTGTTGTTAACAACAGTTCCTTCGATCTTCATTCTTTATTATTTCCTCTTGCTACTCATAGTGTTATATGTAAATTTAATGCATCAATCATATGTCTTGTATCATTTGATTAGGTGTGTATCCACTGTTTTATAGAGTTTAAGCGAGACCCAAAGAAAGGAGAAATCAACGGTAGTCGGACCCACACCCCGGACGGGATCCCTATTCCAAACGGTTCAAGGTATAATTGGGACCTTTTACCGAGGAGATCCCCTGCTGTTGGCCGGACAAATTTTCCCGTCAACATAATCCTTAATAATATTATTATTATACACCTCTCTGTTTTTAATTGTGATGAATCTAACTGGAAAAAATCAAAAATTGAAAAGAAACACTGATTCACCCCTCTCTCAGTATTTCCAACAAATTAATAATTATAAGACTCGATATTCCGAGTTTTGCATCTCAATAATTATAATTGTTAATTTTTATTTTTATTTTATTTTATTTTTTTAATGTAATTTGACCGAGTCAAAATGTTTACATAACATTACATCACTATCTCTTTTTGTGTTAGATTGAGAAGAAGGAGTAAGTAGTTAAAGGGGGAGTTTGGTGCAATGCATGAAGGTTGGAGCACTCAAGCTCAAAGGGTCATTTTACTAGCAAAACAACACACCAATAAATGGATTCACCTCTCATCATCCATAATTTATCTTCCTTTTCTCTATAAATGTATTTATCCTATGTTTATCAAAAATATTTTCCTCTTGAAATGGTTGTGAGCCTTTGTAAACTTTTGTTTTAGTCATAATAAATATATTACTTTTGATTTAGTCATGATAAATATACCCAATAAGTGGATTCACCACTCACTATCCATAAATTGTCTTTCTTTTCTCTATAAATGTATTTATCCTATGTTTATCAAAAATATTTTCCTCTTGAAATGGTTTTGAGCCTTTGTAAACTTTTTTTTAGTCATAATAAATATATTATTTTTGTTTTAGTCATGATAAATATATTACAAATTTACTCTAATTATTTTATTATCATTGTCTTGAATATTTGATTGATGGATTATCAAGTGAAATATTTATTTTCTACATTATTTTAACAAATTTTCAAAACTTTGTGATAGGCTTGATATTTATTATTGTTTGTTTGTGATAAATGTTGTATTTCTCAAACATCAAGATTTTCAAAGGGGTTTTCAGCTATTGTTGTTATGGGGTTTGTAGAGAAATTTTAGTTGTTTTCTTGCATGTGATGAACTCAATTCAAATGTTTCCAATATGTTTTCTTACTTGTTCGAAGAGTTATTGACTACCACACTCAATAACCCTCTTGATAATATTGTTACTTAGCACCAAGGAATACCTATGGTATTCTCTTTGGTATCTAGCACTCTTTCTCTTACCATTCATTTATATTTGTATGTATCTTCTTAGTGGGTTTTCAAAGGGGTTTCAGCTGTTGTGGTTATGGGGTTTGCAGAGAAATTTTAATTGTTTTCTTGCATGTGATGAACTCTATTCAAATGTTTCCAATATGCTTTCTTTCTTGTTTGAAGATTTATTGACTACCACCCTCAATAACCCTCTTGATAATATTGTTACTCAGTGATGTAACATGAAACTGCAATTAACATATAATAGAAGAGACCTGTGGGTTATGGTCAACATAAACTCCCTTTACTCGTAGCAGATTATAATATCAGAGTTTTATAACACACATACGGAAGCAATAAAACAACGGTTACTTTAAAACAGATCGCACATAAGCTCAAACCACTTACATACACGCGGAACTGTGGTTCTAGGGTCCCACAATTCGGTGACCAATCAAAGCGCATCGCATAACGGCTAACTTAACAAATAAATTTAACAACAAACTTATAATTCCACCGATGCGAAGTTGCGATGACGATGTCGCATCGCAACATCGCAACCTCTCTGTCTTATCGCAAATCGCTTGCCCACAAGTTTAACTTTATACTAATAATGGTTAAACCATAAATCATGTGATGTGCGATATGCACTAATGCACTATGCCGACACGTGGCCTACCCTCATTGCATCACATCGCAAGGTATTTTGTTTAACTTGTGAAGTCATCTTAACACATAAACTCAATAATCGCCAATGCGAAATGTGCACTATGCCGACACGTGGCCGTTCTCCTCATCGCATCGCAAGAAATATAACTTACCCAGCGAAGTCTTAACGTTATCTGCTAAATTTGCGATGTACGAAATTGCAATTTGCCGTCCACCATCGATCTGCGCCCAAATATAATGGTTCTCAATGCTCGCCCTTCTCCGACGACACGTAGTCTTCTCTTCATCACATCGCAAGTTATTTTGTTTAGCTTGCGATGTCATCTTGACCGTCAATCTCTTCCCCTTCAGATATACGATTTGATCATGACCATCCGCTCACCTTCACGCGGATTTTCTTGGTCTCTTCCACCTGCATTGATCTCTGCTAATGGAATCATGTTTCAATAATACATTTTCTACCATACTTCATCTATGTGAAGTTCATAGGAACTTCGTCCTCTCACTCCCACTCACACAGTCTATTAAATTACAGAAAGAACACACAAATAGATTAAGAATTTGAAATAAACAACACACAAATATTGTAAGTTCCAGTTTATCCTGGATACTTAAAAACACACAAATTTCATTATTGTTCGAGCTCGAATACAGGCTAAGGCCACTCTGGCCTAAATCACAAATTTCGCCCTCAAGCTACATCTCTGCTATCTAAACATACAGTCTCACATTTATAAAGAAATTTCAATCAAGTGGATCATCTAAGATCCACGAGTTCTTCACCCACAATCTCTTAACTAAACCCCTAAATCTCTTTGTTTGATTACATGGTAGATAATTACAATTAATTAAGTCTTCTAGAGACTTATCGCTTCCATCATTTCAGCTTTTTTTCACAGAAATTTTCCCCCATTTACAAATGGTTGTTGACGTCTCGTCTTTCACAGCATTGAATTTGAATTATAATTAAGGTGCTCTGATGCTCATGCGTCACTTGGCACCAAGGAATACCTATGGCATTCTCTTTAGTATCTAAGGCTCTTTCTCTTACCATTCATTTATATTTTTATGTGTCTCCTTAGTGGGACACATGTTCCTTGAAATGATTCTACTTTAAGGATCTAGTTCGAATTGACTAGTATCTCCAACCCACACTATTACTCTAATATTTACTAAAATACGAACTTTTAAATCTAACATTTGAGGGTGTTTAAGTTCTTTTGAGGTTGTTTATAGTAGTTATCATTTTGACAATTTCAAGACTACCCCCTCAAACCCAAGAGCCAACTTGAGGCCTAAAATGGGGAGGATATTGTCCTCCATAGGGTGCCTGAACATAGTTCTGCATACAACAGTCTCAAGGATACAAAACATTGCAATTGGGAACTTCTAATTAATTAGTCTCTATTAAGCACATAAATGAAAATTTTATGGGCTAATGTAAGCAGGTGGGCTAACTTTCCATGCTTTCTCTCAAAAAATGTTCCGCCAATTTCCATTTTTCTTCTAGAAATGATTCACCCAAAATTTAAAGCATAAAATGAATTTACCTTAAAAATAACCAACATTTCATAGAGACCATAAAACATCATTAGAAATTTGTGTTGAGATTTTGTGTATTTGGGGTAACATGAGTTGTGCTCTAGCTCCCAAACTTTGTGGAGGGGCTAAAGTGTTGAGATTTTGTGTATTTGGGGTAGCATCAGTTGTGTTCTAGCTCCCAAACTTTGTGGAGGGACTAGAGTACACTAGATCTACAAGACCCAGAAATGGATTTGGGAAATTTCATCTGGTTTAAGAGATATTAAATTAATTAATTATTTTAATGTATTTTAACAAAATAATTAAAGTGAATTTAATTAAACATGTGATGAAATTATCTTAAGTTACACGGATCAAGTTTTAATCTTAGCCATTGATTAAAGATTTAATCTTGGCCGTTGATTTGTCAACGAGAAAAGTATAAAGGAAAGGCTTGGGGTCATTTGTAAAATATACATGGAGGCAGAGCACTGAAGCTAAGCTGAGATTCTAGGGCGGGGTTGCTAAGAATTCTCAGAAGTGTTTCAGTTGCAGAGAGGGGAATTTAGACCAAGGGGATGATCTGATCTCGGGGTCTAGAATACATAAGAAGCAGATGAGAGATCAACAAGGATAGCGTAGAGAAAGGCAGCAACGGCAACAACAGACGGCAGCAGCAGCAATAGACGATAGCAACAACAGCAGCAGACGGCAGCGCCAGAAGATAGCAACAGCAGTAGATGACAGCAGTAACAACAACAGACGACAGCAGCAACAACAATGTCTTTCAGGGGCAACGTTGAGGTTTTTAGGCCTAGATCTGGCTGATTTCTATAAATCCCGTTTGAGGGTGTGGATCATTCAGTATTTTTGGTCTTAGATCAGCCAGGAGCTACAGATCTAGAGTTTTCTCTGTAGGGTTTTCCAGATCTGGAAACCAAAGTTGTGTATTCAGAAATATTCTTAATAATAGAACCCTCCAACAGCCGGAGACCGGTTTTATCACATTGGGTTTTACCGGGGACAGTTTGTCCAGAAATAACTGTGTCACTGTGTCTATGTGTGCATATGCTTATTCTAGATCTGAATTGGTAGATATATGTTATGTGTTTTGCTTTGATGTTAACTTGAATTTATTCAGTTAATAACTTGTATAAGTAGGAGAAGCTTAACCAGATTAATAGTAATAATTTCTACATAAGAATTAAGATTCATAAATTTCTACATGGTATCAGAGCAGCAATTGTAGATATGAAGGGGTAGCGCAGTTGACAGGAAGGGAAAATCTGACATGAACCAAGGGAAAGGTTCATGCAACCAAAAGGACTAACGCAGTCCTCCAAAGCATGCAAAAATGCAGAGGGAACATGACATGAAAGTGTTGGCATCAAGACTAGAGGAGGATATTGCATGTGTGTCAAGCACACCTCCTCTTGATGTTTGGTATATTGACAGTGGAGAATTTGCTCACATGACGGGGGTTCGAGAATGTTTTTCGAGCTATCAAGAGGATCAGATGAATTTCCAAATAACTATGGGAAACAAAGGAAAATGTACCCCCATCGGGAGAGGTACTGTAACTTTTCAGACGAAATATGGCCACAAGATTCAAGCTACGAATATTCTTTATGTACAAGGGTTGGGGATGAACTTACTCTCGGTGTTTCAACTTCAGAACAAGGGATATGATGTATACTTTATTCAAGACAAAGTATATGTCAAACATCCTAACTGGAGTAAAAGGCACAAATTGGAGTAAGGAGTCACAAGCTGTATAAGCTTCAGCTTGAATCTCTGGTGGCCCTGATCGACAGTATAAACGATAGAGATCTAAATGAGTTATGGCACAGAAGGAAGGGGCATCTACGTCATGGAGCCTTGGGGATTCTCAAAAATACTGTCATAGGGGCTCCTGAAATCAACACAAAAAAACGATGTTTGCAGAGGATGCGTACTAGGGAAGTACGCTAAGGCAACATTTCCAAGAAGCAACAACAGAGCTAAAGGTGTATTAGAGTTAATACACTATGACATTTGTGGGCTGATGTCTACAACAACTCTCAGTGGGGCAAAATATTTTGCCACCTTCATTGATGATTATTCTAGGAAAACTTGGATCTAATTTCTGAAGACTAAAGATGAAGTCTTTAATCGGTTTAAAGATTTCAAAGCATTGGTGGAGAACTCTACAGGAAAGAAAATCAAGAATTTAAGGTCAGATAACAGTGGAGAATATATCGATAAAGACTTCACAAATTTTTGTGCGCAGGAAGGCATCAAGAGAGAGTGGAAAACTCCCTATAATCCAGAAAAATGGAGTTGCAGAACAGAAGAATCAGACCATAATAGAAGCTTCAAGGGCAATGCTGTACGACCAGGAAATGCCCAAATTCTTATGGGTAGAGACCTGCAACACAATAGTCTATATTCAGAACAGAGTTCCAAATAGGGCTTTGGGGAAGGTGACTCCTGAAAGTGTGTTCACAGGCAGCAAGCCTAAAGTGAGCAACATCAGGATATTTGACAACATAGCATACTGCCATGTTCCAAAGGAAAAGAGGAAGAAACTGGATCAAACTGGAGAAAAGGGTTTGCTGATGGGCTACAATGAGAATGCAAAGGCATACCGCATCTATATTCTAGAGAGCAGGAAAGTCGTGGTAAGAAGGGATGTAAAATTCCTTGAATAAAGAGCCTTTTGGAAATCCCGAGAGATGGCCACAGATACGCAGATTGAGGAATATTCCCTGGTACAACCTGAACGACCTCTGGAGGAGGGGTCTAGTGCCTCTCCTAGGCACAATTGTTCTGAAGGAAGCTCCTCCGACGAAGGACATGAGGAAGAACAAGTGAGACCACCCACCACTGATGGGAGATCGAGCAGAGAACTCCAACAGATTCTTAGAGATGAAGAAGGATTTGTTGGACACCTAGAGAACGGAAGAGGATAAGGAAACAACCTGATAGATATCAGGCATTGGTAGCTCAGGTTGGAGAGCCCTCTACCTTTCGGGAAGCAGCTCAGCATCAGGTATGGGTAGATGCCACGGTGGAGGAGTATAGCTCCATCATGACAAATGATTTTTGGGAAGTAGTCTCTAGACCACAGGACAGATCTGTTGTAGGATCTAGGTGGATCTACAAGATCAAATATGCTGCAGAGGGTAGCATAGAGAAATTCAAAGAAAGATTTATAGCAAAGGGGTATGCCCAAAAAGAAGGCATTGACTATGAAGAAACCTCTGCGCCTGTAGCACGGTACACTTCTATCAAATCCATAATCTCTTTGGCAGCGTAGATGGGATGGGAGATTCACCAAATGGATGTCAAGACTGTGTTCTTGAACGATGTGATAGAGGAAGAAGTGTACATAGAGTAGCCAGAGGGCTTCAAGACACATGAGTAGAAGACTCATGTTTGCAGACTTAAGAAAGCCTTGTATGGCTTGAAACAAGATTCCCTGGCATGTTATGGTCAGATTGATGGCTACTTGCAGTAGATGGGGTTCGTCAAGAGTGACGCAGATCCCAACTTATACTACTTGAGTGTAGGAGATGAGCCACTTATTCTTGTTTTGTATTTGGATGACCTGTTTTTTACTGGGTCATCCAAGCTCATCATGGACTACAAGGAGAATCTATCAACAGAATTTGACATGAAGGACCTAGGACAGATGCACTATTTTCTTGGGTTAGAAGTTTGGCAGCATGAAGGGGAAATCTTCCTAGGGTAAGGAAGATACACGACAGAGATTCTAAAAAGATTCCATATGGAAGACTGTAGACCCATGGCCACACCAATGATCACTAATTGGAAGAAGATAGACACATCAGAGGATGATGAGGCTGATCCCACCTTGTACAGACAACTCATCAGGTCATTGATGTATCTGGTCAATACAAGACCAGACATCTGCTATGCAGTGAATACCCTCAGTTAGTTCATGGTGGAACCAAGGAGGGCTCACTGGGCAGCAGCTAAACATATTCTCAGATACTTGAGAGGGGCAATCAAGTATGGGCTAAAGTACACGAAGGAAAATGAAATTCAGTTAAGTGGGTTCACAGATGTAGACTAGGCTGAAAGCATAGTAGATTGGAAAAGTACCAGCAGGTAATGTTTCAGTCTCAGATCAGGAATGACCTCCTGGTGTAGCAGGAAACAAAGTCAGTAGCACTGATTTCAACCGAGGCAGAGCACATGGCAGCAAGCACGATTTCGTGTGAGGCCATATGGGTCCGCAAATTAATTTTGAACCTACTTAAGAAACAAATAGAGCCGACCAAGATCATGTGTGATAATCAGAGTTGCATCAAGCTCTCTGAGAATCCTGTGTTTCATGACCGGTCGAAGCACATTGACATTCGGTGTCACTTTATCCAAGACTATGTTTAGAAGGGAGCAGTACAGTTACGATACACTCCTACAGGTGAACAAGTAGCAAACCTCACTTACTTTAGAGAGAAGATGGGAATGATCGAAAACCCCTTCCACTAGAGGAAAGGGTGGTCTTTCGAAGAAGAGGGAGTTGCAGTACAGTGGTTGCAATGGTAGTGGCATAGTCATGGGCAGCAGTACAGAATGGCAGCAACAGTGCAGAGTTGAGTGGCAGGAGGCCAAGCTTCAACAACACAGAACCAGTGCCCAAAATCATGTAATGCATATGTGATGTATTGCTAGAGCACACCCTTGATGCTAAGAGGGAGTGTTAGAGATTTTGTTTATTTCGGGTAGCATCAGTTGTGCTCTAGCTCCCAAACTTTATGGAGGGACTAGAATGTTGAGATTTTGTGTATTTGGGGTTGCATCAGTTGTGCTTTAGCTCCCAAACTTTGTGGAGGGACTAGAGTACACTGGATCTAAAAGACCCAAAAATGGATTTGGGAAATTTCATTTGGTTTAGGAGATATTAAATTAATTAATTATTTCAATGTATTTCCTAAGTTAAAACTTAGGAAAATAAAATAAAGTGAATTTAATTAAACATGTGATGAAATTATCTTAAGTTGCACGAATCAAACTTTCTTTTAATCTTAGCCATTGATTAAAGATTTAATCTTGGTCGTTGATTTGTCAACGAGAAAAGTATAAAGGAAAGGCTTGGGGTCATTTGTAAAACATACATGGAGGCAGAGCACTGAAGCTAAGCTGAGATTCTAGGGCGGGGTTGCTAAGAATTCTTAGAAGTGTTCAGTTGCAGAGGGGAATTTAGACCAAGGGGATGATTTGATCTCGGGGTCTAGAATACACAAGAAGCAAAGAAGAGATCAGCAAGGGCAGCGCAGAGAAAGGCAACATCGACAACAACAGACGGCAGCAGCAGCAACAACAGCAGCAACAACAGACGACAAAAATAACAGCAGCAGACGATAGCAGCAGCAACAACAGACAACAACAACAGTAGCAGCAGTGTCTTTCAGGGGCAGCGTTGGGGTTTCTACACCTAGATTTGGCTGAGTTTTGTAAATCCCATTTGAGGGTGTGGATTAGTCAGTATTTTTGGTCTTAGATCAGCCAGGAGTTGCAGATCTAGAGTTTTCTCTGTAGGCTTTTCTAGATCTGGAAACTAGAGTTGTGTATTCAGAAATATTCTTAATAATATAACCCTCGAGCAGCCAGATACCGATTTTCCCACATTGGGTTTTTCCGGGGACAGTTTATCTAGAAATAACTATGTCATTGTGTTTATGTGTGCATATGCTTATTCTAGATTTGAATTGGTAGAGATCTATTATGTGTTTTGCTTTGATGTTAACTTGAATTTATTCAGTTAATAACTTGTATAAGTAGGAGAAGCTTAGCCAGATTAACAATAATAATTTCTGCATAAGAATTAAGATTCAGAAATTTCTACAATTTGAATATTTTTACAAAAATATCACCAAACATTTTACATTTTGCATATGAGTGATTAACAAGATTCACCAAGGTTTCTAAACTTAAGATAAATTCCATCCTTCAACTTTTTTCCGAAACACATGTTGCAATCATTAAGGGAATTTTGAGGTTAAAAATGGGCCTTGAAGCAAAAATTGTACCAACAAAATTATTTTATAAGAATCAAGATGATGATGTCATCCCCAAGGGTAAATATTTTGGAGGGAAAATAATTTTTGTTTAATTGTATTTTAGTCTTGTCTCCTTATAGGCTTACTCAAATGTCAAGTGTAGACACTCATTGGATGTAAAATTAAATTCCACATCTAACAAGTACCCACTTTGCATACTTCTGAGTAGACCCACATTAAACAACAACAACAACCAAAAAAAATATAAAAAAATGCAGGGCAAGTTTGTTGGATGTGGAATTTAATTCTGCATCCAACGAGAATCTACATTCGAGTAAACGTACAAGGAGATATGCTAAAATTATAATAAAAAAAGTAGTTTCCTCTTTTTTTTATAACTCTTCTGCAGCACTGTTTAGTGCACGAGTGTCTCCGGTCGGAGATCTCACCCTTAGCCTCGGGGGACTTCGAGTGCCTGCCCTGGTAAGGTTTTTCTGGTTTCACCCTTAGCTTCGGGGGACTTCAAGTGCCCGCCCTAGTGAGGTTTGTTCTGAGTACACTTTTCAGTTCCAGCAGTGAAGCAGCAGCAATTTCTGAAGTATATCTGAGGAGGAGAAAGCCCTCTTGTGGCTGCGCAGAGGAAGAGGAGGAAGGACGCTGATTCTTGAAGGAGAAGGACGCTGTCTCATCTGGAGAGAGGACGCTGATCCTTGCAGGAGAGGAAGGACGCTGTCCAAGGAGGACGCAGTTCAGGATTGGCAGAGAAAACGCTGTTTTGGGAGGCAGAAGGACGCTGCCTAGCCCTAGAGTGAGGACGCTGTCCATTTCTGAAGGTAAGGGTTGCAGATCTGAAGGCTTATTGTTAGATCCAGCTTTAGGAAGGATAGATCTTGCAGATCTAGTATCGTATGTTGCGTATCCGGGGGGTTTAGCACTAGATCCACCGAGGAGGACAGATCCGAGGAGATATTGATAGATCAGGGCCCGGCATCTCAAGGAATAACACTAGATCTAGCCTCAGAGGTCAGATCCGAGGGAGATAGTTCCGCATCTAGTATAGATCCGGGTGGTTTGGCATCGATCTCGATAAAATAAAACACGCATCGTAGAAGGGAAAGACGCAGTCCGATTGGAGGCTCGTATTCACCAGAGAGACGGGCAGCTTCCGAGGAGCAAAGCACAGAGAGGGGCTCAACTGGCCGTTTCCAAGATTCTCAGTAAGGTGTTCATCTGTCTCGATATTTCGAGGCCTTGGTGCTTCACCGCTCATACCGTCACTAAAGGTGAGACAAACCAAGCCCAAGAGAGAGGGTTCGGCAGTCAGAGATTGCACCCCAAGACTGCTAGCTTCATCTCCAGAGCAGCTAGGACGCTGTCCTTATTGCAGCCATTTTATTGTATGGGAGGGTCATCACTTGCCTAGGGCAAGGATAGGTGCACTGATTCTGATTTATTTGTACTTCTCTCTATGTACTTTCTGATTAATAAAATGGCTCAATTTCTGGTATTACATGTGTCATGATTCAGTGATCTGGTTCAGCATTGCATTTTCTATATCTGTCCTGAACTAATCCCATATTATCGGTTATTCCCTCATTAATTACAAAGGGTATCAGAGCTTAGATCTGGCTCAGCCTGTGGTGCTAGCAATCTATGGCACCTAGGGGTCGCCCCACTCTCCTCGGGGGAAGCGATTCTGATTCAGAGGCAGAACAGAGAAATCCAATGGAGGCCATATTGGCAAAGTGGACGGAGAAGATGACTGAGAAGATGGATGCAAAGATGGATGCATTCATGCAGGAGGTAACGAAGAAGGTTGCAGAAGGGACGCAGAAAGAGCCCCTTAGGGCCTTTCAGGTAGGGGAAGGATCGGGAACGTCTAGTTACATACCAGATGCTATTCCCATTGTGACAGCGCAGAAGGCCGATTCCATGGACACGCGACCTACCATGCCTACTTTTCCGGTAGAGGAAGTGGAGCAAACGGCATCAAGAGATGAGGGTCCCGATCTTCATGCAGTTTGGTTTGCAGATTGGCGAAGCATGGGACAGGAATTCATGGATGCTCTCCCTTTCAATCAATATCTGCAGTTCCGAAGCGGCGGTAAGCCTCATGATCGAAATAAGGGACGGGGCTCCCACCGTGATAGTAACCGTGCAGCCAGCAAATTTCATTTGCCGATGTTTGATGGGTCACCAAAGACTACAGCCAGGTCTTGGGTGGAGAAACTAGACCTCTATTTTCAGCTTAACCAGATGCCAGAGAGGGAGGCCATTAAGATGGCCGCATTACATCTAGAGGGTGAGGCCCAGAACTGGTGGTTTCATGGGTTGACAACACTGGGGCATTCCACAGTGACTACATATGCTGAGTTCACCAGGAGGGTGGTGAAACGTTTTGATCAGAAAGACCCGGATCAGCCTTTCCTCGAGCTAACCAAGCTCAAACAGACAGGTAGTGCAGAGGCATACATCTCAGACTTTTTGAGGGTTTCAGTGATGGTACCTGACATATCAGCAGCTCGGTTGATCACGATGTTTTTGGACGGGCTGTCAGAACCACTTCGTGGTCTAGTCCGGTCAAACAAACCGGCTACACTTCAGGATGCTATCAGCAGGGCCCGTGACCTACAGGATGTGTTGCCCAGGACTCGGCCACCTTATCCCCAGAGACAGGCTTTCCAGCCTAAGGGGAAGGACACGAGGGTTCCGCCTCCCAAGGCGAATCCCGGACGAGGACAGTATGATGATGAGGCTAGGAGAGAGCTGAGACGGAAGCGATTGTGCTTCACCTACCAGGAGCCATGGGCACCAGGACACAAGTGCACAGCAGGGAAGGCACATTTCATAGAGGTCTTCTCCGAGGGCAGTGGAGAAGAGGATGAGTTGGATGATGAGGAGGTTGGAGAGTGTTATGCAGCGCAGAGTGCTTTACCACCTCCGCCACCCGATGCAGGAGAGGCATCATTTGCACCTACTGGGGGAGCTCTAGCAGCGTTACGAGGAGTCCCCAAGTATCTGACATTGCGAGTACGTGGGACAGTGCGGGGACAGTGTGTCTCAGTTCTAGTGGACAGTGGGGCCACCCACAATTTCATCGATGCCCAGATGGTAGCACGGAGAGGCATACCCACGGAGAGCTTTGATGGGTTTTCCGTTTTGGTCCCAGGAGATCAGACCATGGCTTGTGCTCGATATGTACCAGAGTTATCAGTGACGATGGGCACCTATACCTTGACTGATCACTTCTTTGTGGTGGACATTCCGGACACCAATGTGATATTGGGAGTGCAGTGGCTTATCACTCTGGGGAAGGTCACAACAGATTCGAAGGCCTTCGAAATGGAGTGGGATGATCCCAAGACGGGGAGGCATGAGAAGATCCGAGGACAGAACACATATCCGCCCCAGACAGTATCGGCACACAGCATGGAGGCGACATTCCGCAGGGGAGATATAGAGTGGGCAGTCGAGTTGCGGGCTTCAGAGGTAGTAGGTACGGGAAGGGCGGTGCACCCTGATCTACAGACTCTTCTCGACAGGTATGCAGTAGTTTTTGGAGACATTCCACCAGGACAGCCACCAGATCGGGGGTTTGAGCACACGATCGAGTTGGAGCAGGGGATACAGGCAGTGATCACCACACCGTACAGGCATCCCAAGGCCTATCGGGATGAGATAGAGCGGGCCATTCAGGAGTTGCTGGCCCTTGGACACATTCGACCCAGCACCAGTCCTTTCGCTTCTTCAGTAGTGCTGGTGAAGAAGAAGGATGGCACATTACGCATGTGCATTGATTACAGAGCTCTGAACAAGAAGACTTTGAAAAATAGGTACCCCATTCCCAGGATCGATGAGTTGATGGACGAGTTGAGAGGAGCACGATTCTTCTCAAAGATTGATTTGAGGTCCGGGTACCATCAGATACGCATGAGGGAACAGGACATTCCCAAGACTGCTTTCAAGTGTCATTATGGGCACTTTGAGTTTCTGGTTATGCCATTTGGACTGACCAATGCACCTGCCACTTTTCAGTCTTGCATGAACCATATCTTCAGGGATCATCTGAGGAAGTTCGTGCTAGTTTTCTTTGATGATATTCTCATATACAGCAGGACCTGGGAGGAGCACCTCCAGCACATTGAGACGGTTTTGCGCATTCTGGAGTAGCAGCAGTTCTTTGCCAAACTCTCCAAGTGTGAGTTTGGGTTGACAGAGATGTTGTATTTGGGACACATCATAGGAGTGGACGGAGTGCGAGTCCATGACGAGAAGATCCGGGCTATCAGGGACTGGCCAGAGCCGCGGAATGTGACAGAGTGTAGAGGGTTCATTGGTATCTGTACTTACTACAGGAAGTTCGTCAAGGGCTTCTCGCAGCTTGCTGCACCCCTCACAGAGCTGACGAGGAAGGGGGCATTCAGTTGGACGGATACCGCCCAGCGAGCTTTTGATAAGCTCAAGGAGGTGATGAGTAGTTGTCCGGTGCTGGCATTGCCCGATTTTACTCAGCCCTTTATCCTGGAGTGCGATGCATCAGGGGAAGGGATTGGAGCAGTTTTGATGCAGGAGGGTCATCCGATTGCATTCGAGAGCCGGAAGCTCCTTCCACATGAGAGACTTTATCCTATCTATGATAAGGAGATGTTGGCCATCATGCATGCATTGGCCAAATTCCGGCAGTACTTGGTAGGCGGCAGATTCAGAGTCAGGACAGATCATAACAGCCTAAAGTACTTTCTGGAGCAGAAGCAGTTACAGGAGAGGCAGCAGAAGTGGATCAGCAAGATCCAGGCCTACGATTTTGACATAGAGTATGTCAAAGGGAAGAACAATGTGGTAGCAGATGCCCTTTCCCGTAGACCAGCCACATTATCCCTCATGAGCTTGGACGCCGATTGGAAGGCTCGACTACTGGTTGAGTATTCCAAGGATAGATTTGCATGCGAGGTGTTGGATGGACAGGTAGCAGATAGCAGATACAGGGTGGCAGATGAGGTCATCTATTACAGGGATCGGATCTTCTTGACTGAGGGATCTCAGCCCAAGGAGAAGATACTCCATGCCTCTCATGATTCACCATTGGCGGGCCATCAGGGGTTCACCAAGATGTACAGGGCCATCCGGGAGAGATTTGCATGGAAGGGCCTCAAGGAGGACGTACTCCAGCATGTCAGGGAGTGCGAGGTTTGCCAGCGGAACAAAGGGGAGATGAACCATCCCGCGGGGTTGTTACAGCCGCTTCCCATTCCTGAGGGGAAGTGGGAGAGTGTCTCGATGGACTTCATCACGGGTTTGCCCACAGTGCAGGGCAAGGACTGCATCTTCGTAGTCGTTGACCGGCTAACGAAGTATGCTCACTTCTTTGCCATTTCGGCACACTACACAGCAGCACAGGTGGCAGAGTTGTTTTTCCGGGAGGTTTTCAGATTACATGGTCTACCCAAGACCATTGTTAGTGACAGGGACAGCCGCTTTATGGGTGGATTTTGGCAGGAGCTCTTTCGACTAGTAGGGACTGAGTTGACACCGAGCACCAGCTATCATCCCCAGACGGACGGGCAGACAGAGATAGTTAACAAGTGGCTGGAGGGCTACTTGCGTAACTACGTCAGTGGGCAGCAGCGAGCGTGGCTGAAATGGCTACATCTGGGCGAGTACTGCTACAACACAACCCATCATATGTCTATCGGCATGACACCATTTTATGCGTTGTATGGATATCATTCCTTGTCTTTTGTGGATGTGATGTTTGGGGTTAGCAGGGCTCCACGAGCCAAACTATGGATCCAAGAGAGCCAAGACATCCTTCGGACTCTCAAGGACAACATAGCCACCGCACAAAATCAGCAAAAATTATATGCAGACAGGGGCCGAGTGGAGAGACACTTTGAGGTAGGGGATTTGGTCTACTTGCGGTTACAGCCATACCGCCAGTCTTCACTCAAACAGAAGGGGGCAGAGAAGCTTAAGCCCCGTTTTTATGGACCATACAGGGTGATTCGTAGGATCGGACAGGTTGCATATGAGCTGGAGTTGCCCCAAGGCAGCCGGATTCATAACATTTTCCATGTATCATGCCTAAAGAAGGCACTGGGCCAGCATGTGACAGTCACCGGGGAGCTACCTCCGACAGATGATGAGGGGCACTTGGTATTACAGCCAGAGGCCATTATTGACACTAGGGAGAGACAGTTGCGTAGCAGGAAGATCAGAGAGTTCCTGGTGAGATGGAAGAATCTGCCAGATGAGGATGCCACTTGGGAGGATGAGAAGATCTTGCAGCATCCCTCACTTCAGTTGCTTGAGGACAAGCAACGTTTTGCCGGGGGAGACTGTAATATTCCCAATTAGCTTTGCTAATTGGGATATTGCGTTTTTGTGTTATTTTGCTGCTTTAGATAGGAATAATAAATAAAGTGAGAAATAAGAGGGGTCACCTCACTTTAGTCACCTCACTTTATAATAAAGTGTTCTTTTTCCTAGTAGCTTGACGTTGTAACTTAGAGAGGGGGCCTTGGGGGTCCACGCGGATATGATGGAGGAGACATAAGGTTAACCCAAGGTAAACTGCGCAGATCCAGGGTGAGTTGAGTTTTGGAGGGAGATTGGTGTTATAAAAGGAGAGGCTCTCACCTCATTTGATCATTCATGATTTGATATTCTTATTGATAGCTGGACTCTTGTATGCTTCAGCACGCCGGTTGTTTAGTCGGTCTGCAGCACTGTTTAGTGCACGAGTGTCTCCGGTCGGAGATCTCACCCTTAGCCTCGGGGGACTTCGAGTGCCTGCCCTGGTAAGGTTTTTCTGGTTTCACCCTTAGCTTCGGGGGACTTCGAGTGCCCGCCCTAGTGAGGTTTGTTCCGAGTACACTTTTCAGTTCCAGCAGTGAAGCAGCAGCAATTTCTGAAGTATATCTGAGGAGGAGAAAGCCCTCTTGTGGCTGCGCAGAGGAAGAGGAGGAAGGACGCTGATTCTGGAAGGAGAAGGACGCTGTCTCATCTGGAAGGAGGACGCTGTGCCTTTCAGGAGGGGAGGACGCTGTCCAAGGAGGACGCAGTACCAGTCTGGCAGAGAAAACGCTGTCTTGGGAGGCAGAAGGACGCTGTCTAGCCCTAGAGTGAGGACGCTGTCCATTTCTGGAGGTAAGGGTTGCAGATCTGAAGGTTTATTGCTAGATCCAGTTGTGGGAAGGATAGATCTTGCAGATCTAGTCTTGTATGTTGCAGATCTAGTATTGTATGTTGCAGATCTGGAGGTTTAGCACTAGATCCAGCTGGAGGAGTGACAGATCTGAGGAGATATTGATAGATCTAGCCCAGATCTGAAGGAATAACACTAGATCTAGCCCTAGAGGCTGTAGATCTGAGGAGATAGTTCCAGATCTAGTATAGATCTGAGGGTTTGGCATCAGATCTGATATTGGAGGACACAGATCAGGAAGGGAAGGACGCAGGTCTGATTGGAGGCTTCAGATTCATCAGGAGAGACGCAGTTCTGAGGAGCAGGCTATTGTGAGAGGGGCTCAATCAGCGTTTCCAGCATTCTGTAGCAGGTTCATCTGTCTGGAGGATTGAGGGCCTTGTGCTTCACCTGTTTCTGCGCTGTCACTAGCAGAGACAGCGTTTTCCAGTAGAGAGGGTTTGCAGTCAGAGAGATCAGCCCCAGTACCAGCGCAGTTCATCTCCAGAGCAGCTAGGACGCTGTCCTTATTGCAGCCATTTTATTGTATGGGAGGGTCATCACTTGCCTAGGGCAAGGATAGGTGCACTGATTCTGATTTATTTGTACTTCTCTCTATGTACTTTCTGATTAATAAAATGGCTCAATTTCTGGTATTACATGTGTCATGATTCAGTGATCTGGTTCAGCATTGCATTTTCTATATCTGTCTGGCATATTCCTGTTATATTACTGGTTATTCCCCTTTGGGGATATTACATCTTGCATGTGTGTCAAGCACAGCTCCTCCTAATGTTTGGTATATTGACAATGGAGCATCTGCTCACATGACGAGGGTTCGAGAATGTTTTTCGAGCTATCAAGAGGAGCAGATGAATTTCCAAATAACTATGGGAAACAAAGGAAAATGTACCCCCATCGGGAGAGGTACCGTAACTTTTCAGACGGAAGATGGCCACAAGATTCGAGCCACGAATGTTCTGCATGTACAAGGGTTGGGGATGAACTTACTCTCGGTGTCTCAACTTCAGAACAAGGGCTATGATGTATACTTTATTCAAGACAAAGTATATGTCAAACATCCTAACTAGAGTACAAAGCACAAATTGGAGTAAGGAGTCACAAGCTGTATAAGCTTCAACTTGAATCTCCGGTGGCCCTGATTGGTAGTACAGACGACAGAGATCTGAATGAGTTATGGCACAGAAGGATGGGGCATCTACATCATGGAGCCCTGGGGATTCTCAAAAATACTGTCATAGGGGCTCCTAAACTCAGCACAAAGAAAGAAGATGTTTGCAGAGGATGCGTACTAGGGAAGTACGCTAAGGCAGCGTTTCCAAGAAGCAGCAGCAGAGCCAAAGGTGGATTAGAGTTAATACACTCTGACATTTGTGGTCCGATGTCTACAACAGCTCTTAGTGGGGCAAAATATTTTTCCACCTTCATTGATGATTATTCCAGGAGAACTTGGATCTATTTTCTGAAGACCAAAGATGAAATCTTTAATCGGTTTAAAGATTTCAAAGCATTGGTGGAGAACTCTACAGGAAAGAAGATCAAGAAGTTAAGGTCAGATAATGGTGGAGAATATATCGATAAGACTTCACAAATTTTTGTGCGCAGGAAGGCATCAAGAGAGAGTGGACAGCTTCCTACAATCCAGAACAAAATGCAGTTGCAGAACGGAAGAATCGGACCATAATAGATACTGCAAGGGCAATGTTGTACGACCAGGAAATGCCCAAATTCTTATGGGCAGAGGCCTGCAACACAATAGTTTATATTCAAAACAGAGTTCCAAATAGGTCTTTGGGGAAGGTGACTCCCGAAAGTCTGTTCACAGGCAGCAAGCCTAAAGTGAGCCACATCAGGATATTCGACAGTGTAGCATACTGCCATGTTCCAGAGGAAAAGAGGAAGAAACTGGATCAAACTGCAGAAAAGGGTTTTCTGATGGGCTATAGTGAGAAAGCAAAGGCATACCGCGTCTATATTCCAGAGAGCAAGAAAGTCGTGGTAAGAAGGGATGTAAAATTCCTTGAAGAAAGAGCCTTTAGGAAATCTCGAGAGATGGCCACAGATATACAGATTGAGGAAGATCCACTAGTACAGCCTCAACGACCTCTAGAGGAGAGGTCCAATGCCTCTCCTAGGCACAATTGTTCTGAAGGAAGCTCCTCTGACGAAGAACAGGAGGAAGAACAAGTGAGACCACCCACCACTAATGGGAGACCAAGCAGAGAACTCCAACAGATTCTTAGAGATGCAGAAGGATTTGTTGGAACACCTAGAGAAGGGAAGAGGATAAGGAAACAACCTAACAGATATCAGGCACTGGTAGCTCAGATTGGAGAGCCCTCTACCTTTCGGGAAGCAGCTTAGCATTAGGTATGGGTAGATGCCATGGTGGAGGAGTATAGCTCCATCATGACAAATGATGTCTGGGAAGTAGTCCCTAGATCACAGGACAGATCTGTTGTAGGATCCAGGTGGATCTAACAGATCAAATATGTTGCAGATGGTAGCATAGAGAAATTCAAAGAAAGATTTGTAGCAAAGGGATATGCCCAGAAAGAAGGTATTGACTATGAAGAAACCTTTGCTCCTGTAGCACGGTACACTTCTATCAGATCCATCATCTCTTTGGCAGCGCAGATAGGATGGGAGATTCGCCAGATGAATGTCAAGACTATGTTCTTGAATGGTGTGATAGAGGGAGAAGTGTACATAGAGCAGCCAGAGGGCTTCGAGACACATGAGCAGAAGACTCATGTTTGCAGACTTAAGAAAGCCTTGTATGGCTTGAAACAAGCCCCCAGGGCATGGTATGGTCGGATTGATGGCTACTTGCAGAAGATGGGGTTCGTCAAGAGTGACGCAAATCCCAACTTATACTACTTGAGAGTAGGAGATGAGCCACTTATTCTTTTTTTGTATGTGGATGACTTGTTTTTGACTGGGTCATCCAAGCTCATCATGGACTGCAAAGAGAATCTGGCAACAAAATTTGACATGAAGGACCTGGGACGGATGCATTATTTTCTTGGGTTAGAAGTTTGGCAGCATGAAGGGCAAATCTTCCTAGGGCAAGGAAGATACACGACAGAGATTCTGAAAATATTCCATATGGAAGATTGTAGACCCATGGCCACGCCAATGATCACTAACTAGAAGAAGATAGACACGTTAGAGGATGATGAGGTAGATCCCACCTTGTATAGGCATCTGCTATTCATTGGGTCATTGATGTATCTAGTCAATACAAGACCAGACATCTGCTATTTGGGGTAGCATCAGTTGTGCTCTAGCTCCCAAGCTTTGTGGAGGGACTAGAGTAAACTAGATCTACAAGACCCAGAAATGGATTTGGGAAATTTCATCTGGTTTAGGAAATATTAAATTAATTAATTATTTTAATGTATTTCCTAAGTTAAAACTTAGGAAAATAAAATAATTAAAGTGAATTTAATTAAACATGTGATGAAATTATCTTAAGTCACACGGATCAAGCTTTCTTTTAATCTTAGACATTGATTAAAGATTTAATGTTGGTCGTTGATTTGTCAACAAGAAAAGTATAAAGAAAAGGCTTGGGGTCATTTGTAAAACACACATGGAGGCAGAGCACTGAAGCTAAGCTGAGATTCTAGGGCAAGGTTGCTAAGAATTCTCAGAATTGTTTCAGTTGTAGAGAGGGGAATTTAGACCAAGGGGAAGATCTGATCCCGGGGTCTAGAATACACAAGAAGCAGAGAAGAGATCAGCAAGGACAGCGTAGAGAAAGGTAGCAGCAGCAGTGTCTTTCAGGGGCAGCGCTGGGGTTTCTAGGCCTAGATCTCGCTGAGTTTTGTAAATCCCGTTTGAGGGTGTGGATCAGTCAGCATTTTTAGTCTTAGATCAGCCAGGAGCTGCAGATCTAGAGTTTTCTCTGTAGGTTTTTCCAGATCTGGAAACCAGAGTTGTGTATTCAGAAATATTCTTAATAATAGAACCCTCCAGCAGCCAGAGACCGGTTTTCCCACATTGGGTTTTTCCGGGGACAGTTTGTCCAGAAATAACTGCGTCACTGTGTCTATGTGTGCATATGCTTATTCTAGATCTGAATTGGTAGAGATCTGTTATGTGTTCTTCTTTGATGTTAACTTGAATTTATTCAGTTAATAACTTGTATAAGTAGGAGAAGCTTAACCAGATAATAATTTCTGCATAAGAATTAAGATTCAGAAATTTCTACACTTACTTCCATGTATCTCCTCTACATGTCCATGCCACCCCACCTCCGTGGTTCATGAGCACTCATGGCTACATCATCTACCACAGCTGCCTTGGAAGAAGATGCTTCCTTATCCTTTTTCTTTTCTGGACAATGGTTGGAAAAATGTCCCATTTCGCCACACTAGAAGCACTTGATCTTTGAAAGATCCTTCTTCTTCTTCGGCTGCTTCTTTGATGCCAAGGCTGCATCTTCCTCCTCTTCCTTCTTTACTTTGCTCAACCCAGGGCTGTGTTGCTTCTTGGTAAATCTGCGTAGTTCTTCTTGCCGTAGGATTGACCACAAGTTGTCCCAATCTGGGAGGTTCGCTCTACCCAAGATACTTTGGACAAAGGTTTCCAACTCATCCATGACTGCATTGAGGGCAGTCCTGAATATCACTGCATCATCTACGGTTGCACCCATTGCAGTCAGTTGATCCCTTATTGACTGCAATCTAAAGAGGAAATGCTCGATGTCTTCTCCCTTGGTCATCATGAATGACCTCATTTGGGCCTCCAACAACATCTTTCTTTGGACTGATTTTCCCTCATATAGGAAATTCAAGGCCTTCCACATCTCATTAGTTGTCCTCTTTTCAACTATGTGTGGCACAATATGATCCTTGATACTATTCATTATCAGCCACTTGGCATGCCCAGCAGCTTCTCGATGCTTCCGTACGAGATCCACATCTGTTGGTGTGGCCAGAATCTGCTCTGCATGGTCTCTCGGACCGTATGCCTCAAGGACAATCAGGATCCTTGCTTTCCACACCAAAAAGTTTGAGAGGCCCTCTAGCCTATCTTGATCACGCAGTCCATGAGGAGCCATCTGCTCAGAATGTGTCAGAGCTCCTCCTCTCTATACTAGAGATTTGGATCTAGCGTCCTTTACGAATTGGGCACCCTCTACTCCCTCTAACACTTGATTTCCCTCCTTGGAAATCTACCAAATCAACTATGATTCAGCGTCTTCTTTGATCCTCTAATCAAACTGCAAGTTTCCTTTGGAAATAAACTCTCTGAGAAGTTGATCTCCTCCCAATATTTGTCACTTGTGCTAAGGCTAAAAATCTGAAAACTTCAGAAATTTAACCCCACTAGCTCTTCTGAATTTCTGCTGCTTTTCTGCAGTCTTTTCTGGAACTGACAGATTCAGATCTGAATCACACTGGCTGGCTTCAGACCCAACCAGCGTTGTTTCTAAGCTGCCTCTACGCAGTAATTGCGTGGGCTTGCTAGGACATAGCGTTGGACAGTGTCACCCTTCCCTCTGCGTGAATATGCTCCTGAAAACTGCATTGTCCCTTCAGATTTGCTTCTTTGCTGCCTTTCCAGCTGCTTTCTACAGCTAGATCCTTCAGATTCTTCAACTGGTGACTCTTCTAGATCTGCAATTTCTCTGGTACCATGTAGAAATTTCTGAATCCTTATACTTATGCAGAAATTATTACTGTTAATCCGGTTACGCTCCTCCTACTTAAACAAGTTATCAACTGAATAAATTCAAGTTAACATCGAAGCAAAACACATAACATATCTCTACCAATTCAGATCTAGAATAAGCACATGCACACATAGACAAAGTGACACAGTTATTTCTTGACAAACTGTCCCAGAAAAACCCAATGTGGGAAAACCGGTCTCTAGTTGCTGGAGGGTTTTATTATTAAGAATATTTTTGAATACACAACTCTGGGTTCCAGATCTGGAAACCCGACAGAGAAAACTCTAGATCTACACCTCCTCACTGATCTAGGGCCAAAAATACTAACTAATTCACACCCTCAAACGGGATTTACAGAACTCAGCCAGATCTAGGCCTAAAAACTCCAGCGCTACCCCTAAAAGGCTCTACGTAAGCCTCTAAAGCGCCTAACAGGCTCAGCGTCAGCCTTGGATGGCTTCCAAACCCTCAGCACTGCCTTTGGAAGGGACTGCGTTACCCCAGAATGGGTGACGCAGTCACTACGCTGCCCTTGAAGGGTCTCTGCGCAACCCCTGAAGGGTTTCCTGAAAAATGGCACTGTCCCTGTTGTTGTTGCCTTCCTTTGCATTGTACTTGAGCTGATCTCTTCTCTGCCTCTTGTATTCTAGACCCTGGGATCAGATCATCCCCTTGGTCTAAATTCCCCTCTCTGCAACTGAAACACTTCTGAGTATTCTTAGCAACCCCATCCTAGAATCTCAGCTTAGCTTCAGTGCTCTGCCTCTGTGTATCTTTACAAATGACCCCAAGCCTTTCCTTTATACTTTTCTCGTTGACAAATCAATGGCCAAGATTAAAAGAAAACTTGATCCGCGTGATTTAAGACAATTTCATCACATGTTTAATTAAATTCACTTTAATTATTTTATTTTCCTAAGGTTTAACTTAGGAAATACATTAAAATAATTGATTAATTTAATATCTTCTAAACCAGATGAAATTTCCCAAATCCATTTCTGGGTCTTGTAGATCAGGTGAACTCAAGTCCTTCCTCAAAATTTGGGACCTAGAGCACAACTAATGCTACCCCAAATACACAAAATCTCAACAGTATATTCTTATAGGACTTACCTACATTCTAATTATTGCATTTTAATCCATTACTATATGAAGGAACCCCCTTACAATGACATTTCTAAACCATTCCATGAATGTATATCAAAGATAACTTACAAAAACAAATTTGATGCAAATCAATAAAGCAACTTTAAAGATTCATACATCAGGTTATTCTCATATAAATCCACAAGGCACTAGCAACGTACCAGCATCCTCAATCTGAACTCTTCAGTGCGGTAGGGTGACAGGAGTTTATTTCTCTAGAAAAAAAAAAATCAAATACCTACATAAATGAACTTCATAGAGTATCTTGTCTTTTACTCTAGAGGTTTCATTGTCTCTAGGGCGCAATTTTTAATTCCACTACCCATTTTTCTTATAGGGATGTTTGATGGTTACACAAATTAGAGGATTTCGAGGCAATGTTAATTTGAGAATGTGAGCAATTATTATATGAGGAGAAATAAAGTGTCATTCTCTTTACAACAAAACTCTTAATTTATTTTTCTTGAAATCATAGGATTTCTCTATGCTATGCATGTACTTTGGTTGGAGGATTCTTCCTTCTATTGTTGGTTTGCATGCGTGTAGGATGTGGTTCATCCCTTCCCTACTGTCAGTGTTTTGCATGCATGTAGGAGGTGGTTCATCCTTTCCCTACATATGGTTATGATATGTGTTTGTATGATGTGGTTCATCGTTTCCCTACATGTGATTGTGATGTGTGTTTGTAGGATGTGGTTCATCCTTTCCCTACATCTGATTATGTGCGAGATGTGATATATTCTTTCCTTGTTGGTGTTCCTGCATCATCCTACCCATGTAGTCCGGGACTCGTGGGAATTACCTCTCATCTGGCCAATAAGTTGGGAAATGAGGATAGCGACCTTAGCACTACCGATGGACGCATCGTGTACTGTCGTACTCCCTATGCTAGGATGCATGCTGTTTATCTACTTGATCTGGGATCAATTGAGGTTCTACCTCCGGACTGACTTTTGTCAGTGGAGAGTGGCAAGGTCTTGTGACTCACTCTCGATCAATTCTTCTTTATTATTCACATCAATGTTCAACAGAGCAGACTGTGATGGTTCAGGATGACAGAGATGGTTCATAGGATGGCATGATAATCTATGGCAGTAGATGGATTAGCAGGTGAAATTCTCCCTAGTTGAGAGGGAGTGTTAAAATTGGTAACTAGGGCCAAATTCCACTTTGGTCTGCTCAGTTGATGGAGATAATCATTCCATTGAATTCTTCTTTTCGAGATAACCAAAATCGATCTAAAGATCGTCAAATTTGATCAAGGAAAACATTTGTTTACTCAAAAATAAATTTTAAAAATCGTGACTTTGTTTAGGCGGGAAAAATCGAAAATTTGAATTTTGAATTTTCCTCCAAAAGTTAAGGTCGGTTTCACCAAATCATCATGTCTAAATTGTATATAAGGGATCTCTCCTCATCCCATTTGGAATGCATCGAAACTCTTGGGCTCTCTGAGATAGCGAAGCATAGAAGGGCAATTTATGTACTGTTATAAGGGTTTGATCTATGGCTGAGGCAGCGGTGGTCTTCAAGGAAGTCAAAGGAAGGTAAGCTGCTGGATTATCTTATGTTCTAGGGCCGAATCTACCACAAATGGATAGCTGCAGGTAAGGAGTATTCTGTTTGGGTTATCTCTCCACTGCTCACTCATACTTTAGAAGGCTCAAGCTATTTCTGGGCTATTTTCTAAAGGAGGAACCCTCTCCTTATGAGGACGCATCACTGTCCTCCTATTTCTGTTAGGGCTGCTGCATATATCTCTTGGAAAGGAGGCCGAGATGCCCAGCATGGTCAAGGTCTCATCCAAGTCATAGCTCCTTACCTCTTAAGGCAAGCCGCAGTCATGAAGACGTGTTTTTGGATGGTTTTCGGTATCTCTTGTGCAGCCCTAACCAGTTTCAGATCTTCAGATTGTCAAGTCAGGCTTGACTTCAAACCATTGTACTTTCCTCTCTCTCTCTGCTGAACATTGATGAATTATAATAAGAAGGTTTGATCAAGGGTTTTCCCCATCTTGGGGTTTTTCCCTGGCTTGTGCCATATTCTCGTGTCTTTCTATCTTGGCTTGTCTTCAACATCTATCATTTATGTTCTTTCATTAGTTACTGTCATATAATGTTTTGTGAGATTGCTAATGGATTAAAGGGCATATGGTTGAATGAAGTATCTAACCTAAGCAAAGAACATGTTCTAAAATTAACATTGCATTTTAATTTTTTCTTGTATATAATTTCTTGGGGATTTTATTTTATTTTTGTATATATTGGTTTTTTTGGGGAAATTTTATTTTTATTTGTACAGGTGAAATCTCTCAAGGGATCAAATAAAGGAGTAAGCTTTTGAAGTTTCCAACCCTTAAAAACCCTAGACCTCTAAGCTTTTTGAGCCCATTTTTGCAGGTTGCTTATTTTCAAATTGAGGAAGAAACCCATTTTTTAAGGCCCTGGCCCTGGCCCTTACCCAACCTAAAAGGCTAGTGTTTGGCACCTATTTTGCAAGCATTAAGAAGGCCACAATCCCTACAAGGGCTAGATCTCATTGCAAATAGGGGTTTTTTCAAGGGATTGGCATTTTATCTCTAATAATTTGGGGTTGTGAATGAGTAGATTATTGTTCATTGTTGCTGCTGTTTTATGCAGAATTCAGATCATACCTAAGGCTGAAAATTCAGAGAGTTAATATCCAGGGAACATCTAGGAAATAAGTGAAATTTCTGAATTGTTCGTTTTTCAATCTTTCTACAGGGAGTTTGTTCCCCACACTTGGGATGCATCACCGTGTAACCACTAACATCAATATTATATTAACAAACTCTATATAATGTGTATATATATAAGTGACACACCCTCCTCCCTCCACCAAATTTCAAAACTAGTGCACTTGCTCCACCTTTCGCATGCACACACTAGCTATGTTTTCTTGAGAAAATATTGCTTATATTATACCAAAAATAAACACATACAAATAGAGAATCGATTACCTTTCTGCACCCAGTGCTGCAATAAAGGTCTGACTCTGCATACATAGAAGCACTCTGTCTAGCTAGATAATAGGGAATCTCATCTTACCAAAAATTACCAAGTTAGGGACCATTTAGTGAAATGTACAATAGATAGTGGGATCATGAACAACTTGGACTCAAAGGACCTGTTCACATCCTTCAAACTGCCTGCACAGTCTCCACCCTGACTATATAATCATGGGTGGATCAAAGTTCAAACCAATGGGAAACCTACCAATGTGGATTATATTTGTAATGTCATTTTGCCATTTTAAATTCAAGGATGAGAAAAGGAGGAATATCCCTTGGGGCTATCTTAATTAAGACACTTCGACCCTTCATTCACCCACTTTGGGTGACTACTCAATATCTGTCACTTTTCCACTTAACATACGAGGCTTTTCTGATATATCAATGTTTGATTGTCGTTTGTCATTTCGTTCAGGACCCTTGGATCATTAATTTCCTCTAGTCCACACTAAAACTTTTAGGTATTTCCTTTTTCACCATCATTCTACCTTTTGACTGGCCTGTACCATAAATCATTTTACTCTCTTTTTAGTGTTTTTGCAAAGAAGAAGGGTCCAGACTCCAGACATTATTTCTTTCATAACTAAAACTAAAATGCTTTCATAAAATGTAGGTGACACGACCAATGTCTTAAACTTGGAAAACTTACGTCCATGCAGAAACGAAAATCATAAGAAAACCAATTTGCATGTATTCTTTGCACTATTTCGACATAAAACAAGATATAGAGAGAGAAATTTAAACAACGATGATTCTTTCTACTGGGCTCGGGCTTACCTGTAATTTGCTTAGCCAGTGTTGTGTTAAACTCACAAAATCTTCACAAACACCTGTACCATCATTTCTAGGAAGTGTCCTGTCTGTGATCTCATCAGTTCCCTGTACAGGTCTCAATAGTTTACTACATTAAATTAGCCAAAAGCAAGAAAGTCTGTATGTCTTATAGAAACAACAAACCAAATATATCAAAAAAATACTGTCAATATATAATCCGTAAATACTAAATAGTAAAAACAACGTACAGAAGAAGGAGACATTGGGAATAGCAACAAGTTAAATGAGATATATTGAGCTAAGTTACCAGGATTTGGATACGGATATGGATCCGGAAACGGATTCGCTAGATTTTTTTTTAATCCAGGATTCGGATATGGCAAGGATACGTCAAGTACAAAAAAATATAACAATATTTTTTAAATTAAAAAAATAAAAATAAAAATAAATAAAATAAAATAAAAATTTAGACTTCAAATACCATTTAAACCCAAAAAAGGCAAACATTATAACAGAGTCCTCTACTCCCATTTACATTATAATAGAGCCCAAATATTATAATAGAGTCATCATGTCCAAGAAGGAAAACATTATAACAGAGTCCACTACTCCCATTTATTTTTCCAACTTGTAATCTGAAATATCTCAAACCAAGCAACTTTAGAAAAAGGACAGGAAACAAATAGATGATCCACAGATTCGTCCCTGGTTTTGCACACTATACATCTTCAAGGACGTTGCCTGTTTCTCTTTTGGCAATTATCCCAAGTTATCCCTAGTTTGGACTTTGTAACTGCTAAATTAAGGGTCACCGCCGAGATCTTTTCTTCATCAAACCTTTGTCCATCTTTGCCTTGTACCCCAATTTTGTAGTTTACTTTCCAGACCCCTGGTCTTTGGACCACTTGATTTAAATCTTCGAGATCAGAAAGTTTTATGGCACTGACTTTTAGGCTTCAAGCAAAATGATTCCATTCCCATTGTTAGGATACATTTTCTGCCAGCTTCTAGCCCCAAGACCAAACATTTCTGCCATCATTTGAAGGTCCATCTTCCAAAGAATAAATTCCTAAGAGATGGTCTCTTATCAGCTCCTGAGTCATTCTGTAATATCCATCATCTTCCAACTTCCAGACCTGAGACCGAATATTTCTTCCATCATTTGAAGTTCTGTCTTCAGAAGAATAAATTCTGAGGTGATGGTTCTCTCTTATCGACTCCTTGCATAGTCTAGAATTGCCTTTGCAGCCAATATAGGGGTATTAGTCTATTCTCACACTCTGCTCTTTCCAATCTTCCATGCTGTCCATTTACCAGCAAAAGGGAGAGCTTTCGCCAGGGCCTTTTACATCCAATTTTGAATTAAGCCCAAAAAAAACCTAAAACTAAATTCAAACAAGTAAAAATTGCGTTGAACACATTAAAATCCAGAATTTACAAGGGAACTGTTTCCAGGGCAAGGGATCCATTTCCAGCAAACAGAAATTCGCCATGTGGCTGTTCTTGGACGTATCTAGGCGGATCCGGATCAGATCCGTGGATCCTGGACCCCAAGGTGATGGATCCGGTAACATAGATATTGAGGTAAAGGTGAAAAATAATACCACAATACTGAAAAGATTCAAGAGTGACTAGTGGTGAAGTGCATAAAAAGTTTATCCAGATACATTTAAAAACCTTTACCAACACATTCTTAAGACATTGAAGCATATTATTGGCATCATAACTAAAAGAACAATTGAAAATCTGTAAACAGAAAGTGATCACAACCTTTCTGATTTGCAAAGTAAAAGTGGAGCACATAAAAAAACATATCAAGATATACTGAAGAATGTCAAGCAAAATATTTGAAGACAAGCTGAAGCATACAATTGGCATAGCAACTCTAAGATCAGTTGCAAAGCCACAAAAGGAAAGTTGTCATAAACAATCTAAGACATGGACATTTTAATTTTTTCCATGATTCTCTTTGTAAGTAGTTAATAACAAGCTCGATACCAAAGTAAGTCCCTGTAGCCAATAAAGATGCAAAATCTCTACTACCATAAAATAGTTTACTATAAGAAATCAATGAATCATTCATCTGATAGTGCAACCACTTCACCCACATAGTAGATACTTTAAATGTAGGCTATAACAGAGAAAAGTAAGTTCCTTTTATCCAAGAGGTGCAGAATTTCATAAAGTCACACTCAACAATATATATTGACACGTCAAAAAATACAAAAAATGACTAGTCTAAATATACATTTTTACATTCAACTAGTTAAAACTTTGAACACGTATTATGATATTCTATAAACGATTTAAGGAAAGAAGCCTTGTTAGCCCTGTTACCGCTCAAACTAGCAAGGGTCCTAGGAGGGGATCCTATAGAGAAACTACTAGGTGAAGGGGCAACAACGGAGCGATAGCCCACTATCACCTCGGCTAAGGCTCCCTGCTCTTCATAGACTTTCACCGATGTGAGGAGACCCGATATAAGGGGAACCACTAGATGAATGGACCAATAAGAGGATTAAGGGTGATCCCTAGGGCCTATTCACAAGAGAGGCTCAATTAGATGGCTTGCTTGCTTCCAAAGCAAGGTGATGTTCTCTCTAGGAAGGGCTAAGAGGATTCTTGAGCCTAGGTTTGGAGGATATGCCTTAGCAATGATGCAACGCATCAAAGATCAAAACTTCCACAATTTCGCACAAAATAGCATTAAACTTCAGACCTAGATAGCGAAAATCCTAGCGACATTCATGTGATATGATAAATACAAGAATAAGCATGAAAAAGAGATCACTTACATGTACAAGGAGTATATCCAATCATCAAATCATGACAAGAACAAAGCTCCAAGATCAAGAGAATAGTATCCAAACATCAAAACTCATCCATGAAACCAAACTCGCCCTCCAAACAAGAATGTGAAATTCTCCAAGTAGCTGCTTGTGAAAAATCTAAACCGGAATCCTATTGCAGCAACTAGAAACTATTCTCCTAATAGTTAATTTAATTTAACAATTTATTTGTTGTTTGCTACGGAAAATACGGAATAAATCACACTACAATCTACACAAATAAAATTGCGAAAAACAAAACACTGGAAGCTGAGAAATACTATAGCACACACATAGAAAATAACACAATTATTTTTTGACAAAAATCCCCGGAAAAACCCAATGCGGGAAAATCGATGCTACAGCTGAGTGTTAGTGTTTGTAGCATCGGATGTGTTCTAGCCACGAGATTTGGTGGAGAGGCTAGAATATATGTATTCTCCAAAACCCAAAAAGCAGGAGCAGCAAAGGCGAAAAAATGACGTCATAAAGATCAAGTGTTTTCGATGTGCTGAGATCGGTCACTACGCTACTTAGTGTCCTCTCAAGAAGAAGGACAAGGACGAGAAACATGATCCGCAGGCTGCAACTGCAAAGATCGAAGAGGAGGAGTTCGCCATGATTGCCCACATATCTCCAAGGGACAATTGGGGTGATCTAGAATTGTAGTTCGAAAGAACTGCAGCTGGGCAGGATCCTTGAGGAGTCCACCCCTCAAATCAATACCTTGCTACGAGAGCCCAAATCAAAAGTAGCAAGATGGACCAGTGTCAATTGGTGCAGAGGAGTGTCGGAGTGACAACGTGGTGGCTAGAGAGCACCAGAGTCTGAGCAACGCAAAGTAGAGTTGGCAGCAGTGCAGTAAGACACGGCGCAAAGTCAACAACAGCGCAGTGGCTTCAGAGGGTCAACACAAAGACTAGCAGCAGTTAGATCTTCAGTATCAGATTCATCATGTTGAACACTTAGTTCAATAATTTTGGATGTTTTTCTGCTGCAGCAGCGACAGAAGAGTTGCAGTGCAGATGCAGTTGGCAGCAGTATGCAGGGACAGCAGCAGCATAGATGCAGCAGCGCAGTAGTTGATGGGCAGCAGTGTCAGACATCAGCAGGGCAGAGGGAGATGTTACGAAGTCAGGGTGATGCTTCAGTAGGATGCATTACTAGAGCACATTCCTCACTAAGAGGGAGTGTTGATTTCTAGTAGCATAAGATGTGCTCTAAGTCTCAAATTTTGCAGGGAGGCTTAGACACATGCATTCCAAAATACCCAAAAAGTGTTTTGGGAAATTCCACCCAGATGGGGTTTTATTAAAATAATTAATTATTTTTAATGGAACCCTAAGTTTAAACTTAGGGAATTAAAATAATTAAAGTATATTAATAGAATTGGGAGTGAAACTTCTAGAAAAAGACGGAGATTGTGTCAATATGATCTAAGTCATTGATTATATTTTAATTTGGTTCGTTGGTTATCCAATGAGAAGATTATAAGAAGGACTTCGATGGGAATTTGGAAAACACACTGAGTGAGTCTAGAGATTGATTTCTCAAGTGAGCAACCGGAGATATCATCGAGTTGATTCGATTGCAGTGAGGGGCAATGATAGTTCCGGATGGAAGATATTTTCCTAAGCCGGGAATACATTGCAGAGTAGACAGAGAAGAGGATGCTGAAGAGGCAGCGTAGGGGCTACGCAGAGCCACGCAGAGGCAGTGCTGAACCTCTGAAGAGATCTGCAATTTTCCTAAGGATCAGTCAGATCCAGTGGCGGAGTCGCGGGGTGTGAGACTAGAGGGGCAGAAGATCAGCATCCAACGGCCAGTGAGCAGAACGACCAGTAAAAGGAGGTGACGCAATCCCCAGCTAGAGTCACGCAAACATTGTGCAGAGGCAACACAGAGCCAACGTGGGGTTGTCCAGCCCAGTGTTGGGTGACAGGTCAATGCGGATCTCCAGTGCTAGTGTGAGGTAATCCTCACTAATTCTCTATCAGTCAAATTCTCTGTGGATAGCCAGATTTGGGCATCCAATTGTATTTAGAAAAACTTATGCTTAATAATACAAACCCTCAGCTACTGCACCGGTTTTCCCGCATTGGGTTTTTCCGGGGACATTAGTCCACAAATAACGGTGTCATGTGTGTTTAATTTTCTTGCTCAGATCTTGTTCCACATTTAATTTCCGCAATTTACTTAGTGAAGGTTGCAGTGCATTTGCTTCAGTATTTACTTGTAGAACACAGTAAATAACTTGTATAATTTATCGAGTAGGAGAAGTAATATAAGTTTGTTGCAATAGGATTCCGGGATTAGGAATTTTCATAGTCTCAGATCCTCGATGCCCTTGGACAAGTCCTGTACTGCCTTCAGCAAATGTTGGGCAAACTCCTCCTTACTCCTTTTGTCTCCCTGATTATCTGCCATGTTTGTCTCCTCAACCTCCAGTTCAGTTATCACTAGATCTGGAGTGATCTGCAACTTCCTTTGGCTACTCATGTACCTCTGTCTCCATTAAGTCACATTTTGTCGATCTTCTGGTGTCATAGACCGGTGTTGCTCCCACACGCTGAGCCAAGTCTATGAGCTTTGATACCACTGTAATGTCCCTGAGGAAATTTTACAGTAATAAACAAAGCATGCATAGACAAAAACCCACAAAAAATCCAACACATAAATCAAACCATGAATTTGAGCCAAAAACTGTGTTGTTGAGCCATTTTATTAAAAATAAATGAGGGTACAATTTGGTGTTGGAAAGTGTGCACCTGGGGCTTGCCAAAGGCAAGCTAGCAAAGCCCAAGTGAAGAAGAATAAGTCCCCCTCAAGTATATTGCTGATCTCTCCTGGCTCTACACTGAACTACCCGGAAAATGAGTTGTTGGTTGGGAAGAATAGTTGCTAGGGCCTCCTCCGGTGCTTAGAAAACTCCAGGAAATTAACCCCGAGCTCTCCACCAAATACCCACAAAACCCACAAAGGAATTGGCCTATGGTTGACCTTGGAATTTCAGCCCAATTTCCCTCAATGGCTCCATTCTTGGATATTTCGACCCACCTGTAACTTCTGTTGTCAAATGTCCCCAAAGTGACTCCAATCACCAAGAAACCTTCCTCTTGAGCTTCCCCACAAGTTTCAGCCCCAAACTATCTTCGCTCCTCAACCCCCACGTGTGACACTAGCCAAGACTGCACGGTACCTATGCAGCTCCTGCTGATGCTGGCCCCAAACCACAAAATGTTGCTCCTAGATCAAACTAAAATGGATGAGACTCCCTCCTTGCACTAGCACTCGAAATCCACCGAAGCAAGGGGTGAGATTTCCGCCTGAAAATCTCGTGTGCACAACGAACTTGCAGACTCGGCATCCGGCTCAAGCGTGCTGGTCTAAGAGTTTGTTCAAATGATCAAGAATACCAAAAAGTGGTTTCCTACTCCTTTGTCAAGGAGCCTCTCAATTTCCCATGTGGGCCCAACCATCGACTTTCCAAAACCAAACTCCCTCCAATGAGAGTGTACTTCCTTGTGGGCCGTAATTCCGTAGGAATGGCCCCCATTTCCCACTAGGAGCTCGATTTTCTCTCTCTCTAATGTTTGGGCCTCCACTTAATCCCAAAAATTATGTGGGACCTCTAAACCCACATTTCCTAAGTGAAAACATGAAATAAGACAAAATTGGGCAAAATTGATATTTCACTTAGCAATATTGCTACAAGTGGGAATATCACATGATCAAAGTACCCTTTAAGTGGCAGCCCATCTTTGTCCATATGCTCATGCCAGATAGGTGAGAAGCAAATGGCTGATTCAAGTGGTGGAGATATATGGGATATCATCAGCGAATGGTGGCTAGCAGGGACTGCTGGCTGTCCGGTTGGCTGGTTCGCTGCCCAATGCAGGAGAAAAAATTTATCCTACTGGGTTACCCATTTTGGTGGGTAACAATACTAATTAGAAATATCTCAAATTATAAACAAGATTGAATTTAAATGTTCTCTTCTTCGTTCAAAACAAATTGTTTTGGCAATCATGTAATTCTAAAATCTCACATATTTAAAGAAAGTTGCATTAATTGTAGAAGTACTTGTCTCAACAAAATGTTTACAGCAATAAATTACCAACCATGAATGAGCTGACAAAGGCGTGAGAGTGCGTCCCTCGAAGGGGTATTCCAAATCGCCTCCCAGCATCAACATTGCTACATACATATACAAGAATATATAAATGTTAGAACTAAACTAACATAAAAGACAGAAAACAGGGAAAATAGAACTTTGATCATGAATAGATGAGAAAACATTTGCATTGCAAAATTAGTATGTACAAAGATAACATCGCTACAATAAATAAAGACAACATAAATGCAAGAAACAAGACAAGCTACAGACTCAAGGACGTTCCACAGCTGTATATGAAATAGGTGTTTGTAGACTTAAAAAAGAAAACAAAAGAACTTTCGAATAAAATAGAAACCAGTTTTCCTGTCTTCAAAATGCTGAAATCTAGCACTGAGGCACATCTACTGAGACGTGTATTTTCCAAGCAGTTTTCAAGGATCCACATTCACATGGAGATGAGTAGTTTTCTTAACTAGTGTCTCTGCATTTCCTTGAAAATCATCCATGTGCATTCCTTTGAAATGAAACTAGTGATTCGATAATAACATGCAGTAGTTGATAATTATTAGAATCTGACACAGACCAGAAACCAGAGCTCTCGAAATATGTCTAAAAGACAATTTCCTGAATTTCGAGTTGTAAAGAATTTTCCCTAAAACAAGCAACTTGCTTGATTAGCATTGTCTATTGTGCATTTTTCCATGCTAAATCATCCTTAATCCTTCTGTTTTAGAAAAAAATACAATGTTGTAATACCATTCACTATTAGTCCGAAATCTGAATCTGCTAGCATCAGTTACTTCAGCGTAACCTTTGTCACTCCAGAACAACTAATCAATTGCTCCATGATAAATGGCTTTACAATACATTCAAAATTGTATTCTTATAACCAGTGAATCCTGAAAAAAATTTCTGGCAGGTCAGGATTGCATTTTTAGTATCCAAAATGCTTCCAGACCCTGGAATGCCAAAAATTGCTCTGCAGTTGCTGTCATCTTCCCAACCATTTCCAGAAACTCCCTTCGAATTCCAGCGGGTTCCCTTATTTTCTCTTTAACTCTTCTAAATTCAAGGGGACAAAAAAACACCCTACACCATCTCTATAAGTACCAAATAACCAGACAATATAAAATGATAGCATAATAATTGGAAGACAGAGACAGGGATGAGATAAGAAGAGAGAGAGAGAGGACAAACTTCTGATTTTTCAAAAGAGAGAAGCACAAGAACAAAGGAAAGAGCACATTAACAGGACTTGATGGACATATTTCACAGCAGGAGGAAAGATGGCTAGTCGCCTCAATAGATTTTTGCAAGATCAAATGCATCACTTTACCAATAGCAGAAAGTATGCAAAACAACCAAGAATATTGGGAGTTTTGGAAATATTGTTGTTATTGATGTCAAAGACTGGCAGACTACAGATGTTCAAGATAAAGATTGCAAGATGAAGATTGTTGGAAATATTATTTAGATAACTAGTTTTTTTTATGCCCAGTTTGGATACCCTATCTTTCAAGGCCTTTTTACTCTAAAGACCTAGCTCAAATGGGAGCATAGTGTTGGAAAATGTAACTAGTTTCGGTCTTCATAATTATCACTGTACTCGTGTCATTATGTATATCTTATGTTACAAGCAAAAGAAGAAAGAAAAATATGATTTTCAAGCATGGGTTTCATGCTCCATTTAATTGGTCAACTAGGTCAAGCATGTTCTTCATACTTATAGGGTTTGTCAAGTCAAAAGAATATTTGTCATGAGTCAAGAGAGTCATTATTATTTGTATAAGACCCATTTGGACATTTTGTAACAAGAAAAAGAATTTATTTTTGAGTTTAGAAAGTCAAATTGACCTCCAAAACCAAGTCAGCCCTACCAGTGAAAAGTCGGCCTAGGAGAGGCTCTTTGACCTCATGAGAAGCATATGTATAGAGAAGGAGCTTCGACCTCATTAGTACACACTTCTGCAGTTCGATCTTAAGTAAGAAGGAAGAAGAGAAAGAAGCGAAAGTGGAGGAGAAAGAAGCATCTCAAGACGAAACCAAAAATCTGAAATTTGTGATCATTTTCTCTCACACGTGCAAATACTCTAGGGTTTCTGCAGTTGTTGCAGGGCCGAGAGTTGCAGGCCGAAGTTCCAGATATGAAGTGAGGGTCGAAACCTTGTTTGAAGTAGACTTTGAAAAGGTTGACCTTCGTTGAATTTGGTTGACATTGTCTTGTAAGAGATTTTATTGGAAGGCTGACTTGGTGCTTGGAGGAGGTCTTCATGTTGAAGTTTGGGTCTTGGTTTTCTCATTTGATATGATTCTATAAGAAGAGAAGATATTTTTACTGGGTTTTCCCTTGGAGCGGTGTTTCCTTGGCTACTTGTGTCTATTGTCTTTATTGTTTATGCTCTTGATAGTTGTTTGATGAAAAAATCTAATAAAAAACAAGAAGACATTAACTAAAGTTCACAAGCAATTATTAAGGATAAGGAGAATTGTTTAATTAGCTGCCCTACTAGATTCTCCAACATGGTTTCAGAGCTAAGGTGAAGAGAAGGCAACTTGGAGATCATCTTGCTGGCATAAGAAAAGGTTGCTTGTCAAAGAAAACCATTTGCTAAGGACACAAGGAAGGGCATAAGGAAGAAGACCTCATCATCTTAACAAATATCAAGCTCTCATTGAAGGAAGAAAGGTTAATACATCAAGCTCTCATTAAAGGTCTCATCATTTGAAGAAGGACATCCATCTCTCTTGAATGCTCCTTGGTTTTGAAGGAACATCTTAAAGGAAGGTCGCTTTATCTCTCTCTTGGAAAGCTATCAATTTGAAGGCTTGTTGAAAGACAACTTAGCAGGAAGCATCAAATCTTAGGAACATCATCTACTCCTTGGAGCATCTTGAAGACACTATTGAAGGCATCCTAGAAGTCGTCACTTGAAGGACATCATTGAAGTCTCTTCAAGATTCTTGAAGGCATTGTTACCGCTCAAACTAGCAGGGTCCTAGGAGGGGATCCTATAGAGCAACTACTAGGTCAAGTGGAAACAGTGGAGCAATAGTCCATTGTCACCTCAGCTAAATCTCCCTCCTCTTTACGTACTTTCACCGATGGGATGAGACTTGATATAAAAGGAATCACAAGGATGAATAGATCAATGATGGGATGAGTAGTGATTCCTAAAGCATATTCACAAGAGAGGCTCAGATTTTTGGCTTACTTGCTTTGGAAGCAAGGTGATAGGCTCTCTAAGAAGGGCTAAGGGAATACTTAAGCCTAGGTTTGGATAATATCCCTTGGCAAGAGGTGTCCTAGACCTAAGAATCCTTAAGGAGAAGTGGCTTCTAAGTGATCCTTGCAGAATTTGAGTTACGGTGTTGCGGGACCAAAAAGAGCCCAAGTGGACCCTGTTGTCAGTCAAATTGTACAAGCATGGTGAAAAAACGACTCAGGGCGGGGGCCGTCACTCCGATCCTCGCCCACTTCATTCTATTCATCTCCCAACAGCAGGCTATGGGGGGTAGTCCCTATGGAAGATGGAAATGCAAGACTTATTGACAACCAACAAGTCTGGGAGACACGATTGAATGGCCTGGCCACTTGGTTGATTTTAACAAGTTGTATAATTAGATTGAATTGTTTGTGAGACCAGTGCCTTATGGAGTCAAATTCTTGTTTTAGATCAATTAGATACCAAATGACTAGATGAACAATCGTTGCTTGATGAATTCTTGACTATCCTAGATGAGATGCAAATCCTACAAACTAGGTGAAATGCAGGAATCTTGGTTTATTTTAATTATATGCCTCAGTGTATCCCTTGATCTTTATCTATATTGAGCCTAGTCTCTAAATAAGTACCAAAGAGAACTCAAGGTGAAGCAAGCAAGGGGCTTGGTTAATGATCCCTCTCCTTGAAATCTAACGTACCCGGTGTGAAAATTTCAAACTGGAAATCTACAGTTGCAGTGAGATTTATTTCTCCTACTTATTACTCCAATAAGTTATTTGGAGAATTCTATCAGTAAACTTTGAAATAAATACTACTGCAACTTTCACAATTATATATGCAAAGAAGTAAACAGTAAAGAACATAAGCATAAGAACCAATCACATGTACACACTTATTTTTGGACAATTGTCCCCGGAAAAACCCAATGTGGGAAAACCGGTGCAGTAGATGAGGGTTTTATTATTATTCTTAAGCAAATGAAACTTTACAAGGAATACATTGGCAGATATAATCAGAAAACACTTGAGACAAAATTCTCGGCCCCTCTCGACAATTTCCTGACACCCAAAAGAGCCTCTTACTTCCTCTACGTCTGTTTGTGTGTTTCTCTGTGCAGTCCCTGCGCTAGACTACGTCACTCTGCGTAGGCTCTACGTGGGTTCACTGCACTGCAGCTCTGCGCTGCCTTCTATGACCCCTCTGCGTCCCTCTGTCCTTGAGCTCTGTCACTGCTGACTCTGTAATATTCCTAATTAGCGACAGCTAATTGGAATATTCGATTTTGTTCAGTTTTGCCATCTATAGTTTGTAAATAAATAAAAAGTGAGTGGAGAGGGTCTAACTCACTTAAGTGGAATAAAACACCCTCCTAGTAGCACAACATTGTGACTTAAGGGGGAGCCAAGGGGGGCCAAGCACCACGTAGAGAGGGGGCCCACGTATGCTCTAGAAGCTACTGCACAGGAGAGGATGAGCACGTGGCAAGAGAGGGAGGCTATGTTGAGGAGATGGGCCTTAGGGTTGAAGGAAGGCCAACGTTATAAAAGAGGGAGGAGCCTTCTCATTTGATTCATTCTGTGGTTGATGATATTGAGCTGGACGTTTTGTCTTCTTGAGCACGCTAGCTGTTTAGCCTGTCTGCAGCACTGTTTAGTGCATTGAGTGTCTCCGGTCGGAGATCTCGCCCTTAGCCCCGAGGGACTTTGAGTGCCTGCTCGGGCAAGGTTATTTCTTCAGTATTTTGTGAGAGTTTTTGGTGCTTGGATTTGTTGCGGAGCTGGGCTTTCATAGAGACCGCGCAGTCACTGAGAGGGAGGACGCAGTCCATCTTGGAGGTGTTCCGGATCGGGATTTTTGCAGGAGATTGAGTTGAGATTTTGAGCAGAGGATCAGCCTTTGCCATTAGGAGGATTTTGGTGGAGTTTGAGGCAGTGTTTCAATCATTCTCATTTAGCCTCTGCGCAGAGCCTTGGAGGCCAGCATAATTCCCCAAGGGGGTGTTTTCCGGAGGTTTTTGGGGGTTGGCCATTTTTGATATGGTTTCTGGGTTTTGTCGGGATTGGTGAGTGGAGGAGGATTTCAAATTTTTAGCTCATTCCGACAAGGGGATCAGCCCCTAGACTTCAGTCCATTCCATCAATAACAGCTACACAGCAGTTTTCCAGCAGCTAGGACGCAGTTCAGAGAGCAACCATTTCTTGTATATTCTGAGAGTATTCCTTCACTTGCCTTGAGCAAGTTTAGGTGCCATCACTCTGATCACCTATTGTACTTCATTATATTTCTCAATTTAATAAAATGGCTTAGCATTTCCTCTCTATATTTCTGGATGAGTTGCCATACATTCTGTTTATGTTATTATATGTCTGTTGCACTGTGATTTTTATATATTCTTGAGCATTCTAGTTCTATACCACTTGGTGTGTTTATCTTTCACTCTTAGACAGAGTCTGGAAAGGGCGAGGTAGCCTCCGGATTTCGTCCTCTTTTCAGAGGCGGCATATCCGGTAAATGCCCTCCCAGTCTATCTCTGGTTGGAGTTTGTCGTGTTTTAGAGATATCCCCAAAACGGGATATTACAGACTCCCTCTTCTCCTTCTGATTCTGCAACTCTTCGCCCTACAACTCACCCACTGAAATCGAATTATATTCCTTCAAAATCGATCTCCGTCAGGTACCGAGTGTATGCCCTATTTATTTTCCAAATGACCCTCAAGCATTCTTTTATAATCTTCTTGTTGATGAATCAACGGCCCAGATTAGAAGTCTAATCAATGGCTTAGATTAAAACTTGACTTGATCTTCGTTCTCTAGAAGATTCACACTCTGTCTAATTAATACCCTTTAATTATTTAATTTCCCTATGTTTAGACTTAGGGTCTCCATTAAAATAATTAATTATTTTCATAAGACATGAACTGAGAGGAATTTCCACAAACGATTTATGGGTTCTTTGGAATACTGATGTCCAAGTCTCCTCACAAAGTTTGAGACTTAGAACACTTTCTGATGCTACAAAAATCAACACTCCCTCATAGCGAGGAAAGTGTTCTAGCAATATGCTTGTTGCATGTTGCTCTTCTTTTGAAGCATCCTCTGCGTTGTTGATCTCTGGATGCTACCCCTCATCTGCTGCACTGATGCTTTATATACTACTACCCCTGACACTGCCACTGTCACTGCTGCAACTGTACGGCAACTCCCTCTGAATCCTGATCCTATCCATTCCTGCTATTGGAATGGATTCTTGATCATCCCCATCTTCTCTCTAAAGTAGACAAACTTAGTCTTCCCCAGAGCTTTAGTGAGAATATCTGCTACCTGTTCTCCTGTTGGAGTGTACTGCAACTGTACAGCGCCCCGTTGGACACGGTCTCGGATGAAGTGACACCTGATATCAATGTGCTTCAACTAATCATGAAACACAAGATTTTCAGAGAGCTTGATGCAACTCTAATTATCACACAAAACATTGGTCGTTTCCATTTTCTCCTTCAGTAGGTTCACAAGCAATTTCTGAAGCCATATGGCCTCACATGAAGCTGTGCTAGCTACCATATATTCAGCCTCTGTTGAGCTCAGTGCCACAGATTTCTGTTTACTGCTGCACCAGGAAGTCATCCCTGATCCCAGACTGAAACAACACCCACTGGTACTCTTCCGATCTATTGGACTCCCAGCCCAATCTGCGTCAGTGAACCCACTCAACCTGATATCACTGCCACTGGTGTACTTCAATCCAAGCTCGACTATTCCTTGAAGGTACCTGAGAATATGCTTGGTTGTTGCCCAATGAGCCCTCTTAGGTTCCACCATGAACTAACTGAGGGTATTTAGAGCATAGCAGATGTCTGGCCTAGTGTTTACTAGATACATCAAAGATCCTATGAGTTGCCTATACATAGTAGGATCAGCCTCATCATCTTCGAACGTGTCAATTTTCTTCCAGTTGGTGATCATTCGAGTCGTCATGGGTCTACAATCCATCTGAAATCTCTTCAGAATCTCCATAGTATATCTTCCTTGACCAAGAAAAATCTCTCCCTTCTGCGGCCAAACTTCCAACCCCAAAAAATAGTGCATCAGCCCTAGATCCTTCATGTCGAATTCCGTAGCCAAATTCTCCTTGCAGTCTTTGATGAACCTCGATTATCCTGTCAAAAATAGATCATCTACATATAAAACAAGTATTAGGGGCTCACTCCCTACCCTTAGATAGTAGAGACTGGGATCTGCGTCATTCTTGACGAATCCCATCTTCTGCAAGTAGCCATCAATTCGACCATACCAAGCTCTAGGAGCTTGCTTCAGTCCATACAAGGCTTTCTTAAGCCTACACACATGAGTCCTTTGATCATGCGTCTCGAAGCCTTTTGGTTGTTCAATATAAACCTCCTCTTCTATCACCCCATTCAGGAACACAGTCTTGACGACCATCTGGTAATCTCCCATCCCATCTGCACAACAAGGGATATTACGAATCTAATGGAGGTATATTTGGCTACCTAGGCCAAGGTTTCTTCATAATCTATCCCTTCCTTCTGAGCATACCCCTTAGCCACAAACTTGGCTTTAAATTTCTCAATGTTTCCATCTGCAGCATACTTGATCTTGTAGATCCACCTTGAACCTACAACTGATCTCTCCTGAGGTCTGGGGACCACCTCCCAGACATCATTCGTCATGATGGAACTGTACTCTTCCACCATCGCATCTACCCATACCTGGTGTTGAGCTGCTTCCCGGAAACTAGAAGGTTCCCCAACCTGTGCAACCAAGGCTTGGTACCTCTCAGGCTGCTTACGTTGTCTCTTCACATCTCGAGGGGCTCCGACAAAGTCTTCTGCGTCACTCAGAATTTGTCATTGTTCCTTGCTCGTTCTCCCATTGGTAGTTGGCGGATTCACCTACTCTCCCTCCTGCAAGTCCTCGGGAGAAGTGTCCCTTGGATCCCCATGCCTTTGAGAGGCAATTGAATTATCTACCGCAGGTTGTTGAGGTTGAACCAGCGGATCCTCCTCAGACTGCGTAGCAGAAGGCAACTCGTGCGATCTTCTAAAGGCCCTCTCCTCCATGAATTTCACATCCCTCCGCACTACAACTTTCCTGCTCTCCAGAATGTGGATGCGATATGCCTTTGCATTCTCACTGTATCTTACCAAATGCCCCTTTTCCGCAATAATGTGCAACTTCTTCCTCTTCTCACTGGGCACATGACAATATGTCATACTGCCAAAGATCCTATAGTGATTCACCTTAGGCTTGCTGCCAGTGAAGACACTTTCTGGCGTGATCCTTCCCAATGCATTGTGAGGAATCTTGTTCTGAACATAGATAGCTATATTACAAGCTTCAGCCCACAAAAAATTGGGCATGTCTTGATCATACAGCATCACCCTTGCAGCGTCGACAGTAGTCCTGTTTTTCCTTTCTACCACACCATTCTGCTCTGGATTATATGGAGTGGTCCACTCTCTTCTGATACCTTCCCTTGCGCAAAACCCAGTGAATTCCTTGTCTGTGTATTCACCACTATTGTCTGAACGCAACACCTTGATCCACTTTCCTGTCAGATTTTCTACCAAAGCTTTAAACTCTTTAAATCAACTGAAGACTTCGTCCTTGGTCTTCAGAAAGTAGATCCAGGTTTTCCTGGAATGGTCATCAATAAAGGTGACGAAATACACTGCACCACTAAGAGCTCTAGTGGACATTGGTCCGCAGATATCCAAGTGTATCAAGCCCAACGTCGATCTGAAATACTACGATACCACTTCCAATAGGGGTACATTTTGCTTTACTACCCATGGTAATTTTAAAGTTCATCTACTCCTCTCGGTGGTCGGAAAAACATTCCCGCACTCCTATCATGTGAGCAGAAGCTCCACTGACAATGTACCAGACCTCAGGAGCAGCAGTGCTTCACACACAAGAAAATTCTTCCTCCAGTCTGGATGCTAGAACGGAAAAATCATGATCCATCTGTTCTTTCATGCTTCTCTTCCTTTCTGGAGAACTACGTGAACCCCTCTGAGTTGTTGCAGTGATGTCAGATTTCTGTTCACTTGTCGATTCTCCGTTCCTGTTACTTATCTTTGGCTCTAATACCATGTCAAAATTTCAAACTGGAAATCTACAGTTGCAGTGATAGATTTATTTCTCCTACTTATTACTCCAATAAGTTATTTACAGAAATCTATCAGTAAACTTCGAAATAAATACTACTGCAACATTCACAATTATATATGCAAAGAAGTAAACAGTAAAGAACATAAGCATAAGAACCAATCACATGTACCCACTTATTTTTGGACAATTGTCCCCAGAAAAACCCAATGTGGGAAAACTAATGGAGCAGATGAGGATTTTATTATTATTCTTCAACAAATGAATCTTTACAAGGAATACACTGGCAGATATAATCAAAAAACACCTGAGACAAAATTCTCGACCCCTCCCGACAATTTCCTGACACCCGGAAGAGCCTCTGACTTCCTCTGCGTCTATCTGTGTGTTTCTCTTTGCAGTCCCTGCGTTGGACTACGTCACTCTGCGTAGGCTCTGTGTGGATTCACTGCATTGCAGCTCTGTGCTGCCTTCTGTGACACTCTGCGTCCCTCTGTCCTTGAGCTCTGTCATTGCTGACTCCCTCTTCTCCTTCTGCTTCTGCAACTCTTCGCCCTGCAACTCACCCACTGAAATCGAATTCTATTCCTTCAGAATCAATCTCCTTTGGGTACTAAGTGTATGCCCAATTTATTTTCCAAATGACCCTCAAGCCTTCTTTTATAATCTTCTCGTTGATGAATCAATGGCCCAGATTAGAAGTCTAATCAATGGCTTGGATTAAAACTTGACTTGATCATCGTTCTCTAGAAGATTCACACTCTGTCTTATTAATACCCTTTAATTATTTAATTTCCCTAAGTTTAGACTTAGGGTCTCGATTAAAATAGTTAATTATTTTCATAAGACATGAATCGAGAAATATAACTTATCTCTTCATCCCGAAACTCCTTGAAAATTGTGCCCACTTTGCCTCGATTTCCATACCCACTTGAAGCTGAAAATATGTACTGTATGGATTCCGTACAGACTATACGTATTTTCGTACCACTGTACGGATTTTTTTTAAATATATATTTTTTTCAAAAATTTCTCTCGAACTACACGCAGCTCACAGCGTTAAATGATGTTCGTACTATACCTTCTATTGTGTTCTATGCCTTGATTTCCATGCCCAACTTTGCCTAGAAATCACTCCTTCAGCTTGCTGCAACAAATTTCTCCTTTAGAACTTTTCTCCAGCCCTTAGCCTCCTTTCTCCAATCTTCTCATGAAGAATGAATGTAGTCTCTCTTTTCTTTTCCTCGTTTTGTTTCCCTGAATGATTTTTGGGCAACCCTAAGATCTAACGGCTCAGATTCATTTAGATCAAGGAATGAGAATAAATGTGCATTTAATTCTCACTTTCTATTTTTAACTCACCCATTACTTCATGTCTAGAGTCACTTTTCACTTTATAATTTAACATTGACTTTACCACTTATAAAGTCACTTTCACTTTATAAAGTCACACTTAGGAAAAGAATTATTTTGGACACTTTTCCCTAGGTAGAGACTAACCCATGGGAAACCACTTGTCCAAGGTACATTAAAAATCAACACTCCCTATTACCGAGGAAAGTGTGTCTCACCACACCCGTCTTGTCCCTGAAATGGACATGCTTGCTTCTTGGCAAGGACTTTGTGAGAAAATCGGCCACCTACTCATTTGTCGATATATACTCCAACTTCACTGCCCCCTTCTGAACATAGTCCCTAATGAAATGATATATGATGTCAATGTGTTTTGACATGTCATAAAACACTGGATTCTCCATAAGTTTAATGCATTTCTGATTATCACAATGAATAACCGTCGGTCTCAACTCCCGATCAAATAGGCCATGCAACAACTTGCGAAGCCAAATGGCCTCACAACTAGCCTGGCTAGCGACCATATACTCAGCCTCAGAAGAGCTCAAAGCAATTGACTTTTGCTTTTAACTAAACACGACACAATTGTCGAATCCTATCTAAATCAACACCCTGAAGTGTTTTTCCTATCAGAAGCACACCCTGCCCAATTTGAATCTGTGTACCCTGCCAACCTCACTCCATATCCCCGCCTATAGTCCAGACCATAATCAACAGTGCCCTGCACGTAGCGAAGAATGTGCCTTGCAACAACCAAGTGCACCCTCCTGGGCTCAACCATGAATTGGCTAAGTGTGTTCACTGCAAAGCATATATCTGGTCTAGTGTTGACCACATACATCAAGGACCCAATAAGCTGCCTATACAATGTGGGATCCACCAAACTAGAATCTGAAGCATGAAGCTTCTTCTAGTTGGTGATCATAGGTGTAGACATGGCTCTACAGTCTGCCATGTGAAATCTGCTCATCACATCCACAACATAATGCCCCTACCCCAAAAAGATATGCCACTCCTCCTACCACACCTCAAGCCCCAAAAAGTAATGCATCAGCCCAATGTCCTTCATCTCGGACTCCATAGCAAGATCTTCCTTGCAACCACTAATCAGTCTCTGTGCCTCAATAATGAACAAGTCATCAACATATGGCACAAGAATTAGCGAATCATCCCCTACAACAATGTAGTATAGGTTCAGATCTACATCACTCTTCGTGAAACCCATCTGCTACAAGTAAGTATCAATCCTCGAATACCAAGCTCTCGGAGCTTGCTTAAGTCCGTAGAGTGCTCGCCTCAACTGGCATACATGGGTCTCCCGCCCAAGAACCTCAAACCCCTATGGTTGTTCAGCATATACCTCCTCCTCTATAACTTTGTTCAGAAATGCAGTCTTCACATCCATCTGATGGATCTGCCAACCCATTTCTGCAACAATAGAAATAAGGGACCGGATAGAAGTGTACCGAGCTACGGAAGTGAAAGTATCATCATAGTCAACTCCATCTATCTATGAGAACCCTCTAGCCACAAACCTCACGTTGAACTTCTCAATGCTGCCATCCGCAACATGCTTGATATTGTAGAGCCACCTGGAAGTCACAACTGACTTGCCCTCAGGCCTACGCACTAAGGGTGCCACTCATGAAACAAATATGAAGGTGTTGCTATATCTTGTTGAATTATTAATCAAATCAATGACTAACTTGATAGATGAATGACAATAATGCAGAAATAAAACAACAAGAAAGGCAGGAGGGATAGGTTCCTCCCATTGACTTACTCCTAGATGAATGGTGTTTTCATTAATAGGCATTCACACTAACATGACAACAAGAGGTTTCTACCACAAATTCAAAACATTTGAAGAGCGCAAAAAATAATCATTATAACAAAGTTGAACAATACCTCACTTCTTCATTATATCAGAAGGAATAATATGCAATAGAGCCCATCAACCTTCAATTCCAATCTCCTAATCCATATCATCTCACTCCTAATGACACTCACAAACCCTCTCCTCTTGTTAATTTTCAATATTATTCTATGTTATAATAGTTACTTATAACAAATCAGATTTTTCGTTAATAGTATATTCAGATCTATGCAAAATAAGTAATCATAAATTGTAACTGAAGATAGAACAATGTACGCAAAGACAGAGAAGACAATATCAAAACCATGAGACACAGAAATTGGTCCAAGACCAGGGAAAAACCCCACTATGGGGTAAGCCCTTTCAAATCTTCTTCTTCTATAGATTGTCTTCAAAAGATTTCAGCAAAGAGTACAATGAGCCCAGTACAATAATATAGTGGATGATAATCTGATCTGATCTATAGATCAGCAAAACACAAAATCAGTGGATGACTGATACCAAGTGATCTTAGTTGCCCCAATCTAGATTTGAGTCTAGAAAACTGTCAATAACTAATCTAACGCTGATGTGACTGAGTGATGAATGACTGATGATACTGCGTGAGCAACTGACAGAATACCAAATCTGATCTACTAAATAACTCACAGAGTTGCGGCCTTAACACACCCTGCATGCGGCTATATCAACTATGAGCCGCGACCTGGGAGTTCTATGCCCACGGCTGAGGTCCTAAATACCCTAGAAACTTGGTCGCGCCCTGAAGCCTGCCTGTAGGCGACTTTACTAGTTGAGTCACGACCACAACAAGCTTCGCCCACAGCTGAAACCCAGCAGAGCCGCTACCTCTAGTTCTCCTGCCCGCGGCCCAAAACCAAATTTCTCAGATCTGAAATGTATCTTAGACTTTGATCCCGATCCACTGCGTGAGTCTCTTGTGACGTACCTATGCGAGCCAAAAACAGAAAATACAACCCAGAACAAAAATAGCATGAGGATGATCTCGTGAGAAAATGTGTGCAAATGAGCTTGAGGTCGCTTCTATTTATAACTTGATGAGGGACCTCTTGGGGCTTTGACCAGATCAACATGCAATTTAACCAACTCATAAAATAATAAAATAATTCATAACTTAACTTCTACTTAACTATTTAGAATAATCTATAGACCGATTTTGATCCTCTCGAAAAGAAGAATCTAGTTAACTTATTATTTCAACCATCTGAGTTAACCAATGTGGAATTTGACTTTAGTTGCAAAAATTAACACTCCCTCTCAACTACGAAGAATTCCACTTTGCAATCTCTGCTTGAAGATCTCTACATCATAGTGTCAACATGGCTCAACTCCATCTGCTGAAACTTTCTCGAATATAGGAAGAAGAAGAATCGGGGAGTGATAGCTTCCACCCGTATCTAGCAACAGGATAACTCATCTCACAGGGGAGCACATCTCCTAGCCTGGAATCTCATCGGGGAGCTCAGTCTCAACCCGAAATCATAAAAGGGGAGCAAATCTCAACCCAATCATGTCGCCTACCGATCTTCCCATCAATGACTCTCATCAGTGAAGTGGTAGAACACCTACATCAAAATCTATCTTGGACGAGATACTCGACTTACCAAGAGGTAAGGATCACAAGCCTTCAAGCCTCCTCAAACCATTGACCAAACAGGGAGGAGCAATCCCAACAAGCCCTACTTGTGGGTATCATGCCAACTGGGGTATACTCAGCAACGACCAATGGTGGTGGAGATACTCGACTTGTCAAAACGAACAAGGATCCCACATATCCCATGAGTGACAAATAGGGGAGCAACTTCTTCGACCCTATTGACCAGAGTTCCCTCAACCCCAGGAGCCCTTCACCTCAATTCCTCACCCTGAGAGCTCAAACAGGGTAGGAAGAGTTTTCTCAGTGTTCTTGATTAGCACTACCCCTTATCCGGAGGGGCTACATCCATTACTCCAAGTTGTTCTCTGAAAAACAAGAACTTCCCTTTTGGTAGTGCCTTGGTAAGAATATCTGCAGTCTGATCATCTATCACAATGTGTTGGAGTTTAATAGCTCCTCTCTGCACCATGTCACGGATGAAGTGATATCGAAGCTCGATATGCTTGGACTTGTGATGAAACACAGGATTCTCTGCCAAATGAATCTTACTCTTATTATCACAATAAATCATTGTAGTATCCAACATTTGACCAAGAAGCTTGCCAAAGAGCTTTCTTAACCACACAGCTCCACAACTTGTTGTGCTAGCAACAATAAACTCTTCTTCCGCGGTGCTCACTGCTATTGACTTATGTTTCCTGCTCATCCAGGATATCATGGCAGAACCAAGGCTGAAACAGCATCCGAATGTACTCTTTCTATCGATGACATTACTTGCCCAGTCAGCATCAGTGAATCCATGAAGTTGGATATCTCCAGTAGAGTATCTCAAACCAAACGTGATAGATCCCTGTAAGAATCTCAATACATGCTTGGCTGCTATCAAATGCACATGAAGGGGGTCAATCATGAACTGACTCAATTTGTTTACTGCATAACATATATCTGAGTGAGTGTTCACAAGGAACATCAGAGCCCCAATCAACAGTCTATACTCAGATGGATTCGCTAGATCAGGTCCAGTTGATAACCACACAACTTCTTGAAGTTCATTTCCATCGGAGTGACCATGGCTTTGCACTCAGTCATGCCAAATCTTTCCAACAGCTTTACCACATACTTTCCCTGACAAAGAAAGATTTCGCCAAGCCTTTGCCAAACCTCAAGGCCCAAAAAGTAATGCATAAGATCGAGATCTTTCATTTCGAATTCAGAAGCTAGCTTCTTCTTGCATTCGATTATCAATGGTTCACTTCCTGTTAAGAACAAATAGTCAACATATAGAACTAGAATTAAAATCATATCATGAACAACCTTAAAACAAAGGTTGGGATCAGCACTGCTTCTAGTGAAACCCAGTTTCATTAGATAGTTGTTAATGCGAGCATACCAAGCTCAGGGAGCTTGCTTCAATCCGTACAGTGCTTTCTTCAACCTGCACACATGTGATGTGCAGTCTTCCACTTCAAATCCCTGTGGTTGTTCCGCAAAGACTTCTTCTTGTAACATACCATGGAGGAAGGAGGTCTTTACATCCATATGGTGAAGTTTCCATCCTTGACTAGCAACAAGGGCAACTATCGAGTGGATAGTTGTATATCGAGCCACGGGAGCAAATATATCATCGTAATCTTCTCCCTTTTTCTGAGAGAAACCACAAGCCACGAACCTCGCTTTATACTTTTAGATGCTCCCATCAATTCCATGCTTGATTTTGAACAACCATTTCGAAGTCACAACAAAATTCTCATACGGTCTTGGCACAACATCCCACACATCGTTTTTCATGATCGATTCATATTCTTCGGCCGTGGCATCCTTCCAAACCTATTCTTTGACTACTTCTTCAAATGAGGATGGTTCGGCTTAAATCATGGTACTCATAGTTGTAACATAACCCTGATACCTTCAAGGTTCCTTCCTTTCTCTAAATGATCGACGAACAGGAATACTCCTTCCACTATCTTGCGGAGTGTCGCGAAGCCAAATCGATATTTTCCTTGAAGGAGGATCACTGGGAGGTGGATCTAATGGATCCATAGGTTCCATGGGTGTATCAACATTTCCTGACTCCAGCATAGAAGGGATATCTAGAATATCCTTATCAACATCATCTTCCTTAGGAGGTGGAGGAAGATCTCTTGCTTTAAAAAGTGTTGCATATTCATCGAAGGTTACATATTTATTAATCTCAACCTTCCTTTGACCAGGAATGTAAATTCTGTATGCCTTGGAGTTTTCACAGTAACCCATGAAGATACAATTTCTACCTGTAGCTTCCAACTTATTCCTTTTATCTTTCGGTACATGGAAGAATACTGGGCATCCAAATATGCGTAAATGGTTGATGTCTGGTCTGTTTCCTGTGACGACTTCTTCTAGAGTCTTTTTCTTCAATGCTTGATGAGGGACTCAACTTTGAACATAGACAGTAGTATTGACTGCTTCAGCCCTTAGAAACTTTGGTACCTTCTAATCATGTAACATAGCATGAGCAACTTCTAATATTGACTGGATATTACTTTCAGCAAGGCCATTCTGTTCTGGTGTATAAGGTGTTGATTTTTGTAGCATCAGAAAGTGTTCCAAGTCTCAAAATTTGTAAGGAGGCTTGGACATCAGTATTCCAAAGAACCCAAAAACTGTTTGTGGAATTTTAGCTCAGTTTGTGTTTTATTAAAATAATTAATTATTTTAATGTAGACCCTAAGTCTAAGCTTGGAGAAATTAAATAATTAATGGGTATTAATAAAACAGAGTGTGAATCTTCTAGAGAACGAAGATCAAGTCAAGTTTTAGGCCATTGATTACACTTCTAATCTGGGTCGTTGATTTGTCAATAAGAAGATTATAAAAGAAGGCTTGAGGGTCATTTGATAAGCAAGACGGGCATAGACTCAGTAACTCGAAGGAAGTTGATTCTGAAGGAATAGAATTCGATTTCAGAGGGAGAGTTTCAGGGCAAAGTTGCAGAGATAGAAGAAGGAGAGGGAGTCAGCAGTGACAGAGAAGGAAGAGAGAGGGATGCAGAGGGCCACAAAAGGCAGCGCAATGTGCCCACGCAGAGTGATGCAGTCCAGCGCAGGGACTACGCAGAGAAGCACACAGAGTGACGTAGAGGGAGATAGTGAGTCTTCCGGGTGTCAGGAATTCTACAGAGGGAACTGGAGAATCTATCTCAGGTGTTTTCTAAATAAATCTGCCAGTCTATTTCTTGAAATGAATTCATTGCTAAAGAATAATAATATAAACCCTCATCTGTTGCACCGGTTTTCCCGTAATGGGTTTTTCCAGGGACAATTGTCCAAAAATAAGTGTGTACATGTGATTGTTTCTCATGCTCATATTTCTTACTGTTCCTTTCTCTGCATATACATAAGTGAATGCTACAGAAGTATTTATTTCGAAATTTACTGGAAAAAATTTTTAAATAACTTATTGAAATAATAAGTAGGAGAAACAAATCTATCACTGCAAAAAGATTTTCTGGATTGAAATTTTCACATGGTATCAAAGCCAGAGATGAGTAACAGGAGCAAAGAATCGGCGATTGAACGTAAAACAAATGTTGTTGCAGCAACTAGGAAGGGTTCACGCAGTTCTCTAGAGAAGAAGGGAAGCATGGAAGAACAGATGGATCATGATGTTTCTGTTTTGGCATCCAGATTGGAAGAAGAATTTGCTTGTGTGTCAAGCTCTGCTTCTCCTGAGATCTAGTACATTGACAGTGGGGCTTCGGCTCACATGACAGGAGTGCGAGAATGTTTCTCAAACTACCAAGAAGAGCAGATGAACTTTAAAATCACCATGGGCAATAAGGCAAAATGTACCCCTATTGGAAGAGGTACCATAGTATGTCAAATAGAAGCTGGTAATAAGCTTCGGGCCACTAATGTACTGCATGTGCCTGGTTTGGGGATGAACTTACTCTCGGTGTCGCAACTTCAAAACAAAGGTTATGATGCTTACTTCCTTGGCAATAGAGTATATGTCAAACACCCAAGTTAGAAGAAGAAAGCACAAATCGGAGTCAAGAGCAATAAACTCTACAAGTTACAGCTCGAATCCCCAATGGCACTAATAGGCAGAGTTGATGAGAAGGACTTGAATGAGCTATGGCACGGGAGAATGGGGTACTTGCATCATGGGGCATTAAGGATTCTCAAGAAGACTGTCACAGGAGTTCGAAAACTGAGCACCAAGCGAGACGATGTCTGCAGAGGGTACGTATTAGGAAAGTATGCCAAGGCAGCATACCATAGAAGCAGCAATAGGGCTAAGAGTGTGTTGAGCCTAATACACTCAGACATCTGCGGGCCAATGTCCACTAGAGCTCTTAGTGGTGCCAAATATTTCGTCACCTTCATTTATGGCCATTCCAGGAAGACCTGGATCTACTTTTTAAAGACCAAGGATGAAGTCTTTGGCCGATTCAAGGATTTTAAAGCTCTGGTAGAGAATCTGACGGGAAAACGGATCAAGACTTTGCATTCAGATAATGGTGGAGAATACATGGATAAAAACTTCATAGAGTTTTGCGTAAGTGGACTGCTCCATATAATCCGGAACAGAATGGTATTGCAGAGTGGAAGAACAAAACTATTGTCGAAGTTGCAAGGGCAATGTTGTACGACCAAGACATGCCCAAATTTATGTGGGTTCAAGCTTGTAATATAGTTGTTTACGTACAGAACAGGATTTCTCATAATGCATTGGGTAACATCACTCCAAAAAGTGTCTTCACTGGCAACAAGCCTGAAGTAAGCCACTTTAGGATCTTTGGTAGTGCGGCATATTGTCATGTGCCTGAAGAGAAGAGGAAGAGGTTGGATAAGACTACGGAAAAGGGATATCTGGTGGGATATAGTGAGAATGCGAAGGATTACCATATATACATTCCAGAGAGCAGGAAGATTGTGGTACAGCAGGATGTGAAATTCATGGAGGAGAGGGCCTTCAGAAAATCCCGGGAGATGCCTTCTACTACGCAGTCCGAGGAGGATCTATTGGTCCAGCCACAACGACCAGCAGAGGGTAATACAAGTGCCTCTCCAAGGCATGGGGATTCAAGGGATACATCTCCTGTAATATTCCTAATTAGCAGTGGCTAATTGGAATATTCGATTTTTCTCAATTTTGCCGTCTATAGTTAATTAATAAATAAAAAGGTGAGTAGAGAGGGTCTAACTCACTTAGTGGAATAAAACACACTCCCTAGTAGCACAACGTTGTGACTTAAAGGGAGCCAAGGGGGGCCAAGCACCACGTAGAGAGGGGACCCACGTATGCACTAGGAGACTACGCAGATGAGGATGAGCACGTGGCAAGAGGGAGGCTACGTTGAGGAGATAGGCCTTAGGGTTTGGAGAAAGGCCAACATTGTAAAAGAGGGAGGAGCCTCCTCATTGGATTCATTCGTTGTTGATGATATTGAGCTGGTCGTTTTGACTTCTTGAGCATGCTCGCTGTTTAGCCTGTCTGCAGCACTGTTTAGTGCATTGAATGTCTCCAATCGGAGATCTCGCCCTTAGCCCTGGGGGACTTCGAGTGCCTACTCGGGCAAGATAGTTTCTTCAGCATTTTGCGAGAGGTTTGGTGTTTGGTTTTTGTTACGGAGCCGAGCATTCAGAGAGACTGCGCAGTCATTGAGAGGGAGGACGCAATTCATCTAGGAGGAGCTCCGAATTGGGATTTTTGCAGGGATTTTGAGCTGGGAGATTGAGCAGAGGATCAGCCTTTGCCTTTGGGAGGATTTTGGTGGAGTTTGAGGCCGTGTTTTATTCATTCCTATTCAGCCTCTGCGCAGAGCCTTGAAGGCCAGCGTAATTCCCCAAGGGAGTGTTTTACGGGGGTCAGCTATTTCTGATATGGTTTCTGGGTTTTGCCAAGATTGGTGAGTAGAGGAGGATTCCAGATTTTCAGCTCATTGCGGCAAGGGGAACAGCACCTAGTCATCAGTTCATTTCAGCAATAGCAGCGACACGGCAATTTTCCAGCAGCTGGGACGCAGTTCAAAGAGCAACCATTTCCTGTGTATTCTAAGAGTATTTCTTCACTTGCCTTGAGCAAGTTTAGGTGCCATCACTCTGATCACCTATTGTACTACATTATATTTCTCAGTTGATAAAATTACTTAGCATTCTCTCTCTATATTTCTGGATGATTTGTCGTACATTCTTTCTATGCTATTGTATGTCTGTTGTACTGTTATCTTTATATATTTTCGAGCATTCTAGTTCTATACCACTTGGTGTGTTTATCTCATACTCTTAGACAGAGTCTGGAAAGGGCCAGGTAGCCTCCAGATTTCGTCCTCTTTTCAGAGGCGGCATATCTGGTAAACCCTCCCAGTGCATCTCTGGTTAGAGTTTGTCGTGTTTTAGAGATATCCCCGAAACGGGATATTACAGTGGTATCAGAGCATAGTTCTGGCTCAGCCTGTGGAGCTAGTTGTCTATGACACCAGGGAAGAGGCCATATATTTGTTACAGAGGCAGGAAGTACAGAGATCGTGAGCGTAGGTTGGAGAACACCTACGGAGAGGGAGACTGTGTTAGGGTGGTGGACACAGAGCAGGAGGAGCCTGTGACAGACGCAGAGCAGGAGGAGCCTGTGACAGATGTAGAGCAGGAGGAACCTGCGTTAGATTCAGAGCAGAGAGAGCCGATGGCAGATGACAGAGGCCAGACAGTTTGGGGAGGCACTCCTCAAATCGGTGCAGGATTTAGCGAGGCAGATTGAGGTGATGGGTCAGAGATTCACCGCTGTAGAGGCTAGACAGCGTGAGACCCCACGCGTATTCCAGGTAGGTGAGGGATCAGGTACATCCCACCATTTGCTGGAGCATGGTGCCGCTCAACGTGATACTACTCAGCCGATGGCTTCACATGTACCTACACGCTCTACCATGCCCACTTTCTTGGGAGCAAACACAGGGGCAGGAGCCCAACAGGAGGCAGAGCCCGGACACATGGGCGATTATTTTGCAGAGTATCAGGCCTATGGGCAGGAGTTCAGGGATGCTCTCTCGTTCAGAGATTTTGTTCAGCTCCAGCGGGATAGTAGACCCCGCGACCATCATAGAGGGCACCGGCATTATCAGGATGGAGACACCCACCGCACATCTAGCAGATTCCATTTGCCTACGTTTGATGGTTCATCAAACAGTTCGGCAAAGTCTTGGGTGGAGAAGTTGGACATCTATTTCCAGCTTAACTAGATGTCGGAGACGGAGGCCATCAAGGTGGCGACATTGCATTTGCATGGTGAGGCCCAAGACTGGTGGTTCCATGGGATGGTTACACTCGGACATTCTACAGTGACAACATATGCCGATTTTACCAGGAGGTTGATGGAGCAATTTGACCGGAGGGATCCGGAACAGCACTTTGTTGAGCTGACGAGGCTCAAGTAGACTGGGAGCCCCGAGACATACATTGCAGATTTATTGAGGGTTTCAGTGATGGTGCCAGATCTATCCGCAGCACAGATGATCTATATGTTTGTGGAGGGGTTAGCAGAGCCACTTCGGGGTCTAGTCAGATCTACTAGACCAGCTACACTCCAGGATGCTATTAGCAGGACCCGAGACTTATAGGATGCATTGCCCAGGACTCGGACACCTTACCCCCAGAGACAGGGCTTCCAGCCCAAGGGGAAGGATATGAGGATTCTGCCTCCAAAGGGGAATCCAGGACGGGCACAGACATATGATGATGCCAAGAGGGAGCTGAAGAAGAAGCGGCTGTGCTTTACTTGTCAGGAGCCGTGGGCACCAGGACATAGGTGTGCTGCTGGCAAAGCACACTTCATTGAGGTCTTCTCCGAGGATAGCGGGGGAGAGGATGAGGAGGATGACGAGGAGGCAGGAGATAGTCAGACAGCCCAGGATCAGTTGCCGCCCCCACCTCCAAGAACAGGAGGTGCAGCTTTTGCACCCACAGGAGGGACCCTTGTAGCATTGCGAGGAGTTCCCAAGTATTTGACGCTGCGCGTACGAGGGACAGTACGTGGCCAGCGAGTATCAGTTTTGGTTGACAGTGGGGCAACCCACAACTTCATCGATGCACAGATGGTTGAGCAGAGAGGTATACCGACCTAGAGCTTCGATGGATTTTCAGTTCTAGTCCCAGGAGCTTAGACGATGCAATGTGCCCGGTATGTTCCAGAGTTAGCAGTGACGATGGGTACCTACACTGTGACCGACCATTTTTTCTTGGTCAACATACCGGATACCAATGTGGTATTGGGTGTTCAGTGGTTTATTACTCTGGGGAAGGTCACCACAGATTGGGAGGCCTTGGAGATGGAGTGGGATGATAAGAAGACCGGGAAGCACGAGAAGATCCACGGGATGCACACTTACCCACCTCAGACTGTTTCGGCACACCGAATGGAGGCAGATTTCCGGAAGGGAGACATAGAGTGGGCGGTTGAGTTGCGGGCATCAGAGGCAGAGACCACGGGTCAGGCAGTTCATCCTAATATACAGGCCATCCTTGACAGGTATGATGCAGCGTTTGGGGATATACCACCAGGTCGGCCACCGGACTGAGGGTTCGAGCACACCATTGAGCTTGAGCAGGGCATTCAGGCAGTGATCACTACCCCCTATAGGCATCCCAAAGCCTATCGGGATGAGATTGAGCGGGCCATCTAGGAGTTGCTGGCTCTTGGGCACATCAGACCGAGCATGTGTCCGTTTGCTTCTTCCGTGGTGTTGGTGAAGAAGAAGGATGGCACCTTGAGGATGTGTATTGACTACAGGGCCTTGAACAAGAAGACCCTGAAGAACAGGTATCCTATACCCAAGATCGATGAGTTGATGGATGAGCTGAGAGGAGCCAAGTTCTTCTCAAAGATTGATTTGAGATCAGGGTACCATCAGATTTGCGTGAGGGAACAGGACATTCCCAAGACCGCCTTCAGGTGTCATTATGGGCATTTTGAGTTTCTGGTTATGCCCTTCGGGCTAACCAATGCCCCAACTACTTTCCAGTCTTGCATGAACCATATCTTCCACAGTCATCTGAGGAAGTTTGTATTGGTCTTTTTCGATGACATACTCATATATAGCAGGACCTGGGAGGAGCATCTCCAGCGTATAGAGGCAGTATTACATATCTTGGAAGAGCAACAGTTCTATGCTAAGCTCTCCAAGTGTGAGTTTGGGATGACGGAGATGTTGTATTTGGGTCACATTATTGGAGTGGACAGAGTCAGAGTCCATGAGGAGAAGATCAGGGCCATCAGAGATTGGCCGGAGCCGAGGAACGTGACGGAACTTCGAGGATTCATTGGCATATGTACTTATTACAGGAAGTTTGTCAAGATTTTCTCATAGCTTGCTGCACCCCTTACAGATTTGACGAAGAAGGGGGCATTCAGTTGGTCGGATACAGCACAGCGAGCCTTTGACAAGCTCAAGGAGGTGATGAGTAGCTGCCCAATGCTTGCATTGCCGGATTTTACGCAGCCATTTGTTTTAGAGTGTGATGCATTGGGAGAGGGGATCGGCGCAGTATTGATGCAGGGAGGACACCCTATAGCCTTTGAGAGTCAAAAGATCCTTCTACACGAGAGGTTATATTCTATATACGACAAGGAGATGTTGGCCATTATGCATGCATTGGCCAAATTCCGACAGTACTTGGTGGGGAACAGGTTCAGGGTGAGGATTGATCACAACAGCCTCAGGTTCTTTTTGGAGCAGAAGCAGCTACAGGAGAGGCAACAGAAGTGGATCAGTAAGATCCAAGCATATGACTTTGACATTGAGTATGTCAAGGGAAAGAATAACGTGGTAGCAGATGCCCTTTCACGTAGACCAGCCACGTTATCTCTTATGAGCTTGGATACAGATTGGAGGACTCGACTTTTAGTAGAGTACTCCAAAGACAGATTTGCATGTGAGGTTCTGGATGGACAGGTGGTGGATGACAAGTACAGGGTGGTCGATGAGATCATCTACTACAGGGACAGGATCTTCTTGACTGAGGGATCTCAGCTCAAGAAGAAGATACTTCAGGCATCACATGATTCACCATTGGCCGGCCATCAGGGGTTTACCAAAACCTACAGGGCTATTAGAGAGAGGTTCTCATGGAAGGGCCTCAAGGAGGACGTACTCCAGCACATCAGGGAGTGCAATGTTTGCCAGAGGAACAAGGGGGAGATGAGCCATCCCGCAGGATTATTGCAACCTCTTCCCATTCCGAAGGGGAAATGGGAGAGTATATCGATGGACTTCATCACAAGGTTGCCCATGGTGCAGGGCAAGGATTGTATCTTTGTCGTCGTTGATCGACTGACAAAGTATGCGCATTTTTTTCGCCATATCCGCGCACTATTTAGCAGCACAGGTGGCCGAGCTATTCTTCAGAGAGGTTTTCAGGCTACATGGTCTTCCTAAGACCATCATCAGTGACAGGGACAACCACTTCATGGGCAGATTTTGGCGAGAGCTTTTCCGGTTGGTGGGGACAGAGTTGACACCGAGTACTAGTTATCACCCACAGACGGATGGACAGACGGAAATAGTTAACAAGTGGCTGGAGGGCTACTCGCGTAACTATGTCAGTGGGCAGCAGCGAGCATGGCTGAAGTGGCTACATTTGGGGGAGTACTGCTACAACACTACACATCACATGTCCATTGGTATGTCTCCCTTCTACGCTTTATATGGATATCACTCTTTGTCTTTTGCTGACGTGATGTTTGGTGCTAGCAAGGCTCCGAGAGCCAAGATTTGGATCCAAGAGAGTCAGGATATTCTTCGAGCTCTCAAGGATAATATGGCCACAGCGCAGAACCAGCAGAAGCTATATGCTGACAAAGGTCGGGTGGAGAGACAGTTTGAGGTAGGGGACTTGGTCTACCTACGATTACAGCCATACCGATAGTCGTCACTGAAGCAGAAGGGAGCTGAAAAGCTCAAGCCCCTCTTTTACGGGCCATACAGGGTGATACGCAGGATTGGACAGGTTGCGTATGAGTTGGAGCTGCCCCAAGGCAGCAAGATCCATAACGTTTTTCATGTATCATGCCTGAAGAAGGCACTGGGGCAGCAGGTGACAGTGACAGATGAGCTACCACCCACGGATGATGAGGGGCATTTGGTGTTGCAGCCAAAGGCTATTATTGATACCAGGGAGAGGCAGCTACGGAGCAGGACAGTCCGGGAATTCTTGGTGAGGTGGAAGAATTTGCCGGATGAGGATGCCACTTGGGAGAGAGAAGATTTTGCAGCATCCATCACTTCAGTTGCTTGAGGACAAGCAACATTTTGCCGGGGGAGACTGTAATATTCCTAATTAGCAGTGGCTAATTGGAATATTCGATTTTTCTCAATTTTGCTGTCTATAGTTTATTAATAAATAAAAAGGTGAGTAGAGAGGGTCTAACTCACTTAGTGGAATAAAACACACTCCCTAGTAGCACAACGTTGTGACTTAAAGGGAGCCAAGGGGGGCCAAGCACCACGTAGAGAGGGGGGCCACGTATGCACTAGGAGACTGCGCAGATGAGGATGAGCACGTGGCAAGAGGGAGGCTACGTTGAGGAGATAGGCCTTAGGGTTTGGAGGTAGGCCAACGTTGTAAAAGAGGGAGGAGCCTCCTCATTGGATTCATTCGTTGTTGATGATATTGAGCTGGTCGTTTTGACTTCTTGAGCACGCTGGTTGTTTAGCCTGTCTGCAGCACTGTTTAGTGCGTTGAGTGTCTCCGATCGGAGATCTCGCCCTTAGCCCCGGGGGACTTCGAGTGCCTGCTCGGGCAAGGTAGTTTCTTCAGCATTTTGCGAGAGGTTTGGTGTTTGGTTTTGGTTGCGGAGCCGAGCATTCAGAGAGACTGCGCAGTCATTGAGAGGGAGGATGCAGTTTATCTAGGAGCTCCAGATTGGGATTTTTGCAGGGGTTTTGAGCCGGGAGATTGAGCAGAGGATCATCCTTTGCCTTTGGGAGGATTTTGGTGGAGTTTGAGGCCGTGTTTTATTCATTCCTATTCAGCCTCTGCACAGAGCCTTGGAGGCCAACATAATTCCCCAAGGGGGTGTTTTTCGGGGGTCAGCTATTTCTGATATGGTTTCTGGGTTTTGCCGAGATTGGTGAGTAGAGGAGGATTCCAGATTTTCAGCTCATTGCAGCAAGGGGAACAACCCCTAGTCATCAGTTCATTTTAGCAGTAGCAGCTACACGACAGTTTTCCAGCAGCTGGGACACAGTTCAGAGAGCAGCCATTTCCTGTGTATTCTAAGAGTATTTCTTCACTTGCCTTGAGTAAGTTTAGGTTCCATCACTCTGATCACCTATTGTACTAAATTATATTTCTCAGTTTAATAAAATGGCTTAGCATTCTCTCTCTATATTTCTAGATGATTTGTCATACATTCTTTCTATGCTATTGTATGTCTGTTGTACTGTTATCTTTATATATTTTCGGGCATTCTAGTTCTATACCACTTGGTGTGTTTACCTCATACTCTTAGACAAAGTCTGGAAAGGGCCAGGTAGCCTCCAGATTTTGTCCTCTTTTCAGAGGCAGCATATCTGGTAAACGCCCTCCCAGTCCACCTCTGGTTAGAGTTTGTCGTGTTTTAGAGATATCCCCGAAACGGGATATTACATCTCCCAAAGACTTGCAAGAAGGAGAGCAGGTGGAGCCACCCACTACCAATGGTAAGACGAGCAGGGAATTGCGACAGATTCTGAGGGGTGCAGAAGAGTTTGTCGGAGCCCCCCAAAATGAGAAGAGGCAGCACAGACAACCTGAAAGGTACCAAGCTTTGGTAGCGCAGGTTGGAGAGCCATCTAGTTTTTGGGAGGCAGCTCAGCACCAGGTTTGGGTTGATGTGATGGTGGAGGAGTACAGCTCCATCATGACGAATGATGTCTGGGAAGTGGTTCATAGGCCTTAGGACGGATCAGTTGTAGCTTCGAGATGGATTTACAAGATCCAATATGCTGCAGATGTTAGCGTCAAGAAATTTAAGGCCAGGTTTGTGGCTAAGGGGTACGCTCGGAAGGAAGGGATAGATTATGAAGAGACCTTTGCCCCAGTAGCCCGATATACTTCTATTAGATCCGTGATATCCCTTGTTGCGCAGATGGGAAGGGAGATTCACCAAATGGACGTCAAGACTGCGTTCCTCAATGGGGTGATAGAGGAAGAAGTATATATTGAACAACTAGAGGGCTTTGAGACGCTTGAACAGAAATCTCATGTGTGCAGGCTCAAGAGGGCCTTGTATGGACTGAAGCAAGCCCCTAGATCTTGGTATGATTGAATTGACAGCTACTTGCAGAAAATGGGATTTTTCAAGAGCGACGCAAATCCCAATCTCTACTATCTGAGGGTAGGGGATGAGCCTCTTATGCTGGTGCTATATGTAGATGATCAATTCCTAACAAGATCATCTAAGCTCATCAAGGACTACAAGGAGAATTTAGCTGCGGAATTTGACATGAAGGAGCTAGGGCTGATGCATTATTTTCTGGTGTTGGAAGTTTGGCAGCAAAAGGGTGAGATCTTCCTTGGACAAGGAAGATATCCTACAGAAGTTTTGAAAATGTTTCAGATGGAAGAATGTAGACCTAAGGCTACTCCAATGATTACCAACTGGAAGAAAATTGACACATCTGAAGATGATGAGGTTGATCCTCCTTTATATAGGCAGCTCATAGGTTCTCTGATGTATCTGGTAAACACTAGACAAGACATCTGTTATGCTGTCAATACCCTCAGTCAGTTCATCGTGCCCATTGGGCAACGGCCAAACATGTTCTCAGATATTTACAAGGAACAGTCAACCTTGGACTGAAATACACCAGAGGTAATGACATCAGGTTGAGTGATTTCACTGACACAGATTGGGCTAGGAGCCCAGTAGATCGAAAAAGTACCAATGGGAATTGTTTCAATGTTGGATCGGGGATGACCTCCTCATACAGCAGGATACATAAATCCGTGGCCCTGAGCTCCGCATAAGCTGAATATATGGCAGCTAGCACGGCTTCGTGTGAGGCCATATGGCTTCGGAAATTGCTTGTGAACTTACTCAAGGAGAAGATGGAGGCGACCAACATTCTTTGTGATAATCAGAGTTGCATCAAGCTCTCTAAGAATCCTGTGTTTCATGATTGGTTGAAGCACAATGACATCAAGTGTCATTTCATCAAAGACTGTGTCCAAAGGGGAGTTGTACAATTGGAGTACACTCCTACAGGAGAACAAGTGGCAGATATCCTCACAAAAGCTCTGGGAAAGAACAAGTTTGTCTATTTCAAAGAAAATATGGGGATGATAAAGAATCCATTTCAGTAGCAGGGATGGATAGGTTCAAGATTCAGAGGGAGCTGCAGTACAGATGAGGCAATGACAATGATAGGGTCATGGGCAGCAGTACAGAAGGCAGTAGCGCAACAGGTGAGGGGCAGCAGCCAGGCATTAGCAGCACGGAGAATGCTTCAAGACAGAGCAGCATGCAGCAGGCATTTTGCTAGAACACTTTCCTCGCTAAGAGGGAGTGTTGATTTTTGTAGCATCAAAAAGTGTTCCAAGTCTCAAAATTTGTAAGGAGGCTTGGACATCAGTATTCCAAAGGACCCAGAAACCGTTTGTGGAAATTCCTCTCAGTTTGTGTTTTATTAAAATAATTAATTATTTTAATGTGGACCCTAAGTCTAAACTTAGGGAAATTAAATAATTAATGGGTATTAATAAAACAGAGTGTGAATCTTCTAGGGAACGAAGATCAAGTCAAGTTTTAATCTTGGCCAATGATTAGACTTCTAATCTGGGTCGTTGATTCGTCAATAAGAAGATTATAAAAGATGGCTTGAGGGTCATTTGGAAAGCAAGCCGAGCATACACTCATTAACCCGAAGGAAGTCGATTATGAAGGAATGGAATTCGATTTCAGAGGGAGAGTTTCAGGGCAGAGTTGCAGAGGCAAAAGAAGGAGAGGGAGTCAGCAGTGACAGAGAAGGATGAGAGAGGGATGCAGAGGGCCACAGAAGGCAGCGCAGAGCAGCAGCGTAGTGTGCCCACGCAGAGTGACGCAGTCCAGCACAAGGACTGCGCAGAGAAGCATGCAGAGTGACGTAGAGGGAGATAGTGAGTCTTCTTGGTGTCAGGAATTCTCCAGAAGGAACCGGAGAATCTATCTCATGTGTTTTCTAAAGAAATCTGCCAGTTGATTTCTTGTAAAGAATTCATTGCTGAAGAATAATAATATAAACCCTCATCTATTGCATCGGTTTTCCCACATTCGGTTTTTCCGGGGACCATTGTCCAAACATAAGTGTGTACATGTGATTGTTTCTTATGCTTATATTTCTTCCTATTCCTTTCTCTGCATATACATAAGTGAATGCTGTAGTAGTATTTATTTCGAAATTTACTGGAAAATTTTTGTAAATAACTTATTGAAATAATAAGTAGGAGAAATAAATCTATCACTTCAAAAATATTTTCTGGATTTAAATTTTCACATATGGTACAATAGTTTCTTTCTTGATCCCTTCCTTTTTGTAGAATGTTATGATTTATTTTAACATGTATTCTCCTCCATTGTCGAATCTGAACACTTTGATCCTTTTCTCGAATTGATTCTTGACTAATGCTTTGAATTCCTTAAATTTGTCAAAGGCTTCATCCTTGTGCTTGATGCAATGTAGCCATGTCTTTCTGAAATAATCATCAATGAAGGTAATGTAATAGAGATGGTCGCTAATGGAACGCACACGCATCAGACCATATATGTCTGAATGGATAAAATGGAGGATATCATATGTATTGTTCTCACTGGAGGGGAATGGTCCCCTTGTTTTCTTTCCACTAGCGCACGCAGGACAAACTCCTTCATGTCGAGCTTGTACATCGGGAATACCAGAAACTGGTCTCTTCAATTTCGGAAGAGCCTCATAATGTAAATGAGCCAGCCTGTGGTGCCATAATTCACTGAGATGATTGGTGTTATGGGCCAATGCAAAGAGTGGCCTTCCTGTGACCTTGTAGAGTCCCTCAGATCTGAGTCCTAATGTAAATGCATCTTTTATATGTGAGTCAGCAGGCCAATTTAGGACTTTTCCATTGATGAAGGAAACCCTCGTCCCTTTATCTTCTAATGCAAATATAGAAATCAAGTTTTTCATAAGACCCAACATATACATGACATCATTTAACAACACTGACTACCCAGTGTTTAACTGAAATTTAACCAATCCAAATCATTTTACAGGATGAGTAGAATTATCCTTAACTTAGTCTCCCTCTCTACTAGATTGGAGAGGACTTCTTTATAACCAGAAAAGTGATGAGAGGCCCCACTATCTACTAACCAGCTATCCCATGACTCTGGTGGAGAGGAACTAGTAAGTGCATAAATGAGAACATATTCATTTTTATCTACCGTATTACTTTCATACCTGGAAGCTTTTGACTTGTTTTGAGATGGACGGTCTTCTTCACGATCGCTTGATGAATCTCTTCTGCTCCTCTCTTCCCTTTTGTCACGATTGTTCCTTCGATTGTCCTTCTTTCTTTTATAATAGTTTTTGTTGTTGATGTTGTATCGTGGCCTCTTTTTCTTTTCAGGACAATCACAAGCATAGTGACATTTCTTGTGGCAGTTGAAGCATTCAATGTGAGAGAGTGATTTGTTATTCCTTCCTTTTGAGTTTTGACGAGGAGGATTTCTTCTAGATGGGCCTCCTTTTGATCTCTTTTTCCTTCTATTGTTGTGAGTGACATAAGCAGCAGGCTCACCTTCTTCATGTTTCTAAATCCTTCCTCTTGCTATCATTTAGGATTCTTCCTGAGTTAGCTTCCCAACAATTTCATCAAAAGACGGAAGAATGTTGCTATCGCTGATAGTAGTAATGAAGGTTTCCCAAACCGGCGGGAGACCTCTAAGAGTCACAACCAACTCTTTGTCAGGTATATTCTCACCAACCCTCAGCAGTTGATCTTTAAGACGGGAGATCCTCATAAGGTAAGACTAGACAGTCTCACCTTTGTTCATCTTCACTTCCTTAAGTTGGTCTTTCAATGTAATGATCTCATTCAGATTTTTAACCTCATACATGTCGGCTACTTTATAATACATATCTTTAGACTTCTTTAGATTTCCAACATAAGCAAGTAAATTATCTTGTAACCCATCAGCTAGGATTTGTTTTGCTTTAGACTCACCTTTCTTGTACCTGTTCTTAATGACGGCGGAGTCATCTTCTGAAGGTTCGAGCATCTTCCCTTGAATATATTCCAGCACATCGTTGTTATCAACAATAATCTCTAATCTGACTTTCCATGTAGGCGTCACCCAGTTTCTTATGCTCCTGCAAGGTAGAGGAAGACATCTCGACCTTGACGTGTAGATCTTCTTTCTAGCCTTGTAGATTTGAACTCTCTACTTGTAGATCTGCTCTCAGGCTTCCTTGCTTGTCCTTCACTTTAGCTCCGATACCATGTTAATTTTTCAATATTGCTCTATGTTGTATCATTTACTTAAGCCCAAATCAGATTTTTCATTAACAGTATATTCAGATCTATGCAATATAAGTAATCATAAACTGTAACTAAAGATAGAACAATGTACGCAAAAACAGAAAAGACAATATCAAAACCATGAGACACGGAAATTGGTCCAAGACCAGGGAAAAACCCCACTGTGGGGGAAACCCTTTCAAATCTTCTTCTTCTGTAGATTGTCTTCAAAAGATTTCAGCAGAGAGTACAATGAGCCCAGTGCAGTAATATAGCGGATGATAATCTGATCTAATCTATAGATCAGCAAAACACAAAATCAATGGATCACTGATACCAAGTGATCTTAGCTGCCCCGATCTAGATCTGAGTCTAGAAAACTGTTAATAACTAATCTAACACTGATGTGACTACATGATGGATGAGTGATGATATTGCGTGAGCAATTGACAGAATACCAAATCTGATCTGCCCAATAACTCATAGAGTTGCAACCTTAACACAACTTGCTCGCAACTATATCACCTCTAAGCCGCGACCCTGGAGTTTTATGCCCGCGGCTAAGGCCCTGAATACCCTAGAAACTTAGCCGCACCCTGAAGTCTGCCTGCAGGCGACTTTACTAGTTGAGTCACAACCACAACAAGCTTAGCCCACGGCTGAAACCCAACAGAGCCGCTACCTCTAGTTTTCCTGCGGCCCAAAACCAAATTTCTCAGATCTGAAATGTATCTCAAACTCTAATCATGATCCACTGTGTAAGTCTCTTGCGACGTACCTGTGCAAACCAAAAACAGAAAATACGACCCAAAACAAAAATAGCATGAGGATGATCTCATGAGAAAATGTGTGCAAATGAGCCTGAGGTCACTTATATTTATAACTTGATGAGGGACCACTTGGGGCTTTGACCAGATCAACATGCAATTTAACCAGCTCATAAAATAATAAAACAATTCATAACTTAACTTCCACTTAACATTTAGAATAATCTATAGACCGATTTTGATCCTCTCAAAAAGAGGAATCTAGTTAACTTATTATTTTAACCATCTAAGTTAACCAATGTGGAATTTGACTCTAGTTGCAAAAATTAACACCTCTCACAATCCCAAATACATAGAGCTAATCTTCTTAAAGAATAAGCCCCATCTCCTTACAATAAACAAGTAACTGTTTTACTAGATCCATTAATTCCCCAAGGAATACAACAAAATATTAAATTTAAAACCCTCTCAACAACTTCCATACTAAAAGGAACAATGAGTTGTTGAGATCCACTTTCTTCTCTAAGAAGAAACAATAAAATACGCTTGGTGTTATCTAGATACATCCTTATCTCTAAGGAAAACAATATAATAATGATCTCATACATGACCAACTCATAATACAAGTCAAACAATAACAAAATAATGAGTGGTTAGGTATTATCCTCCAAAAATAACACAAGGAAGGTGGGGCACATCCTTCAGATGAAAGGTTGAGCATGTCAAGTGCTTCATCAAATGGTAAAATAATGCCTCAATGGTGCACGCTCCAAGTAAAATGCATGTAATAACTCCTCCAAGGTGGATGCCTGAGGTTTGAAACCTCCAAGGTGGATGCCTGAGGTTTGAAACCTCCTAGGTGACACCCCTCCAAGAAAAGAATAAACTACTCCATGAAAGATGTGCTCTAGGAGAAAGTGTCTTGGGACCACCTCAATCCACCAATCAAAAATAAAATAAGGCTACATGAAGTGCACCCTCCAAGATGCATGAATGATAATATTTTAAAATATTCCATGACATAGGAGAGCATTCCATATGGTCCACTTAGAATAATTCAAAAAGTGTGTCCTCAAAAATGCATGAGTGAAGAAAAGTTAAAACAATATGATATTCCCCAAGGAGAGTGCTCCTTAACCAACCCCTCAAAATATAAAGTGTGGTCCATCTAACAACAAAATTTTGCACTTCTTGAGATAAAGTTTAAAAGCTATCTCTATTCCTCAAATACTTGGAACAAGGGTTTAGCTCAAAAAGGGACAATGAAGAAAATGGCAAATAAACTAAGTTGGCACACAAACATTCATCCCATGTAAAATAATAAGAACATAAAGTAAATGAGCTAACTTACTTCAGCGTGCTTCATTTAAGATCCACCATAAAAATCCATGAAAAGAGATCACATCATATCACAATCCCAGCCATGAAAAATAACTCAACTGGTAAATCCATAGCCAAATTATAAGAGAGAAAAATCACAAAAAATTCAGACCTCCTAACAGATTTCTCCCCCAAATCTCACCATGAACAAAATGAGAGGAAGTGCACCTCTATTTATAGAGGTGGTGCTCAACATTCCTCGCATTAAAATATTGATTTTTTGTATTAAAATCCCCTAAATTATCTTAAGGAGGGGCAAAAGTCCCTCTTCACAATTAAATAAACTAAATTACACAAAATGTAGGCTTTTTATTGCTACATGTACAAAATCAAAGGGGTGTGAGCCTTCAAACACAACCAAACCCCACAAATGAAGGGCATATGGGATGCTTTGGTGTAGCATTCAACCTCCAAAGGCCCTTCAACAGTGTAACTCCATGCAATCTCCACACCTGCCCATCTTCAAGGCATGCTCCAGCCTCCATGCATGTCAGCTTGACACTTTAACAATCATTAATTGAGAGATTTTAAAGGTCGCCCCAAAAGAAACATTGTTTTAAATCAATCCTTGACTCTAAACAGGTCAGCTCAACCCTTCAAATTAGAGTTCTATTTTATCCAAGGCCGGCTCTAGACCTATTCTACAGGTTGGCCCAGCAATATCATTTCAGTGCACATAGTATGTATAAAAATCAAGCGTTTTCCTCATTATCATTTGATGCAACTCACTGGATGCTCTGTTAATGACCAGGTTGCATACCTCTGCAATTGTCCAATTTTATTTTTCACAAAAACTCTCAGATAATGCAAAAGTCCTGGGTTTTGGTAATCTACATCAATTTTGGGGAGTAATACCATCTATTAATTACTTTTCTGTTATCAACTCAGTTTTAAAAGAGAGAAAAATCATATATCTGTTGTATTGTCCTTTTCTACAGGATTCCAAACATTGTAGCATTCATTTATTTGCAAAATTTGTTAAGGTGAATGCCCTCCCATGCAGACCTATAGCTCTTGTTCTTAGTGACATTATGCATCATCCTTGTTTTTGTTAATCCATGCTTATAAATCAGAGACACCAGACTACCATAGAACCAGCAAGTTGCCACACTTTCCCACCTTTTCCTTAAAAATTACATAGGATCTAGGTAATATGCTAGAATCCATACGCACCTACAGTCTATAATTATTCTATTTACTTCATACCACAGTAATTCCTAATTTGTGTACAAGTTTTTCTCTTGGGTACAGGTAGTAACTGCAATATCATCTTTGACAACAAATTGCTCTTCAAAACAATCAATCCTTCTTGACATGCTAATTTTACTAGACTGAAAAAACGTATATTTTCCCAATAAAATAGAGCACACCTCTCTCTTCCTTATAACATGAATAACAAATTATAAGCCTTAAAACTAAGCATACACCAAACTTAAGCAGAAGTTATTCCCGCCTTGAGAGTTCAATGGAGAAGAACCTGGTTGCATCAAATCCACCTAGGTAACAATATTTTGATGCACTGATCGCTCCATCGGGCCCCTGCATAGGAAAATGACAAACCAGGTTTAGACACAAATATTAGAAAAGACCTTTAATATTCTGAAAACCAAGCACCAGCTTACTTGAGCACGGCGGAGTCCAAATTCAAGCAAAAGTTTAGAATTCCCAGCAACACGCCTATGCCTTGCAGCATTTGTAGTAACCAATGACGCATAATTGATCAAATTCACAAATGGTGTTTCCAGAAGCTGTACAACCTGAAAAATACAGTGACAACACATTAGCTAAAAAATGTGGAACTCGTAGAAGGGAATTTCAGGTAGCTAAAATAGTTTCTAGACTTCAACTTCAATATGTAGAACACCATGCAGGGAAAGAAATGAAATACACCTGAACAAATCATGAACTATAACCAAATGGTGGGACCAATGTAACTTACTGCAACAGAGCCCTCGACTCTCATGAGGGGTATCTTAGGAAAAACAATGGAACCTTCTGGTATTGCATATATCTCAATGTCTAAACAATTGAGCTCTCTCAGATAACTGAAGAATCCGTCCTGCAAAATCATCATGTATTGATAGATGAGCATCACCCAAAAATTATAACCAAACACACTAAAAGTTTCAAATTTATTGTAATTGTTTTAAGTCTTACAACAAGATATCAGCAATTGGACCCAAGGCTCAGTGGAAAATTAAAACAATCTAGTTTATGTTGAAAATTATTATTTTTTATATGGTTCATATAGGCTCCATGATGGACAGGTCAGCCCCACCACATGAAGGAGTTTGACCCATGGGTTAATTCCACTTGATCACACTCGTATATATTGAGAGATCATCCTCCACATTTGGCATCATTCGGATGACCTACAACAACAAGATTTCAGCTCACACGTGCAAAGAAGAAGAATTTTCTTTGACCAGCACCAGTTCTGGCATTACCAAACTTGCAGTGCCCCTTTGAAATGGAGACAGATGCGAGGTATGCTATGGGAGAGTCTTCATGCAAGGAGGAAGGCCTATATGCTACCATTCTGAAGTTTTTCATAGAGCGGTTCTTAACTACCCTACCTACGACAAGGAGCTCTATGTCATGCTGCAAGCTTTGAAGTGAAAGCATTATCTGATGGGAAAGGAGACAACAATCCACACAGATCATCAGTTGTTACAGTGCTTGCAGGCCCATTGTAATGTCCCCTAATAATAATAATAAAATAATATACTATTAGGATGTAAGTAAATAAATAATAAAAAATAAAGAAAAGATAATAATAGTAAATAAATAATAAATAATGAAGAGAATATAATAATAATAAATAAATAAAATAGTAAATAATAAACTGGAGTTCTAAATAAATATATATAAAAGTAAACTATAAAACTAGTAAAAATAATTAAAGTTAACAAAAAGTAAAAAAGAATAAAATAAGAAAGAGTTAAATTAAGAGAAATATTAAATTAAGTAAAACTTCAAATAAAGAAATAAAAGTTGCATGTTGACACATGGAATGTGTGCATGCAAACCCCTTTTCATTTTTGTTCTATTTAATAGACGATGAAAAAGATGTGATTCATCATTCCTTCATTCATTCTCTTGGAAGAAAAGCGTTGTGAGACAACGGATTGCCTGGCAGTGGTACGTTGATTGAGGGCTCGTGGGTGGCCAACTGTAGAAATATTATGTGCAGCCGAGCCTACGGTTGGGTGGATAGTCGTCCACAAAATTTTGTTGCAGATAGCAGAACTCAAAGAGCATTCAACTCCAAAGGCACAAGTAAGGAATATCGTCAATACAGGTAAGTCGTCTCTACTCATGTTTTTGAAAATTCTATGTTAAATAGTTGAATAATTGGGTGTTGATTATTAATCATATAAATTGATGTAATTACTTGTATATTTTAAATTGGGGCTGTTACATATTTTAAATTGATGTAATTACTTGTATCAAACTAGGCATTACAAGTGGATAGGGTTTTTACGACAGTTTCATTTGGTGATCAAGTATAAGAACAGCAGCACAAATAAGTTGGATGACATGCTTTCAAGGCCACCCCCATCAAAGATTACAACTTTGGAGACTCTTATGCACATGGAGCCATTCACCCATGATGCATACAGAGAGGCATATTCAGAAGATGAGGACTTCAAGGAGGTGTATCAGCAGTTGCAGAGTCAGAGCCCTGTGCACGATGGCGACAACACCGTTGACTACCATCTCCAGGATAGATTACTCTGCAGGCTAGATAAGCTATGTGTTCCTAAAGGTGAGAGATTGCACCTGATCATAGAGGTTCTGTTAAAATTGGCAACTAGGGCCAAATTCCACCTTGAGATAGCTCATATGATGCAGATGATATTTTTATTGGATTCCTCTTTTCGAGAGGTCCAAGATTGATCTAAAAATAATCTCATTCAGACAAGCAGAAGTATGATTTTGAATTTATTTTCACACGTGCAAATTGTCAAGGTCGGCCTCAATCAAATGTAGGCTCATGAAGTCCAATCGATGTATTTCTTCACCCACAACAAAGTGTACAAATAGGAGTGACCTCTCTCCTCATTTTGGACATCATTCACTCACACATTCTTCTCTCTCTCCACATTAGATTGGTTCGTACATCTTGTGTTCCTCTCCCTCGCTCTCAAATGTTTGGCAAAGGAGGTCGAAAATTTCAAAGACAAGTTGCAGGCCGAAACTCCAGATTGCAGACCAGCGTTGACCAGGGCTTGTTTGACCGATTTTGACTGCGTTTTTCTGGGCAGAATTCCAATTTTTGCAGGCCGCACTTGCTGGCATTGCTGGCACAGAAATCGAGGCAATTGCTGAAGTTTGACCTGCAATGACCGCAGGCCTATTTGACTGCAGGCTTCCCTAAAGTTTGACTGAGTTTGACCAACATTTGTGGGATTGTTTTCGGTTGACTTTGGCCCTTCTTAGAGGTCGAGTTGACTGACTTTGACCGAGCTGCTAAAGAGATGATTTGTTGTTGATTTGACCAACGTTGACTTTCTGGTTAGGGCTAAAAGTTGACTGTTGTTTTGACAGGGTTGATTTGACTGTGTTTTGGGCAAGTGAATTTGATTTATGTACTCTTAGTCTCCCTCTCTCTCTCTCTATTGAACTATTGAATAATAATAAGAAGAATTGATCAAAGGGTTTTCCCCACAATGGGGTTTTTCCCTGGCATCCGCCAAATATTTTGTCCTCTTGTCTTGGCTTGTCTTCTGCATTTTGTATTATGTTCTATCTGCATTTACTATCAATGTGATTAATGGTTAATGTGATTGCTATTGGAAATAATTGGAAATTGTCATTGGGTTTCTAAAGATCATTGAATTAAATTGTGTTAAGCATAGAACATACCATTGTTAACTAAAATTAACATGGTATCAGAGCCTAGGTAAAGACAAACCCCAAGCAAGAAAGAAAAAAGCAATCACAAAGATCTGTTGGACAAGGACAAAGACTCAATGGCTTCCTCATCTTACTTCAAATCCGAGGATAAGCTCAATGATAAATCTGATTATCATGCATGGAAGATGTCTTTGGACTAGACTTTGGAAGAAAATGATGTCATGGATTATGTGCTGGGAAAAGTTGTGGAGCCTCCTTCAAATGCATCGGATGCTACTAAAACAAATTACAAGAAAGGTGAGGTGGGGGGAATTTAGAACAAGATAAATTGAACAAAAACCTGACTCGCTATTCATGTAATCTTCCAATACAGGCAAAATGTTTGTTATGACTTCCATCGGAGAAGGAATGCAAAAGGGAATTGTAGATCTGTCTTAGCAGGATTACCACTAAACCAGTGAAAAAGCAAGTTGCTTGACTAAAAGGTCCAGAGATTGAAGACTGGTGATATAAGAAATAAGTTTCTGCCAATATACGACAACAGTTATGACAAAATCAAATAATTGCACATGTGAATTAAAACACATTTCCCACATCAACTGAAAGAACGTTAGAAATAATTTATGATCTAAAATACCTTCAACCTGAAGCTTAAATGTATTTTAACAACATGAGAAAAATTTGTGGTTGTACCTCACATGTGGGCAAGACTGTGCGTAAAAAATCAATGTCCTCCTGTTTAAACTTGAAATTTGCAGCAAGACGTATACACTCTTCTAACCCAGCGAAGACAGTGTACTCCCCACCAAAGGGATTCTTTCGAAAAAATAAGTCAAATCTGAAAAATTAAGAAAAGAAAATAAGAAGCTGCATTGACCATGTGCAATATGGTAGGACAAGCTATTACACAAGTACAAAGGTATAACTGAACCAACTACTTTGTATGTTGTCTGGACACTAGAACAACTACACAAACGATATAGTCATCCAAAAAATATGCAGATGTTTTCTAGGTGATTTTCTACCATCTTATGACCTTCAAAAAATGGCGATAAACATAGCTTGCTGATGATGAACAGCCGGATTTAGCAATAGCATCATTTTAATAAATTGGATCCAATTATATAATACTATTTCAAGCAGCGAAACAGATGAATAAAACTGAAGCACCTTAGAAGAGAATAGTAAATAAACTTGAACAGTAAAGTAATGCATGTTCTAGTAGAATGGCTACAGTTAGTCTTTTGGTTAGCAGTCAAAGAGATATCCAAAAAAGAAAACCATCTGATAATCCCTTGACCTTTTGCCAAGATAAAAAATTGTTTTAGACATTACCAGCAAGCATTGAAGATTTAGCACATGATAGTGGTTGACACTCTAAAGGTGAAGCTTATTTAAACTAGCACAACCACATTAGTAAATGTGGTTGATATATGCCAATCAGCACCATTTTCCCCCTTTTAAAATTAATGGCACTGATCCACATGATGTCATTTGTTATTTGATAATTTGCATGGTAATTTCATAATTGTAATAGATAAATGCAAAAAGATAAACATGGATTTACACAATGCCATTTGTTATTTGATAATTTGCATGGTAGTTTCATAATTGTACTAGGCAAATGTAAAAAGGTAAACATGGATTTAGAGATGCGAGGTAGTTAATTTGTGAAATTACATCCGTTGATGTAGAGGAGACATCGAGAATATGCCAGAAACTTTCATTTATGAGCATAAGATAAATTAAAAGAAAGATCAACATGCTCAATAGGAGGGACGCTTATCAGCATAACAAGAATTGCCCCTATAGTCAGAAGAATTTATACATAAACGTGGATTAGTCTTCGTTGATATGAGGCTGTTGTCCCACATACATGAATGTTACATCCATTCTAATTGAAATATTTACATCTGTGCTCTTTATTGTAACCATCTTGCAGAAGAAAAGAAGACTCGGGACTAAAATTTGTAATATTAATATAAGAAATTATTCAAAAAAAAATCTCCCTACATATTTTCAATGAGACCATATCTCAAGGCCTTGCAAGTTGCAAAATAATTGAACTCTAAATTATGCCTATTGCCACCAAATCAAGCAGGCCTTGGAGAGAGGGGTACCTTACAAGGTTGTCACTAGACCAAGTAACAACAGGAAGGCAGTAGCCCATAGTCACCACAGCTATTACCCCCTACTCTTTATGGAATTTCAATAAAAGGTATTCTAAGTTTAAAGTGTGAGGTGACTAAAAGGCTTCTAAGGGAAAGGCACAATTTAGGTACATGGCTCCAACTATGAGAAAGAGGAAAATCACTTTCCATAGAGAGGTCGAATTGGGGAAACACAAGACCTGGGGTTTGATTGATATGTTGTGAATTGGGATGCAAAAAGGTCAAAGTGTCAAGAAAGGGTTTCCCACAATGCATTTCAACTAGGTTATGGCACATGAAACCCTCAGAAAGCCCTCAAGTTGAAGCTAAAACCAAACCAAGGTTTAATCCTAGGGAAAACAACTAGAGCAAGAGAAATTATAGATGAAAATGGAAGGAATGTCCACCAAAGAGGAATAATTTTGTGGCAACCACTCAACCCTAGATGTTGATACCTTCCCAGACCAAAAATTCCTCCTCCTAGTCAATTCGCACTAATCCCTAGTTGGTCGTGTTGCCACAAAATCTAGCAGGCCTTAGAGAGGGGTACCTTAAGGGGCTATTACTAGACCAAAAGACAACAATGGGGTAGTGGCATGTTACCGCTCAAACTAGCAGGGGTCCTACGAGGGGATCCTATAGAGCAACTACTAGGTCAAGGGCAACGATGGAGTAATAGCCCACTGTCACCTCAGCTAAGGCTCCCTTGCTCTTTACGGACTTTCACCGATGGGAGGAGACCCTGTATAAGGGGAATTACTAGATGAATAGATCAATAAGAGGATAAGGAATGATTCCTAAGGCCTATTCACAAGAGAGGTTCAATTGTATGGCTTTCTTGCTTTGAAAGCAAGGTGATAGGCTCTCTAGGAAGGGCTCAGAGGAATCTCAAGGCTAGAGTTTGGGAATGTATCATGTAAAGATGATTCCTAGGCCTACAAATATTTATGGAGACTTGGTCTTTATGGAATTAGAGTTGTAAGATCACGAGACCACATGGGACCAAGTGGGCCTAGAATTAGGTCAAGGATGTCAAGTTGATCAATCAAGGAGTGGCTTGACCTAATTATGGAAGAGAAGAGGATCAAAGGGCATATTTTCTTTGGAGAAATGAATGCAATGATCTAAATGAGGACACTAGCCAAGGGAAACCTAGGGCAAGAAATGATCCTTGAGCTAGGGCTTACTCATCCTCCAAAAGGGAATGCAAAATTCTAAAGATATACTAAATCCCAATCCAAGTGATGATGATGAAAGTGAATCATCTCACTTCTATTTATACAATCTTACAAGGGATTCAAATGGCCTAATTTGGACTAATAATGCCCCTAAAATAAAATAATGTGCATAATAACAATACTTGGTGACAAGCCCACCAAAATAGCTCAATAACATAAGAATAAACCTCTCAAAAGGGCAGAATGATCAATATAGTTAGTCGTTGGGCCTTTGAGGAGGCATAATGAAGTCCAAAGGGTGCCATGATGTAGAATTGGACTCCAAACATAGTGGACAAGGGGTTCACCCCTTGCTTTTCAAGCAAGAACCTGTGGTGCTCCCAAGTGGGTGCGGGGGCACAAGGACATCCTCATGGGTCTCCAAGTGGATCAAAAATGTATGTAGACCATCTGTAAGGGCTAGGATGATGACATAAGCCCTCCCTCTACAGTGGGAGACATCCTCTGGACCCTGGAACATCTGCCAAGTGTATGGTGCATGTGTGGAGCCGATTGGGCATGGTGAACCAGATGCGGGTGTGGGGGCACAAAGACATCCGCATGGGTCTCCAAATGGATCGAAAATACCTGTAGACTATCTGTAAGGGCTAGGATGATGACATAAGCCCTCCCTCTATAGTGGGAGACATCCTCTGGAGCCTGTAGCATATGCCAAGTGTACGGTGCATGTGTGGAGCCAGTTGTGCATGGTGAACCAGGTGCATCACCCTTATCCCAAAGGTGGAACACGAGCAATCAACGAGTGCTGTTGGGAATCCATGAAATACTCTCTACTATGGTGGAGGCCCAAGGCTCTCAACACTCACCCTACAAGTGCCAATGTGGCCTTCTGGAGGACTTGGTCTCTAGGACCCCGTATAGGGAGACCAAGCCCCAAATGGAGACCCACTCGCAATCCTGCATAAGATCCAATGCGTCCCCTTGGTTGAAATTTTGTGTATTTGGAGTAGCATCAGTTGTGCTCTAGCTCCCAAATTTTGTGGAGGGACTAGAGTACACTTGATCTACAAGACCCAAAAAGGGATTTGGGAAATTCCATCTGGTTTGGGAGATAATTAATTAATTATTTTAATGTATTTCCTAAGTCTAAACTTAGGAAAATGAAATAATTAAATTAAATTAAATTAAACATGTGATGAAATTGTCTTAAGTCACATGGATCAAGCTTTCTTTTAATCTTAGCCATTGATTCAAGATCTGATCATGGTCATTGGTTTCCCAACAAGAAAAGTATAAAGGAAAGACTTGGGGTCATTTGTAAAGACACACAGAGGCAGAGCACTGAAGCTAAGCTGAGATTCTAGGGTGGGTTTCCTAAGAATTCTCAGAAGTGTTTCAGTTGCAGAGAGGGGAATTTAGACAAAGGGGATGATCTGATCCCAGTGTCTAGAATCAGCAAGAGACAAAGATCAACTCAGAGAGGCAGCGTAGAGAAGTAGGAGAGCAGCAGCAGAGAGGGCAGCAGTTGTGCTATGTAGGGGTTGCACAGTCCCTCCCTGGACAGCGTGATTCAGCTGGAAGCCCTCCAGGGTTACGCAGAGAACCTAAGGGGCAGCGTAAGGACTGCGTCACCCAGTCTGGGGTAACGCAACCCTTCTCAGGCCAGCACTATGGGACGCAGGGGCTTCGGAGGCTGACGCAGAGGCTTCAAAGGTAGCGCTGGGGTTTCTAAGGCCTAATTTTGGCCGAGTTCTATAAATCACGTTTGAGGGTGTGGATCAGTGATTATTTTGGCTTCAAAATAGTCAGTGAGTTGCAGATTTATTTTATCTCTATCGGGTTTTCCAGATCTAGAACCCAGATTTGTTGTATTTAGAAAATTCTTAATAATAAAACCCTCCAATAGCCAGCAGACCAATTTTCCCGCATTGGGTTTTTCCGGGGACTATTTGTCCAGAAAATCACTGTGTCACTTTGTCTATGTGTGCATGTACTTTTTCTAGATCTAAATTGGTGAAAGTCTGTTATGTGTCTTGCTTCAATATTAATCTGAATTTTTCAGCTTAATAACTTAATTAAGTATGAGAAGCATAACCAGATCTAACAGTAGATTTCTGCATAAGTGTAACATTCAGAAATTTTCACACCCTTGCCCTCCAATACAACAAATCATCAAAATAATCAAGTAAAAGAGCTTACAAGACATGGAACCAATGGGGTGCTTCATGGTGGCATACCCTTCCATAGTGGGCTTTAGCATGCACAAATGCCTCCAAGCTTAATAGGGGGTTAATGAAAGACCCTATTAGGTGGTTTCAACCTCTAAAGGGGGTGACATGTCCATGGTACATCCCCGAAGTAGTAGGTGGAAAATGATATAGTAATGGAATGAAGTGAGGATCAGGGGAATCATCCAGACCACATGTCATGGTGCAAGGGTATCTATAATGAGGGAAGGCCACACCTGGGTATATGAGTGTAGGAGGGTGAAAATCATGGTACATGAGTTACTTCGGCTTTTGTTTTTCCACCCTTCTTCATATGCCTTTTGTCTTTGATTTATTTTTCTTCATAACTGTTCAAGGCTCTAGGGAATGAGAGCATGTTGTGTAGTATATAGTAGTGGATACCCCCTATAAGGTGGGGCAATTCATCGCCCACTAGGAGCCGGGACAGTGATGGGATCCTTAATGATGGAGGGGGCTCATTTAGGGCCCATAGGAACTAGGGTGATAGCCATGGGTATGGGGTAGAGCTCATGTTTGATTTTTTCCCACGTGCTAAATTTGTATGTCCTGACCATGTTTTGCATTTTGTGGTACATTTCCTATTGAGAGTGGCCAAATTATGTTTTTTCTTTTCTTTTTAGCTGCATCAACCTCGGGAATCATTCCATGCCCGACCCAAGATGTGGACAAGGGGAGGGGGAGCGGGAGGTTAACCCTATGTGGACCCAACGGACACATGCGGACCCGGATGGCAAAAGAGATGAAAGGGGCCTTGAAAGTTCTAGTTTATTTTCAAATAAATTTCTAAAAGTTTCAATTCATTGTTTGCTTATCTAAATCTACATGGACTAATGTGTGACTTGAGTATTGTAAAAGAATTATTTTTGGATCAAGCATCAAGGGAAGTCTTTGGGAGACTAACCCACTCTTAAAGCACCTTCAAAGGAACTCTCATTTGTTATTTGGATTTTCATAGTTTATCTTACGAAAAAGTGTCTTGCAGGGATTCGTTTGGACATAGTTTGTATGCATGCAATCATTTAAAAATATTTTTATTTTCATTGTGCTTTATTGGATCATATTTTGCTATTTAAAGAGCTTAAGCATGGCTAGACAAAGAGGAGAATTTACTCATCCTCTTTAGCTTAGCCCTTTGTAGATTATTGTGCAATATTTTGTGATTTTCTTTGTCTAACACTTGGTTGGTTTTTTTTGTAGCATTCTTTTTCTAACTTGTTTTCTTGTAGCAACTTGTGGTATTCACCTTCAAGAAACTACTAACAAATTGTTGCAGAACCTTTGAGCTCTAATGTCAAACGAGGAGGACTCTCTCTTTTTCCTTTGATCGTGGGCAGTTAAGGAGCTTCCTTGAGGAAGACCGAGTTCCTTTTGTGGCTTCTTCTCTCTCTTGGCCATGAGCATTGAGGAGGCTTAACCTCTCTTCTTCACTTGTAAAAATCTGATTTCTATTGAATCTTTATATTGCAGAAAATTCTCATCAAGGATAAGTTTAAAACCTCAAGTTTCATTTGTAAAGATTTTCCTTGAGCTTGTAGGAGGCTTCACAGTCTCTTACCTCTAACAACCAATAAAATTTATGATTTTGGAAGTGTGGGTTTTACCCATTGGCATCCTAATCTCTCCATTTTTGGAAAGGACTTGTGGTGTGATTTGTTGATCACTTTAAATTGCATGCACCTCATCTAATTGGTCAATTAACACAACCAAGCATTTCATTCATTTCACTAGCTATTCACTTTGATTTGCTACAAGTTTTAAGAGCATTTACTTTCATAGCAAACTCAAATTTTTTATATGCAAGCATCTTTACTTGAATTTATTTAGCTTGAAATCATACTTCAAAACTGCTTATGCTTCACCATTGAGCAACTCTACAATCTTAAGTTTGATGCATCAAGTAAAGCTACATTTTATTTCATGACAAGCAAATATATTTCAAGTGGAAGTTGAATCATTTTCTTGTTAATTTACTTTTAGATCTTACATGCCTCAAACATCACTAAAATTTGTCTCCAACTTATGTTGATTGAATAGACATTTTAGGGACCCTCTACCTTTATGGACTCCTCACCATGAGATCCAAACCTTTGGGCAAGGGTGAAGTCTGAAGATTAGAGTTCAATTGTAATCTTGCTTTAGAGCTAACTTATAAAATAAACCAAGAGCACTATCTCATCATATTTACTTGCAAATTTCTCAATTTTTTTGCTATCTTGATGGTTTAAAGTTTCACATGCAAATCTTATTTCAAGAAACACTTTGGATGCAAGCATTTTAATTTCTTAAATTTTGCAACAAGTTTAATTCTAGGTACTTGGAAATTTGCTTACTTTTGCAACTTCATTGCATGTTGTCATTTTAATGGTTATTATGCTTATGGATGATTGAGATATCTTGCTTCATTGGAAAGTACCCTTATTTGGTGTTGCAAATTTAATTGCATGTTGTTATCTTCGTTTAACATTTGAGTTTTTCTATCATCTCATTTACATTCTCCAAAGTAGAACACTAATTGTTTCCTTTTGAGCAAGATAGCTTCTCATGTTTTGATTCATAAATCGATTTATCTTGAAAGCACTTACAATATCTTGTGCTAACATTTTCTTGTTTCATTTTTCAGGATTACTTTTGCTTTCCATTTGAAAGCATTTTACTTCATTTAAGCAAATACATTTTCATTTTAAAGAGCAATATTTTGAAGGCACTGGTTTTCATATGCTTTATGCTTATTTAAATTATGTATTGATGGTTATTGTTCATAACATTTTTTGCTTATAAATCTTAAGAAGTAATCTATTTAACTCCAAATCTTAAGAAGTAATATATTTAACTCTAACAACTCTCCTAGAAACTCACATATTTTAACTTAGTTTTCCATCTAGGGACCACCCCCCTTATCTAACCTAGGAGATAGCTTAAACGGAGAGGGTCGGGATTAGTGTGACAGCCCCTTCTCTGATTTCCTTGCCACCAACCACACCTTGTGGGGTTAAAGGCTTTTCTCACTAACTTGTAAGTAGGTGTAGGCGGCAAGCAATAACATATGGCTCTGCTATCTTTTGCATTTTGATACTCTTTTATTTTATTTTGTGGCCATAATATGTTATTTCCTTTTCTTTTAGCTAAATCAACCTCCTAGGGAAAAGTTTCAAACCCTACCTAGGTATGTGGATGTATGGGTGTCAAATCCCTGAAAACCAATGGTCAGTTGAACACAAAGAATGGAGGTGGAATATGGGTTTGTAATGTAAAATGGAAAGTGGTAAGCATGGAATAGGGATAAATGGAACAACGATGTCTCAATCAGGGCTTTCCAAGTAGTGCCCTTCCTATACCCATTGGGCCATTAGGTGAGGTACCACTAGACTAGTATCAAAATATTAACCCCCCATTTAAGGTGAGGGAACAAGATCATGATCAAATCCCCTCCTTTTTCCAAGTCACCCATAATCTATATCAAAAGCCCAAATACAAGCAAGCATAAGCAACCAATTACAAAATGAATAAAGTACCTTCTGATCGAAATCCCACCTTCGTCCATGTGCTCTTGCCGAATGGGTGAGAAATTATGATTAAAGTAGGTGGCAGAGATAAAATGGCACGTCATCAGCTAGTGGTGGCTGTCAGGCGCTGCATGGCTAGCTCACTGGATGCAAAGAATGGGAGAAAAATTTTCTCCTATAGGGTTACCCATTTTAGTGGGTAACAATCCATATTAAAAGTCCAAATACAAACAAGCATAAGCACCCAATTGCAAAATGAATACAGTACCTTCTGGTCGGAAGCCCACCTTCGCCCATGTGCTCTTACAGGATGGGTGAAAAACTATATGATTGACGCAAGTGGCAGAGTTATAATGGCACGTCATCGGCTAGTGGTGGTTGTTAGCGGCTGCATTATTTGTTGATCACTTTAAATTGCATGCATCTCATCTAATTGGTTAAATAACACAACCAAGCATTTCATTCATTTCACTAGCGATTCACTTTGATTTGCTACAAGTTTTAAGAGCATTTACTTTCATAGAAAATTCAAATTTTTTATATGCAAGCATCTTTACTTGAGTTTATTTAGCTTGAAATCATACTTCAAAACTACTTATGCTTCACCACTGAGCACACTCTACAATCTTAAGTTTGATGCATCAAGTAAAGCTACATTTTATTTCATGACAAGAAAATATATTTCAAGTTGAAGTTGAATTATCATTTTCTTGTTAATTTACTTTTAGATCTTACATGCCTCAAGCATCACTAAAATTTACCTCCAACTTAAGTTGATTGAATAGACATAGGGACCCTCTACCTTTATGGACTCCTCACTGTAAGGATCCAAACCTTTGGGCGAGGGTGAGGTCTGAAGATTAGAGTTCAACTGTAATCTTACTTTAGAGCTAACTAATAAAATAAACCGAGAGCACTATCTCATCACATTTACTTGCAAATTTCTCAAATTTTTTGTTGTCTTGATGGTTTAAAGTTTCACATGCAAATCTTATTTCAAGAAGCCCTTTGGATGCAAGTATTTTAATTTCTTAAATTTTGCAACAAGTTTAATTCTAGGTACTTGGAAATTTGCTTACTTTTGCAACTTCATTGAATGTTGTCATTTTAAAGGTTATTATGCTTATGGATGATTGATATATCTTGCTTCATTGGAAAGTACCATTATTTGGTGTTGCAAATTTAATTGCATGTTGCTATCTTCGTCTAACATTTAAGTTTTTCTATCATCTCATTTACATTCTCCAAAGTAGAACACTAATTGTTTCCTTTCGAGCAAGATAGCTTCTCATGTTTTGATTCATAAATCGATTTATCTTGAAAGCACTTACAATATCTTGTGCTAACATTTTTTTGTTTTACTTTTCAAGATCACTTTTGCTTTCCATTTGAAAGCATTTTACTTCATTTAAGCAAACACATTTTCATTTTAAAGAGCAATATTTTGAAGGCACTGGTTTTCATATGCTTTATGCTTATTTAAATTATGTATTGATGGTTATTGTTCATAACACTTTTTGCTTATAAATCTTAAGAAGTAATCTATTTAACTCTAAATCTTACGAAGTAATCTATTTAACTCTAACAACTCTCCTAGAAACTCACATATTTTAACTTAGTTTTCCATCTAGGGACCACTTCCCTTAGCTAACCTAGGAGATAGCTTAAGCGGAGAGAGTCGGGATTAGTGTGACAGCCCCTTCTCTAAGTTCCTTGCCACCAACCACACCTTGTGGAGTTAAAGGCTTTTCTCACTAACTTGTAAGTAGGTGTAGGCGGCAAACGATAACATATGGTTCTACCATATTTTGCATTTTGATACTCTTTTATTTTATTTTGTGGCCATAATATGTTATTTCCTTTTCTTTTAGCTGCATCAACCTCCTAGGGAAAAGTTTCAAACCCTACCCAGGTATGTGGATGTATGGGTGTCAAATCCCTGAGAACCAATGGTCAGTTGAACACGAAGAATGGAGGTGGAATATGGGCTTGTAATGTAAAATGGAAAGTGGTAAGCATGGAATAGGGATAGATGGAACAATGCTATCTCAATCAGGGCTTTCCAAGTAGTGCCCCTCCTCTACCCATTGGGCCATTAGGTGAGGTACCACTAGACTAGTATCAAAATATTAACCCCCCATTTAAGGTGAGGGAACAAGATCACGATCAAATCCCCTCCTTTTTCCAAGTCCCCCATAATCTATATCAAAAGCCCAAATACAAGCAAGAATAAGCAACCAATTGCAAAAGGAATAAAGTACCTTTTGATCGAAATCCCACCTTCGTCCATGTGCTCTTGCCGGATGGGTGAGAAATTATGATTGAAGTAGGTGGCAGAGATAAAATGGCACGTCATCAGCTAGTGGTGGCTGTCAGGGGCTTCGTGGCTAGCTGACTAGATGCAAAGAATGGGAGAAAAAATTTCTCCTATAGGGTTACCCATTTTGGTGGGTAACAATCCATATCAAAAGTCCAAATACAAGCAAGCATAAGCACCCAATTGCAAAATGAATACAGTACCTTCTGGTCGGAAGCCCACCTTCGTCCATGTGCACTTACCGGATGGGTGAAAAAGCATATGATTGATGCAAGTGGCAAAGTTATAACGGCATGTCATCGGCTAGTGGTGGTTGTTAGGGGCTGCATGATTTGTTGATCACTTTAAATTGCATTCATCTCATCTAAATGGTTAATTAACACAGCCAAGCATTTCATTCATTTCACTAGCTATTCACTTTGATTTGCTACAAGTTTTAAGAGCATTTACTTTCATAGCAAATTCAAAATTTTTATATGCAAGCATCTTTACTTGAGTTTATTTAGCTTGAAATCATACTTCAAAACTGATTATGCTTCACCATTGAGCACACTCTAAATCTTAAGTTTGATGCATCAAGTAAAGCTACATTTTATTTCATGACAAGCAAATATATTTCAAGTTGCAGTTGAATTATCATTTTCTTGTTAATTTACTTTTAGATCTTACATGCCTTAAGCATCACTAAAATTTACCTCCAACTTAAGTTGGTTGAATAGACATTATAAGGACCCTCTACCTTTATGGACTCCTCACTGTGAGATCCAAACATTTGGGCGAGGGTGAAGTCTGAAGATTAGAGTTCAATTGCAATCTTGCTTTAGAGCTAACTAATAAAATAAACCAAGAGCACTATCTCATCACATTTACTTGCAAATTTCTCAAATTTTTTGCTATCTTGATGGTTTAATGTTTCACATGCAAATCTTATTTCAAGCACTTTGGATGCAAGCATTATAATTTCTTAAATTTTGCAACAAGTTTAATTTTAGGTACTTGGAAATTTACTTACTTTTGCAACTTCATTGCATGTTGTCATTTTAATGGTTATTATGCTTATGGATGATTGATATATCTTATTTCATTGGAAAGTACCCTTATTTGGTGTTGCAAATTTAATTGCATGTTGTTATCTTCGTCTAACATTTGAATTTTTCTATCATCTCATTTACGTTCTCCAAAGTAAAACACTAATTGTTTCCTTTTGAGCAAGATAGCTTCTCATGTTTTGATTCATAAATTGATTTATCTTGAAAGCACTTACAATATCTTGTGTTAACATTTTCTTGTTTCACTTTTCAGGATTACTTTTGCTTTGCATTTTGTTGACCACACTTTGTCAACGACCCCATAGCAGTACACCCCCATTTTTTCAAATGGGACTCATCATGTTCGAGTTTCACGCTATCTAGATTCCATCGACAGCTGGCATTTTTATAAATGATGTAAACCCATTATGCATGTTTATGATGTAAATGATCTAAGTAAAATTGTCATGTATGTAACAACCTAGGTAAGCCTAGTATGTTGGTGACGATTTCTATCCTAGAAGGTTTTTTGTCTCACTAATTTACTTGTGTTTTTTCGACACAAGTGATCGGCAAAGTTTTTCCCTCCAACCTCACCCCAAAGCTAGGGTGGATTTTCTCATCAGCATACTAAGTGGTTCCTAGTGTTTTCTATCAAGTCCTTGTAAAAGTAGTTTGGGAATAATTCTAGCTAATTGGTTAGATTATTTTATTACAAACTACTTGGTCTACTAGATCATGTTTTGAGTCGCAGAATCGGATACCTCCTTGAGGGTCTATACAAATGGGTATTACCCCTTCATGTGTCTAAATGTATTTATCTTATGTAAAGAGGGTTGAAAAAAATAATTAAATCCCCTTTCAGTCAATTAATTAAATTTTCAGGCCAAATTAATTAAAAATCCTAAGCCAAAAATTTAATTAATTTTAGGTCCTAGGTAAGTATAAAATTCTTCAAAGGCAAAATTCGTTGGTCCTTAAAAAATGAATTTTTAAAGGCCCCAAGCCAAGGGAATATTGAGAATTTCAAGAAATTTTGGACCCTTGGGCCTAGGTGGTTAAATCAAAGTCAAAATTTTGAGGTAATTAACTCAAAAATATTATTTTTGAGTTAATTAAAATGAATTTAAATGATAAATTCGTTTTTCCTCAAATTTATAATTTTGACGGTCCAGATTAAAAGATGCTCAAATCTTTTCGATAGTCGAGATTATTTTGACATGGATCAACCGAACTAGCCGTTGGAGATTTTGTTTTATAAATTAGAGGTATTGATGTGACATTTGCATCTGATCTTTGAATCGTGCACTTGTTCTTGGAAACTCTTGTGATTTTTTTTATGAATAAAGCATAAAGACTTTGGGGTTACAAACTTTGGTGTTCCTTTTCTAGATCTATGTGGTGATTTATCTCTAAACTCTACTACTTTATTTGGTATTTTTATGGTTGATGGCCTTCATGGATTAATCTGCATACAGGTATCTTGTGCAGTTTTCTGAGTTCATAAAATGACATTTTTTATTTGACAGAAAGACTAGTTATCTATTTTTCTGAAAGGTCTCATGTTTATTTTCTTAAATCTTTATCAATCTAAATTTCAGATCTAAGTTTGCAGGGAATCTTTTTGAAGGTTTGATCGTTTGGGGAAGTCTTCAGTTGAACCAGCCGACTCTCAGATTTCGTAAATCTAAAAAAGCTCATTGTTTATTAATTCTCAAATCTATCTTACGAAATTGTGTTTTTACAGGGTCTTCTAGAGCTTGTGCCTCTCTAAAAAAAAATTATCTTCTAAATCGTGCTGAAATGGGTTTAAATCTAGCCATGAGGGCCTCCGATCTGTAGATTAGCATTGTAAATTTGTATATTTTCTCTAGAGTGTAAGGGTTTATAAATTTTTTGTGCATAGTTTTGGATCTGTTCTGGTATTTTTGCAAGTTCGCAGGGGGTTTTCAGAAAAAAATTTTAAGATCCGAGCCAGATCTAACCCCCAGAGGGCGAGATCTGGCCTCAGGATCGCTTTTACTGGCAGATCTGAATACAAAAGAGAATATTTCAGATGCATCTAAATCAGTGATTCTAAAAATCTGAGTAATGTTGAAAAAAATTTAATTCTGCTAGACGATTTTAAGTGTACTGGGTTTGTTGAGGTTTTCTTTGCATCCTGCATAAAACGTTGCCCCTGTCTTACCTTTATCCCTTGGCATCCTCATTTCTCTGTGTTTGCCCTTCACCTCTCTGTACGCCTTTTTCTTTTCCGCTCCTCAGCCTGTCGTCCTCCATTACCTTCCTCTTCCCTAACCGCTGCCCTTCGATCTCCTCAAGCCGTCCGCATACACTGCCTTGTCTTCACGCCCTTTTTCTCTCCCGCTCCTCTTTACCTGACCGCAGCCCTCGTCCTTCTCGTCCGCAGCCAGCTTTCCTGCCATTGCCATCGATCCCTCAAACCTGTCGTCGACCTTGCCCTTCTCTCTGCCGTCATGCCCCTTTCCTCATGTCGTCTTCCCCTTGGTCGTCGACCTGCATATAAATAAAATCAAACGCATATAATAAATTTCAAAGCCCGCGTCCATGCGTTTTAATTCTTTAGTTCAAATTCATTTTGTTAGATAAGTTTGGTGCTAGTGTTAGGTTTTAGTTTAGATTCGATTTTGTTATTTAACTTTTAGTTTTAATTTTTTTAGTTCGTAGACTATAGATTTTAATTAGTTTAGTTTAGCGTTAGTTTTAGATTTATTTTTTAATTCGATTTTTTAACTTTTAGTTTTTAGTTTTTTTTTTTAGATTTTAATTAAAGTTAGTTTTAGTTTTGTTTTAATTTGTTTTTTTTTCGTTTTAGATTTTAATTTAGATTTTAATCCATAGTCTTAGTTTCATTTGTATATATATATTTTGTTTAAAAAATAATAAAAAAATATAAAAATATAAAAATTCTAAAAATTCTAAATTTTTTTTTTTTTTATAGTCAAATAAGCTTTTAAATTTTTACCCTAAGTTTGACTATATAAAATTTTTAATTTCTGGATTGGGTTATTTAGAAAATCATAAATTCGGAAATATTGAAAAGATCTGGCATTTCAATTTAACGGTCATCTCATGATTTATTGTTGTGGGTTCAAAGTACTTTAATGCATAGTTGTGGTGCTTTTTATTGAATATCATTGTGGTGAACCTATTTTTCATAGCAGCAATTGTATATCAGATACTTGACTTTAATTGTATAACGGGATATTTTGACTCCATAACACACTAGTTTTAAAGTTTTGAATCTAATTGGATCTATAAAATCTCGTGAATCTCAACAAGTATTTGATTGTCTAGCTATGTCTCCTGAATTGGTTGATTCTCAACCAGTTCTTTTCCTTCATTTTTGTTAGGGTTTACATCCCTTAGCTTGCAAGGAGACAGCTTAGATAGAGAGATTGGGGATCAAGGTGACAGCCTCCAATCTGAGCCGTTGTCGCGGTGCCTAGACATTTTGTGTGACAACACATTTGAAAGCATTTTACTTCATTTAAGCAAATACATTTTCATTTTAAAGAGCAATATTTTGAAGGCACTGGTTTTCATATGCTTTATGCTTATTTAAATTATGTATTGATGGTTATTGTTCATAACACTTTTTGCTTATAAATCTTAAGAAGTAATCTATTTAACTCTAAATTTTAAGAAGTAATCTATTTAACTCTAACAACTCTCCTAGAAACTCACATATTTTAACTTAGTTTTCCATCTAGGGACCACCCCCCTTAGCTAACCTAGGAGATAGCTTAAACGGAGAGAGTCGGAATTAGTGTGCCAGCCCCTTCTCTAAGTTCCTTGCCACCAACCACACCTTGTGGGGTTAAAGGCTTTTCTCACTAACTTGTAAGTAGGTGTAGGCAGCAAGCGATAACATATGGCTCTGCCATCTTTTGCATTTTGATACTCTTTCATTTTATTTTGTGGCCATAATATGTTATTTCCTTTTCTTTTAGCTGCATCAACCTCCTAGGGAAAAGTTTCAGACCCTACCTAGGTATGTGGATGTATGGGTGTCAAATCCCTGAGAACCAATGGTCAGTTGAACACAAAAAATGGAGGTGGAATATGGGCTTGTAATGTAAAATGGAAAGTGGTAAGCATGGAATAGGGATAGATGGAACAATGCTATCTCAATCAGGGCTTTCCAAGTAATGCCCCTCCTATACCCATTGAGCCATTAGGTGAGGTACCACTAGACTAGTATCAAAATATTAACCCCCCATTTAAGGTGAGGGAACAAGATCATGATCAAATCCCCTCCTTTTTCCCTCTTAATAAAATATTCCTTTTTAATGCAAAAAAGAGTAAATATCAGTGTGATATGAATTAAAATTTTAAATTCTAGAGTTTAAATATGAAGATAAGATAGATCAGATCAGATCAGATGATTTTATCAATGCCCAAGGAATAACCACGATAGTAGGTCAATGGGACTTGGAGGTACAATTCATTGCAAATACAGAGTGGGAGTGCAAAAGCAACTCTTATCCCTAATCTACGACAAAGCAGAAAAGCTAAACAGCTAAACAATAGTAACCAGAAGTAATACAGGTAAAATCATATCTAGCATTCCCTGCATGAATCAGTTACATATACTCCCATCGAAAAGTTGAAGTTTAGATCACACTGTACAAAACAACAAGGAGCAAAACAGAGATCGTCTTTAAAAATCCAAAAGAAAAATAAAAGGATGTTTAAATTCAATCAACAAGTTGGTTGAAATTGCTGTTGCATACACTGCCTTCTCCAAATGCTTGCCAGCTTTCCAATATGCATATGCCATTGTGAACTGATACAGGTCGGTAAGCAGAGGTGATACCATGGGATTAGTTGGCCCTTTCAAACCAACAAAATTACCATTTGAGTCCATTTCAAATTAATGGAAGTCCCTAAACCTGCAAGATAAAGAATTTGCATGCACGTCAACTTTCAATTGTGCCTGAAACTATAAAATTCTCTTGTATGGAAATTTATAGCATGTCATTTCATAAATCAACAAAATCTGTCATTTCATAAATCAACAAAATCAATCATGTTTTTAAGTATATCTTGAAAGGAAATTAAAGAATTTATATTAAAATTTTACAAAATAAACATGGAAACATTGAACATTAAAATAAAGATAGACAACCTTGGCATCTGACCCATAGAAGTTACCAGGCAAGGAAGAGAGGGGCATTTGGACAAGTCGAATCACAAGAATTGGAGATACTAACAAGTGTCTTAAAGATAAAAAGGCAGCCTTCAAGTGCCTTAGATCAAGGTCATCGTTAATGCACAAGTTACAGCAGTGGAGAAAACAGACAAATCACCTCAGAACAAAATTTGCTCAGATGGCCAAGTCACGGGACATTGTTGCAAGGTAGGGTGATGCCCCCAGTTGCAGAAGCTTCAATGATGAAAGGGTCAGGGATTTTATTAATTTCGTTCCAGTTTTAACTCAAGAAACAACTTAAGTCTTTGTTGAGAGAGAGGATTATTTCAATGATATCTACAAGCAGCAGTAGCTTCCCCGCTTTGTCTCATTGTTTGGCTTGACACTCTTCCTGCAGAGGCTTGTAGAGGCTCTTTAATCATCCCAGTTGGCATCGGTTTGCTTCCAGTCAGATCCTTAACTGTCTTTCTGGCACTATTGGAGCTCCTGGGCTTCAGAATCAAGGTATCCAACCATTCAGTGCTCATCTTGTAAGCCGTGGCTCTCTGGGTGAGATACTTTCAGCTTCTGGTTTCTCAGATTGGGGTCTTTTGGATTCAGCTTTTCTTTATCTTTCCAGTGTATAGTGGTTGGGGGTTCAGATGTCATTTTCACTCTTCTCACAGCCCCTCCACCTGCCAAGTTTCAGAACAGACAAGTGTATGTGGGTTAAAATGGATCAGCTGTCTGCATGTTTCCATGGAGAGAGTTCCTTCACAGAGGGTAAATTATAGAAGAAGGGGCAGAAGCAAGGGTGGAGTGTCTACTTAACAGACCCAGCATGATCACATTAAGAGGCGGAAATAACAGGGCAAAGTGGGCTTTCAGAAGCAAGTAGCTGATATGTCAGGGATTTTATTAATTTTATTATGAAAGCTCACAGCCCCTCCACCTGCCAAGTTTCAGAACAGACAAGTGTATGTGGGTTAAAATGGATCAGCTGTCTGCATGTTTCCATGGAGAGAGTTCCTTCACAGAGGGTAAATTATAGAAGAAGGGGCAGAAGCAAGGTTGGAGTGTCTACTTAACAGACCCAGCATGATCACATTAAGAGGCGGAAATAACAGGGCAAAGTGGGCTTTCAGAAGCAAGTAGCTGATATGTCAGAGATTTTATTAATTTTATTATGAAAGGGTCAGAGATTTTATTAATTTCATTCCAGTTTTAACTCAAGAAACAACTTAAGTCTTTGTTGAGAGAGAGGATTATTTCAATGATGTCTACAAGCAGCAGTAGCTTCCCCGCTTTGTCTCATTGTTGGCTAGACACTCTTCCTGCAGAGGCTTGTAGAGGCTCTTTAATCATCCCAGTTGGCATCGGTTTGCTTCCAGTCAGATCCTTAACTGTCTTTCTGGCAATATTGGAGCTCCTGGGCTTCAGAATCAAGGTATCGAACCATTCAGTGCTCATCTTGCAAGCCGTGGCTCTCTGGGTGAGATACTTTCAGCTTCTGGTTTCTCATATTGGGGTCTTTTGGATTCAGCTTTTCTTTATCTTTCCAGTATATAGTGGTTGGGGGTTCACATGTCATTTTCACTCTCACAGCCCCTCCACCTGCCAAGTTTCAGAACAGACAAGTGTATGTGGGTTAAAATGGATCAGCTGTCTGCATGTTTCCATGGAGAGAGTTCCTTCACAGAGGGTAAATTATAGAAGAAGAGGCAGAAGCAAGGGGGGAGTGTCTCCTTAACAGCCCCAGCATGATCACATTAAGAGGCGGAAATAAGAGGGCAAAGAGGGATTTCAGAAGCAAGTAGCTGATATGTCAGGTATTTGTTTCCCGCCCAGAGGAAGCTCCTAGAATAATGGGAAACAGTAGGACGAAGCTTAGGAGAACCAAAAATTCCATGGGAAAAAGTGGTGTCACTTCCACTAAGGACCCAAAATATGGATATACAACCAGGAGAAAACCATTCTTTAAATTCGCACTCTACTAAGACTTCCATTATGCATATACAGGACATATCGTCACTGGTCAGGCTCTTGGGGTATGATTATGGACAAATTTAATGACATCCAAATCAAGTTAACAAAATGAATCCTTGATTCTATTGAAGAAGCTTTGAGAAATCATTAACCAAACTACTAAATCAAAGATAATTCATCAAGGACAACTCAGGAATCCAAGTTCTATAGGGATTTTGGGGATTGGGAAACTCCTTTTCAAGTCATATTCCTTTGACCTGACCCTCAAATCCTCACTTCCTTTTCCTAGAAAATATTATGCCTTGCTTAAAGAGCAAGCAAGCTCCATTCCTAATCCTATTCTAGGGAAAGGGTCTTTGAAGGGCACTTCACATCTATTTGTTGATCTATCCTTTATAAGTGACTTCCTAAGCACTGGATCTCCTCACATCGGTGAAAGTCCGTAAAGAGCAAGGAGTCTTAGTTGTGGTGACAATGCGCTAAGTTTCCATCGTTGCTCTTGACCTAGCATTTGCCTTCTTAGGAGTCCCTTTTAGATCCTATTGACCACTAGAGTAGCACCTAATGATTATATGAAGACTCCATGCCCAAGGATGAACCAAAGGACACTTGTACCATCAGATATCATCAGATCACCAAAGTTTTTAAACTCTACTTCTACTTCTCATCATTTTCTCTTGCACCTAGATTTCACGCCCTACGGGGAATTGTAATAAGTGATGCTAGTAATGATGAGTTTTGAGTTTGTAACAGGCCTAGGTAGTTTGGGACCTCGCCAACAAGTGAGTATTACTCTAAGGGGTTTTTTTGACTCGGTTAATTATCATCCCCCTACCAGGACTTAATAATTAATTGAGTTTTTTCTTCCAAATTTACCCCAAAGCCGGAGCACGGCTTGATGGTGACGCCTTGGGTGAGTCCTAGTGTCTAGAGTCGATGTATATTACCATATTAGATCACACAAAAAAAATTGTGGAATTTGGTTAGGTCTAGGTAGTCATTTTTTATTTTTTATTTTAATTTCCCGTAAGTCAAAAATTGCAATAAAAATTGTAATTGAATTTTAACGAGTGTCGTCTATAGAACTTGTATGGTGTATGAGTAATAAAAATTACACCTCTCACCCTCAACTCTCTACTATCACACACTTTGAGGGGTTAATAATGTGTTCTACAGCTTGTAAACCCACATTTCCTAAGTTTAGTGGAAATTGTAGCAATTAATTAGGCTAGAATTAAATAAAATAGAGAGAAATAAATTATTCCATGTGACAAAATGACGTGGAAATGACTTGGAAATTATCCTAAGTCAAAGGGTTGAGTCAACAGACATGTGGAGGATGACTGAGCACATTGCATCATTAATACACCATTATTTCATAAAATCAAATTCCCAGAGATAAAGCAACAGTTGCACCTGTGGAAAATCGAATTAATTAGAGGAGCTCATGCACTAAACGAATCTTCTATGGAATATTTGGACTACAGATTATGTGGGGCCTCCTCTCATAGTTCTCTCAAGTGCTTCAACACGTAGCACTTCACTTGGAAGATTTACAACTTTCCTTTGGCTAGACTACGATTTTCACTGGAGGAATCACGTAGTTTCTGGGGACCTACGTAGAGCTACCTTGGTATCATCTGGAGATAGGGCATCACTTAGTTCGAGTTTGCATTGGTTGACTGGAGGTAGCACAGTACTGTGATTCACTCATGGATGAGTTTAATTGGCCATATATGGGATTCAATTTCCGTTGAGGTGCACATATGGAATTATGTAATATTCCTATTGGAAATTTACAATAATAAGCAACGACATGTAAATATAACAACACATAAAATTTTCAGAAATCACACACATAAACTAGAAATTCTTTCAAACCACCAAAATGGCCAAGATTTTATTAATAACAGCGTTGTAGTAAAAAATAAGTTGGAGAAAATGCACTTGGGATTTCACAAGGCAAGCTACAAGCCTCGGATGATAGAAATAGGAATGCCCAACTGCTACAGTAAATTTGTTGGCCAGGTAGTTGCGTTGTCCCTATGATTTTGCATTGTTGGCCAACTTCAATTGTTGGTTTTCCCCCTCTAAACTGCCCAGAAAACTGTAGGAAATTGTGGGTGAGCTCCTTGCCCAAAACCCATAAAATGTTGACTTTTGGTAGCATCTGAAGTGCTCTAAGTCTCCAAATTTGTGGAGAGGCTTAAGCACATGTATTCCAAAGAACCCAGAAACTGTTTGTGAAAATTCCACTCGAAATATGTTTTATTGTAAAAATTAATTATTTTAATGGGGACCCTAAGTCTAAATTTAGGGAAATTAAATAATTAAAGGGTATTAATAAAACAAAGTGTGAATGATCTAGAAAAAGCGAAGATCAATTCAAGTTATAATCTTAGTCGTTGATTAGAGATCTAATCTCGGTTGTTGATTTCTCAACGAGAAGACTATAAAGAAAGGCTTGAAGGCCATTTGGAAAGACACACTAAGTCAATCTAGAGATCGAATTATTCTGACAGAGCAGTGCTCGGGCAAAGATCAGATCTAAGTGATTCCAACGTAGAGAGGGGCAGAGAGAGTGATTTTCTCAAACAGAGAATCATTAGCACCAGACAGGCTGACGCAGAGCCACGCAGGGCTACTCAGAGGCTGCGCAGTGGCTGAGAGGGTTTCCGAGATTTTGCTGCTGAATCATTTCTAGAAGCCGAGAGCCGAGGTGTGAGACTGGGAGGCTGAGATCCTGGATTTCAGGAATCATATCGATCCATAGTTGGGGTGACGCAGTCACTGCGCAGAGCCAACGCAGGACCTCCAGGGGCATCTCTTCCAGTGTCCGGATCAGCCAAATTTTCCAGTGATTGAGTGAGGTAAAACTCATATTATTTATGCTAGTATTTCTCTCTCTATAACTGAATAACCTTGGAGGTATTCAACGATGTATTCAGAAATTGCTATTGCTTAACAATACAAACCCTCAGATCTGTTGCATCGGTTTTCCTGCATTGGGTTTTTCCTGGGACTTTCGTCCAAAATAAAGGTGTCCTATGTGTGTATTGTTCTTTGCTTAGTTTCCTTGTTTCAGAATCATATGTAATTAAGTGTAGGCTACTTCAGTGTTTTACTTCAATATTTCATGAAGAAATCTGAAATAGCTATGTAATGGAATTTACAAGTAGATGAAGTAGATTCAGTCGGTTGCAGTAGGATTCCTGAGATTGTTAGATCTAGGGATTTTCACATGGTATCAGAGAGTTCGATGTGAAACAGGAAGAGCAGATCTAGATCGAATCCCCAATGGGATTGCACAGTTCTAGCCAGAAGTGTTGAATTTTCGAAGTGGTCTCTCTCTGAGTGAGTCGACAGAGAGGTAAGACTTCCGGATTGAGATCTTGTTGAGGCAGAGGGAGCAACGCATAGCCTTCATGCAGAGCCAAAGGGACGTAGTTTTCTGCAAGCAATTGTTGGGCAAAGAAGCGTCATACGAAGAAGAAGAAAACATAGTGAGGGAATTCTTGCTCAGTGAGTTCCTTGCCGAGGAATTCAGCATTTCTCATTTGTTGGGCAGCCGAGGAGCAGCAGACTTACCAGCTCCATCTGGGAGTGCGTAACCTAGCGTAGAAGCTATGCAGTAAGGAGAAATAGTGAGCAGTTCGATAGTTTTCGACTAAGATGGCATCTCACGGACTTAAAGATCAGGATCGGTTGGAGGGTTCCTCCAATTACGTAATCTGGAAGGAAAGAATCAAATTCCTTCTGGATGAATATGATCTCAAGCATTCGTGGACAACGTGGTTTTTATACCTACAGATTCAGTTCAGAACACAAAGTACAATTCCAATATGGCAAAGGCCAAGAGGATTATCCTTGATGGTGTCAAGGATCATATAGTCTCTCATATAGCTGGCAAGGACACAACCAGGCAAATATGGGAGGCCTTGTCCCTGCTATACAAAGGAACTTCTGAGCAACGGAAGATGTATTTAGAGTAGAAGCTCTCGATGATCCAGATGCAGAAGGGGGAGCGCATTTACTCCATTCTTAACGAGACTTCAGGAAATCCGTGACCAGTTGGCAGTCGTGGGATCCACCCCAACTGCTACAAATATGGTGAGGTTGGCCCACCTTAACACAGTCACTAAGGAGTGGCAAGTTTTTGTCCAAAGTATCTTGGGCAGGGCAACGCTTCCTAGTTGGGAGGAGGTGTGAGAAACCCTTTAGGAGGAGGAGTTGAGAAGAGATCTAGTCAAGTGCAAACTTGACGATAGCAACAAGAGCAGATCAAAGAATCCGGAGGAGGAGGAGAATGCAGCCCTCACAGAGCCAGCGCAAAGCCACGCAGGGCTACGTAGAGGTTGCGCAATGGTTGAGAGGGTTTCCAAGATTTTGCTGTCGGATCAATTCTAGAAGCCTGAGCCGAGCTGTGAGACTGGGAGGCTGAGATCTGTGATTCTGGGAGTCAGATCAATCCATAGCTAGGGTGACGCAATGCCAAGAGGAGGTGACGCAATGCCTACGCAGTCACTGCGCAGAGGTAGCACAGGGACCTCTAGGTGCATCTCTTCTAGTGTCCGGATCAACCGGATATACCAGTGATTGAGTGCGGTAAAGCTCACATTCTTTCTGCCAATATTTATCTCTATGTAACTGAATAACCTTGGAGGTATTCAGCGATGTATTCAGAAATTGCTACTGCTTAATAATACAAACCCTCAGATCTATTGCACTGGTTTTCCCGCATTGGGTTTTTCTGAGGATTTTCGTCCAAAATAAAGGTGTCCTTTGTGTGTATTGTTCTTTGCTCAGTTTCCTTGTTTCAGAATCATACTTAATTAAGTGTAGGATGCTTCAGTAAAGTACTTCAATATTTCATGAAGAAATCTGAAATAACTATGAAATGGAATTTACAAGTAGATGAAGTAGATTCAGCTGGTTGAAGTAGGATTCTTGAGATTGTTAGATCTAGGAATTTTCACAGAAAAACCCAGAAAGGATTTCCCTTAGTTTTGACCTTCCAAAATTGGTCCCTCACAACTTGGCCCTCCTCCAAACCAGAAAATTGTCACCATAGTTGAACCAGTAAATCTTTGCTCCCCAAACTCTAGCAATCTCCTTCCAATAGCCCTCCAAACAAGTCCTCAACACCCCAACTCCCAACTCCTCCAGAATATGCTCCCACAAATTACCTCACTCCAGTGACCACGCAGTCATAGAGAGGGTGATGTGGTTCTTAAGCTTGGGCAGTGAGTTCTACGTATGAGAACCTCCTCCCTGTTGTAGCTACACTCCTCCCAGCTAGAAATGATCACAAAATGCCCCTGTATCTCCTCCAAACAACACCCCACTTCGCTGCTCTTCCAGTAACAATGTGGCTCCTCCGTCTGCACAGCAATTGCTCCAGAATTGCGTGCGAATACCTCCAGAATTGAGTAGAGCTTGTGAGAGTCTCTCCTCCGGTCTCACTGATAGGGAAGAAATTCGTCCTAGGGTGGCACTCTAGGTTCACCGAAGAAAGGTTGAGCTTCGCTCCTTGGGAAGCTCTTGTGCTAAACAACACTATTGGCTTAGCTGAACAACTAAGGAAAATTCGATTTTCAAATTGACAAAAGACCCCAAATGATGTTTCTTTCCTCCTATTTATGCTTGTCGGTCTTGGGTCTCATGTTGGTCCCTCCTATGATTTCGATCACTTAGGAAAATCGAATTCTTTACCAAGTGGTGCGTATTATTTTGTGGGTTAGTGGCCCTCGTATTCCAATAAAAGTTCTTCGACCCACTTTTCCAAAGTTTCTGCTCCAAAAAATTTCCCAACACCCAGATTGAAAAAAATGGAAATCCTTCTTAGCAAGTTAATTTAATTGGGGACATTACAGTCCTCCCCACCAAAAATTGCTTGCCCTCAAGCAATGCCTAAACAAACACCCTCCCGATTGTGAAAATTTCTGAATGTTACACTTATGCAGAAATCTACAGTTAGATCTGGTTATGCTCCTCCTACTTAATTAAGTTATTAAGCTGAAAATTCAGATTAATATCGAAGCAAAACACATAACAGACTCTCACCGATTCAGATCTAGAAAAAGTACATGCACACATAGACAAAGTGACAGTGATTTTCTGGACAAATAGTCCCCGGAAAAACCCAATGCGGGAAAACCGGTCTACTGGCTGCTAGCGGGTTTTATTATTAAGAGTTTTTTGAATACAGCAAATCTAGGTTCCAGATCTAGAAAACCCGACAGAGATAAAATAGATCTACAACTCACCGGCTGTTCTGAAGCCAAAATAATGACTAATCCACACACTCAAATGGGATTTACAAAACTCAGCGAAAATTAGGCCCTAGAAACCCCAGCGCTGCCCCTGAAGCCCTTGTGTCAGCCACTGAAGCCCCTGCATCCCTCAACGCTAGCCTGGAAAGGGCTGCGTTACCCCAGACTGGGTGACGCAGTCCTTATGCTACCCCTTAGGGTCTTTGCGTAACCCCTGAGGGTTTCCAGCTGAATCACACTGCCCTGGGAGGGACTGCGCAACACCTACTAGCTGAAGTTGCCCCTACGCTGCGCAGCTACTGCCCTCTCTGCTTTTGCGTCTCATGCTTCTCTGCGCTGCCTCCCTGAGCTAATCTCTGTCTCTTGCTGATTCTAGACACTGGGATCAAATCATCCCCTTTGTCTAAACTCCCCTCTCTGCAGCGGAAACACTTCTGAGAATTCTTAGCAAACCCGCCCTAGAATCTCAGCTTAGCTTCAGTGCTCTGCCTCTGTGTGTTTACAAATGACCCCAAGCCTTTCCTTTATACTTTTCTCGTTGGGAAACCAACGGCCATGATCAGATCTTGAATCAATGGCTAAGATTAAAAGAAAGCTTGATCCGTGTGACTTAAGACAATTTCATCTCATGTTTAATTTAATTAACTTTAATTATTTCATTTTCCTAAGTTTAGACTTAGGAAATACATTAAAATAATTAATTAATTAAATATCTCCCAAACCAGATGAAATTTCCCAAATCTCTTTCTGGGTCTTGTAGATCAAGTGTACTCTAGTCCCTCCACAAAATTTGGGAACTAGAGCACAACTGATGCTACCCCAAATACACAAAATCTCAACACTCCCTCTTAGCATCGAGAGTGTGCTCTAGCATCACACTATGCATTACAAGATTTTGGGCATTGGTTTTGTGTTGCTGATGCTTGGCCTACTGCCACTCGACTTTGCACTGCTGCTGCCATTTTGTACTACTGCCCATGATGTTGCCACTGCCACTGCAACATTTGTACTACAACTCCCTCTCAATTTGTTGCATCTGTGCTGCTCATAGCACTACCACTGCTAATCTGCTGCACTGCAACTTCAGTTGTTGAGAGAAACAATTGAATCTCCTGCCCAATCTTTGACAGACAAGTCAGTTGGGCTGCATCATTAAAGCTCCATAGGCTGCTGATCTATGCTGGCATCTGAAGGATGATGCACAGCAACAACTCTGCACTCCATAAGCAGACTCCCTCTACACTTTTGAAGTCATATCAACCCCTTGTGCTGAAATCCCTCACGCCATTGTTGTGTTGCGTTGTCCTCCTAAAGCTTCCACGTTGCTGCAACTCTGCTCTGCACTGTTGAAGTCACATCAGCCCCTACGCTGTTGTTGCTGCATCTGCACTGCGTTGCTCCTTCCAGCCTTCAGATCTGCCTCTGCTTCATCCGTGATCTATGCACCCACTGCTCCACTTGTTTCGCTACTGTCTTAAGGCTGTCGTAGCTCGCATGTGATCCAAGAGATGAGCTGCTCAAGGATCTCGCCGCTCATTCTATAACTCCTCTATAGATCCATGTTGCCCCACTTTCGTGGTTCATGAGCGCTCATGGCTGCATCATCTTCTGACCCATCATCTGCCACAGCAACCTTGGAAGAAGAAGCTTCCTTGTCCCTTTTCTTCTGAGAACAATTGCTAGCAAAGTGTCCTAATTCACCAGACTAAAAGCACTTGATCTTTGACAAATCCTTCTTCTTCTTTGCTCAATTGATGTCAAGGTTGCATCTTTTCATCTTCCTTCTTCACTTTGCTCAATCCAGAGTTGTACTACTTCTTGGTGATGATGCGGAGTTCTTCTTGACGCAGAATTGCCCACAAGTTGTCCCAATATGAGAGGTCCGCTCTGCCCAAGATACTTTGGACAAAGGTTTCCCACTCATCTATGACTGCATTGATGTAATATCCCCAACTGAGATATTTTACTAAATTTACATAAATTAATTTAATCCCCAAATTATGTCGTAAAATCAACATGCATTTTAACAGAAGATTGCCATGTAAAATAAACACCCAAGTACATGCAAATCCATAACACCATAATGCAGGAAATAACTCAGCTTTATTATAATATACTGGGGTTCCATGCTGAAATGAGAGAGATAGCTGAGATAACTGAAATATAACCGGCCTCAAGAAAATCTGTTGCACCGCTGCACTGCGCTAGCCTCCAACTGAATTGTTGCACTCCTTCCAACAATAGCTACCACTGAATCCACTGAAGCACCTGTTGAAGATCTGAATGATCCTCACTCCAATATCTTTGAAGCTCTGCGAAACTTCTGATATGAAATCTCCTCAAAGAGAGTTGGGTTTCCGTCCAACAGTCACAAATCACCCAAGGGTTTTTGTTCTGGGGCTACCAATGAAGTAGAGAACCACGTCTCAAACCTCCCACATAAGAAAATGATCTAATCCAAAGATACCCCTCAATGGCCTCCTTTCTTTCTTTTATAGATCTCTTGGATCCTTCTAGAGCCTTATTTTATTATTATTTTATTCATGGAGCACATTTCCCTCTTAATAAAATATTCCTTTTCAATGCAAAAAAGAGTAAATCGGCTACCACGTCTCCTTTGTTCACTGAAACTCTTGTCCAACCATCTCATCATGTAGGTATCCTCGTCTTGGTTCCAATGAGCTATTTCACTAAGGTGTTCTATTATGTATTCCTCCCGGAATGCCACCTTGAGCGTAATTAACCGAGTTAAGCCCAAAAATAACTCAATTTTCCTAAAGTTATCGGAATGCACCAAAATGAAAGGCAAGCTACTTGGATGATGGAATACATCAAGCGAATGCCACCCAACCACATAGAAACTCCTCAAAACTCCTCCAAAAAGCCCCTAGGCCTGCTGATGACACCAACCTGTACCTGTGACTTGTCTGCTCCTAACTCTAGAAGTTCATCATAGCCCTGTCATAGGTGACACCAAATAAAGGAATATCACAGACCTTCTGCCCCAAGATTGCTTGCCCTCAAGCAATCCAAATATGTGGGCCACCCTGTTGGCCCGATGCAACTGAGACCCAATGCCCAGATCCCATACAAACCCCTGGGTGCTGCTATGCACCTGTGACAAGCCACCCGAAATAGACCCCTCAATGTCGAGATCCCACACTAATCTCACAATACAAGTCATCAAACAATCCTCCCAGATCTCAACGCCACCATGGTTAATCATCGCCCAAGTCCTACGGCTCAGACTGTGCATTACCTCTGGCTATAGCTGATGCCCCATAAAGTGAAGTCTGCCAACAAGCATCAATGCTCCCTGTCTCCTGCTGTGTTGTACCTCTAACTGTATAAGCTGCCCCACCAACTACGTACCAACTCATCACCTCTCTCCAATCCAAGTCCTGACTCGATCCAATGCTAATCATGCTATTCTGAAGTCGGGATGGAGTGTTGAAGAAATGACGACCTGTGCCCCACTAAAGCTGGAATTTGTAGCATCTGCCATGTCGAAGGGCCCCTACTCCCTTGTGCTCCCTATGAAGAAGATCGTACCATCAAGGAGGTACCAACTCATGATCTCCCGTCAATCTATCCTAAAAGAAGAATCCAATGAAGTAACAATTGTATCTGTTTGTACTGATTTGTGATCTATTTGTGAGCGGTGACCTTTGGCTCTGATACCATGTAGGAATTTACAAGGAACACATAGGAAATAGGCTCCTTTTGTGTCACCTTTGTAAATCCTTCAATCCTATCCCAAGTTGTTCTTAAGGGGGTATGTTATGATATTCCGACACATAGGAAATAGTTAAGAATAACTTAGTCTAGTGTAGAGTTAGGTAAAGTGTGTTTCTTTACCATGTACATTTGTAACTTATAATCCGACAGTCACGATTTGTAGTGATCCGACAGTTATCTCTCACCTCGGTATTAACGACACTTGATCCGTGGCTTAACACCCGATTGGTCCATGATCTCTATTTAAAGAGCGTGGAGGGTCATTTGTCCAGTAACCGTTTATGAGAGAAACATATGTAACTTTTCTTTTATATTAATAAATTGCCTGAAGTGGCCGCATTGGCTCAGGTCATGGACTGTTTCCCTCTTTGAGGGTTTTAACCACGTGATTATACTGGTGTACTGATTTGTGATCTATTTGTGAGCGGTGACCTTTGGTTCTTAATCTACGGAACTTACCCTATAAATTCCTTCAACGCAGAGAAGAGGCAGCAGCAGCAGTAGCGCAGTGCAGTGCAGTGCTCACACGGTGCAGAGCAGCAACAACATAGTATTTTCAAAAAGCTAGTGCAGAAACTAGTTGCAGTCAGTCCTATTTTCAGTTGCAAATTTTCTTATCCAAATTTCGGATGTTTTTATGTTGCAATTAGCATCAATGCAGCAGCAGCGCAGTGCACAGAGAGGCAGCGCAGTGCACAGTGGTGCTCATGCAGTGCAGCAGCATGGTTGCAGAATTTAGAGGGAGTTGCAGTACAGTGGTAGTTGGAAGCAGCAAGCAGAGTCAGCAGCAGTACAGTTGCAACATTTTTTGTGCAGTGTTGATGAACAGCATCAACAGCACAACAGAGATGTTACAGAAGTCAGATCAGCAACACATTGAGTTGTTTTGCTAGAGCACTTTCCTCACTAAGAGGGAGTGTTGATTTATGGTAGCATCGGATGAGCTCTAGCCTTGTAATTTTGTAAATAAACTAAGACACATGTATTCCATAAAACCCAGAAATGGTTTTGGAAAATTTCTGTAATATCCCGAAAGGGAAATAGACAGCAATACAAGCATACGACAATATAGGAAATGCCGAAAATAGAACATAAAGCAAATACACATAAAAATGCTGGAAATGCTAAGCCATTTTATTAATCTGAGAATATAATGAGATACAATGGATAATCAGAATAAATGCACCTATCCTTGCTCAAGGCAAGTGAAGAACCCTCTCAGAAAAACAGGAAATGGCTGCTGCAAGAAACTGCATCCCAGCTGCTGGAAAAAACTGCCATAAACTGCTGCTGCTGGAATGAACTGGATCTAGGGGCTGATCCCCTTGCCGGAATGAGCTGAAAATCGGCAGACCACCTGAACTCACCACCCCGGACAAAACCCAGAAACCATATACAAAACGGACCACCTCCGAAAATCACCCCAGAAACCCTCCTCCTAGAAAAACGCTGTCCCTCCAAGAACTGCGCAAACACCAACTGAAATAGACTGAAATGGGGCCACAACTCCTCAGGAAACTCACCAAATGATAAACGTTGAACCTCCACACCGGAATAGGCCTGAATCTCCTGCAGAAATCTCTACCACTGAACAGCTCCAACTCAAACTGCGTCCTCCCTCCAAGGACTGTGCAGTCACCCAATGAAGCTCAACTCCTCAGCAAAACTCCCAACAAAACACTTGCAAATCTCCTGCTAAAGACTGAAGAAAAACCTTGCCCGAGCAGGCACTCGAAGTCCCCCAGGGCCAAGGGTGAGATCTCCAACTGGAGACACTCAGTCGCACTAAACAGTGTTGCAGACCGACTAAACAGCCAGCGTGCTCAAGTAGACAGAAGTCTAGCTCAATATCATCAACAATATCAATAATGCCCAAATGAGATAGCTCTCCCTCCTTTTATAACGCTGGCCCTCCTCAAAACCCTACGTGGTCCCTCTCTCTCCCACATGCTCCTCATGGGCCTGCATAGAAGCTTCTAGAGGCTACGTGAGCCTCCTCTCATACGTGGTGTGGACCCCCAAGGCTCCCCCTTAAGTTATAACGTTGCATCTACTAGGGAAACACTTTATTTTATTTAAGTGAGTTAGACCCCTTTTCTCACTTTTATTTATTAATTAACTATAGTCGGCAAAACTATACAAAAATCAAATATTCCAATTAGCGGTGCTAATTAGGAATATTACAGTCTCCCCCGGGAAAATGTTGCTTGTCCTCAAGCAACTGAAGTGATGGATGCTGTAAAATCCTCTCATCCTCCCAAGGGGCATCCTCATCCGGCAAAAATTGCTTGTCCTCAAGCAACGCTTGAACAAGCCTACTCTCTAGCTGATGCTCCCCACCGATACTGCAAAATGTGCCTGGGTCCCACTGAAACCTCTCTGTCTCCTGCATCACCCTGATACGAAGGGATATCTCAATGCCAGGATCCAAAACTGGCCTCTCACAGTACCAGTGAACCAATAATCCCCCCGAATCCCATCGCCACCATGGCCAATAATCGCCCAAGTCCAACGGCTCGGACTGTGCACTGCCTCTGGCTATGACTAATGCTCTAAGAGGTGAAGACCACCAATAAGCATCAATGCTCCTGGGCTCCTGCTGCGTTGTACCTGTAGCTACATATGCTACCCCTCCAACTGTATACCAACTCATCACCTCTCTCCAATCCAAGTCATGACTCAATCCCATGCTGATCCTGCTCTCCTGAAATTGGGAAGGAGTCCTGAAGTAATGACAACTGGTGCCCTCCTGCCGACTGGGATCTGTAACATCTACTATGTCCAAGGGCCCCTGCTCCACTGTGCTCCCTACGAAGAATACCGTACCATCGAGAGGGTACCATCTCATGATCTCCCGCCAGTCCATCTTGGAGGAAGCATCTGATGTAGCAACAACAACTGCATGTGGAACATGCCTGGAAGGTTGCCGCCAACCCGTAATCATCTCCCACTACCAAACTATCACATCTACCTCCAACATCTCCAGAGGATATGGATCTGTAGCTGCTGTCACGGTACTCGGTGTCTGTGCATCTGACTGCTCCACCTCAAAGGATGACCCCAATGCTAGCCACATATCCATCATAGGCTCAATGTGGGCACCCATCTGGACCTCACCCAAGAAAATGTCATGCCTGCTGTCCATAGTATCCTCCTCTGCTGACTCAGGCTCCATCATGTGCTGCTCTAGCTGAAGCGTCACAAGTGACTCATCACCCAGAGTATCTCCTATACAGTCCCCTGACGGCCCACCCTGCACACTGTAATACGGCTGCAATCTACTGTCATCATACCTGCATGACTGCTCTTGCTCCACAAAAGCAACCTCAACTGATCCTATGGACTCATATGAAAGAGAGTCCTCACCCTGGCATACAGAAGGAATGCCCTCCTGTTCTAACTCCGCCACCTCATCTGCATTGAATATGCCATCCACCCTCTCGATGAAGTGTCGATACAATGTCTGGAGTCCAGACGCATGCTGGGATGCTACCTCTGTTGAACCCCATATCCTCTGCTCATGCATGATCTCAACATGCCCTGAGGGAAAAATGATGCATGTCTCCCTCATGACCCGCTCCCCAAGTGTAGGCTCAGCAATGACTAATGTGCCACCACTGCAGAGGATCATCTCATCCCCTAAACTGTGGCTGTTAACTAGCGTACTGACCCAGTGCCACTGCTGAGAAGTCTCTCGCCTAGTGTGCTGAGGGCCATCCAAATGTCGTGGGTGTGCCTCACGGACCCTGCTGCTCATGCCTAAAGTGCCAAAGGACAACAACAAAATCAGTTGTGCCCATGAGTGATGTAGAAGAGTGTCGGATGTGTGAGTCCCCACAGATACCATCAAGTATCGCTCCTCTGTCTCCTCATCGATCCTAGGTGAAATACCCCCAAAGGTAAGCCCAGTGTCCCTGTCTGTGAGTCTCCCTGGATGCGATACTCTAAGACCCTGCTGTGTAGCACCGTGTGCCCTCGCATACCACTAATCATCCATATACTCCTCAACATGCCACTGCACACTGAGGCATACCTCGGTATACTGCTGGATACCATGTGCTGCTGCTGTAGCACCCTGTACCCTCTCGTGCCCTGACTGTGTCCAGGCATCGGTCACTCTCTGCATGCTCTCAATGTGATGTAGGATACTCCTACTCCACAATGCAGTCCCACACACTATGGCACACCACCATGCTACTCCATGTCCACCGGCAATCCACCGCTCAATGCTAGAGGCTCCCACACATCCCTGGATGTGATGACATAGAGTTGTGCCTCTACATGTCCGACTACCACCAATTGGTAACATCGTCTCCACCGTCATATCACTATACCTGCCGACGAAAGGATCATTACTCCAAATCCTCCTCAAGGGGTCCGAGAAGTGAATCTCCCTGTGTGTCAGTAGTGTTACCACCACTGCTCGGCTCTGCTGCGTCCTCTGTGCCCCACACAAAGGTGAAGAATCCTTGGCCCCATACAAGGTGCCATCTAGTGGCCTGCCAATGCCACCTCCTCCGACAAGCTCCTACCAAGGTGTGCTGACCACCCCGTGATCCCGTGTATGAATGTCATGCCAAGACAACCTAGGGAGTCTGCCCATAAACTGGTTGGCCACTGGAGCTGACCGAAACTGCACATGCTCTACTACTAGGCCAACTGTACTCTCCAAGACATAGTCAACCGACCTGCCTGGGAAACAATAGGTGATCCCACCTGGATCCCAATGCCAATCTGGGGTTCCTGTATTCCCCATGCATAGTGTAATATCCCCAACGGGAGATAACCAGTAATACACAGAAATACAACAAACAGATATATAGAACAAAAGGTCGGAACCAGAATATGGAACAAATACACATGAAATGCCAGAACACTAAGCCATTTTATTAATCTGAGAATACATGCATATGGGTACAAAGTTAATCAGAATGAGTGCACCTATCCTTGCCCTAGGCAAGTGGAGACCCTCTCAGAATAAGAAATGGCTGCAAAGGGACTGCGTCCTAGCTGGCTGGAAAAACTGCCGTAGAAAGCTGCTGCTGCAATGCACTGGAGCTAGGGGCTGATCCCCTCACTAGAATGAGCTGAAAACTGGAAGGCTAGCTGATCTCAACCCTCCGGACAAAACCCAGAAATCGTGAAGCAAATGCTCCACCCCCGAAAATGCACCAAATAAACCCTCTCCAGAGAAAACGTTGTCTCTCCCAGTGACAGCGCAGATGCCCAAGAAAACACTGGCAAAAAGGGCTGAATCCACCTGCAAATCCTCCGGATGAAATAGCAAAACTCCCAGGGCTGGAAAACGCTGAATCTCTGCCAAATCCCCACACAACAACCCTGCTCAAAATAACTGCGTCCTCCCTAGTTGGGACTGCGTCCTCTCTCCTAGACTGCGCAGTCACAAAAGAAGGGCAACTCCTCTGCAAAACGTCCACTAGAAAACTGCTGCAAATCACCACCGAAACTGAAGGAAAAACCTTGCTCGAGCAGGCACTCGAAGTCCCCCGGAGCCAAGGGTGAGATCTCCGACCGGAGACACTCAGTTCGCACTAAACAGTGTTGCAGACCGACTAAACAACCGGCGTGCTGAAGTAGACAGAAGTCTAGCTCTCAATATCAATATCATATCAACGATGCCAAATGAAGTGGAAGCCCCTCCTTTTATAGTGCTAAACTCCCTCCAAAACCTTGACTGCGTCCTTCACCCTCCTTGGCCTGCGCAGTTACCCTTGGGTCAGCGTGAGGCCTCCCCTCATACACGTGTGGACCCCCAAGGCCACCCCTTTAAGTTACAACGTCAATCAACGAGGAAAGCACTTTATTTTATAAAGTGAGATGACCCCTCTTATTTCTCACTTTATTTATTATTTTTAGCTAAAGCGGCAAAATTAAACAAAAAATGAAATATTCCAATTAGCAATGCTAATTAGGAATATTACAGTCTCCCCCGGCAGAACGTTGCTTGTCCTCAAGCAACTGAAGTGATGGATGTTGCAAGATCCTCTCATCCTCCCAAGTGGCATCCTCATCCGGCAAGTTCTTCCATCTCACCAAGAACTCTCTGATCTTCCTGCTCCGCAGTTGCCTCTCCCTAGTGTCGATAATAGCCTCCGGCTGTAACACCAGATGCCCCTCATCATCTGTAGGTGGTAGCTCCTCGGTGACTGTCACATGCTGGCCCAGTGCCTTTTTCAGGCATGATACATGAAAGATGTTATGAATCTTGCTGCCTTGGGGCAGCTCCAACTCATACGCAACCTGCCCGATCCTGCGTATCACCCTGTATGGCCCATAAAAACGGGGCTTTAGCTTCTCCGCCCCCTTCTGCTTGAGCGAAGACTGTCGGTATGGCTGTAGCCGTAGGTAGACCAGGTCTCCTACCTCAAAGTGTCTTTCCACCCGACCCTTATCAGCATACAACTTCTGCTGATTCTGTGCTGTGGCTATGTTGTCCTTGAGAGCTCGGAGGATATCTTGGCTCTCTTGGATCCATAACTTGGCTCGCGGAGCCCTGCTAACACCAAACATCACGTCCACAAAAGATAAGGAATGATATCCATATAAAGCATAGAAAGGTGTCATACCAATAGACATATGATGCGTTGTGTTGTAGCAGTACTCGCCCAAATGCAACCACTTCAGCCATGCCCTCTGCTGCCCACTGACGTAGTTACGCAAGTAGCCTTCCAGCCACTTGTTAACTATCTCCGTCTGCCCGTCCGTCTGAGGATGATAACTAGTGCTCGGTGTCAACTCGGTCCCCACTAGTCGGAAGAGCTCCTGCCAGAATCCGCCCATAAAGCGGCTGTCCCTGTCGCTGACAATGGTCTTGGGTAGACCATGCAACCTGAAAACCTCCCTGAAGAACAGCTCCGCCACCTGTGCTGCCGTGTGATGTGCGGATATGGCGAAAAAATGAGCATACTTCGTCAGCCGGTCAACTACAACGAAGATGCAATCCTTGCCCTGCACGGCGGGCAACCCTGTGATGAAGTCCATCGATATGCTCTCCCATTTCCCCTCTGGAATGGGAAGAGGCTGCAACAACCCTGCAGGATGGCTCATCTCTCCCTTGTTTCGCTGGCAAACATCGCACTCCCTGACATGCTGGAGTACGTCCTCTTTGAGGCCCTTCCATGCGAACCTCTCCCGGATGGCCCTGTATGTCTTGGTGAACCCCTGATGGCCCGCCAATGGTGAATCATGTGAAGCCTGGAGTATCTTCTTCTTGAGCTGAGACCCCTCAGTCAAGAAGATCCTGTCCCTGTAATAGATGATCTCATCGACCACCCTGTACCTGGCATCTGCTACCTGCCCATCCAGAACCTCGCATGCAAACCTATCCTTGGAGTACTCAACCAACAGTCGAGCCCTCCAATCAGCGTCCAAGCTCATGAGTGATAACGTGGCCGGTCTACGAGAAAGGGCATCAGCTACCACGTTATTCTTTCCTTTGACATACTCTATGTCAAAGTCGTAAGCCTGGATCTTGCTGATCCACTTCTGCTGTCTCTCCTGCAACTGCTTCTGCTCCAGAAAGTACCTCAGGCTGTTGTGATCTGTCCTCACCCTGAATCTGCCACCTACCAGGTACTGCCGGAATTTGGCCAATGCATGCATGATGGCCAGCATCTCCTTGTCGTATATGGGATACAGCCTCTCGTGCGGAAGGAGCTTCCGGCTCTCGAAAGCAATCGGATGACCCTCCTGCATCAAAACTGCACCAATCCCCTCTCCTGATGCATCGCACTCTAGGACAAAGGGCTGCGTAAAATCTAGCAATGCTAATACGGGACAACTGCTCATCACCTCCTTGAGCTTGTCAAAAGCTCGCTGTGCTGTGTCCGACCAACTGAATGCCCCCTTCCTCGTCAGATCCGTGAGGGGTGCAGCAAGCTGAGAGAAGCCCTTGACGAACTTCCTGTAGTAGGTGCAAATACCAATAAATCCCCGAAACTCCGTCACATTCCGTGGCTCGGGCCAGTCTCTGATAGCCCTGATTTTCTCCTCGTGGACTCTCACCCCGTCCACTCCTATAATGTGTCCCAGATACAGCATCTCTGTCAAACCGAACTCACACTTGGAGAGCTTGGCATAGAACTGCTGCTCCTCCAAGATGTGCAAGACTATCTCAATATGCTGGAGGTGCTCCTCCCAAGTCCTGCTGTATATAAGGATGTCATCAAAGAAAACCAGCACAAACTTTCTCAGATGATCCCTGAAAATGTGATTCATACAAGACTAGAAAGTAGCAGGTGCATTGGTCAACCCAAATGGCATGACCAGAAACTCAAAGTGCCCATAATGACACCTGAAAGCGGTCTTGGGAATGTCCTGTTCCCTCACGCGTATCTGATGGTACCCGGATCTCAAGTCAATCTTTGAGAAGAACCATGCTCCTCTCAACTCATCCATCAGCTCATCGATCCTGGGGATGGGGTACCTGTTCTTTAGGGTCTTCTTGTTCAGAGCCCTGTAGTCAATGCACATGCGCAATGTGCCGTCCTTCTTCTTCACCAACACTACGGAAGAAGCAAAAGGACTAGTGCTGGGCCGAATGTGACCAAGGGCCAGCAACTCCTGAATGGCCCGCTCTATCTCGTCCCGATAGGCCTTGGGATGCCTATACGGTGTAGTAATCACGGCCTGTATCCCTTGCTCAAGCTCGATCGTGTGCTCAAACCCCCGATCCGGTGGCTGCCCTGGTGGAATATCCCCGAAAACCACTGCATACCTGTCGAGAATAGACTGTAGATCAGGATGCACTGTCTGCCCTGTATCCACTGCCTCTGAAGCCCGCAATTCTATCGCCCACTCTATATCTCCCTTGCGGAAGGTCGCCTCCATGCTGTGTGCTGACACCGTCTGAGGTGGGTATGTGTGCTGCCCCCATATCTTCTCATGCTTCCCCGTCTTGGGATCATCCCACTCCATCTCTAGGGCCTTCCAATCTGTCGTGACCTTCCCTAGAGTAATAAGCCACTGAACTCCCAATATCAAGTTGGTGTCCGGAATGTCCACCACAAAGAAGTGATCTGTCAATGTATAAGTACCCATCGTCACTGATAACTCCGGAACGTATCGAGCACATGCCATGGTCTGATCTCCTGGGACCAAGACAGAAAACCCATCAAAGCCCTCCGTCTGTATGCCTCTCCGCTCAACCATCTGGGCATCAATAAAATTGTGGGTGGCCCCACTGTCAACTAAAACTGAAACCCGCTGTCCGCGCACTGTCCCTCGCACGCGCAGTGTCAAGTACTTGGGAACTCCCCGCAATGCGGCTAGAGCTCCCCCAGTGGGTGCAAATGATGCCCCACCTGCTGCAGGTGGTGGAGGCGGTAAGGTATCCTGCGCTGCATAGCTGTCTCCTGCCTCTACATCCTCCCCCTCATCCTCTTCTCCACTGCTCTCGGAGAAGACCTCAATGAAATGTGCCTTCCCTGCCGCACACCTGTGTCCCGGTGCCCATGGCTCCTGGCAAGTGAAGCACAACCGCTTCCTCCTCAGCTCTCTCCTGGCCTCATCCTCGACACGCCCTCATCGGGATTAAGCTGTGGAGCCAGGACCCTCGTGTCTACCCTTGAGGTGGAAAGCCTGATCTCGGAGATAAGGTGAGTCTGGAGTAAGACATCTGTAAGTCAGTCTGTGATAGCATCTGCGAGAAGGGTAGCGGTTGTTTGACCGGACTGAGCCACGAAGTGGCTCTGGCCGGCCCCTCCGCAAACATGTAAACCATCAGGAGCTGTGATAAGTCGGGTACCATCACTTGAAACCTCGAAGTGAGATGTAGCATGTCTCTTCTCCGTCTGTTTGAGCTTGGTCAGCTCAACAAAATGCTGCTCCGGGTCCCTCCTGTCAAAACGCTCAACCACCCTCCTGGTAAACTCGGCATATGTCGTCACTGTGGAATGCCCGAGTGTTGCCATCCCATGAAACCACCAATCCTGGGCCTCACCCTCCAGATGCAATGTAGCCACCTTAATGGCCTCTGACTGCGACACCTGGTTAAGCTGAAAATAGATGTCCAGCTTCTCCACCCAGGACTTTGCCGAACTGTTTGATGAGCCATCAAACGTGGGCAAATGGAATCTACTAGCCGCGCGGTGGTCATCGCGATGGTGCTTGTGCCCCTTGTGATGATCACGGGGTCTAATGCCATACTAAACATGGAGATAGCTCTCGAAGGTGAGAGAATCCATGAATGCCTGTCCGTAAGCCTGATACTCTGCAAAAACAGCCGCCAACTGTGCCGGATCCATCTCTCGCGGCACTGCCGGCCCCTCGTCCTCTGCTAGGAAGGTAGGCATGGTAGGTCGCGTGGGTGCTGGAGCATCCCTCTGTGCACCTCCCCGTACTCCTGCCCCTATGTCCTCTGGCAAGAATGTGGGCATCGTGGATCGCGTGGGTGCCTGAGTCGTCACAATGGGGATAGCATCGTGCACTGGTATGTGGTGAGACATACCAGATCCCTCTCCGACCTGGAAAACCCTAGGGGGTTCTCTCTGTGCTACCTCTACTGCTGCGAGCCTCTGTGACATATCCTGCATGTGATGGAGGATTGCATCCGGCCCCCATGTTGTGTGCGCCATCGGATCCGTGCTTTCTGTGTCCCTCACAGGCTGCTCCTCCTCTGAATCTGTCTCAGGTGGCTCCTGATCAGAATCCCTCCCCCCGAAGGGAAAATTCCACCTACCCTCAATGTCTCTGTGTCTCCTCCGATCAAAGTAGGGATTATCCCCGGGCGTCATAGACTGCTAGCGCCACAGGCTGAGCCAGGACTATGCTCTGATACCACTGTAATATCCCCAACGAGAAATAAACAGTAATACACAGAAATACAAACAAGCAGCTATATGGAACAAAATGCCGGAACTAGAATATGGAACAAATACACATGAAATGCCAGAACACTAAGCCATTTTATTAATCTGAGAATACATGCATATGGGTACAAAGTTAATCAGAATGAGTGCACCTATCCTTGCCCTAGGCAAGTGGAGACCCTCTCAGAATAAGAAATGGCTGCAAAGGGACTGCGTCCTAGCTGGCTGGAAAAAATGCCGTAGAAAGCTGCTGCTGCAATGCACTGGAGCTAAGGGCTGATCCCCTCACTGGAATGAGCTAAAAACTGGAAGGCTAGCTGATCTCAACCCTCCGGACAAAACCCAGAAATCGTGAAGTAAATGCTCCACCCCCGAAAATGCACCAAATAAACCCTCTCGGAATATTTGTCTCTCCCGGTGTATGGTCTGAAAACCTGCTTGGCAAAAGAGTGAATCCACCTGCAAATCCCTCGGGATGAAATAGCCAAAACTCCCAGTGGAAACCGGCGAATCTCACCGCCCAGAATCCCCACACAACAACCACACTCAAAAATAAGCTGCGTCTCCTAGTGAGACTGCGTCTCTCTCTATAGGCTAGCATGATCCTGAAAGAGCTGACTCCTGCGCAACGTCCACCGAAGAAAGCTGGCACCGTCACCACCACAGCGAAGGAAAAACCTTGCTCGAGCGGGCACTCGAAGTCCCCCGAGGCTAAGGGTGAGATCTCCGGACGGAGACACTCGGTTGCACTAAACAGTGCTGCAGACCGACTAAACAACCGGCGTGCTGAAGCAGACAGAAGTCTAGCTCTCAATAATAATATCAAATCATGAATGCCAAATGAAGTGGAAACCCCTCCTTTTATAATGCCCAGAAAACTGCTGCAAATCACCACCGAAACTGAAGGAAAAACCTTGCTCGAGCAGGCACTCGAAGTCCCCCGAAGCCAAGGGTGAGATCTCCGACCGGAGACACTCAGTTCGCACTAAACAGTGCTGCAGACCGACTAAACAACCGGCGTGCTGAAGTAGACAGAAGTCTAGCTCTCAATATCAATATCATATCAACAATGCCAAATGAAGTGGAAACCCCTCCTTTTATAGTGCTAAACTCCCTCCAAAACCTTAACTGCGTCCTTCACCCTCCTTGGCCTACGCAGTTACCCTTGGGTCAGCGTGAGGCCTCCCCTCATACACGTGTGGACCCCCAAGGCCACCCCTTTAAGTTACAACGTCAATCAACTAGGAAAGCACTTTATTTTATAAAGTGAGATGACCCCTCTTATTTCTCACTTTATTTATTATTTTTAGCTAAAGCGGCAAAATTAAACAAAAAAATGAAATATTCCAATTAGCAATGCTAATTAGGAATATTACACATAGAAAATCCTGCTGAGCTACACTCGGAACCATCACTATCTCCGTAGCCCGCTCCACTGAGTACCAACTCAAAATCTCTCTACATCCAACCTCAACATGTGGATGTTGTACCCTGTGCAACTCTGATCGTCTCATACCGCTATCCAAGTCAACATATGAGATCTGACTAGGTGGCTCTGCCTCTCTCTCTCCAATGGGAAGAGATGACCCAACAACACTGCCAGTCCCATCCATGCATGCCTGAAGGGGAATGATCTGACACTCCAACACGCCCTCTGATTGTACCATCAGGGAATCCAGTCGTTCCCCAATGCGGACCAACTTGGCCGCCGACTTGGCACAAGTCACTCTCATACCCTCCAGCTCCTGGTCCTGCAACAAAATGGCCTCCTGTACTGACGTGGCCTTCTCTCTCAAAACTCGAAGGTCCGTCCGAAGCCGATGATACCGCTGTCTGCGACCATCATCCAATACCTCGATACCTGCTAGTGCCTCATCGAAGGTGGATACATCTCCTGACACTGCACCCATCTGTGTGCTGCTACCACCCGAAGACTCGGACGCGACTCCGGTCATCAACTCAATGGATGGCTCTACTGGGGTAGGCTCTACCTTCTCCACTACCACATCAACTGACCCGGCCGAGGAGGTCTCCAATGAGGGTGAATCCTGTGTCACACTAGGTGTAACCTCGGACTCCCTGCAACCCTGTGTTCCCTCATCCTCCAAGTGCGAGGTAACCATTTTAATGGTTTCCCTCTCTGATACTCGGTCAAGCTGGAAAGAGGTATCCAACTTGTCCACCCAAGCTTTTTTTGAGCGCCTGGATGACTCGTCAAATGTCGGTAGATGGAATCTGTCCACTGTGCGCTGTAAGCCCCCATCATGTGAGCGTCTGTTCCCTCTGTGAAAGTTGTGAGGTCTACTATCATGCCGAAGTTGAACAAAGTCTCTGAACGAGAGAGCCTCCATGAACTCCTGCCCGTATGCCTGGTGCTCTGCAAAATAGTCACCCATGTGGCCCGGCTCCGGCTCTCGCTGTGCTCCTGCCCCTATGTCTTCATCCAGAAAAGTGGGCATGGTAGGACGTGTGGGTGCATGTGATGCCATATGCTGAGTGGCATCATGCTCCGGCAAATGGTGGGATGTGCCTGATCCCTCACCAATCTGAAAACTAACCTCCAACGCAGTGAGTCTCTGTGACACATCCTGCATGTGTTGGAGCGCCACTCTAAATCTCCTCTCATCATCATCACCTGCCATCGGCTCTTTCTGCTATGTGTCTACAGGCTCCTCAGAAACTGCACGGCTGCTGCAAAACCATACTGCTGCTTAACTTCGACCTCTGATTTACCCACTGAAAACTACTCAGAAAATTCCAGGAATTTGGGAAGGTGATCCTTGCCCAAAACCCAGAAAAACCCAGAAAACGTTTCTTCTAATTCCAACCTTCAAAATTTGACCGTTTATATTTTGGCCCTTTTTCCAATTTCGTTTTTGGTACTGCAACTGCTATTGCTCTCCAAAATTCCAGCAAACCTCTGTATGATCTCTTTCCCAATGTCATAGACCACAGGCTGAGCCAGATCTATGCTTTGATACCACTGTAATATCCCCAATGGGAAATAGACAGCAATACAAGCATACGACAATATAGGAAATGCCGAAAATAGAACATAAAGCAAATACACATAAAAATGCCGGAAATGCTAAGCCATTTTATTAATCTGAGAATATAATGAGATATAATGGATAATCAGAATAAATGCACCTATCCTTGCTCAAGGCAAGTGAAGAACCCTCTCAGAAAAACAGGAAATGGCGGCTACAAGAAACTGCATCCCAGCTGCTGGAAGAAACTGCCGTAAACTGCTGCTGCTGGAATGAACTAAAGCTAGGGGCTGAACCCCTTGCCGAAATGAGCTGAAAATCGGCAGACCACCTGAACTCACCACCCCGGACAAAACCCAGAAACCATATACAAAACGGACCACCTCCGAAAATCACCCCCAAAAACCCTCCTCCTAGAAAAACGTTGTCCCTCCAGGACCAGCGCAGACACCAACTGAAATAGACTGAAATGGGGCCACAACTCCTCAGGAAACTCACCAAATGATAAACGCTGAACCTCCACACCGGAAGAGGCCTGAATCTCCTGCAGAAATCTCTACCACTGAACAGCTCCAACTCAAACTGCGTCCTCCCTCCAAGGACTGCGCGGTCACCCAATGAAGCTCAGCTCCTCAGCAAAACTCCCAACAAAACACCTGCAAATCTCCTGCTAAAGACTGAAGAAAAACCTTGCCCGAGCAGGCACTCTAAGTCCCCCGGGGCCAAGGGTGAGATCTCCGACCGGAGACACTCAGTCGCACTAAACAGTGCTGCAGACCGACTAAACAGCCAGCGTGCTCAAGTAGAGAGAAGTCTAGCTCAATATCATCAACAATATCAATAATGCACAAATGAGATAGCTCTCCCTCCTTTTATAACGCTGGCCTCCTCAAAACCCTACATGGTCCCTCTCTCTCCCACGTGCTCCTCATGGGCCTGCGCAGAAGCTTCTAGAGGCTACGTGAGCCTCCTCTCATACGTGGTGTGGACCCCCAAGGCTCCCCCTTAAGTTATAACGTTGCATCTACTAGGGAAACACTTTATTTTATTTAAGTGAGTTAGACCCCTTTTCTCACTTTTATTTATTAATTAACTATAGTCGGCAAAACTATACAAAAATCAAATATTCCAATTAGCGGTGCTAATTAGGAATATTACAATTCCACTTAGAGATGATTTAATTAAATTAATTAATCGGATTTTAATGTTTTCCTAACTCTAAACTTAGGGAAACTGATTAATTAAAGTGTATTAATTAAATCAAGTGTGAATCTTCTAGATAAAGTCATGGATCATCTCCAAGTTAATCTTAGCCCTTGATTATGTTTTAATCTTGGTCGTTGAAGAGTCAACGGAAGATTATAAGAAGGAGGGTGAGGGGCCTATGGAAAATACACCTGACACTTGAGCCATTGAGCATTTTCGAATTTGCGTGAGGAGACACAGCTTTTGATCAAGAACAAATCACTAGGGCTGGGTTTGCTAAGTGATTTGATTCAGTGATTAGATCCAGCAAGGGGCAAAAGCAGAGATTGGTCAGGAGGGCCAAGAATACATTTCAGAGAGAGGCAGCATCAACGCAGGAGAGAGACCGTGTAGTTTCTGGCAGGGGTGACGCAGTTACTACAGAGAATCACACAGAGCCAGCGCAGTGTCTCTTGGAGTCAGTCTGGAGAAAAATAGAGGTTGGGGTTCTGAGCCAGGAGGGCCAAGATCTAGCTTCAGATCAGCCAGATCAGCTGTAGGAAAGGGTGACGCAATTCCTCTAGCTTGCCTATGCAGGCTTATGCAGATCCAACGTAAGCAATCATGCAGAGGCAGTGAGGGCTTCATCAGCACTGTTTTTGATCAGCCGGAGACTTGTTGAGTGGGGTATCTCTCATAGTTATTTTTGCTGTCTAGATTTCTCTAAAGAGTTTGCCGGATGTTATCACCCTAGTTGTATTCAAGATTCTGCTGCTTAATAATACAAACCCTCAGATCTGTTGCACCGGTTTTCCCAAGTTGGGTTTTTCCGGGGACTTAGTCCAAAAATAACTATGTCAATGTGGTTGTTTTTCATTGTATTTTGTTCAAAATGTTTCAGCACTTAGATTTATTCCGCAACATTATTTCTGTAGACTGCTTCAATAATTACTTCGGTATTTCAATGTAATGAAATAATTATCAAATAATAGGAGAAGTAATTCAGATTTGTTGCAGTAGGAATCCAGATCTAGGATTTTTCACACTCCCATCTTGTCTCTGAAGTAGACATGCTTGCCTCGTGGTAAGGCTTTGGTGAATATGTCTGCTACCTGCTCATCTGTGGGAATATACTCAAGCTTCACAGCTCCCTTCTGAACATAGTCTCTGATGAAATGATATTTGATCTCGATATGCTTTGACCTGTCATGACAAACTAGATTCTCCGTGAGTTTAATGCAACTCTGATTATCACAGTAACTCAGTGAAGGTCTCAATGCCTGACCAAATATACCAAACAACATCTTGCGAAGCCATATGGCCTCACAACTAGCCAAACTAGCTACCATGTACTCTGTTTTTGCTGAAGTCAATGCAACTGATTGTTGCTTCCGGCTGAACCACGACACAACTGCCGAACCCAACCCAAAAGAACACCCTAAACTGCTCTTCCTATCAGAAGCACAACCTGCCCAATCTGAATCAGTGTACCCTACCAGTCTCACTCCATCTCCCAGTCTATAATCCAGACCATAATCCATTGTCCCCTGCAAGTAACGAAGAATGTGTTTTGCAGCAACCCAGTGCACTCTCTTGGGCTCACACAGGAACTAGCTCATCGTGTTGACTACAAAACATATATCTGGTCAAGTGTTGACCAAATACATCAAGGAACCAATCAGCTGTCTGTACAAAGTAGGATCCACCAACTCAGAATCTAAAGCGTGAAGCTTCTTCCAGTTAATGATCATAGGTGTCGACATGGGTTTGCAATCCTCAATGTGAAATCTACTAAGAATGTCCACAATATACTTCCCCTGTCCTAGGAAGAAATGCCCCTCCTCCTGCCACACCTCCAATCCCAAAAAGTAATGCATCAATCCAATGTCCTTCATCTCGAACTCTGAAGCAAGATCTCTCTTGCAGCCCTCTATGAGTCTCTTTGCACCTATAATGACCAAGTCATCCACATACAGCACCAGAATGAGAGGCTCCTCACCTACCACAATAAAGTATAGGTTCGAATCTGCATCACTCTTTGTCAAACCCAACTCTTGCAAGTACGTATCAATCCTCGAGTGCCAAGCTCTAGGAGCTTGCATCAGGCCATAGAGTGCCTTCTTCAATCTGCATACATGGGACTCCTTCCCATGCACCTCAAAGCCTTGTAGTTGCTCAATATAAAGCTCCTCCTGTATGAAGCCATTGAGAAATGCGGTCTTCACATCCATCTGGTGGATCTTCCAACCCATCTCTACTGCTATCGACATAATGGAGCGAATGGAAGTATATTGAGCCACAGGAGCGAAGGTCTCCTCATAGTCAACTCCCTCTACCTGTGAGAACCCTCTTGCCACAAACCAAGCCTTGAACTTCTCGATGCTGCCATCTGCAACATGCTTTATCTTGTAAAGCCATCTGGAAGTAACCACTGATTTACCTTCAGGCCTCAGCACCACCTCCCAAACATCGTTCTTCATGATAGAAGAATACTCCTCCTGCATGGCCCCTCTCCAGACCTGCTGGCTAGTTGCCTCCTCATAGCTAAAAGGCTCGGAGTCAACGATGCTAGCAACCAATGCCATATAGCTACAGAACCACTCAGGTGGTTTGCTCTCTCTAACTTGTCTCTTTGGCCTAGCAACAGATGTGGCCTCGCGCAAGGTGTCCTGAAGCCACTTGGGCTTCCTCTTCCCTGAGCACACTTCTCCCATCGGAGTGAAAGAATCCTCATCCTCATCAGAAGTCTGTTCCATCAGTGGACTACCCTGTGAACTGTTGTGCAGACTGCTTTGCATGTTACCCGAAGCACCACCCATCTGACTCTAAGAGCCACTGCTCACTGGTGGACCTGACATTGTAATCAATGTAGCTCCTGATCCTTGTGACTGACTTAGCTGCTCCTGAGAGTCTGGTGAGTCCAGATACTCTAACTCTCATGACCTCTTGAAAGCCCTATCCTCCTCGAAGTTCACATCCCCCCTGACAACAACTTTCCTCCTCGTAGGAATATAAATCCGAAAGGCTTTCGAGGTCTCACTGTAACCCACAAAGATGCCCTTATCTGCAGTGGGCTCTAGCTTGGTCCTCTTCTACTTGGGAACATAGGAGTATGTAATGCACCCAAAGATACGAAGGTGACCAACATCAGGCTTCTTCCCAGAAAAAAGCCTCCTCCGGAGTCATATTGCCCAAGGCACGATGTGGACTCCTGTTCTGCAAGTACACAGCAGTGTTGCAGGCCTCTGCCCACAAAAACAAAGGTAACCCCTAATCATAAAGCATGGCTTTGGCAGCCCCAACGATGGATCTGTTCTTCTTCTCCACAACCCCGTTCTACTGAGGGTTGTAAAGAACTGTGAACTCCCTCTTGATGCCTTCCTCCGCACAATAATCAACAAACTCACCCGCACAATAATCAACAAACTCACCAAGGGTATACACCGCTCCATTGTTCGACCTGAGGGCCTTGATCTTTCGACCTGTCTGAGTCTCCACAAGAGCTCTGAACTCCTGAAACCGATTGAAGACCTCACTCTTGGTCTTCAAGAAATAAATTCAGGTCTTCCTGGAGTGATCATCAATGAATAAAACGTAATACTCATATCCACTGTCAAGAATCCCTGTCGATCTGCTGTCGCTGCTGGGAAAAGGGGATTTGGCAAACTTCCCCATAGCACATCCTTTGCATGTATCAAGGTGATCTAAAATGAAATCTGGCACACCTGTGGTGATCTCCCGCAATGTCCTCAAGATCTCCCGCAATGTCCTCAAGGCCCCATGATACATGTGCCCCATCCTGCGGTGCCAAATCTCGCACAACTCTGAACTGCTAGATCTGTTGTCGGTATTGCTACTCAATGCCATCAGGGGTTGGAATGAAAACTTGTACACCTTGGCATGGCGCACACCAATCACTCTCGCTGAATCAGTTGGAGTGCCCCTAGGATATATAAGCACCTGCCCTCTCCTGAACAACACCTCATACCCTCTATCCTCCAATGCTGAAAAGGATATAAGGTTCTTCTTCATCCCTGGCACATATAGAACATCCAATACTTTCAAGGGAGGTTTGGGTTCCCTGTCAAATGTCAATGTCCCCACACTGACTGCTCTAACAATGTTGTCATCTCCGATTACTACCTCTATATATCAGTGCCACTCTCTGAAAGCTCCGAGAAGTACTCCCGAACTCCTGTCATATGACGAGAAGCCCCACTATCAACATACCAAGTACCTGAAGATTTTCCGCTAATGGAGGGAAGTGCACACTCCCTCTGAACTTGTGTGGCATGTGATCCTGCACTAGTGGACTCACAAGCTATGAACCCAAACTCTCGGTCAAAGCTCTCTGAGAAGTCCTTTATCTTTGCAGATGTTGCCATGGTCTTGTCCTTTCCCTTCCTATTCTTCTCCGAACACACAACTACATTGTGTCCCAACTTCTAACAATTCCAACATTTAACTTTGGAATAGTCCTTCTCCTTGTTCACTTGCTTCCCTTTGCCATTGCCTTTGCCCCCACCACCACTTGTGGAAGTTTGCTTCTTTCCTTTGCCCTTCTTGCCCCTTGCTAACAATGCTACATTGTGATCCTCCTCCACCTGTTTGGTTGCCCCAAGATGGTTATTTCTGATCTCATTCTGAATGAAATCATCCCACAACCTCTCCTAGTTGGGAAGGTTCTCTCGTGCAACAATTCCATCCACAAAACTCTCCCAAGTCTTGGGAAGACCATTCACTGTAATCCGCACCAACTCAATGGGTGGAATGGTCTCTCCACAGCCGCCAACTCATCTCTCACAGAAGTGATCTTTGTGAGGTATGTTGTAGCACTATCAGTGCTAGTCATTTTAATGGCCTTCAGTGTCTCCCTTAGGACCATTTTCATGTATTCATTGGTGCCCTTGTAAAGATTGGTCAATGTTATCCACATCGCATGTGCATATGTCTTTCCTCTCACATGAGGAATGACATGGTCTTTAACACCATCCAGAATCAGTATTTTTCCCTTAGCATTCTTCTTGTTAAAATCTGCCAACTGAACAGGGTCAATAGGCACTGCTACTGGGTGCTGTGTGGTGTTAACCATTATGCCCCAGACTTCTGCCTCCTCAAAAATGCTCTGGATTCTCTCCCTCCACGCACTATAGTTTCACTGCCCATCCAACCTATCCTCAACCCTCAAGCCCAAAGACATGCTTGTTGTCCTAACAAACTAAAAATTTCAAAACTGTGGTAAAGGTTCAGTTTCTATGTGAAAAATCAGCTTGCTGTAATTTTTCACTTGTTGTCCCAAACTGCACTTTTCAACCAACCAAGCTCTGATACGATGTAGAAATTTTGACCCCACTCCGGTTTTCAGTTTCACCTATCACTTTAAAATGAGTTAAATGCTCATTCCCATAATCATACATTCAAAATTCTGGAAATGAAATTATTTTCTGAAAACACAAATTTAGGAATTTCAAGTGCTGGAAATGCAGAAATAGAAACACAGTAAAATAGTACAGCCACGCACAAAAAAATAACACTGTGATTTTTTGTCAATGAGACCCTGGAAAAACCCCCTACAACTCTTGGGGAAAACCAGTTTGAGAGCTCTTTTTTATTTCTGAAAAATGCTTTTATAGTGAAACAAAAATACACAGAAAATTCCAGCAACCACAAAATTTACTTATCTCGAATTCGTGCTTAGCCACCACCTCAGAAAACGTGCCAACAACACAGCTGAAATTTTACAGCAAAATTACAATATTAAATGTTGTACGGACATCCTAGAAAACTATGCCAGAATAGTTGTACGGATTGCCTTGAAATTCGTGCCAAACCCAGCTATACAGATTTCTCGAAATTTGTGCCCAAAAAAGTGTTGAACGTTGCCTCGATTTCTGTGCCTAAAAAACAACTATAAGGTCCTCAAAAATCGTGCCTCAACTGCTGCAACAAATGTTGCCTTCTCTCTCCTCGATTTTCGTGCCAAGGTGCCTCAAAAATCGTGCCTCTAAACTATTGTACGGACTACTGAAATAAATGCCTTGGGATTCATGCCAAGGTTCTGCTCTCCTTCTTCTCCCTGCTCAGAAATTCTCCTTGCTCTCCTTCTCTCTCTCTCTCTATCTGCTCATGAAAGAATGAATGACCTTTTCTCTTCTTTTCTCTTTTAATCTAACCCTAAGTGACTTTTGGGGAATCCCTAAATCCAATGGCTGAGATTGCTTTAGATCAAGGGTTGAGATTAAATGTGCATTTAATTCTCACTTTCTAGTTTTTAATTCACCCCACTTAAATAAAGACCCACTTAGCCTTTTATTTCCATAGTCACTTTTTCACTTTCTAATTTTACATTGACTTTAATAAAGTCACTTTAAAATTAGACTTGTAATTTTATCACTTTTAAATTAGATTTGACTTTACCAATTATAAAGTCACTTTAGGAGAAAAATACAAAATACATTTGGACACTTTTCCCTAGGCCAAAGATCAAAGCTTTGGGGAACCACTTGTCCTACGGTACCCAAATTTTAACACTTTCGAACTGCAGTGAAAAACGGGCAGGATCCCTGAGGTGCTCAAACTCTTGGATCACATACGAGCTACGGGAGCCCTTAATGACAGTAGCGGGATGACTGGAGTCAGTTGGTGCGAGGGATGATGGAGCAACATTGGCGGAGCTAGAAAGCTGAAGACTAGAGCAGCACAGAGCAGAGGCAACAGCTGTGTAACAGCAGCGCAGAGGTTGATGGACTTCAACAGCGCAGAGGTAGTGCTTACGCAGTGCAAAGCAGCAACAACGCAGAGGCACCAGAGGGTCAATGCAGATTAGCAGGAGAGGGTGCTTCAGTATCAAGGTGCACCCAGACTAACTTGTATGTCAGGATTTTGGGTTGTTTTTTCAGTTGCTTACTTCTCATCAACTGAGTTGTAGTGCAGCAGTTAGCAGTGGCAGCTCCATGGGAAACATGATGCAGCATTTTGAGAGGGAGCTACAGACAGATGAGGCAGTGTCAATGGCAATGACATGGGCAGCAGTACAAATAACAACGGCGCAGTGGATGAGGGGCAGCAGTACAGATAGCAACAACGCAGAGGACCGATGTCAGGGATCAGAGTAATGCTTTTGGTGAGACGTGTTGCTAGACCACATTCCTCGCTAAAAGGAAATGTTGATTTTTGCATAGCATCGGATGTGCTCTAGCTCTGAAACTTTGTGGAAGGGCTAGAACACATGATATCTCCAAGACCCAAAAATCATTTGGAGAAATTCCACCCGGAGCTTAAGTTATTCAAATAATTAATTATTTTAATGGGGAACCTAAGTCTAACTTAGGGAAATTAAATAATTAAAGTGAATTAATTTAACATGTGGGTGGGAATGTTCTAAGTGACAAGAATCAAGTCTTTTCTAATCTTAGTCATCGATTAGAGATTAGATCACGGTTGTTGATTCATCTGTTAGCACCCAATCTGAACCTCAGGCTGAAAAAGGCAAATCAGGGCAACAACTAAACCACGCTCAACCTTGTAGCTAGCCCTACAAGGACAAGAGAGGGCTCTCTCCGTAGAATAGATATTCGATAACACAATGATGAACTGATTTTAGGCTAGATATATAAATGGGAAAAGGACTATTCACAAATGACTGAATTTTCAGGGATGTATGGGAAAAAGGGCAGTATGAAACGAGGAATTAAATCAATGACAGAGTATTTCATGGGGCAAGATAGGCGGGAGGTTTAGCAATCAAAGTTTGAAATAAGATGGAGTGGAAAGACTGTTGAGAAAGCTGAAAAGGGCATAATAAATGAATCCTTTTCAGACAGAAGAAAAACACACAAAGCATGAATGATTTCCCCAAGGCAGAGCATATAAAATGGATTCTACCTTTCTAACTTGAAAACATTCAACTGGAAATGTTTATGAATGAATGATGAAACATAACAATGTACATATGAAACACAAAAGAGAGACATATGCTAAAACTCATACCACATGAATCCCACAAATCAGAGCTGCATCACTTTATTAATTCCCTGCCAAACTGTACAATGGAGCGTTGAGCTCACTGCCACACTATTCCCCTACTTCTGAGTTTTCAGACCTCAAACTTTCCAGCCCTTTTGCAAATAATTAGAATTACAATAAATAGACAGATTTTGCAAGAATACAAATCGATGGGAAGAGGAGAAATCACAACTGAAGATAGAAGGCCAAAAGCCCACAGTTTCTTCGTAAAAGAAGAGTTGCGTTACATTATTTCATTTGAAATTTTCGGATATCCAATGAGAAGGCGAAACATAGTAGCGTGGATCTTTTTGAATCATTACTGAAGAGGTGACTGTTACAATTTTGTTCTCGGCCCCTGACGTTTCGCTTTCCTTTAGTTCTTCCTTCTCTGGCTTTTAATAGAACGCTGATAGAATGAATTTATGCTTTTGTGAAGGGAAAAATGCGTTTGAATGGGAAAAGGGAAGGGAAATGGAGACGGGACCCATATGGAAATCGCAATCGGGATCGGGAGTGGGGCGGAGATATGATATAACACAGTAATCGCAATCGCAATATCGGAGTGGAGCGGGAGGGGAGTGATATTATATAATCGCAATCAGAATGGAGTCGGGGTAATATTGTTGAAACAACACCAACAAAGTTCCGATGCGATTAGCCATGGGTCCGATGGAACAGTGTACAATGCACTTTATACAAAGGGATGAGTAATATTTATAAACAATCGGAGGGCTAAAGTGGGACCGAGGTGAATCGCATTGGAGATCGAGAGTGGAGCGGAATAATATATTATAGCACTTCCGATGCGATGGGGAAAAACCCTTTGTATTATAACAAAATGGATAAATTTGAATTTTATAAAGGAGAGGGGCATTGGGGTAATGAATCAGCGGAGGGATCGAATGGTGGGATCGGGAGTTACAATCGCAATCGCAATATCGGAAGGGAGCGAAGCGGAATGATCGCAATCGCAAAATTTGCGATGCGATCGGAGGAGGGGGCAGGACTTGCGATCGGGGGAGTTGCGATGCGATCGGAGGAAGGGGCAGGACTTGCGATCGAGGGAGTTGCGATGCGATCGGAGGATTTGCGATGCGATCGCATCGCAAATATTTGCGATGGGCTCATCGGGGCATACAAATGAACTTTGCGATTTGCGATGGTGAAATTAAATAAAGGGAAGGGGACTTTGGGTTATGCGTTTTATGATATAAAACTTTATAACACAGTTTTCGGGGGTGGAAAGGGGAAGTGGCTTACACGGCGGGGGTTATATATAATGGAAACTTTGATTTTATAATAAAGTTTAAAGGGTAATGGTGGGGAAGTGGTTTAGAAATAAATCGCATATTTTTATTAAATAGTTTATAATGCGACATTATAATCGGAAGGGGGAAGAAAGGGATTTTTAAAGGGATTTGAACATAAAGTTAAAAGGAAAACATGGGAAATAGGGGGGGGGGGGCTTAGGGAATAGAGGGCTTTCACTTCACTTAAGCATAGAATTCAATCCAGAAGTCAGTTTTTAGAGTGTAGTATACCGTTGGAAAGTTCTTTCCGGGCTCTTTCTGATGGATCTGTTTTGAGGATGATTTGGCGCTGAACATGTTGCAGAAAACTTCTTTGAAGGCAGGGACATCACTTTGTGGAGATAACAGCTTCTGAATTGTGACTGAAAGGCAAAGTATTATGTTTTCACCTCAAAACATGGTTTTGAGGTGGACATTACACCAAACTGAATGAATGATATCTCTGATCCTCCTGGTGCTATGATTTTGTATTTATGGACTTCCTCATGACCTTGCTGATCTTTATTGACATTTGACTCATTATTTTGACCATGGTGAGACCTTAGATGCTAATGAGACCCATCCTATGACCTACTGATATGATTTTGAGAATGAAAGTGACTAATGACTGAAGACCATAGAGAGGAAAATCAGCGAGTACCTCATGAGGGAAAAACCGATAAAAATTTACTACCATCAATGAATCCATGACCTAGCGGAATGATGAAATTTATTCGGTATGAGACACCTAATATGCAAATGCAAAGAGCAACTTTGATCGTTGATGGCAGTATGACTAGACTGACACTAACATCATCAATAGGAAAAGTATTAAAGGAAGGCTTGGGGTCAGTTGGAGAACACACATAGTGAGTCTAAGAGATCGAATTCTTCTGACGGAGCAGTGCTCGAACGAAAGATCAAATCCGAGTGATTCAGAGAAGCAGTGGGGCAAATGCAATAATTGGTCGAAGGACCAAGAGTACATTGCAGAGCAAGGGCAGTAGAGACGCAGAGGAAACAGTGCAGCCACCAAGAGAGGTGACGCAGTCCCTAGAGGGACTGACGCAAGCCCACGCAGGGGCTACGTAGTGATTCCAAGGGGCAATCCAGAATCAGCTAGAGATCGGGGTTTCTAAGTCGGCAGGGTTGAAACTCGATTTCTGGAGAGGCAGATCAGTGCAGAGGAAGGGTGACGCAATCCCTCAACCAAACCCACGCAAGTTTACGCAGTTGCAGCGTAGAGACTGCGCAGAGGCAGCTGGGGTTTCACTAATGTCTGATCTGAATCAACCGAGACTTGCAGAATGAGGTAAAACTCACAGTTTATCTCTATTTGCTGAGGTTTTCTCTGTTGGGTGATCCAAATTATGGCACCCTAGATGTACTCAGAATATTGTTGCTTAATAATATAAACCCTTAGAACTATTGCACCGGTTTTCTCGCATTGGGTTTTTCCGGGGACATTTGTCCGAAAAATTTGTGTGTCCTTTGTCTATGTGTTTTACTTATTTTTCCGCACTTGATCTGTATAATTGTGTAGGTTGCAGTGTATTTACTTTGATGTTTTCCTAAATTATTCAGAAAATAAATTGTTAATTAAAGAAAGCAAGTAGGAGAAGTAAATCAGATTTACTGCAGTAGGGTTTCTGGTTTAGATTCATAAATTTTCACACCTAGGATACCTGGAGGATATCTTTCACCGAACCATTTCCCTCAATGAAATGTCTGTCCATCGGACCATTCTTATCCAATTCCATGTACTTGACTTAGGATCTCCATCCTAATCCATCATAGTACATGACTTGAGAATGTATGTCGAAGATGCTTATCCAATCCATCATTCTCCTTATCCATGTCTATATACTTGACTTAGGATTTCTTGTACTTGCAAAACACAACAAAAAGTCCTCACCAAAGGAACTTCTTCCTACGTAGTTGCCACAGAGAGATGTGTCCTAGTTTTGGAAGGCAACCCGACCTCCAAAATAGGTCCTTCCCTCAACTTGCAATTATATGGAACTTTTGTCCCTTCTAGACAATGAGGATCTTCTTTCTTCTGCTCAGAATCAACCTTCTAAACCTTGGCCAAGTGTCCTTCAAAGATCAGTCCCTGAAACTCAAATCCCAACCTCTCCTAGCAAACGTATAGTCCATCAAATTCTGCACTTAGGGCTCTGTTGTCGCACAAATTGTCAAGGCACCGCGACAACGGCTCAGATTAGGGGTTGTCACCCTTATCCCCAATCTCTCTATTTAAGTTGTCTCCTTGCAAGCTAAGGGAGGTAGACCCTATTATAAATGAGGATGACAAATCCAGGAGACACAGCTAAAACATCAAATACTTGATAGAATGAACGAGATTCCACAGATCTAAATTAGATTTCACATTTAAGACCAGTGCCTAATGGAGTCAAACAAGATCTCGTTATGCAATTATAAACAAGTAAGTGACGATTAACTGTTGCTTATTAAAACACGATTGATCACAATGATATTCAATTGAAAACGCCACAACCATGAATAACTTGAACTCAAAATAATATGAGAATGCCAGATACTTGAAAAATTTTCGAAAAAACAAGATATTCCAATTATAGCCCAGTTCGAAAATCAAAATGTTCCACAGTCAAACTTTAGAATAAAAATTTTAGCACATTCGACCATAGAAAATTTATAATTTTGTATTTTTTGTATTTTCTAAATTTTTTTTTAAAGATTTTTGGAATTTTTTTATTTTTTATTTTTTTATTTTTAGAATTTTTTAAATCTAAAATTAAAAATCTAAATCTAAGTTAAAACTTAAATCTAAATTAAATCTAAAAAATTGAATCTAAAACTAAAGCTAAGACTACTTTAAATCTAAACAAAAATCAAATTACAAAATAGAACTAAAACTAAGTTGAACTAAACTAAAAATTTAAATCCTAATATAAAAACTAAATATCTAAATCGAATTAAATCTAAACTAAATTAAATCTAAAACTAAAATCGAATCATAAAACTAAAACTACAACCTAAAAAAAAAATATAAATCGAATATGTATAACCTATTGTAAAACTAAACTAACAACCTAAAAATTGAATACACATCTAAAAACGTTAACGCATGTACAAAGGGTTTAAACTTCACGCGATGCGTTTTGTTCGTTTGCAGGTGATTGAGCGAGGAGCCAAGGTATGGACGTTGATAGCGCAGAGGATAAGTTGAAGAGGGCACGACAATAGAAAGGTTAGGAAATCGAACGGCAGAGCAGTTCCAGGGCTGCGGACGACAACTCGATGGCAGAGGCACGTAAACGGGAATGAAGGGTTCGAAAATTAGGAAACGATAAATTGCAGAGATAGATGAGACGTGGATGAGTATAGAAAGGAATCGATAGCTAAGGAATCGATGAAGAATGGATGGAGGTCGACAATAGCTGCGGAGAGGGTTTAAGAGGATTTGATGGTGTGTTAGATATGAAGATAGTTTTGAGAGATTGCAGGGCGGCAAGGGAAATGCAGAGGCTGGATGGAGAGGAGGGCAACAGTGAGGACGTTTTTAAGGCTGGGCAGATACCGACCACTGAGGAAAGGAGCTCAGCAGCGTTGAGAGTTTGACAGTGAACCGAATAGCACCCAGCAAATTTAAAAATTCTCTCTCTCAAAACTCAGATTTTCATATGCTCCTTGAACTCAATAACGTCTAGATCTTGCCCACAGTAGCAATTTGAGGCCAAATCTGGCCTTTGGAGGCTAGATCTGCCTCAGATCCTAAAAAAAAATTCGATTTGAACCCTAAATCTGCAAGAAACCAGCCAGATCTGAAGATACACACCAGAAAACGAATAAACCCTTACAGAAAAATTACAAATTTACAACTAGTTTACAATTTAAAACCCTCATGGTCAAATTTGAAATCCATTTTAGCACAATTTAGAAATTAAAATTTTTAAATGAGAGGCACAAGCCTTTGAAACCCTGCAAAATCACAAATATCGTAAGATAGACCTGGAATTTAACAAATAAAGAGCTTATCAGATTTATGCTTATTGAGAGTCGGCTGGTCCAACCGAAGACTTCCCCAGACACCCAATCTTAAAAAAAATTGCCCTGCACACTTAGATCGATAGAAATTTAAGAAAACAACATGAGACCTTTGCAGAAAAATCATAATGTTGTTTTATAAACCCATAAAACTGCACAAGATACCTGTATGCAGATTAATCCATGAAGGCCATCAACCATAAAATACAAGAAACAAAGTAGCAGAGTTTAGAGACAATTCACCACATAGATCTGAGAAGGAACATCCAGATTTGTAACCCCAAAGTCTTTATGCTTTATTCCTCAAAAAAAAATTTACAAGAGCTTCTAAGAGCAAGTGCACGATCCTGAGATCGGATGACTCAAGAATGACAAAGACCTCTAAATTTATAGGACCAGATCTCTAACGGCTAGTTTGGATGATCCTCGTCAAAATAATCTCAACCGTCCAAAAGATTTAATTATCTTTTAATCCGGAACGTTGAAATTAAAATTTTGGGGAAAAAACGAATTATCATTTAATTCAATTTTAATTAACTCAAAAATATTATTTTTGAGTTAATTACCCCAAAATTTTGACCTTGACTTAACCACCAAGGCCCAAGGGTCCAATATTTCTTAAAATTCTCAATATTCCCTTGGCCTGGGGCTATCAAAATCATTTTCCAAGGACCCACAAATTTTGCCTTTAAAGATTTAATCCTAACTTAGGACCCTAAATTAATTAAATTTCTGGTTTAAGATTTTTTTAAATTAATTGACCAGAAAATTTAATTAATTGACTGAGAGGGGATTATAATTATTTTTCCAACCCTCTTTTACATGAGATAATACATTTACATAAATGAAGGGGGAATACCTATTCGTATAGACCCTCAAATAAATACCCAGTTCTGCGACTCAAAATATGATCTAGTAGACCAAGTAGCTCAAACTACTTTTACAAGGACTCGATAGAAAACACTAGGACTCACTTAGTATGCTGATGATAAAATCCACCCTAGCTTTGGGGTGAGGCTGGAGGGAAAAACTCTGCCGATCACTTTCGTGAATCGGTGAGACAAAAAACCTCCTAGGATAGAGATCATCAACAACATACTAGGCTTACCTAGGTTGTTACATACATTGACGGTCTTACTTAGATCATTTACATCATAACAGACAGAATGGGTTTACATCATTTGTAAAACTGTCGACTGTTGACTGATGATGGAATCTGAATGGCGCAACCACGTCGAACATGACGAATCCCATTTGAAAAAACGGGGGTGTACTGCTATGGGGTAGTTGACAAAGTGTGGTCAACAAGCTCCCTTGACACCTACTTGTTACCCTCCAACAACCTCAATATGTCCAATACACACTGACCTTCACTAGGACACTATCCACTTAGCAACAAGTCAACTTAAACACATCAACACATACCTTTTGAGCTAGTGCATCTGTTGTAACTTGTAGGGTATGTGGCCTAGTTAGGGCTTCTATAATAGTCATGTTATACCTTCCTTTCTACTACAAAGGACCTCCCTCTAGTTGCAGCCTTCCTTAACTTATATGTTGCTCCCACTCGTTGCCTTCTAGGTTGTGTCTGCTCTTGGTTTTAGGCCTTTTGGCCCCTCCAAACAGCCTACTATAGACCTTGGCCCCTTCTGCAATTATTTTAGGGAATGTGGCCTACATAACAAAGAAAGACAGCTCCAAGATCTTGCACAAATAGCCCAGAAATGCCTCCAAGATACTCGGCCTTCCTCCTTTTGTACTCGGCCCTCCAAACAGTCATGTAAAGACACAATCCTAGCTTCTTTTCTCCTTCGCTAGGGTCCTCAAATCTATGGCCTCTATGTATTAATGCTCGTGGCTCAAGGGTTAGAGCTTGCTTTTTGTGATGCATAGTAGTTATTACCCCCTTAAGGGTGAGGCATCTCATTGCCCACCAAGGGTTGGGACATGCACAGGTTCCTTCTCATAATATGAAGAGCGACGTGTACTCAGGAACCAGGTGATGGCCATTAATGAGTGATGTAAATCTCATGTTAGGCTTTTGCCCATGTGCTAATCTGTATGTCCCGGCCATCTTTTGCATTTTGATCTTCTTTTATTTTTGCTTGTGGCCATCATATGTGTTTTCCTTTTCTTTTAGCTGCGTCAACCTCCTAGGGCCAAGTTCCAGGCCCTACCCAAGTATGAGGATGTATGGTGCCAATCCCAGAGAACCAATGGTCAGTTGAACCCAAAGGGAGGTGGAATATGGGGTTCGTAATGTAAGATGAAAAGTAGTAAGTATGGAATAGGGAGAGATGGGTCTACGCTATCTCAATCAAGGTTTCCCAAGTAGTACCCTTCCTATACCCACTGGGCCATTAGGGGATGTCCCACTGGACTAGGATGAAAGATTAACCCCCCATTTAAGGTGAGGGAACAAATGATAGTCAAAACCCCTCTTCCTTCCAAGTTACCCCATAAGTGTAGTGTGACTTTTCAAAGTTCTTTCCATGCCTCTCCGAAATTTAAAAAAAAATATCCATACATTATTAAAATAAAAATTAACATTAATTCGTCTTAACCTGAATCTATTAACAGGGGGATAAGCAAATCTAGATTCTATATTCAAATTTCTAAGTAATTAAAAATTATACACTAAAATGGATCTATAATTAAGATTAATATAAATCTAAATGCAACTGCAGATAAAGACTCTGGACAGCAGATTGGAGCGCATCAAGGTGGGCTTCGCACCAGGTTATGGTCCAGGAATCAACAGCAAAAATGCTGCTGCTCCCATTGAGGTGGATCCCTCTGTCTCTTCAGTTTTTACAGTTCATCTAGCATAGCCAAGCTCTGCTATGTCAGATTTTTAAATGCTCACTGCTTTAGACTCAAGAACTATGTTTACTTTTGTTTAATCTTGGACTCAAAAACTATTTTGGTAAAAGGCTTACTGTTCTGCCAGTGGTCTGGTTTCCCTATTGGCATACCAGAGGCCAACGGTAGCCTTCTGATTATGTAATTTTTAAAATTATCAATGAAATTAGCTCTAAAAAATATCTATGCTATTGTTTTAGCATTATAAAAATTAATAATGTTATTTTTTTATTTTCTTTTAGTTAATTGAGATTACTCAGCAGATGCAAAAACATGACAACGTCTCTTCCATCCAAACTGTAGTGCACCTCAAATCTCTAGATTAAAAAACAAGGATTAAAAGCTTACCTGTTTAATATATGAGATTTAAAGGAGTCTTCTTAGGGTTTTACAGCGAGCCACTGCCCATGTGGATAAGGCATGTTCGCTCTTAAGGAGACTTTGACAGTGAGCGGATGCATATATGCTGTAGAGCCTGCCCTCTCTTAAGCAGAACTACTGGGTTTTCACTCTTCACCTCTCCTTCTCAACGGGAAGGTGACTGGGAGATTGAGTTTAGTTGCTGGAAATAGTGAGTGGGTGGATGAGAAGGTGATTTGGAGGGTGTCTTTAGTCAGTAGAAATTGCGAAGTGAATGGGTGAACAACGAAAACCGAAAATATCAAAAAAGGCATGGCCAACTTCCCAAACCACAATCACAATTAGAGCATGGATGCCACAGTGAAAACATGAGTGCCTAAAGGGTGAACACCTAGGATCGAAAATATCGAAAATGGCATGTTTCAACTTGCCAAACCACAAGGAGAACATCGGTGCCACAGTGCAAACACAGGTGCCTAAATAGCGCACAACGATCGATGGGAAATAACAAAAATGTCATGTGTCAACTTCCAATACCGCAAACCAAATGAGAACCTGGATACCAGAGTGGAAACATGATGTCTAAAGGGTGAACAACGACGATGAAAAATAACAAAACTGACATGTGCCAACCTCCCGAACCACAGGCCACAATGAGAACATGGGTGCCACAATGATACAAGTGAAATACATTTTAGCCCTGAATTTTGTCAGCTCAAAATCAAAAACCAAAATCTCAGAGACACACCGCAGCACTAAAGACAACAAGAACATGGCTCTGATGTGTACTTCATTTTTTTCCAAACTGAGAAATGCAGAGTTGTTAATGCCTGTCCTGCAAGTAATTTTCGAAAGGATCAATTTAACTTAAGGGTTTAGATGTCACATTACCTTATACTGGATTGTGTCCACTGTCGATACTCGCTTTCCCTGCGAAGTTCAATTTTGATTTTGGTTTCTGAAGGCCTTCTCAGCAAACATTTATGCGTGGCATCCTAAAGGCATGCGTCCATCCATCTCACGTCATTTTCACCGTTTCTCTTCTTCTGCGAATCTTCATGACTATTGCTGCGTCATTTCACGGGAAGACCAACAATCCAGGGCCAAGGTCTTCAAAGAGATTTAATTACATTCCAAGTTCAATGAACCCCGGAAGACTAAAAGTATTACGGCTTATTATTCCGACAAAATGCACTATAGACACACCCACATTCGTCTATTGTCGTAAATATATTGCGGATTCCATCGTGGGTCGCAACAATTCCTATACATATATGTTGTTCAATTCATAGAGTTTGGAGCCACTTCACATGGACACCTTGACAGCGTGGATAAACAGTATTCAAACGCTAAATTTGGCTCTAAATCTGACTCACGTTGGAATTATGTTAAAAGTTGGAATTATATTAAAGGTTGGTCCATGCAGCGGAGAATTTTGTACATAAGACGACTTTATTTATGATCCCAGAGATATTTGTGTGCGAAACTTTATTTTTTGATTTTTATCGAGATTTCAATTTAAAATATATATATATATATATATATGTTAAGAAAAAATTAAAAATTTAATATTGAGTACTAAATACCACACTCCTCTTAATTTATATATACTTTTACTCCAAACTTATGATAAATTTAAAATATTTAACATTGAGTACTCAATACCACACACCTCTTAATTTATACATACTTTTACTCCAAACTTTTGATATGTTGGGGTGTTCTTTCCTTTTTTATCAGCTCATGAACAGCTTTAATCGACTATAAATTGGTTAGTAGTATTGTTTTGTCATGGGATTAGTAGTTTAGTTATGTATCCATTTTGCAGCGATCTTGATTATGTTTTTCTCACTTGATTATGTGTTTCCCAATATACAGTTGTTTTTGTCATATCTATTTTTGGTTTTTATACACTTTTGTGATTATTGTTTTAATTAATTTTTATATTTATGATATATTATGGGAGATATATATTTGTAACTCTACTTTTTCTTCAACTCCTTTTTCTTTTTTCTTAATGAAAAGAATGATTTATTTTATATATATACTTATTTTAAAAATACCATATTATTCATAAACTTTTCTTAATTTAAATATACTTTTAATAAATCAAGAAATAAGTAAAAAAATTACCACCTTATTCACACATCCTTTTTAACTTATATATTAATCAGTAAAGAAAATATCATTAAAAAAATACTATATTATTCACACACTTTTCTTAATTTAGATCTGCTTTTATTAAATCAAAATATGAGTAAAAAATATAACATTATTTAAATACTTTTCTTAATTTAAATATGGTTTTAATAAATAATGGAAATACCATACTATCTTAATTTAGATATATGAGTAAAAAAATACCACATTATTTATACACTAAATATGATTTTAGTCCGTAATGGAAATACCATATTATCTTAATTTAAATATACTTTTAATAAATTAGGAAATGAGTAAAAAAATACTACATTATTTACACACTTTTTTTTAGTTTAGATATGTCATTAATCGATAAAAAAAATTCAAAATCAAAAGTGTAGTTTTTTATGTCATCTTGTTAAGTGAAACGGAGTTGTTCTTATTGAAGCAATAGCTATGGTGCAGGTCATAATGTAGATGGCCTAAGGTTGTGTTTAATGACATTGTGCAAAAGAAAGAAGACTTTGATGCAGCAAAATAACAAATGGTTTAGAAAATGGGACATTTTCTTGAGTAAGTGTCCTACAAACAGTAAAGAGATAAAAGTTTTTGTTATTGATAAGTTTCACAAATGTACTTGGGAGAAGGAGCTAGGGAGAAAGAAAAAGTATTATATTGAAGAGTTTAATCTTACTCATAATCATAAAAAATAAAAATAAAAAAAAATAAAAAAAGAGTACATATGTGCCAATATTTCTTGGAGAGCCAAAATTCTTATTACTAAATTAAGGACTAATTCTCATCAACTCCTGTTGCGAAACAGGGAGCTAGAAAAGGCCAAAAGAAGTGTGGGAGGAAAGAGTGTATTTTTTGTTCTTCCGAAAAAATGGAAACAGAAAAGCATTTCATTTTAGAATGTGAGGCCTTCAAAGACAGCAGGGAAAGTTATGCAGATATCTTGGCAACTAGCTCTTGAGATAATCTATTGAGCGAGGGGTTTGTCAAGAATATTGGAACGCTTATTGCGAAACTTCACATGAAAAGGGTTGAATACAAGAGCGAGATAAAGAAGCAATTCGTCCCATACAATATCTTTAGCCTCATAAACATTAAAATAACTTCTTCTTCTCTTATTATTGTGATGAGAATTGATAAAGAAAATAAGACGTATTATTGTCATAGAAATAGATAAAAGAAATAATGAGTAAATAATAAAATTGATGATTAATTAAAATTTAATTTTAATAATAAAAAAATATGTTAATTAATTGTGTTAAAAAATTAAGTTAATTAATTGTGTTTAAATATTTATGCTAATGCTCGATATGATGGCACCATATAATCTCATATAAACGTTGTATCACAAAGACAATATACACAACTTGGAAACATATGTGGTAAAGATATACACAACATGGAGAATTAACGTTTGTGGATGTGGAAAGGTGTGGATTGATGCAAATGAGTTTGTGGATGTGGAAAGGTGTGGATTGATGCAAATGAGGCAAGGAGTGATGCTTATAGACTATAATAATAATATTCCAATAACTAGTCATATACCATAACGTGTTTGAGGGTTTTAGTTTGACAATCTAAAAGTTCGAAGTAGGTTTTGGGTTTATTTATTATAAATATATATTATATAATAATTAATGATATTTATGAAGTTATGGAGGTTGTTTGAAAAATCATTGATTATGGTACTTTAAAATTTGTTGGAATTTGTTTCAAATTTATTTTTTTAGTTTTATGGGTGAAATATATGAACAAACTTGTTAGTAGCAATATTATTATAGTTAATTTATTTATGGAAAATTTTAAAGCCAAAGTCCTTGAAAGTGCACCCTTAAAACTCAATTTGTAGAAAAGATTTTTGGATGATACTTTCATCATATGGCCGCATGGTCGTGAAGCTTTAGAAAATTTCAAAAAACGTTTAAATAGTCTCTCCTCATTAATAAAATTCACCATGGAAGTTGAGGCTAATGGCAGCCTTACGTTCCTCGACATTCTCATCACACGCAATTTTGATGGGTCCATATCTCACCAAGTTTACATAAAAAAAAATCATACAAAACAATATCTCCATGCCACATCTCACCGCCATCCCAACCAAAAATAAGGGATTCTAAACACTCTTGCTACAAGAGTCATTAGAATCTCTGACAAAGATCTCTTAGATAAAGAAAAATCTCACTGTAATAAATGTGTTTTTAAAAAATGGATACAAGAAACATCAAGCTATCAGAGCTCTAAATAAAGCTAACAAAGAAATATGTAATAAAGACAAGAATAAAAATTTGGAAAACTTCATTGGCAAAGTGAACCTTCAGCATATCGTTGGAACCACAAACAAAATTGCCCATGTCCTAAAAAAGCATAACATCATGACCACCTTTAAACCAATAAACACAGTCTACAATTGCCTCAATTCGGTTAAAGATCCCATTGACCCCAAAGGAAAAAAATGAGTCTATTTGGTTCCCTGTTCTTGTGGAATTCCATATGTTGGGAAGACTGGTCGATCCTTTAACACTCGTATCCTTGAACATTCTGCAAACATAAAACACAATCGATCTAAAACCTCTGCCCTTGTTGAGCATTCCAATAATACCAAACATCACATTTGCATTGAGAAAACTCGCATCCTTGCTAAAATTGACCACTACTTCCACAGAAAATTTAGAGAGACCATTGAATTAATAAACATATTAAAAACCTAAACAGAGATTGAAAGATGGATCATTAGCAAAAATTAGATCCCACTCTAAAATCCAAATTTTGATCTCTTGAAAACCACTAAATTTATAGCTCCATTCACCTCTACCACTAATTGTATCCATTTAACAATATTAATTCTTGCATTATTTAACTTTAAACACTCTTAAACATAATAAAAAACATACTAACTATTTCTGAAAAATTATTGAGCACTAAAATTATGTATTATTTTAACATTATAGAAGATATTAATCTTTCTAATATTTAATTAAATTAATGTAAACACTCCAATTTAATAATTTTAACATAAATTTTTATCATAAAACAATTAATAATCTAATAATATTAATTAATAAAAATAATTAATAATCTAATGATATTAATTAATAAAAACAATTAAATAGTATTGATTAATAAAATCATAATAAAACATATTAACTATTCCTAAAATTTGTTTATGACTAAAATTAATTTATATAAAAACAAATTATTATTTTAAAAAACTTTATAAAATATATTAATATTTTTAATTAAATTATTAAAAACATACCAATTTAATAATTTTAATTTTCTTGATATCTTTTAGACTACTAATAATCATATAGACAAACTTTGTCTATGTGATTATCATCTATGTGATTATTACGAAAGGAATAAGGAAAACACTAGAGATCAGCTAATACAATTCAGAAATATTAATAATGTTATATATATATATATATATATATATATATATATATATATATATATATATATATATATATATATATTGTTGCTCGGAGGAACCCAATGCATTTTGGCATCGGAAGCAACATTGTGTGGAACTACCTTACAAGGAAGGTTACACTGGCAGACCTTGTAAGTCAAGATCCATTTCCATGTCTGTAGAACACAGACAACTCTGCCAGAAGGAGATTGAACAGCTTCTTCAAAAGAAGCTCATTAGAGAATCCAGCAGCCCTTGGAACTGCTATGGATTCTATGTCAACAAAAGAAGTGAACAAATCAGAGGAGTTCCTAGACTGGTAATAAATTACAAGCCTCTGAATAATGTTCTAGCAGATGACACTTATCCGATCCCTCATAAAGGTGATCTGATGAGAAGGATTTCAGGAGCCAAGGTCTTCTCTAAGTTCGATCTAAAGTCTGGCTTCTGGCAAGTTGCTATTGCAGAAGGTGATAGATGGAAGACAACATTCAGTGTTCCTCATGGACACTATGAATGGAATGTAATGCCATTCGGTTTAAAACATGCGCCTTCAAAGTTTCAGAAGGTAATGGACTCCATCTTTAAACCCTATGATGAATGGTTACTTGCCTATATTGATGATCTGCTCATTTTTTCCAAGAATTTGCAAGACCCAGGCACCTGAAGATTTTTATGAAGTTGGTCCAGAGAAATGGTTTAGTCTTGAGTAAGAAAAAGATGGAACTCTGCAAGACTAAAATTAAGTTTTTAGGGCACGAGATTGAAAATGGAGAAATTGCTATTCAGAATCATGCACTTGAATTTGCTGACAAGTTTCCTGATGTCATTCTTGACAAAACTCAATTGCAGAGGTTCTTAGGATGTTTAAATTATGTTAGCAATTTCTATCCTTTGTGTGCCATTGATAGGTCTCTGCTCAATCAGAGACTCAAGAAAAATCCCAAACCTTGGACAGAAAAACATACTCAGGCAGTGAAAGAAATCAAATCCAAGGTTAGAAATCTTCCTATCTTACATGTTGCAGATGATAATGCTTATAAAATTGTTGAAACAGATGCAAGCAACATTGGTTGGGGAGGTGTCTTAAAGCAGAAGCCGAATGAAGAAAGTCGCAAAGAGCAAGAACAGGTTGTCCAGTTTATTTTTGGTGTTTGGAGCAAGGCAGAGTTGAATTATGCTCCAATTGAGAAAGAGGTAAAGGCAGCCTGGAATTGTATTAGTAAATTTTCAATTCATTTGGCTAATAAACATTTTCTGCTCAGAACTGATGTAAAGGCCCTGGAGAAAGTTATTACTAAAGTGATAAAGAACCCAGAAGATGCAAAGTTTGCTAGATGGCAAGCTCTCTTTGCATATTTTGATTTTAAAGTTGAACATATTAGGGGTTCTGATAATTGTCTTCCAGATTTTATGAGTAGAGAATATATCCAGCACCAAGAACAGAAGAATGATCCTGAGAAAGAAGAAATACATTGTATGGTCATTCTTACAGAATGGAATCAGGCCAATCAAAGAGAAGAAATCATATATATTCCAGATGAAGAATCATGGCCTGTTTATGCAGAAAAATGGAGGCCAACCTGGCAACTCCGAAACACACAAGTGCTTGATGCAAATCTACAGAGTCATAATGACATCCAGCATTTTGTACCTGAGAGGAGGGTGTACCCTAAAGGAAGCCGGTGGATACATGACATGATGTATTCACATAGCATGATGGCTTCAGAAGAAGCAGAACGGTCACTCTCACAAGACTTTTGGGACCTCTCTGTCATTTGTACTGGTGGTGGAGATAGATCAAAAGTTTACTATAAGTCTTATACCATAAACAGGAAAAGGAATCCTGGCCAATCTACAAGCGGGAAATTTCAAACATGGCCAGAAAACAATCCAAGCCTTATTTTTCCTGACATTGTTTATGATTTTGCAGGATACAGGAGGCTGTGGTGGGACCTATTAAATAAATATGGTCGAGGAGAAACCCACTACACTAAGTTGAAATTTGCTCCTACTTGGATAAATTCACGAGAACCCGCTGTACCTTGGTTATCTGACTGGTGGCATCATTATGGTGTTAGTCCTTTCAGTATGGATCCAAACTATTATGAAACCTACTTCCGTAGGTTTTGTACTGATTGTCTCGAAGGCCCAGCTGGAGAATGCTTCCACTATCCCTGTCAGAAAGTAGGAGAAATTGCAAGACTTGAGTTTAAAATGATAAATCCCATATTAAAGTCCTACATGCAGATGCACTATCAGTGGCTCGTCATGACCAAGATCAAGCACCAAATCATCCTTAACAAACCTATGATCGTCCGACGTATCTACACCAAGGCATGGGATGATGAGTTTTATAATCTAAGATATCCTGGTATTACAATCTTGGATCCGCCGACGACATCTTCCAGTACAAGTGGTCCTCGGGAGCCCCACTAAAAAGGCTTTCCCTGTGTAATAATGGTACCTAGTCACGGGTCCAGAGTGACAGAGCTTTTTACGGAGGCTTTTCATCTGTCCGAAAAGTATCTCCTCTGTATTAAATTATTCTGTTTCCTCGTGGGCCTTGCACTTAAAGGAATCCACAGTGTACATACACCCACTTTCATATGTATGTGTCGGTAAGTCGAATCTCCGTGCGGATGTCACCTCTCGGTGTTACCCGAAAATGATGATCCGCTTGCCAAGTGTCAATAATCGAATGGTCTACAGGAATGCTTGTCCCCCTTTCCAATCTATATAAGGAAGGGTAAGGCTCATTCACAACCATCGGCATTTGGAGTTTGAGTCTTTGTGTTTTTAGAGTCCGAGTTTTGCTCCCTGCTCTGCATCTGCGCAATCTTTGCGATCTGCTTGCATCACGGAGTCTTGACTCAGAGTCCTTAGGAGAACTGAGAAGCCTGCGGGTCTATGTGCTCGGCATAGATCAAAACCTAAAGTGGCCAGTTCTTTAGATCGAGTCAGTCTGTGTGTTTATGTTTGGTGTGCATAAGTAAAGCTCTGAGACAGAGTCTGTAAATTGGCCAGAAAGCCTCCGGTAACGATCGCTCTTTATGAGTATCATAAGTCCGGTAAAAGCCATTACAGTCGATCTCTGATACAGACGCTTGAATCCATATCAGTCTGTAAAACATTCTACTATTAATAAAAGAGAGAAAATTTTCATCATTCCGCATTTTTGAGTACTGTCACTCTGAGTTTATATTGCTGTTAAGATACTTGCATTGCTTGAAAGTTCGCCATAAGTTCGCCCGAGGTTCGCGAAACAAGTGAGGGACGCCAAGGCCGTGTAAAGGCGAGGGAAGCCGTTGAGAAGGCCGTCAGTTGCGTGAAGCTTCAGTAGGTTCGTGTAGGGGTTCACAGTTGGGTTCATATAAAGCAGCGTTCAGAGAAACTTAACAAGGCCAAGTCTGCCCGTTGGGGACAACAAGCAAGCTTTTGAGAAGCCTCTGCTAGAAATTGGTATCAGAGCCAGTAAGCCGGTGTCGCCTGGTTCGTAAAAGGTCAGTACTTAACCAGTCTCTCTTTAAGAAGAAAATTAAAATGGATTCATCTATGTCAAAGTCTGTATCTTACAGAGAACTCGAAGAGAAAGATAGGGCTGAACAAAACCCATTACGGGATATGTTTGCTGGTAGCAGTAGTAGAGTCATTAATGAGTCTGATCATCTCTATGAAGAGGTTGAACCTCAAGCAAGATGGGTTTTGCCCAGGATATCCGCCTCTCAAGTCTATAGTGACCTAGGTGTCTGGCATCTGAAAGCAGCCACTAGGATCACCATTAAAGAGTCGGTCAGCTCTATAGAAGAGAATAGTGACCATGTACAGTTAATCCCTATTCTAAACCCGAAGGAACTTCAAGCTGAAGCTAAAAAGCTGGGAACTCAATTTTTGCATTTGGGTTATGTAAGAGTTGGTATTCATGCATTAGTACATCCAGGTGTTGATGCTTATGTGCTTGCTACTGTCAGAGATCTGACGCACAATAAGTATACAGATTCTTTAATTGGAGGAATTGTTGCTCCATTGTCTAATGGACCGGTGTGGTTTGATTGTTATCCGAACTTTTCGGTATCAATCACAGATGAAACCCTGGCAGATATATTGCAGCTTCAAATCCAAACAATGGGATTTGATATGAGGAAGAAAAGACAAAACATTGCCATTCAGTTTCGTGGTTGTTTCCGCCATACCTCCACTATGTTTCCTGCAGTCCTCCATGCACCCAGCCGAGAGTCCAAAACCAGTGTCGTAGTCCTGACTGATCCTAAAAATCAAAAGATAGAACAACAGGCCATTAAATGGGAAGATCTGACTTTCCCAGAACATTGGACAGTTCCAAACCCTAAGCCTCTCGCTGTACAGAAAATAACCTCTGCCAACATTACAGAGAATCAATCCTCAGCTATCCTGTCTTTTCCCAGAAGGTCAACCATAGACAGAAAAAGGATTGAAGAAGCCTGCAAGAAGTCTCCTATGTATATACCTCCAGATTGTATAGATACTGGTTGCAGTTCAATTGTTTCTAATTGTAGACATGTAGCTTTGTTTGAGTTTGCTCAGTTTGTTAATTTTCAGCCCCTGAGTGTCCAATGTCCGCAATGTAAACAACATGTTAATTTGCAGAGTCTTGCCTATACTGTTCTTCATGAAAACCATAATAATAGGACTGGTGAAGCCCCTCCTGCGTCTTCTCCACACCCATGTCCTAATCCAAAATGCTCTGACATTCCATTCCCTCATGAGGACGAGCATGTTCTTATGATGCGTCTTATTCCACAATTGGAAGATGAAGATCCAAGACTCACAGAGATTCTAATGAATCAGAGACTAGCAAATAGTCCAAGATATGGATTGGGCTACATTGAACAAACAAATCAGTTGATCCCTGAATGCAGATTCAGAGATTTGCCTCCAAGAACTAAAAGACCATCAGTGCCTGAAATCCAAAAGTTTTATACTTTAATGGATGGTTGTTTAAAACAGGAGATCCCTGCCAAATGGATGAAGTAGATGTTGAATTGGGATCTATTCACCAATCCACAGGCTGATGCGTTTGCAGAAGTTTTCCCAAAGGAAGAAAAGATGAAGATGGCTGCAGAATGGAAAACTTATATGGAAGAAGAGAATTTTTGGATTTCATTCTATTCATGGAAGAAGAAGATGGAATCTGAAGTGGTTTTGATGGCAGATTCAGTTGCCTCTTCTTCACATGCCTGGACTGCACCAGATGGCAGTAAGATTGAGACCTCCACTATCTATCCTCCTTTCAAAAGCATTGTCCTAGGAGAAGGACAAAATCCAGCACATGCATATCCTCTGGTTTAGAGAGATAATGCACTTATGGGTACAGAGGGTAGAATACAAAAAGTGTCTAAGCAGATAAATTGGACAAATACTGCTCTAACTGGTCTGGAGAAGAATGTTGCAAAAACTGTCCTGGTTAAGGATCAAATTGATTCAATCCAAGTTTCTGTAAATGATGTACATAGAGTTTTAAATTCAGTCCAGTGTGATTTGCAAGTAGTTAGACATATTTCAGAAAAATCATTTGAAAAATTTGAAGATGTGGAAAATTGTATTATAGAGCAGTCTATTTCCACACGGGAGTTAGTCACACATCTGTTTGACAAGTTTGACAGATTAGGTTTAAAGAAAGCAAACAAGCCTATTCCGCTTTCTTTCTTAACTAAAGGAAAGAGTGTACATCCTCATGAGTTTGAAAATCCTATCTCTCAATTTCCTCATCTCTTTCCTAAAGAAATGCCTCAGCTAACCCAGCAGTCTGAATCCAAGCCAGAAGGAAAGTCTGAAAAAAATAACCATAGCCCAAGCTCTAGAAATCTCAGATTCTGAAAAACATGCTTTTCCCATATATGAGCCTTTGGAACCACAGTTTACTAGACATGCTGCCCCTGACCTTTATGGTGCGGGAAAGATTCCAGCCTGAGAGACTTTCCATGAAGGGAGTCATAAGGAGTGGAACATTGATGGCTTATCTGCAGCACAGATCAGGCAATTTCTTGATCAAATGATTTCTTTATGTACCAGTTCTAAGATGCAAAATTCTATAGATAAATTAAATAGACTTCCTGGTACAAAGCCTTTCTGTGGTAGATATGGAATAACCGTTGACGATCCTTTGGCGCATCGCAGAAAGCATAAGAGGCATGCAAAGAAGGCTTACAAAAGAAGTAAAGCCATCACCTACAGATTGAGCTCAGGAAAAAGACGAGAGCTCCGAAGGCCTAAAGAATCTAGAAGGCCAAAAGAAAAAAGAGGACATTACCGCTATAAGCCAAAGACACACTACTACCAGCCTCATGACATTCGTCCCAAAGATGTCAAAATTGCCAGAATGAAAGAAGTAGTCTGCTAGTTGTGTGGTCAACCTGGTCACACTTCAAATATGTGTCCTACAGCTCTAGAATCTAAAAGAGGATTGGGTAAAAAATCCCAAAAGAATAAACAACCATCTACTAGTGCTACAGCCCCTACTGTCACAGTTAAAACTGAGCCTAGATGTGCCTACTGTCATTCCTCTTTTCATAAAACTGCTGATTGTCATAATCGTTCTGGTCTCCAAATCCAACAACATGCCGAACAGTCCTCTGCCTCTTCCTCTTCAGATGACTATTCCTCCTATTCTTCCGAGGAACAAGTCAATATGTATTGTCAATGTTCTGACTCAGACGCCTGTCATTGTTCTGACTCTGATTCAGATTCTTTTTCTTCTGCTGAAGAAGAACTTCCCCATGTTCTCATGGCTCAAGTTTATGATGATGATCTTAAAGTTTTTGCTCAGATCCGAGCCATGGATGAAGGTGATCTCAAAGCTGCCCTTATAGCTGCTTACATGAAGAACATGCCTGGTTCTTCCAATTCTTCCTCCAGTTCTTCTGCCAAGAAGCCCAAAGACACACTACTACCAGCAGACTACTTCTTTCATTCTGGCAATTTTGACATCTTTGGGACGAATGTCATGAGGCTGGTAGTAGTGTGTCTTTGGCTTATAGCGGTAATGTCCTCTTCTTTCTTTTGGCCTTCTAGATTCTTTAGGCCTTCGGAGCTCTCGTCTTTTGCCTGAGCTCAATCTGTAGGTGGAGGCTTTACTTCTTTTGTAAGCCTTCTTTGCATGCCTCTTATGCTTTCTGTGATGCACCAAAGGATCGTCAACGGTTATTCCATATCTACCACAGAAAGACTTTGTACCAGGAAGACTATTTAATTTATCTATAGACTTTTGCATCTTAGAACTGGTACATAAAGAAATCAAGACTTTAGTAATTATAGCATAGAAGTCTCCCCAAACATAAACTTCAAGTGGTAGAGGGAAAGCTTCTTGCAACTTCAGTATATCAACCAGCTTTGATGGTAAAGCTGCAAGATATACTTGCTTCCACAAAATATTCTTTGGATCCTTGACCAAAAATATGTGCTCAATCCAGTCTCTGTGGAAGTCTTCAAATTGGTTAATATTATTGCACTTTAAATTCATTAGGATCATTTCATTTTTATCACTAAGTGAAAATTCTGCACCACAAAAGTGCTCTTGTATTAGTGCAGTGAGTGCACCAATCATGTTATTCTGTGCTGTGCCATCATCATTAAATTTGACATCACCCTGTTCATCTTTCAACACTTCTTTTTCCATTTTATCTAACATAACAGGGGATGACTCTAACTCCCACCATCTAGCCAGAGTGCCAGTAAAACACTGAATAAGTGTTTTGCATGCTTCTACTTCACTCTTACCTTCTACACACATCAGTTTATATTCAATAATCATTTGATCAAGCAATTTCCTGATCTGTGCTGCAGATAAGCCATCAATGTTCCACTCCTTATGACTCCCTTCATGGAAAGTCTCTCGGGCTGGAATCTTTCCTGCACCATAAAGGTCAGGGGCAGCATGTCTAGTAAACTGTGGTTCCAAAGGCTCATATATGGGAAAAGCATGTTTTTCAGAATCTGAGATTTCTAGAGCTTGGGCTATGGTTATTTTTTCAGACTTCTCTTCTGGCTTGGATTCAGACTGCTGGGTTAGCTGAGGCACTTCTTTAGGAAAGAGATGAGGAAATTGAGAGATAGGATTTTCAAACTCATGAGGATGTACACTCTTTCCTTTAGTTAAGAAAGAAAGCGGAATAGGCTTGTTTGCTTTCTTTAAACCTAATCTGTCAAACTTGTCAGACAGATGTGTGACTGACTCCCGTGTGGAAATAGACTACTCTATAATACAATTTTCCACATCTTCAAATTTTTCAAATGATTTTTCTGAAATATGTCTAACTACTTGCAAATCACACTGGACTGAATTTAAAACTCTATGTACATCATTTACAGAAACTTGGACTGAATCAATTTGATCCTTAACCAGGACAGTTTTTGCAACATTCTTCTCCAGACCAGTTAGAGCAGCATTTGTCCAATTTATCTGCTCAGACACTTTTTGTATTCTACCCTCTGTACCCATAAGTGCATTATCTCTCTGAACTAGAGGATATGCATGTGCTGGATTTTGTCCTTCTCCTAGGACAATGCTTTTGAAAGGAGGATAGGTAGTGGAGGTCTCAATCTTACTGCCATCTGGTGCAGTCCAGGCATGTGAAGAAGAGGCAACTGAATCTGCCATCAAAACCACTTCAGATTCCATCTTCTTCTTCCATGAATAGAATGAAATCCAAACATTCTCTTCTTCCATATAAGTTTTCCATTCTGCAGCCATATTCATCTTTTCTTCCTTTGGGAAAAATTTTGCAAACACATCAGCCTGTGGATTGGTGAATAGATCCCAATTCAACATCTGCTTCATCCATTTGGCAGGGATCTCATGTTTTAAACAACCATCCATTAAAGTATAAAACTTTTGGATTTCAGGCACTGATGGTCTTTTAGTTCCTAGAGGCAAATCTCTGAATCTACATTCAGGGATCAACTGATTTGTTTGTTCAATGTAGCCCAATCCATATCTTGGACTATTTGCTAGTCTCTGATTCATTAGAATCTCTGTGAGTCTTGGATCTTCATCTTCCAATTGTGGAATAAGACGCATCATAAGAACATGCTCGTCCTCATGAGGGAATGGAATGTCAGAGCATTTTGGATTAGGACATGGGTGTGGAGAAGACGCAGGAGGGGCTTCACCAGTCCTATTATTATGGTTTTCATGAAGAACGGTATAGAGCAAGACTACGCAAATTAACATGTTGTTTACATTACGGACATTGGACACTCGGGGCTGAAAAGTGGCAAACTGAGCAAAACTCGAACAAACTGTGTCTACAATTAGAAACAATTGAGCGCAGCCGAGTATCTATACAATGCAGGTATACATAGGAGACTTCTTGGGAGCTTCTTCAATCCTTTTTACATCTGGTTGACCTTACGGGAAAGACGGGATGCGCGGATTGATTCTCTGTAATGTTGGCAGAGGTTATTTTCTGTACAGCGAGAGGCTTAGGGTTCGGAACTGTCCAGTGTTATGGGAAAGTCAGATCTTCCCATTTAATGGCCCGATGTTCTATCTTTTGATTTTTAGGATCAATCAGGACTACGACACTGGTTTTGGACTCTCGGCTGGGTGCATGGAGGACTGCAGGAAACATAGTGGAGGTATGGCGGAAACAACCACGAAACTGAATGGCAATGTTTTGTCTTTTCTTCCTCATATCAAATCCCATTGTTTGGATTTGAAGCTGCAATATATCTGCCAGGGTTTCATCTGTGATTGATACCGAAAAGTTTGGATAACAATCAAACCACACTGGTCCATTAGACAATGGAGCAACAATTCCTCCAATTGGTCAAATTCACAAAAACCCTAAACATCATTTCCATATTTATTAAACCTTAAAATGGATTAGCTTTCCACATACTTTTATATCCTATAATAAATCGTTGATGGTTTGAAACGTTTAGATAAATCTGGAAAATCAACAAACTAATGGTCCCATAAATCTTAAATCAGAAATTATATTAATTGCTTTATACATTATTTTGATAAAAAATAGATATAAGAAAAATAAAAATAAAAATTGTGAATTTTGTTATATCGAAAAGTTCTAAATTCCACTTTATTTTAATTAAAATTGTGGGGCCATTGTGTCATTTGCGAATTCATTATGATGAATATTTTCATGCCGAGATCATTAACAATAGATTTGCATGCGATAGGATTGGTTTTAATATTATTTAGTTTCCTTAAACTAAACCACGTTTGACCTTTGGTTATTACATATTATTCATTTGGCATGAGAGCTACACTATATGATTTACTCAGTTGTAAAGAGTATTTTAAATTTTGGTTTTTAAACTTTTGTGGTGATTATTTTGTAAGAAGCTTTCCGGATTATTTACAGTATTGAGGAACACGTGTCGACGTTTCAAATCCCAACTGGGATCCATCATTAGAAACGTCGACACATGTTTCTCAATACTGTAGATAATCAGAAAAGCTTCTTACAAAGTACTTTAAATATTATAATATTCCTTTGACATTCTAATTGTAATTTTGCATATATTATAATTTCTCATATATTATAATATTTTTGTGGTATCATAAATAATATTGTTTATGATAATTGATTTGAGCTTCTATATAATATTCATTTGCATCATATAAAAACTTTCTTATAATATAATTTTGGTGTCACATGAAATATAAAGACTATGTGATATAAAGAATATTTTATATTTATGAAAATAGTTATATTAAAAAGGTTATGTGATATAAAGGTTATTTTATATTAATGAAAATGGTTATATTAAAAAAATTAATTATTTGTTTTTTTTTTCTTTTTTCTTTTTTTTCAAATAAAGTGAGTAAGATAGGTTGATAAAATTAGAAATAAAATTGGATAAAAAATTTATAAAGATGTTTGTGATCAATATCAACACTTTAATCTCCATATAGGGTGCTTTGGAAGGGACAAGTGAGGAAGGACATAGTTATCATCTCACTAAGTATAAACAAGTGTGGACATGGCACAACACCCCACCCCCCCCCCCCCCTCCCCTCTTGATGTTTTATCTAAGTCATGTGAGTATGTGTTGATCCCGTCAAGAGACTCCTCTATGAGATTGTGAAATTTCACTAACAAACGAGGATTAATTTTGATACACACAACCATTAATTCAAAGGGAAATTCCACTAGTTATAATCCACCAACTCCATACTTGGAGATATTTCCAAGCTGGTTCATCATGCGAATTGGTCATCACAGACGGTGGAGGAGCCTTAATTTGTGTACCAAAGTAGTTCCACATAAGGTGCAGAGTAATTTTTGGTATGGGTTATGTATGATCGGGAATCAAAGTTATCATGGCCTCTGGCTCCCACATTCAATATTCATTGTATAAAGGTGGTAATATTTTGTTTAAATTCCCCTCCATGTCTTTCATGATGGCGATTTACTATTGTTTCCTTCTAGAGCAAGGCTCCTCCAAATATTTTTGGTTAACAATCTTTCATATTCGACCTGTCCCTCCCTGGTTTGGGATTTTCGTGTTTTTCCTTTGTTATTCTCTGGTAATTAGGCTTTAGTGCCCCCTCCTCCCTTTGGTCCCTCCCATTTTTTTGGGAGCCATACTCTGCCTCGGCTCTTACATCTTCCCCCTTGCCCAACCTCTCTTTTGTTGCACCCTCATTCTACAACGCCTCTATCTCTATTCAATCCCTTTGGCTACCAGTCTCTCTTATTGGTTTAATCACACCTCCCCCAATCTCTAATTTCAACCACACCTCACTCGTTCTTATTTTTTTTATCATGGCACCTTCTTGAGACACTTGATGCCTTAACAACACACCAAAAGCCAATGGAGAGCAACATATTACAGAGAAATGGAAAATACTCGACTTAAGCAGAGGGTGGAGTCCTTAGATAAACTTTTTCATGCTCGTGTACCACAATTGATTCAAGAAAAAAATGCCAATGTGGAATAAGATATTGCAGTGGATTGAGGTTGCATATTGGACATGGGAATTAACAGTGAAATAACAGATTGGGTTTTGGATGTTTATCACTCAAGGGGTTGTTTTAACTAATACATGTATACCACAAACATATACTAGCACATGAAATTACTGCTAGGATGAGTATTATTAGACCAAAATGTGACACAAGATGAAATTATGTTGATGCTCAATAAGGTTCAACTCACGACATGTGGATTCAATCGAAGAATGCAGAGAATTTAGGCACTCTTGGGCCTCCCTCTGGATTTAGGCTACTCACCAAGAAGCAACAAAGAACCCATTGTTGTTGAGGAATCAAACTCCCCCTAAACTAGTTAATGGTTTATGCCTACACTTTCTCTATTTATTTAACTTATTGGTTGTCTAGTTATCAGTAAATAGTGGCTCTAGTAAGCCATAGGCCTAATAAGATAAGCTATGTAACTTTAAACTTTTAAAACACATGTAATTTTTTGATGCTCAAAGAGCTTTGGTTTTGCCACTAGTTTGGTTTCCCTAGTGGAAGACAAGGGCAAACGAATACATATATTTTTTATAGAATTTAAGAATAAAAAAAAAACAACACCTACCTATATTGGATGACCACCATAGTTCATAAATGAGTAAGAAATCCACCCAAGAAGAAGCTGAAATAAGGGCGCCATAATAGTTCATAAGTGAATAGAAAATCCACCTGAAAAACAAGTTGAAAGAAAAAGGCCATAACTTACTAAACTCGGGAAGGTCCAAACAATATAAAATGTATTACTCTTAATAGTCAAAATGAAAGTCATTTCATGGAATGTGATGGTCTTGATGCCCAAGAGTTATTGATGAGTCTAGCTTGGAGGTCAAAGTGAGGGGTTGATATCCTCTCCACCCTCGTTCATGGTGATTTAGTAAAGAATTAATTCCACAAAGCTACTAGTGCAATTTTTATGTCGATTGGAAGCATTCAAATAACATTAAAAATAATTCCCAAGGAAAATGAGACTCATCAAAAGGGAAACTGCCATGAAAACCCAAAATGTAGCTATGCTTGAAAAATTAACATGATTTTATGAAAGCATGTCACACTTTGCTTAGTAGATTTAGAGGACACATAAGTATGGAAATAGACTCTCAAAGCTTTTTAGGCGGATTGCAATGGTATGGAACACGAGAAAGATTAAACTCGAGTTTGAAATGGGGGGAAGCAATAGATATCCACACTTTTTACATCCTTATTTAGATATATCCAATAAGATACTAAAATTTATGCACCCTCAAATCCAAAGAAAAAAATAGAATGTTGTAAGACCTTTAAAAAGGCAAGTCAAGGACAATGAATATATAATTAATTATCGAGGGCAATTTCAACACTATCATGAACGTACAAGAATGGAATGCGAGGTTAGAATGTGATCTAGTAAAATCATCTATAAGAGATGAAATGGGACATGATATGATATATGTAATTCTTCAGTTTACACTTTGAATAATTAAATCAAGAGAAGCAAAGTGCACTTTTCAACCCAATTTGGATAAGATGCATAACATAAGGTAAGGGTGACATAGCATAGGTTGATGAAACAAATTAAATGGAATATTTAATAAAATGAAATGAAATTAATAACATTTAAGTCAACCTAATATCTTAGTTGCAAACTAAAGTGCACTTTACAAATTGATATGTATGAGATGTCAAGAATAAACTAATTCTGTAAATTTCAATGAAAAAAAGCTATTTAAAAGTGGGAAATTTTTAATATTTCATTTATTCTCTAATTCTTATGGGTGAAAAATAAATTTGGGTTTAAGATCGATCTACATTGGTAGGAAAGGAAGGAAAGAACTCATAGAATAACAAGTAGATCAAATTCTTATCCAATAATAAGTCATGAAGAATAAGAAACTCTTTGATTGTTATAGTCTCAAGACACGAGAGTCAAACCAGTAGCCAATAATGTTGCACATCTAACTTAGGTGAAGGTTCTAAATCCTCCCTTTCACCCAAAATTTGTGATTTCAAGATAAGCATTTCTTTAAAAATATAATTAAGTGATGAATTATAATGGATGGCATATAAGGGTCTAAGATGTAGATCTCATAACATAAATTAAATGTTTAATTTTCTACAAGGTACACAATTTAATTCTATTTTCTGCGAGATAATTACTTCTTAATGATTTTACACACATTATTATTATGCCACTCATATCATTGAACAATGGAATTTAAGAAAATATCAACATTAAATGTAGTGGAAACCATAAATATCATTGAAAGATAACCATGCACAATAGAGACAGAAAAATTTCTCTAAGAAACCCAACCTTGGGAGAAAATCTAGCAACTTTTTTAGTAGAAATTATTTTCAGCAAGGTTCACAAATCCAATTTGTCTAGAAATTTGTGCCAATATCTAAGTTAAAATAACCAGTAAAATCTGGTCAAACTCCCATTGGCAAAGAAATAAGCTTGCAGACAAAGTTCGCCCTTGTGGCCTATGGTCAACTCCTACAACTGTGATCAACTCATGCGGCTATGATCAACCCTGTGGTTGCGGTTAACTCTTGTGGCCTGCAATCAATTGTTGTGGCTATTGTCAAATCTAAGTAAAGTAGCTCGGTCAACAACAGTCGAAATTAGCCCTCCATCACATGTATGGCTATCCAATGAAGAGACATAGATATCAAAAAAATATAATTTCTCATTGTTCAAACTTGCTCTTGCTTAATGTAGAAAATTAGAGGTCACAATGCCTATTTAAACAAGTAGAATGGAGTGAAATACCCCAAGTGACATGTCCCTTCATGATATGGGCATACTTGATGATTCAAACTTTTTTTATTATTTAATATTTCATAATTTTTTAGGCCAACTTAAGCATGCAGGATTACCTCCCGATGCTGGAAAAAATCAACACTCCCTCTTAGCAAGGAAGGCATTTTCCTTAGATAAAACATATTTCCCCTTAGTTGAAATTTCTCCTCCATAAGAAAATTTTATGGCTTGTTATGTTGATGTATGTCTATAAAACACTACATCGTGAAGTAGGAATTGCGACTCCTCACTTTCATGTTTATAGATCACTCCATCCCGGAGTAGGAAATATGACTCTTGGACCATTTACCCCTTGGAAAAATCCTTTATATCTCCTCAGGTAAATTTATTAATCTCCTTTGATGAATTCAACATGACCCAACCAAATTCCTTTATGGCTTCTCGAGAGAGGATCTACCCCTAGACCATTCACGTATGGGAAAATAAACAGGACCCAACCAAAGTCCTTTATGGCTTCTCAAGTGAATTTTGACTATCTCCCCTAGTCAAATCAGCATGACCCAGCCAAGTCCTTCTAGCTTCTCGGAAAAATATATGTCCAATCTTGCAATTTACCTAGGCCATTCACCTATGGTCAAATCAGCATGACCCATCCAAATTCCTTTATGGCTACTTAGGTGAATGTATCCATCTCCCCTAGTCAAATCAGCATGACCCAACCAAGTCTGTTTGGCTTCTCAAGAGATGGTAAACCATCCTGCAAAGAAATTAACACTCCTTATCATTAAGGGAGACATTCTGCCTCACACCAAGATTGCCTCTAAAGTATACAAAATTTGTTATAAATAAAGGCTTGGTGAAAATGTCTACAATCTACTCATCCATGGATATGTATTGGAGCTTCATTGCTCCCTTTTGTACCATGTCTCAGATGAAGTGATATTTTATCTCAACGTGCTTCAACCTATTAATAAAATTTGGATTCTTCGAAAGCGTGACACAAATTTTATTATCACAATATATTAAGGTAGTGTCTAGCACCTGCTCAAATAGCCTTGCAAGTAGCTTTTAAAACCACACCACTTCCTAGCTTGTGGAAATAGCTATGATATACTATGCCTATGTTTTATTGAGGAGGACAAAATTTTGCTTCCTGCTAAACCAGGACATCATAGTTGATCCCAAGTTGATGCAACATCCTGAGGTGCTATTTCTATCCTTTATACTCCTGACCCAATTTGAATCCATATATCCATGTAGCCTCACTTCACCACCCAAGACATGTATTAGACCATATCCAACTATACCACATTGGTACCTTAACACATGTTTTGTCTTGTGCCTTGCCTCAACCATAAATTAACCAGCTTTCCTCACTGGATCCATCACCATAACTTATTTATGGTTACCTTAATTGGGTGCTCTCTCTGACACTAAAGCATATCCTCTTTTGGTAATCTCGACTACTCCCTTTGTAAAAAAAACAAATTCTCCTGCCATTGTTGCTCCCTCTATCATTGAAGCATACTTCACTTCCTAGCATGGACCCTTCATAAAAGGCATACAACTCCTAGAGACCTCCTATCTTTGAGCGACTTTTCTGACAATCTCAATCCATGACATCCTCTTGGAAGGTTGCTCCTTCCATTCTACCTAATTGTCTACTCCCTCAAAACTAAAAGCTCTTATAGTCATCTAGCATGGTCTTGGATGTCTGTGTAATCCTACCTCTCAAACATTAATCACTCTTGTGAGCCTATACCCGAGCCTAAGAAACTGACCATCTAGCATTTGGAGCAAAAAAAATATCCTCACAGTTCAGTCCCTCTTTCTAGGAGAACCCTCTTGCCACAAAACTCACTTCTATGTTGACATTTGTTGCGTGAATCATCGCCTTGGAAATCTACCCTATGGATCTAATCTTCCTTTTTGGAAACTTCATTCAGGAGGACATGGAAAAATATATATATATATATATATATAACCAAGCAAAGAATACAAGGATAAGAGGCTGACTAAGAATGAAAATAGTAATAATAACTAAGGGAGAAAAATATGATTGGAAGTACTGATCTCTTAATTTAGAAAGAAACTATAGAGTATTTTAAAATCCCTTTTTGACAATTTTGTGACTTATATTAATTTGGATGCTCATTTTTATCACTACCAACATTGATTGTTGATGCATGTCGCTTTCTCTTCCTTTTATTTTCAAGACACTAGTGTCCAAAATTATGGAAAATGAAGCACTTGACCTTCGACATATCCTTCTTTATCTTCTCCTTGGGCACCAATGCCTGAGTTGGTTGTCCTAATAATCTGTATAGTCCTCCCTCTCAGTTACATGGGTGAGACAATATTGAAAACCTATCATGTGTCTAGAACCACCATTGTCCACCAACCAAATATCACTATTTGTAATGGAATTTGAAAGAGTGGAAAGAAGGACTTTATATTGACTCTAGAATAAATTCCTTCTAAATATTTGTAACACCATCTAATATGTCTTCCATTCTGATACTTGACACCATTTGGCAAGATCTAAAATCCAGTCAAGTTGTTGAGCACTTGTCTCTTGGGATGATTTCACTCTTTCAACAAAGTTATGAAACCATGTTGAATTTTTTCGAGCTACACAATAGAATTGTATTTTATGCCATATAATTACTCCCTAATGGTTTTACACATTGTATTCTTATGCTAGTGATATCATTGAGCAATTACACTTCAGAAAATATCAACAATAAATGTAACAGAAATAATAAAGATCATAGAAAGACAGTCATGCATAATAGAGACAATATTTATACCTTAGGAAACCCACCAAATTTTCTTTAGCAAAAATTATTCTTCAGCAAGGTTCACAAATCCAATTTGTTTAGAAACATGTGCCAATATCCAATTCAAAAATACAAATCAAACCTAGTCAAACTCAAGCAAGTCAACGTTATTCAAATAGTCAAATTCTGGTCAAATTTGGCTATATGGTCAAAGTTTGTCCCTACAATCAACCCTACGGCCTGCAATCAACCCCTGCGACTCGAAGAAAATTCCTACGGCTTGTAGTCAACTATTGTGGCTGTAGTTAACCCTACATTTGCGGTCAAATGTGGCTCTACGATCAAATTTTGGCCCTACAGTCAACCCTACGACTTGTAGTCAAACCCTACGACTTGGAGTCAATTCGTATGACTTGCAGTCAACTCCTGTGGCTACATTAAAATCCTGCAACTACATACAACCCTACATCTACAGTCAAACTTGTAACATGAAGTCAACTCTTGTGGCCTGGTTCTCAGTCAAGTAGCTCAGTCAACAACATTCAAACTTGGCCCTCCATCACATGTGTTGTTGTCCAATAAAGAATATAAACCTCAGAAAAATCTCATTGCTCCTTGTTCAAAATTGGTCTTGATTAATGGAAAATGAGAGGTCACAATGCCGATCCATACAAGTCAAATGGGGTGAAATACTCCAAGAAACATGTCCCTTTATGACCTGGGTCGACTTGATGTTCAAAAAATCAAAGTTTTATTTAATCTTTCATAATTTTTCTAGGTCTACTTAGGCATGTGGGATTACTTTACAATGGCATAAAAAACAAACATTAAAATCCTTGGAGGCCAAATTGAAACATGGAGCCCATAACCCTTTAGAAACATTTTGGTCCATAAAACCCTTTGGGAAGAAGAACTAGCATGAATAAAAGATACCTAGAAAGGGATGGAATATCATGAAATTTGAGCAAAAAAGAGGTAAGGATAAATGAGTAGGCGTAGGAGTGGAAAGAAGAAACCTTTGGAAACAAAAAAGGCGGAGTTAGATGGCTTAAAGGAGAAAATAACACAAGGGTCTTTCTCTAAAAAAATACGAAGCATGAAATTATAAAAAGGATTTCAAGGTTGACAAATAAGGGGTGTGAGCATGGTATGCTAGCTTGAATGGTTGTGTTGTGAACTACAAGTAGGAGGTTGTGGAAAAACTTTGAGTTGGATTCCTATGTGAATATTATGGGCTTCAATTAATGTGTTTTTTGGGTTAGGTTTCCAACTATGCAAGTAGTTAGTTTACTCAATCACAATCCTCAAAATGAGGGAAAATGCCTAATGGGTTTATAAAGGTGTGAATTTCAATAAATAAAATAAAAACAACTTGAGAAGGATTAAACTTTTAAGGAAGAAAAAAAATTGAATAAAAAACTAAATCATTAATTTTTCTTTTTATTAATACGGCCACAAATACACAAACAACTGGTAATAAAGAAGTCTTGCTCTAAAATCCCAACAATAATCTCAAAGGATCAAGATAAGATTTTTAACAAAGAAATCACAAAGGAGAAGGCAAAGAAAGAACTTGTTGACATCACAACTATTAATTCTCCTAAACCAAATGGCTTTCCCATAGTTTTTCACGTAAATATTGCAACACTTTGGGACATGACTTATGGTAAGTAGTGGAAGATTCTAGAGAAGTAGGAACCATGTTAAAATATTTAAATGTAATTATTTATCCCCATAATATCAAGGAGGAGTGACATATATGAACTCAAACCAACAATATTTTGCAATATGGTGGATAAAGTCATTGCAAAGGTGTTGGAAAATAGTTTGAAGCCCTTAGTATCTAAGGAAAAAAGAGGTGTTGTGGTGGGTTTCCAAACCTTAGATGGAACAATTGTAAAGTTAGAAATTTATAGACATGCCCAAAACTACAAAAAGGTGATATGATTATTAATTTGGATATGTCAAAATATTATGACTGATGTAACTACAATTCTGCTAAACAAATATTGAGGGATTTTGAGTTTCCATATCTATGGAGAATATAAGCAAAGGGTTGTGTTAAGTCAATGTTCTTGGTGAAAATATCCTTATTCCTACCTTCTTTGCCATTAAAGCTATAAGACAATAATATCTTTTGGTCCCTGCACCACTTCAACGTCATCAAAAGAGGGCTAGGCAGAGTCATAAAACAATGAAAGAAGAAAGAGAGAACAAGGAACTAAAACCCTTACCCAACATGATGAAAATGTCTCATCTATAATTTGTAAACAAGAGTAGAGACATTACTTATGAAGGAAGAAAAGGAGTATAACTCATCTTTAGAGGAGGATACCATCATAAATTCAATCCTTCAATGCATTCTTATCTACCTCTTCCTAACCTTTGTTTCCCGTCAAAGACGATGAAAAAAATACAATGCTTCTAGAAAATTTTCTCTGGGGAGGGTACCTTCTAGAGAAAAAACAACAATTGTTTTTGTGGAAAGAGATATGTAAAGTTAGAAATAAGGGGGAGCTTGGCATTAGACATCTTATGCTCATTGAAAAACCATTAGCAAGGAAAGTAATTTGCATATGTATAGAAAAGAATATGATAAGCAATCGAGCACCATGGGCACAAAATTGGGATGAAAAATACTCTCTAAGAACAATAAAACAAGACTTATTAAGAGTGAACAAATAAACCATGGCTTATTCATTTGGATAAGTGCAAGGTATATATGGGGTGGGGTCATGGAGTCTTCACCTTGTTGAAATATCACATTCATTCATAAAGGGGGTTTTTAAATTGGGAAAAATAGAGTCAAAATGTTGTAAGTATTGGTGTGGGGGGGGGGGGGGGGGTTGTAGGTATCACGGGTATAAAATGTGATATTCAGTAAAAATAGGGATATCTATTAAAAATAGGGCTTATTTATATTAGAAAGACGTATTGAGAGTGGATTTCAACATAAACATTTTGGGAGGTTTTTATCAATATCTAGTGAGAATAGAGGTGTTATTTAATGTCTCGTGAATGAAGTCACTATCACATAGGTTGAACAAGTGAAGACCCTGTGGGTGGCGTATTATGGAATGTTCAAGGATCACTTCTTCCTGAATTGTAAGAATGGAAAGACATTATGGGATATTCAAGGACCATTTTTTGAATTGCGGTGATTTTGAGATGGATATAAAAGGTAATTAAGCACCATGGGCACAAATTTGGGATGAAAAATACTCTCTAGGAACAACAAAGGATGAATTGTTGAGAGTGAGTGAATCAACTATGGCTCATACATTTAGAGAAGTGCAAGGTAGAGAGGGGGGGTTGCTAGGGTTATTACATGGAATACTCAAGGACCACTTCTTCTTGAATTGTAAATAATGACAAGACTTTAAGATATATTCAAGGATCATTTCTTGAATTGTAGTGGAGTAAAGACATTATGGATTTTGGAAAATGAGGATCATGCAACCTCTCAAAAGATGCATAAAATTTGTTTGAAAAATAATTAGAAGTTGAGTCAAAATCAATAATAACAAAAAATTTTGGAAAGTAATTCCAATAATAGTTATTTGTAACATGGAACTAAAAAATTCCCGGATGCGGGTGAAGAGGGAAGTGTTTAATGTGATGGGACTTGGGTGCGGCATAGTGTGGAGACACCTGGCCACCCAAGTCACGGCTGGAAGATGGCATTTAACAAATGCTGTCAACGTATCTACTGCATTTACTTCTAGTGATGTTCGTGATCCGACCTCCATTCCCCTGTGCGACTCCGCATGCACCTCAATGCTTCAGCCTTCAGCTCTCATCAATGAGCGATTAATGTTGGGCGTTCTTCGATGCAATTTCATTCGGATTGATAACATGGATAATTGCTCTGGTTTCTCAAACGCTCCTTAGCCGATGAATTGCAGGTGCTCTCTGGCTGCTGGGCTCCCCAGTGTGCGCACTGTGACTGGCAAAAGAAGCTCGCTGAGTTGCTACTTAGACCTTGGTGATAATTTGCACTTCTCTCATTCTGGCCTTTGTCTGTCTGCCTCGATCACTTTGAATTTTCGCTTTCCTCAAGCCTCTGTCACTCCTGCTCCTCCGCCTCTTCTCGTGCCCTTCGCAGAGACTAAGCCAATGCCTCGCCTTCACCAACGGATGCGGTGCCACAGGGGTAGTACCAGAAGCCAACCCCTGTGCACTCCTTCCAGCTCCACCTTCGAATCGTCTTCTCATTCCAGTGGCTATTTTTCGAGCCGCTATCCCAACACGAGCAGTGGGAGGGGTCGTGTTCATGGAACTGGCCACCGTTTGGGCTCCTTGGATCCTCCAATTCCCACCGCTCCACCTTTTCCCACGCCTCATACGGCGCACTTCTCATTCAATTTCTCTCTAAACCACACTCGAGTCACTGCCTCAATTACTGTTGTGTTCCATGAAGAGCCCCAAGCGGAAGAACATAGTACTGGTCCGACAGGTCTGAGTAAAGTAGTAGCCCAGACTTCGGGCCATCAGGCGGGGTCGATGCACACGCAAGGCAAGGAGGCGCAAGGAGATCCAGGGCAAGCGAGCGGGATTCGTGACGTGGAGATGGCGCATGGAGATCCAGGACCTTCCATGTTGGTTGCTGCTTCCATCATGGACCTGTTAAAGAAAGATGGAGACATGTTTGCACTCTGGTGCCGAATCGTGGAAGAACCGCCTAATGAGTAGCTGCCCTTTTATTGTCTGGTTTTCGTGCCTTGCAGCCAATTCTATCGAGCTTGTTTTTGCTTATTTTGATGTGTCGGATTATAGTTTTGTTTTTGAATGCTGTAATCGAAGTAACCTTCAGAAGCATCAATCGATGGTACCCTTGCGAGGGCAGTGCAACAGTTTGAAAATTGTTCAAGGCTGGTTTCCCCCTATGAGGACAGTGTTTTTTTCTGACTTTTTTGTCAAGATTGCCACAAATTTGAGCAAAGACTTGGCTTCGGCCATGATGTAAATTATTTCCTCTGTTAATAGATTAACCTAACTTAGAAAAAAAAAAAACATGAAACTAAAAATATTCACAATATAAAATATACACAATATAAAAAATACTTTAAAATGATTAATAATAAAATTAGATTTAGATTTAAAGTATTATATCCTTACCATAAATACATGAAATATTTCATAATGATTACAAGAAGGTCTATGTACTATTATTTTATTCTTTTATTTATAAACAATCATTTAATATAATTTTTTTATTTCAAATAAAATATACGTTATTTAAAATAATTCATTCAATTTCATTCTAAATATAATTTCAAAAACGTAAGTTTTCTTATTATTTCATATATATATATACAAAGTTCAAAGTTATTATAATGATATTCGTTAAGACACAAAGTTATTATTATAATGATATTCGTTAAGACATCAAATATCATATTACTAGAAAAAATAAGAATTTGAGTTGAGAAAATACTAATCATTCCACCCAATCACCAATATAATTTTAATTAACAAATTATATATATATGTTTATTTATATACATATTACTAATATTAATTACTTGAATAAAAGTAATTAAATATTTTAATTTAATATAACTATTTTTAAAGAGATTTTTATTTTTATTTTTTACCAACATATATTAATTACACTTATTAATGATGATGATGATGATGGTGGTTAACGTCTACTGAAACTAATCTTTGGTCTATCGGACTTAAAGAAAAGAGTTATTTAGTTTGATTTAAGATTTTATTCCTATGCTTAAAAAGCTTGGAGAGAAGTCTCTCGAGCTTACTATAATTTTAACATCTTAAAACGCTAGGAAGGTCAGTATTGCAACAAAGATTATGAAATTGAGCTCTAATGTGGTTGTACGCGGGACACTCTAAGAGGAAGTGATTTTCATCCTCGACGTTCATATTCTCACAGAGATAGCAGATCCTTTCCATCCATGGTGTTTTAGGAACTGTCCAACGACCTGTTTCACTATGGAGCTCATGGAGCTCATGAGAGTTCATTCTAATCTTGGCTATATTAATTTTCTTCTTTGAGCTAGTTAAAACAGATAGATACTTTTGATCTTCTAGAGTGAGGTTGATGACCTCCTTATAATACAATTATACTAATACAAATTGCTTATAAATTTTAAAAACCATATCCATAATCAACTATGTTTTTTTAAATGTGTCACTTAAGATTTAATGAGAATATAAATCTAAATAGATATCCTATACTTAATTGAAAATACACATGAAAGAAAATGATTTTGAACCACATATTTTAACTACATTGGTTAATATAATTGCACTAATATAAATTATGCATAAATTTAAAAAATTCTATTTACAATTTATGGTATTATACATAGCATTTAATAATAATTTATATTTGTAATTTATGGTATTATATATGGTATTTTTTTAATGTAATTTAATTAATAAATAAAATTGTTTTTTCCCTTAAAAATTTTTTCAATGTAATTTAATTAATAGATAAAATAAATTTTTCTTTGATTTGTTTTTAATTGATTTTATTAAAGTTGGATAGAGATTTTTTAAAATAATATGTTAAGTTTTTAAATTTGTAAAGGTATAGTATGTTGAAAGATTTTCGAGAAAATAATTTATTTATACTTTCAAAAGCACATTTTGAATAATAAAAAATCATAAATTTATCAAAAATTATATTTCCAAATTCCAAAAAAAATCTATTTATCTATTAATTAAATTACCCCCAAAATTTTCAAATGTATCACCTAAAATTTCCTTTAAGTAAGTCCGTCCAAACGAATATCCTCTAGAGAGTCAATTGAAAAGCACATGGAAGGATGGCATATTCTTATCCTATTCTCTTTTCCGCAAAGATAAGTGGAAATGCACATGGAAGGGCGGGATATTCTTATCCGATACTCTTTCTTCAAAGTATTAGAAATGCACATTGGAGGGTGGCGTATTCTTTTAAATATTTAAAGGAAGTCAATAAAATATTGAACATGTGTTTTGACATTGATGCACTTTGAAATGATAATTATTAGGTATCAGTTTCAGTCATACACAAATTTTAGTGATAAGATAATGATTGTGGTCTATGTTTTTAATTAATTAAGAAAAATATTAAATATTTGTTATTTGTTTGATATTAAAAATATTAAAAATTATATATTAAATTTATTTTAATTTATAAAAGTTATCAATACATACCATTTTAATGATAAATTATAATAAAATGATCGTGGTATATGTTTTTATTTAATTAAAAAAATTTAATAAACAAAATGTTTGATAAGAAAACTTTTAAAATGATAATTATTGTATAAATTTTAATAATACATTACAATAGAATGATTTATAAGTTTTTGATTAATTATAAAATCATTTTTTTTTAAGGATTGAAGGGGTATTTGATGTTACATATGAGAAGATTATTATTATTTATTAAAATTAATTTTGATATACAAAATAATTAAATAATATTTTTGGGAGGGATTGCAACTATTATATCTAATTGAATAGATAGGGGATGTGGTAACACATTCTCGACAAATGTAATAAATTTGTAATTAGTATTAATTCTCTTTGCCTTATACATTAAAACAGACACCCAACGCCTGGAAGAACGCATATACACTTTCGCACGAATCTGTGTGGAGGTTGATTTGAGCAAGGGACTCCCAGAGTCCATTATACTGAACAACAAACAACAGAGATGGACACAACATCTAGACTATGAGAACACAGCCTTCAGATGCCGGATATGCAGGTGCACAGGACACCTACAAAACTCATGCCCGACAGCAAAAAGGGATAACAGGAAAAAGAAGAAAACAGGCAAAGCAGCAAAAGGTTGGCAATTCCCCTCGGAAGAGCCAGAACCACAGGAAGAAGAGGTGGAACCAACACCACATGAGAATCAACAAACAGATACTTCCTTGGGCACACAAGAACAGGAAATGCAAGATCCTCTTGACACCACCACAAAGACTCAGCAGGACAGGGTACCTGGCACACTAGACAGTGGGGGATACAAAAGAACACATACATCAGACACATCTGACTCTGACAAGGATCATGGAGCACCAACAGAAGAAAATCAGCTCCTCCTTATCGAGACCGAGCAAACACTTGGTGCTTGGCGTAAGGTCGAAAAGAAAAAGGGGAGAAAATCTTAATTGTATCACCATTGCTTTTTATTTTGCGGCATTTTGGATGTCTTTGGACATATACCAGCACATACAACATGTAATTTTGTTTTCTCATAAATAAAATTACGAACTTTTTCTTTGTGAAAAAATTCTCTTTGCCTTGGGTCGGATGAAAGGACATCGAGTTGATGATGAAGGTCGCATTACGCATGTGATCGGGGTGATAATAACACTTAGCATGTGCATGGTAATTCAACTATGGGATTTCGTAGGTTAGAGTGAATGGGAGACAATATGGTTTGCAAGCCAAACTGATGTTGGCTATGAGGTTTTAAGGGAAAGGGGGATGAGTAGAGCTTGGGAAGATTGCAGAGTGTAGCAACACTCCTCACCTAAGGATGTTGTGCCAAGAAAGAACTACGTATGCTATCAGCGCGAGGGAGGGGGGTTTAAGTTTGGTAAATTCCACTTCTAGAGGGTGAGTTGTTTTTAGGAGCCACATCGAGATATGCCTAAAATGTAAATTACCGAGTTCTCAGACAGGGAAGTTAGAACCAAAACGACATATTACTATGTGCCTCAAGAAATTAAGGCGAAGTCTCCTATTGTGTCATTTAGTTAAGTGATATAGCGATGTTTGACATCTTCTTTCTATGTTTTTTAGCAATTCACTCATTCCCAAATAAAAATGGGAGACCATCTTCCTCCTCACATGCTTTTTATAATGCCCTACTTGATCCTATCATGCTAATTTTGGTTATTGTTTAATTAACCTTCAAATATTGACTTATAATTATTGAGTAATATTGATATATATCTACACTTGTGAATTTGTAATTTTAGTTTACTCACATGACTTTTATTATTTGATATTATTTTTCCCATTGTATCTTCTCAAATCTACTTTTAGATAAGACATGATCTTCTCCAATTTATTTCTAAATCAAATATCTATATTTTATTCTCAATGTGTCTTCTCAAATCTACTTTTAGATCATATATGACTTTCTCCAATTTATTTCTAAATCAAATATCTATATTTTACTCCCAATGTGTCTTCTCAAATCTACTTTTAGATAAGATATGATCTTCACCAATTTAATTCTAAATAAAATATCTATATTTCTATTCTCAAAGTGTCTTCTCAAATCTACTCTTGGATAAGATATGGCAATGAAAATAAAGACTACTAAATTAAAATGATGAAGGGGTAATCATGAATTAATGGTAAGAGGAAAAGAAATATAGGGAAGGAGGGTGAGGGAATAAGGGAGTGAAGATCCTTGGTCTTTGTTTTGGCATTGTAGGATATTATTTTAGGGAGCAATGTGGAGAAAAAGAAGTGAGATAATTGAGAGCAAAATGAGAGAACTCAAGCTTTGATTTATTGGAAAGCATTGGTTCTAACTTGGACATGCTATAACTCGTTGGACTTGGGTTCAAAGGGCCAGAGGTTCCCTAGGCTAGGAAATCATTCATAGTTGGTTGTGATATAAATTCAGTTGGGTAACCTAATAGGAGCATCCCAACAGAGTCATGAGCATCCCAACCAAACCATTGGAACATATATTCTTCCATTGTTGTTTTATTTATGTAAATTGTTGCAAATGATTTTTCTTACATGTTTAATACGTTGTAAATCAAATTTCGCTTATATGGCATTATCAAGTAAATGTAAAGCTATGAACATGTTATTTTCCTTCTTATTGTGATTAAATTAAAAAATAAAATTGGTTTAGTTAAAGATCTAGATTAAGTTCTCACACGTGGTATTAAAGCATGATTTAAACCCTGATTACTTTTGGGAATAACATTTAAATTATTACTGCAAGATTATATTTATTATTGTTATTCTAAAATTGCTTCAATCTAATTATATTTAGATGAAAGACTATAAAATAAAAACTAAAAAAAATGGATTTTGCTTCTCCCTAATGTATATAGCTCATGACCTATTTGAAATGGAGAACCAAAGACCACAATGATATTCGACTTTATCGGCTTTATCATTGGTATTTGTTCTCTTGCTGGGTGCATTGGTGAACCTATGGCTTTTACCCTTGGGAATCTTTGTTTATAGTTTTAATTATTCCTTCTTGTCCTTTAACCCACTCCATGCATAGATCACAATCATTCTGCCTTATTTTATTTTTGGATCCAGTAACTTCTTAAAAAAAAAGAGCTAAGAATTTGATAAACGTCCTAAATTCATTCAAAATATAAATTATTGTGTTTTGGTTACAGAATAATTCAACAGTGGCCTATTACGAGGGGTTGTCACCAATAATCAAATGCCCTAGACAATCACGATGGGGCCAAGCTTCTGGAAAATCCTTGTATACTTAAATTATGGATCTGAATTTTAAATTTAAATTTTCACCATAAGATGAGCTCAATCATGTTGAAAGGTATTATCATTCATTGTCACAAAATTCTCAGCGTGCTCAACCCTGCATGTGATCTCATCTCCTCCAAACTGCTCATGGATACATTATCCTTCCACTCGGTGTTGTTTGCACCAATATAATATATTCCAGCCTGCACCTGACCATGAAAGCCAAGTATACACATCTCCGCTCTATAAAAAATGATCACCAGATTGGATTCATGGAATAGATCCTACTATCCTTCTGTCCCGATTAAGCCACAACCCTTTCTCTAACATCATTGTCCCTACCTTTAAATCAGGTCGTTTCACACCACCACCACTACCTGCACATGCCTTGCTAGCTTCATCCTCTACCATGAAGTTTCGACGCAGAGCATCAAATGTCATAAGTACAACCTTCACTTTCTTCTTATCATATATTATTGAACCATCATTGGAATGGAATACCATATTTTTCTTGGCACTACGTTTATTCTTGTTGGGAGGAGATTTCTTCCACTTCTTGCTGCCTAGTTCAATGATATCTACTAGTGTAAAATCTATTTATGGTTCCTCATGATCCTCTTAATAATTCTCTATCTTAACATGAGTTCTCTCTGCGTCCATTGGAATTGGTTCCTCACTGTCCAACGCAGGCATTTTGTTGTAGTATCTTGGTCAAAACTCTCTACTTTGGGTGCCACTTTTTTGTATTTAGACTTAGAGGGTGCAACACGCTCCTCTGCATCGTTCTTCTTCGTAATATTTTTCTTCACTTGTTTAATTTCGGAAGGCTGCAAACCAATTTCACCTTCTCCTTCCTTGACATTATTTTTTTTCTGTACAAATTTCTTAGTTACCTGATTTGAAGGAGTAACAGTTTCATCCCCTTCACCATCACCTTTCTTGTCAATTTTTATATTAGATGCAGCTTGTTTGGCTTCAAAATTTTCTAGTATACCATCCTCTTCACCATTTCCTTTATCAGGTCTCATATTCTTGGGTGTAAGTTGTTTTCATTCAGGCTTAGAGGCCATAACACCCCTTTCACTATCTCCTTTCCTGTCAATTTTCGCCTTCGTCGCCGAGTGTTTCGCTTCAGACTTTGATGACTCACCACCATCGTCATCGTCCACTCTTTTGGAAATTTTAATCCTGGGTGTCAATTGCTTGAATTCAGGTTTTGATGTCATGGCACCCTCGTCACCATCTACTTTTCTATCAATTTTCCCCTTGGGGACTGATTGTTTGGCTTCAGAATTTGATGACAGCTGATCACCTTCACCATCTTTTTTCTTCTGTATTTTGGTTACGGATGCAGGTTGCTCGGCTTCAGATTGTACATGCATAACATCCCCCAACTCTTCCAACTTTTCACCATTTTCCAACATGGTTAAAGCTTGTTTTCCTTCTAGTTTCCCCGCTTTTAAACCCTCGCCTTCCCCTAAATTTATGGCATCGACATCTCCTTTCACTGGTACTATATGAACCTCTGAAGAAGAATGCTTGAATTTCAAATATTCTCTAATCATCGCAGGTGCATTATTTCCATAACCCACGGGAAAATCACGAAAAGCATAAGGTATAGATTTCTTCGACTTCGCGACCATTTCCATTTCCTTCGGTCTTTGGCCTTTTTCCAAAATTAGGGGATTTGGCAAGATCGGAAATATTATTAGAAAGCTTACAGGGGATTTCAACAGGATTCATTGTCTCCATTTCCCGAGCTTCACTATAAATCAAACAATCTTCTCATACACCAATCATTTACACATACATAAAATTCTCAACACTGCCAAAATGACCTTACAAATATCCACGATTTACCAACTAAGCCCTACAAATCTCCACAGTCTGCCAATCAAACCTAAAGATATCCACTGTTTGCTAATAAAAATATGAAATGATAAGCACGGATCCTTTGTTCTGATTCGAAATGATATTCTAGAGTCGTCGCAGCAGAAAAACAAAAAAAGAAAAGAAAATACCTAATATTGGAATCGTGGGCAAAAATAAAAACCCAGTTTTAAACGCAAAATTCTCAGCTTATTTCAAACGGAATCAAGAATTTCTATGAGCAGAACCTGGCCCTGGTTAATTTTGAAATCAAAACCACCTCGTCTACATAATAGATGGCATTGCTTTTCCCTACTATTATCTTATTCCGAGGCACTTCCCAATGAATTTTTGAGAATTTTGTATGGATTCTAAAGTATTTATAGATGACAACATCGATATGGAAACCATGAAAGCTTCTATATCACCTATATATATTTTTTAATCATCTTAAAAGCATTTTATTTTATTTTTATGGTTTTGTTTACTTATATATTATAAGTATTATTGGAATGTAGGGATTTTGTAAAAATATATAATTAAATTTAAAATAATCTAATTGAAGATATTAATCTTACCAAAATTATTTAACACTAAAAAAAAAGGGTTTGCAAAAGGTATTGATAGCCCATGGAATTGCCCTGTGGTATTGTAGCAAAGCCTATTTACAAGTTAACAATATCCATGGTAAAATAATGGCAAACACCCCTGGTTCACCATGTTGGTATATTGTATATTTATTGTAAGTGTTAACACTGGAAAATCGTATAGCAGAAGATAACATTAATTAATTTCAAGCCAAAGGATTTACAAGGCTGGAAGACATTACAGAATCTGGAAAGTATCTAAAAATCTCTAAGGTCTGAGGAAAATCAATTTTGAACTAGTCCTAAATGCTATTTGCGCGCATAATCCTTCGTGAAGAGCGCCTTCTGCGCGCCTTTTTGCCCGATATGCGCGCATTCCTGAGAGTGGCGAAATGTCACTATCAGGGACCACACAAAGCAAAGGACAAGTGATGCCTTACATGAAGCCGCCTAAAGACAACCACCAACGCCTCCTTAGACACTATGTGAGCACACAAAGGAATATTTGGAGCACACAAAGGGATCATACCCCTCTCTTGGGTCACCATCCTCCATGTACCAAGAGAGGGAAGGGAAGATTTGAAATCTCCTATATAAGACCACCATGAGATGAAGAATGGGTGATCACATTGTTATGCTGGCCAGAACTTCCCAAGCAATACTAGCAATGTGTGACCGACAGCTGAAGATAGAGGGGACTCAATTGTTGGCCACCCAACAAGTTCAGTCCACACAGTAGAGAGAGAGGGAGACTGCACCGAGGCAAGCTTGGGATAAAAACATCCTTGCTTCGGGACCTAGAACCATTGTATAGGCGCCCTTTGGAAAGAGGGTAAAATTTCACTCTTCTTACTACCAACGCTCAATAAGAGGTGCCTAGAGCCACCCTTTGCATTATTGTTGTCGTTTGACTCATTCAGAGCTTCTGTTTATTTATGTTTAGTTTTTAGTTTACATTTGATTGCTTTTTCCTCTATATAGTATGCTTATTGACTCCACTTCTTTCTGCCTGTTATCAATAACTTAATGGGGTAAACCACACCCCTTAAGCTGGTGTGATTTCGTACATACGTGCACCAAACACACTACAACAGGATTAGAAACTCCACTAACGTTTTATTACCAAGTTTATGTGGTTGTGCCTTATTTTGCAGGAGACCTCCATCTATGCTGTGGAGTAGAGCTTAATGTCCCCTGATTTCTCTTACAATCTCTAGTTCATCCCAAGTGACAGACTGAAGAAGAGCAGCTCCTAAATTTTTTTAATTGCAGGATTTTGCGCGCGTTTTTTCCTCATAGATGCGCAGGGCGCGCGTTCAGAGCTGACCTACGCGCAGAGAGCGCACCCGTTTTAGCCTTTTGCGCGCAAATTACAGAAGGAGAAATTTCTCCCTAGTTTATGTTTTTTCCTGCTTGTAAGGTGCTTGGCAGCCCCTAATACGCCTGCCAGCACTGGTTGTGGTACCACGCAGCTTGTTAAAGCTCACTTTTAGTTGCTTTTTGTAGGCTTAGTGTCAGTTTTACTTCAAGTTGATTCTTGCAAAGTTCACACATAGTTTAAGTAGGGGGCAAAAATAACTTGCATTCTGAAAAAATTTATGTTTTGCAAATTTTGGTACCTACACACTTAGATAACTAGCCCAAGTAAGTGGCCCCAGACCATGCATGCATAGCTAGTTTTTCTTTTTCTAGTGTAAATTTTTTTAGTTTAGTTCAATTTTTGCACTAGGAATTTTGGGACTAGGATTGAATTATTTATAGAAGAACAAGTAATCTCTACTAACTTTGCACCCTCCGCTGATCCTAGGTAAGCATATGAACACTCCCTATTCAAAATTTGCCATCTCCCTACAGTTAGTCACATAGATTAACTAGGAAAAATTAAAAGCGGCTCATTATCCACACATGTTTTCCATTTGAGCCAGGAACAATACAACATAGTTTAAATAGGGGATTTTGTAAAGGATCATCGATATCCACACGTTCAAACTACGTGCTTGTCCACTTTGTGCTCACACACACTCACCCACTAAGCAAAGCAAAGACACCTAAAACTAACTTAACCAAACTCACTAAATTCTCCCCATAAGGGCCACAAAAGAATTTATAGCTTAAGTTAGGATCAAGGGGGTAGGCATCCAATAAACCGCCTTGATCATACTTCATATTGAAACATAGAAGTTGTGTATTTAGGGAGCTTAAAATCCACCTATCATCCCACGGAAAAGAAAACCCGAGCGCGGCAGAGACCCGTTTCAAAGGGGGTTAGGCTTAGGCATAGTGCGTGCGGTATCAATTGGGGCTACCTGACCTGGCTGATACTCGACACTATTAGATGATTACCATGAAGCCCAAGATTCGAACTCTCATGTGGGACGGTGGTTCTTTGTGGCCAAAAACTAGGCGCAGACAAGTGCCAGACCCTCTACCCTTACCTTGGTGGATTCTCTTCAGTTGACTGGGGGCGTCGCTAGCTCTTACGGGACGTTGTGCCAGCACTCGCAAGAAATATTCTCAAGGCCTGGTTACTTTTGAGTGTGTGAGGACGCATAGGTCTTCTAGGATTTTGAGTATCATACGCAAACAAAAAAAAACCACTTTTTTTATTTCTTGATTAGATAGATTAATTTAAAGGGAAATTTATTTTATTTTTTGCTTTGTTTTATGTATGTGACAAGAAGTTTGCTTTGATCATAGACTCTATCCTCTCAATTTTTCCAAAAACCAAACTTGGGTGACACTTGACAGGTCCCAACGGAACCTCGTCGATCCAGGCATCTTTTGGACCTCCCCCCATTACTGGGAGGGGTTCCAGGTCTTTCACCGTTCAGGCATCAAAGACGAAACACTGCCACCATTATCGGTTCGTCCTTTATCGGGGTAGTTGTAGTTGGGAACCCTAGTTAGTCTCCCAACACCACACGACATACCACTCCTCCCATGACCCTTAGGGGGTAGAGGAGTGCATCCCATTTGGGAAGCCAACTGAATACACAACAGGGTATGTTGCAGACTAACCCTCGTCCTAACCAGAACTTTGTGTTTTCACACATTGCAATGGTGTATACCTCTCAGTCACCTTTCTTAGCTTTGTTGAATATGCCCGATTTAACCAAGATGACGAATGACCCCATCGCACACGATCCTACATGGCCTCTCATGCCCACGAAGCTCCCTTTGGATATACCAAAGTTCAAAGGCAAGCAAGCGGAAGACCCAGGTAATCATGTCATGAACTTTCACTTGTGGTGCTCATCGAATAGTATCATTGACGACACTATTCGATTAAGATTATTTCAACGCATTCTTACAGGAGTAGCCGCGAAGTGGTACGTGGAGCAACCCTCAACTTCACATGGAACCTTTAGCGCCCTCGCTACCACGTTCCTAACATATTTTCAGTTACCCATTCACCATGATTCCGGAATGAAATTACTGACTAATTTTAGACAAACCCCCGTTGTCCACATCTCGAACCATCTCCATGAATGGAGGCAGTGTCGCAGTTTATGTAAAGCCAAACTCGACAACTGGGTGTTCTTAGATTTGTTCTTGAAAACTCTTACAACAGAGATTTTAAAGGATATGGCATAGCAGAATCCCACATCCGAATAGGACGCAATCAGTAAAGCCCAGAAGCTTGAGTTGATTTATACGTAGTCAGGATACATTTACAACATCCTGCCTAATGCCACATGCCTGCAAACTAATCAAGAATTGCGAGGCGCGTTGAACTCTGCAGACAGGCTAATTGGGTCATTGACCCAAGGTTACCAAGGCAGCAGCAATCAAAACCCCGATTATACATACAGTTCTACCTAGAACGTGCCTCAACCCGGTTTTAAAAGTCATCATATGCCTCAGCAAAATTTGACGAATAGGGCACCAGCGTATCACCAGGGAGTACCCTATCCTCCGTCTTAGGGGAATCACTACGCAGAAAGAAACACCAACGGAAGAAATCCCCTCCAACAGTTAGGTGCAAACCAGGGACTGCATTACGCTCAGTCCCCAACACACGACCCACCTATGCAAAACAATGCACATGTGAAATTTTTGCAGTTGTCCCAAAACCAACCACACCAATATAAACAGGAGAACTACCCTCCTAACGTGTTAAAGAAAAAATCCAAAAACAAGCCAAAAGGGAACCCTGGATAGGGGGGCAGCAACCAACAACGCCCACCATGATCCCAGGCTAGAGGCAACTCCAACCGGAATCAGAACTAGGAGTCGATCAATTCCTAATGGTAGAGCAAAAGGCCACCTCTTTGAACTAACCATTCCTGTTCGACATGTGGTGAGTACGATCACTATGCTCACCACTGTCCCGATCTCCCTGAGCTGAAGAAGCTACAGAGTAACCGAGGACAAGGAGGATCTTCCCAGCAACCAGTCGTGATGCAAGAACCTTTCCCCAACCAAGGGATGATTAGCACTCACTAGCAAAATACATACGATTTCGGGAAAAGCAGCCATGAAATCTGCATGACTGGAGAAGAGATGTTTTTCCAAACACGGAATCGCAATTATGACAACCCCACCAGACACTAGTACGTCAGGGGGAAAGTACCAGTGCACCGACTGCACCTTTGACCATATCAAAGATGCCTATAGAACCATTGCCGAAAATGGAAAAGGGACCTAATAGGCGAGCAGGAAACTACTCCAAAGCGGCCCATAATTATAGTATCGTGGACGATTTAGCACAATCACGTGCTGCTATGTCAGATTTGGAAGTATTGCAATCATGCCCAAAACAACGGAAAGCCCTCCTTTCTGCGTTAGGCGCTATCAACCCTGGCGATACGCGCCTAATGGTTTTTGACTTAGACAAAGCCACCCCTCGGCTTCCTTCCATGGTTGCCTTCTAGATACCAGTGTCGGTGCAGAATATTACTATCCACCGATGTGTCATTAACGAGGGTGCATCCACATGCATCATGTCCAAAAATGTTTGGAAGAAGTTAGGTTCTCCTGAACTAAAACCCTCAGTCATCATGCTTTGAGCATACGACGGTCATCCCACGTCCCCCCGTCAGCCTCTACCAAAATGTCCCAGTCTTCTTAGCCGGAAAGACGGTCCACATAGACATTGAAGTCTTGGATGCTCACTTGGACTACAATATACTGCTTGGGTGGAGTTATATGTACGCCATGTCTGTCATAGCCTCCTCTGTCTTCCGCATCATGATGTTCCCCCACAAGGACCGCATCATTACTGTAGACCAACTGACTCACAGTGAGAAGCGACCCCTAAAAAACACGGATGTAATTCTACCCTATGTAGATATAGTGTCAAATGCTCTCCCACAGTACCAATAATATGGCCCTGGCCAATTAAAACCATCTTCCATTCTAGGGTCATTCCTAGGAGATCCTCTCATAATCCCTGAGTCATCGCCCGATGTCACAGGGGCTCCGGTGTGCATGATGTCCACATCAAGTGCTGAAGCCAGTCAATACATGGACACAAGAAGTAATGACACTGAGGCATAGGCCATGACAACCTCTCTAGCTTACACCGCCTCCCAAACCCCTTTCCTCTACCCCCCAGCTGGCTTTGTCTCCCAGCAGGTTTTGGAAACATTGGTGTTACCCAACATATCGCTGGCATTCCCATTTTGGTACCTCATTCCCTCTCCAGGAAGAGGAGCCACCCACGTTACTGCCACAGGTTTGAAGCCCCTCAGCCCTGAGGAGCCCCCACCCGTCCAAGATACAGTCGAAACCACCCTTACAAAGGAAATTTCCATTGCAAAACCAGTAATTACGACTAAGAAAACTGATAAGAGAGGAAAGAAGATGGTGACCCTCGCCATTCAACGGGAATCACCAGTTTGCGCCATATGTGATGTTATCAGTCACCCTACCCACATCTGTCCAGAGCTAGATGAATTAAAACCACTCCAGGGATCTGAGACAGATATCGCAACGCCGCGTTCCTGTAACCTTCTCCTTAGTACCCTTGAGGGTTAATTTGAGGGAACGTGTGTTGGAAAAACTCCTAGAATATAGTTGGTATCTGAAGGTTATATTAGCACTCTAGAGTGGGAAGCAGATAGAACTAAAGTTTGAGGGTTATGTCCTTGAACTAGATGGACTATTGAGATTTCAAGGAAGAATGTACATCCCTAAGAAAGGAAGTATAAGAAGAACCATCCTCTGGAAGTCACATAAAGCACTCTATTGTGCACATCCTGGAGTGAAGAATATGTATGCAGACATGAAGAAACTCTTCTTTTGGGCATGCATGAAACACAACATAGTCCAATTTGTCACCAAATGTCTTGAATGTCAACAAGTGAAAGCTGATCGTTTCCATCCAGTAGGACTCCTACAACCACATGACATCCCTATGTCAAAATGGGAGGTCATTTATATGGATTTTGTTGTGGGTTTGCCACTCACTTCAGAGATGCACAATTCTATATTGGTTTTAGTTGATAAATTGACCAAAAGTTCCCATTTCATCCTACTGAGAGACACTTACAATGTTACTGATGTGGCACGAGTTTTTATAAGCGAAGTTATTCGACTACATGGGTTACCCACAAAGATCATTTCTGATGGAGACTCTCACTTTACATCTAGGTTTTGGACAAGTTTACAATCAATATTGGGGACTCATTTGAACCTAAGCATTGCATTTAATCTAGAAATAGATGGGCAGACTGAAAGAGTAAATCAGGTTATGTAAGACATGCTCAAAATGCACATCATGGATAATAAAACTCAGTGGGAAAGGTACTTACCATTGGTAGAGTTTTCCTATAATAATAGCTACCAAAGTTCCATTAGGATGCCTCCTTATCAAGATCTATATGGGAGGCCATGCAGGATGCCATTGAGTTGGTAAAAGTTGGAGGGTCGAGTAATAGTTGGGCTATAATTGGTGCAAGAAATGTAGGAACATGTAAGACATATTTGACAAAGGTTAAAGAAAGCAAAAAATAGACAGAAGAGTTATGTTGATGCACATAGGACTGATCATATTTGTGAAGTAGGAGACCAATTTTTTATGCGTATCCGACCCAAGAAAAGCACCATTCGGTTTAGGAAAGGGACAAAGTTGTCACCTCAGTTTACATGACCTGTTAGAATCAAGCAGAATATTGGACCAATTGCCTAACGTCTTGTACTACCACCCCATTTGGATAAAACATATGACATTTTTCATGTATCTATTTTATGAAATTATGTTTATGATGAATCTAACAAATTGGATTGGAGAGAATTGTAGGTCTCGAACATGGGAACCGTAATTGTAGAACCATTACACATATTGGACCATAGGGTTTGACAACTTAGACGTCGCATGGTGGACTAGGTTAAGGTTTGGTGGGATAAGTATAGCCCAGGATCTTCTACCTCAGAGGATGAAGAGACTAAACGTCGTGACTACCCCGCACTTTTTGAGCATCTGTGATGCCAATTTTGACTTAGATAGCTACCTATGCTAAGACTCTATTTTTTGTTCCATGTTATTTTATTTATGAACACTATGTAATATTGATGCATTTAGTTAGACAAATGAAAATACTTATATAAATCAATAGATATATTAGGTATTGTTGATTAAAATATTTGATGTATGACTTATTTCATGTACGATTTACCTGATGTAAGACTTATTTGGTTATTTTTTATTTACTGTATGACTTATCAAAGTTATTGTTCTTTGATGTATGGCTTAAGGGGATATGATTTATCTAATGAATGACTTATCAAAATTATGATTTATCTAGTGTAGGATTTATTTCTAGTATGTTTTTATGAAGTACAAAATTGAGACGTGGATACTAGACAATAACATGATGATTAAGATCAAATATCTATATATGTTTTGTTGTTATGTATATGCATGAATGAGAACTAACCTGCAGATTGGAAAGAACTATATGATAACCAAGATCTACTCTTCCTATGGGGAGATGTTGACATATCCAACGAGGCATGGTATGATCTACATCGTTCTATTACATTTTGTATCTACTTGATATGCACTATTATGACATGGGTAAAGTGTAAATGGCAGGTGAAAAGACTACCAGACTAGATTATTCAATGACAAGTATCCAACCAATGTCGTAGTGTGGTTCATATTAGGGTGTTCACCCTAGTTTTGAGGAGGGGTGGAGGTGTTTCCCATAGTGTAACCTCCAATCCTAGAATCGTGGGAGGGCAGTGTTGGACACGTTCCCATAGACGTGTGATGACGATTTCTAGTTGCCTATTCTGGAAGTTAGGTCGATATAGTCGACGCTTCCTCCATATTGGTTTTATTAGTGGTTAGATCGGTATAGCCGATGCCATAATATATTGCAGCAGATGATGGATAGGATGAGAGCAGAAGTAGGTTAAGAAGGATAGGAGGATATAGGTTAGTTGGAGACTCTTTATGGAACGTGGTATGATTTCCTGACTTACTTAATTTGACTACTATATCTCTCACTATTTTGTTATTCCTTTTTGTCAAACTTCTTTCGAACTCCTTGTGTCCCCTTTTCTCTAACTTCAGGATGAAATTTTCTGAAGGAGGGGTGTATGTAATGCCCTACTTGATCCTATCATGCTAATTTTGATTAGTGTTTAATTAACCTAAAAATATTGAATTATAATTATTGAGTAATATTGGTATATATCTACACATGTAAATTTGTAATTTTATTTTACTAATATGACTTTTATTAATTTTTATTATTTTTCCCAAGGTATCTTCTCAAATCCACTTTTAGATAAGATATGGTCTTCTCCAATTTATTTCTAAATCAAATATCTATATTTTATTCCCAATGTGTCTTCTCAAATATACTTTTAGATAAGATATAATCTTCTCTAATTTATTTCTAAATCAAATATATATATCTTACTTCCAATGTATCTTCTCAAATATATTTTTAGATAAGATATGGTATTCACCAACTTAATTCTAAATAAAATATCTATATTTATATTCCCAATATGTCTTCTGAAATCTACTTTTGGATAAGATATGGTGAGGAAATTCAAGGCTAATAAATTAAAAGGATGAGGGGGTAGTCATGGAATTAATGGTAAGTGGTTGAGGTGCATGAGAGGAAGAGACATAAAGGGAAAGAGGATGAGGGAAGAAGGGGTGGGGATCATTGGTATTTGTTTTGGCATTGGAGGATTTTATTTTAGGGAGGAATTTGGAGAAAGAGAAGGGAGAGAATTAAGAGAAAAATGAGGGAACTCAAACTTTGATCTATTGGAGAGTGTTGGTTTTAACTTGGACACACTACAACTGGTTAGACTTCGGCTCAGAGGACTAGGGAACCTGTGGAGGTTCCCTGGGCTAGGAAATAATTCCTAGTTGGCTGGTAGGTAAATTTAGTCAGGTAGCCTAACAGGAGCATCCCAACATAGTCAGGGGCATCCCAACCAAGCCACCAGAACAAGTATTCTTCCATTATTGTTTTATTTATGTAAATTGTCGGAAATGAATTTTCTTACATGTTTAATATGTTGTAAATCAAATTTTACTTGTGTAGTATTATCAAGTAAATTCAAAGTTATGAACATGTTATTTTCCTTCTTATTGTGATCAAATTAAAGGATAAATTTGGTTTAGTTAAAATATGTAGGTTAAGTTTCCCGGATGCGAGTGACTGATACGTTTAACATAGGTTTCCACTTGGCCATTCAAAGCAGGGGCACCTGGAAGCACCACACGGTAGCACCTTCCTGCCGCGTGAAGACCATAAATATGCAGTACTGGGGAGGATGCCAACACTTCGCGACATTCATTCCCCCCCCCCCCCCCCCCTTGGCCTATACTCTTGCAAGCTCACCATTTATGACTGATGGCTCCCATTAGTTTCATTTACGTCTTGCATGTGTGTATATGGTTATCTTGGTGTTATTGGCATGGGATTTTCCAGGTGTGAAAATGTTCTTTAGCTTATCCTTTCCATTTTCGGATAGCCATGGTGTGATGGGTTCTCTTGTATTTGGTTAATTTGGATTTCCGGATGATTTCAAAACTGAGCGAGGTGGTCTCTGAAAGAAAGAGCACATGGCCTAGGAATCCCTGAGCTGAACTGCGATTGTGGTAAAGCCAAATTTTGTGTGACTTGGTAGGCATAGGAATCCTCAACTGGTGAATGGCGGGGTATACGGTAAAACATAGAGTGTGTGCCCTTGATCAGGCCTAGGAATCCTCGATCGATGTATGGCGGGATATATGGTAAATCCTGGAGTGTGGAGTATCTATTAGGCATAGGAATCAATGACCGGTGAATAGCAGATATACGATAAAGCCTAGAGGCTATGAGGCAGGAAAAATCCTCATGGTGTAGGTGGAGAAATACAGTGGCATCCATGCAAGTTTAGGGCCTAGTGATCTAGTGGAGATTGCGGTAAATCCTGAGGAAACTTGGTTTAATTTGGTTTTGAGTCCCACATTCATGCTTGGAATATGACACGGGGGTGATTGGTTGAAAGAAAGATTTGGTTAAGCTAATATATGGTTGGGTGGTTCGTGGAAGTCCATACCTGGCTGGATTTTGCATTCATTAATAAGAGTTTAGTCCCCTTTATATTTTATGTGTAAATGTACTTGTTCATATGTGGATTTTATGGTTGTTATATCCTTGTTATTTATGTTGGTTACATGCTAGTTATGAGTATGTTTTATGACAAACTTGATGTATGGTTCTTATAGTTTTTTAATTAGCAATTGAACATACAATGTATATATGTACGAATATATGGTAATGCAGCTATTGTGATAAGGAAACAATGCTTCCTTACTAATCCCAGATAAGTATCATACCCCTATGCTTAGATATGATTTTATGACATGTAGATTACATATTTTTGACATGTTTGATGAAATTTCTGTCACGGCTAATAGGGGTTAGATCAAGTATTTGTATCAAATTTTTCATTAGTATCTTTGTTCCCATGCTATTTATCATTTCTGAAGTCTTCATGAAGTTTTGGGTAGTGGCCTGAGTCCTAACCCTAAAATTGTGGCACATAATTTAGGGTTGTTGGCATAGAACTAGCTGGAAAAGTCCAAAGTCATTGGCATACCTTGCTATGGGAGTGACTAGAAGGCCTCAGTCACTTTCAGGGCTTGTCATGGGAGTGGATGACGGTCCATATCAGTAAAATGTAAGGTTGTCTTAGGGGTTGGTCACTTGGTAGGGTTGGTTGGCTCGTGAAGCTTCCGTAGTATGTGTGGAAGGTCAAATTGGTTTTGTTATGTCGGTTCCACTTCCTTAAGGTTACCTAGGAGGTTGAATCACATCATAGTATCCTATCGTCACATGTTTACCTCAATGGACCGGTTAACTTGGGTAAATGTGGGAGGAGGGTGGTTACAGAGTGGTATCAGAGCGAGTTTCATTCTCTTTGGGTGGTGTGTGGTTTCCTTTCTCTTTGTGTGATATCTGATGCCACATAGTGGTATTAGAGCAAGTTTCATTATCTTTTGGTGGTGTCTGGTTTCCGTTCTCTTTGTGTGATATCCGATACCACATAGTGGCATCAGAGCATGGTTCACCCCTTGGACTGGATGGGGGGTGTGTTGGTCATGCATACATGTCAGATGCATATGTGTTCTTCATGCTTGAGGTCTGTGTGCTTGTTGCGTGTTCGATATGTGAAAGTGGATGGTGTCGTTGATTGGATGTGGTTGTCATGAATGCATGTCAGTTGTATATGCATTGGTTATGAATGTTAATGTGTATATGTTTTTATGCATGCATTGTCATGGTTAAGGTTGGTGTACATGAGATCACTGTATGTATTTATGTCATCATGATGCTCTTGGTATGTTATGATGCTAATGTGTTGGCTGAGATGGAGTAGGAGATGCATACTATTAGAGCTAGTTTGCATCAATGGAATTAGGAGTAAGACCAGATCATCATACATGTTTGTATGTTTGACATGCATGTATGATTGGTTAATGGTTGTTATATACATGCCTACCATTTTATTGCTGTTTTGGCTATATACATGATTATAGTTAATTAATGTGGTAATATGCATATGCATCGGTTAGTTATGAAGGATAGTAACTCGTTGTTATATGCATATACATCAGTTAGTTATGAAGGATAATAACTTGTTGTTACATGCATTGTGGTCATATGCATGATGGCTATGGTCATTGCAACTAAGATCTTGATGTTATATGTATTGTGCTAATTTGGATTGGCCTATGTAGATTATTGTGGTTATGAAATTCAAGTATGATTCGATCTATTTGTGATATTATGTTATACTAATCTAGATTGACTGTGCTATGTGATTGTTTTGCATGAATGTCAATTTTTTATGAGCTTATGATGTGAACATGTTAGCTAGTTATTGTTATGGATATCATGACCTTATTTATGTTTGAGTTGATGTGCTGTGAAGTTATATTGTGCCAATCTAGATTGATTGTGCCGACAAGATAGCCTCCCTTGAGATACATTAAGGTAGGGGTTTGCTTATGTCATATACTTGGTGCTTGAACGTTTGATTATGTCGTCTATTTGGTGTTTGAGTGTTTGGTGTCTATTATGTCGTCTATTTTTTGCTTGATGTTTGATTAGTTTCATGATATGGGTTTGTATCTATAATATTTCATGAAGGAATGATCTTGTTTTGAGATGGTTGCATTAACAAATATATTTTGAGACAATTGATACGGACTTGAGTGTGAGTAGGTGATAGTTGTAGCATCATGTCTTATCACTGTTAGTTGAATATGAAATGGTTGTTAGTCTTGGTAAAGGTTTATTTCAAATTAATAGATATAATGTCTTGATCTTTGGAACATGTGGCTAACATGTGTGAGTAGTTGTAGGAAAACATGAATGGTATCAACATCGCAAGGTAATAGTTGATTTGTTTATATAACTAACAGTTGGGTGATGTGATAACATATAATAAGGTAGCTGGTATATTGTTATGATTATTTATGCACTGATAGTTATGGTTTTATGGCAGTATGATGTAGGGAGTTGCATGGAAAAGAGGTTGTCATGAAATATTGAAGGAGGTTCAGGTTAATCTTTCCCTTGGAAGCATTGGGAACCCATGGGGATTGAGTAATGGTAATGTAAGACTTAGATGAAGCCCGATGCATGAGTAAAGGGTGGCTAAAAGAAAGACTATAATAAATAGTTGGATTGGTTGGGTCCATTAGGATAAATGGACGGTGGCAGGACACATGAGAAAGGAAACTAAGAAAGGTAAAGTAAATGGATTCTAGGTGTCAGATGCCTTGGCTAAGATGGGAGCTATTTTTATAAATGTTGTTCATGTTATGCACAGACAAAGGTATTTATCTTAACTTTGACCTTATGATATCTATTAATTATGTCGTAATCACGATTTTATTGATGACTATATATGCATACATGTATGTATGTGCGACGTTGTCTAATAGACCGTTAATGAACATGATTTTTTTTATGCTAATATTTATATGTATATATGCATGTATGTATGTATGTCGTTGTCTGATAGGGTCGTCAAGGACAATTCTTATGGAGGAATGCTTGCTTATGTAGGTGAATGACATGAAGAGGTTCCTGGTTTATGAGGAATTAAGTGGGAAGAGTAGATTTTATAGATCTATGAGGTTAGCATCATGTGGATATGATTGATAGTATGTGATTATATTATGCCTATGTTTATGCTATGAATAGGTAATGTTGAGAGATACACCAACGGTGTGGATGAAGTATGGTCTGTGATATGTTGGAACATGCATGAATAGTGGAAAGACACTCGAAGCAAGGTTGCTTGGTAGAGTCAGTGTGTGGTCTATGGATGTGCAATACTACTGTTGTTTATATGTTGCACCTTTGATGTTGTTTGTATGATTGTACACATGATGTTGTGTGCATGTGGTGTCATGTACATGTTGTACATGGGGTGTTGTGTGTAGGTGGTGCCGTGTACATGTCATGCATGTGGTGTTGTGTACATGTCATCCATATGGTTCCGTGTACATGTTGTGCATGTGATGTTGTGTACACGTTGCACAAGTGGTGATGTGTAAAAGTGGTGTTGTGTATAGGTGGTATGGTGTACTTGTTGTACATGTGGTACTGCGTGCATGTTTTACATGTTGTTTTATGTATGTGTGTTACTGTGTATGTGCATTGCGTAGTCATTGCATCATGACATGTGTATTCGTTGTGTTGTACACCGAGTGCAGGTGTATGTATATGTATTGTGTTTTACACCGGGTGCAGGTGTATGTATATGTATTGTGTTGTACACCAGGTGCAAGTGTATGTATTGTGTTGTGTTGTACACTGGGTGTAGGTGTATCTATCGTGCTAACACATGGTATTGTGTGCATGTCCTACATGTGGTATTGTGAATGTTACACATGTTGTTTATGTATGTGTGGTATTGTATATGTGCATTCCATAGTCGTGGTATCGTGACATGTGTATTCATTGTGTTGTACACCAAGTGTAGGCGTATGTATTGTGTTGTGTTATACACCGAGTGTAGGTGTATGTATTGTGTTGTGTTGTACACTGGGTGTAAGTGTATTTTTTGTGTCATACATGGAGTTCAAGTGTATGTGTTGTGTTGTACACCAAGTTTAGGTGTATGTGTTGTATGTCAGGTGTAGGTGCATGTATTGTATGGTGTTGTATGTTGTGTGTGTTTGTATGTGTTGAGATTTATACTATGTGTATGTGTACATGGTTGAAGAGAAGCATTGGGTGCTTTCCGAGTGTGGCGATTAATCCGGTGTGTGTATGGAAAGGATAAAGGTAGAAGCTAAGGATCGATCAAAGGATAAGTATCAGTATTTTATTTCTGTTTTAATTATGCATGTGATCTATGACCCTGATTTATGATGTTTGCATTTTGATATAACCTGATGTGATATGTTTATACATGATGATTTGATTAAACAACTAGTTTGACTTGTTGTGATAGGGAGTGAACATAATTGCAGGTGTACGTTATTGACGAGCTACCAATGAAGTATGATGTGAATTTATTTCAATTTATTTTGAATCCAATGGGAGTTATGTGCTTGGTACAAGATAGCATGAAAATTCCTGGTTGGGTGGTTGGAATTGACTGTAAGAATTAGCAGTAGAAACAAAAGGGAATTGGAACATGCAATAGTATGTTGATGAAGCACTTTGGGAGTAGGGCCATTGTGGGACATTGGTACCCAATAATTTCCATTGATTTCCATGAGCATTCTATGACCAATATGATGGTTTTGAGGTAGGTATATTCCTTGGTTGTTTGACCTTCCAATGCGAGGAAGCCTTGCCAAGGGATGGATTTCCCGGGAAATGGGATGTTGGGGAACTTCGAAGGTGAGTGATTGCACGGAAGGGGGTGACCGGATTGCTTGAGGTTCTATGTAGCAGATAAGGGAAGGTCGGGGATGGAATTATTTTGGCCATTAGCATTGCTAGATGGAATCATATGCACACTGGGAGTGTGTCATGGAAAATTGAGCTGATAACTATTCATTGAGAGGACAAGTGGCACAAGATTGTAGCATTAGGCATTGGATGCAATTTTACTTTGACAGTGGATTATATAATTCCTTGGAAGGAGGTGAATCTTGGTACTACTTTGAGGGTGGAGGTGTGAGCCTCTAGATTGCCTTGTTGGTTGATATGTGCATCGTATCCTTTTATTTGCTGGTTAGATAAAACTTGCATATGTGTATATCATTGTAAATATTGTATCGAGTTGGATTTATAAAGCTCATAAACAATATGGGTATTTACTGGTTGAAGAAAATGTGCACGAGTATATGTGGTTGTTATTATAAATATCGAAATGAGCTATGTTATAAAGCTACAATAAATGGTATGTTGTCATGTATTCAGCAGTGGTCATTGTAAATATTGCAATGAGATATGTTATAAAGCTCCATAAGTAGTATGTTTTGGTTTTCAATGTTCTTGCTGGTTGTAGGTGTCATTGAATGCCGAGGATGGTGTTTCCCCAAGGGGGAGGGTTCTGTAACAACCTTGATAAAAAATCCATGAAAAAATATAAGACCATGGTCATGGGACACATATTCCAAGTTGAATGTTGGGAAAAACATCCTAGTGGATGTTCATTTGGTTTATTATGGCTAAAGGAAATTGGAAAAGGAAATGAAAAAGGATTTGGAAAGGCAAGAGGCATTATTTGGATTTTTATTTATGAAAATAAAGGAAAACAGGGGAAAAGGAAGGTGAAAGGTCACAAGTTGCATGTGAGGAGGAAAATGAAGGAAAATGATGGAAAATTGAAGAAATTAGAGGCCTTATTGATAAAAAGGCTTATGAGGATCAGTTGGTAACCTTTTTTTGGTTCAGTTTTGCAGCTCTCTCTCTCTATTCTCTCTCTCACTCTTGGACACTTAGAGTTTTCTTGGGGCACTCTAGCATTGGATCAAGGAAAGAAAAGGAAGGACCAAGAAGGCAAAGCAAAGGAAATATCAAGAAAGGAAGAGCAGGATCAAGCGACTACATCAAGTTTACTTGCAGGTATCGATTTGCATGTGTGATTTCCTTGCTAGATTTGACATGCATGGTACATTCATGTGTGTATTTGGTGCTCTTGTTGTCATTGGCATGGGATTTTCTAGGTGTGACAATGTTCTTCAAATTAGACTTGTGATTTACGGATAACCATGGTGTGATGGGTTATCTTGTATTTGGTACCACAAGGGAGAAAACGGCAAATGGGCCACCCGAACATGCACAAGGCACCCGGGCGGTCACAACTTAGCAAAACTGATACCGGCGCCCTCGAATGAAATGACCTGACCCAAATGCGCCTGGTCGAGCGACCTCACATGGCGTGACACGGCGCGCCCGACCGAACGATGCCACAAGGGAGAAAACGGTAAACGGGCTGCCCGAACGTGCACAAGGCACCCGGGCGATCACAACTTAGAAAAACTGATACGGGCACCCTCGAACGAAACGAGCCGACCTGACCTAAACGCGCCCAACCGAATAATGCCACAAGGGAGAAAACGACAAATGGGCCGCCCGAAAGTGCACAAGGCACCCGGGCAGTCACAACTTAACAAAACTGATATGGGTGCCCTTTAACGAAATGACCCGACCTGAACGTGCCCATTCGGGCGACCTCACACGGCGCGACATGGCGCGCCCGACCGAACGATGCCACAAGAGAGGAAATGGAAAACGGGCCACCCGAACATGCATAAGGCACCCAGGTGGTCACAACTTAGCAAAACTGATACAGTTGCCCTCAAACAAAATGACCCGACCTGAACGCGCCTGGTCGGGCGACCTCACATGGCGCACCCGAACGAACGATGCCACAAGGGAGAAAATGGAAAACGGGCCACCCGAACGTGCACAAGGCACCCGGGTGGTCACAACTTAGAAAAACCGATAGGGGCGCCCTCGAAAGAAATGGCCAGACCCGACCCGAATGCGCCCGGTCGGGTGACCTCACACGGCGCGACACGGCGCGCTTGACCGAACGATGCCACAAGGGAGAAAATGGAAAACGGGCCACCCGAACGTGCACAAGGCACCCGGGTGGTCACAACTTAGAAAAACCGATAGGGGCACCCTCGAAAGAAATGGCCAGACCCGACCCGAACGCGCCCGGTCGGGTGACCTCACACGGCGCGACACGGCGCGCTCGACTGAACGATGCCACAAGGGAGAAAATGAAAAATGGGTCGCCCGAACATGCACAAGGAACCCGGGCGGTCACAACTTAGCAAAACTAATACAAGCGCCCTTGAACGAAATGATCCGACCCGACCTGAATGCGCTTGGTCGGGTGACCTCACACGACGCGACACGGCGTGCCTGACCGAACGATGCCACAAGGGAGAAAATGGAAAACGGGCCGCCCGAACGTGTAAAAGGCACCTAGGCAGTCACAACTTACCAAAACTAATATGGGTGCCCTCGAACGAAACAACCCGACCCGAACGCGCCCGGTCGGGCGACCTCACACGGCGCGACACGACGCGCCCGACCGAACGATGCCACAAGGGAGAAAACGACAAACGGGTCGCCTGAATGTGCACAAGGCACCCGGGCAGTCACAACTTAGCAAACCTTATACGAGCACCCTCGAACGAAATGGCCCGACCCGAACGCGCCCGGTCAGGCAACCTCACACGATGAGACATGGCGCGCCCGACCGAACGATGCCACAAGGGAGAAAACAGAAAATGGGCCTCCCAAACGTGCACAAGGCACCTGGGCAATCACAACTTAGCAAAACTGATACGGGCGCCCTCGAACGAAATGGCCCGTACGAATGTGTTTCATTGGGCGGCCTCACACGACAAGACCTGATCACCAAAAATAACTCCCAAACCCTAAACCCTAAGATTTTTCCTAAACACTAACAACACTTGCCTCCTAAACGTCGCAATACCGACACTTGACACAACTATCACAATACCGACACTTGTTCTAACTGTCGCAATACTGACACTTGTTCTTATTATCTAAAAACTTGTATGCATCTATGTTATAAAAAAATATTTGCTTTTGTGCATGTTTCACTACAGAAGAATGATGAGTATGGATCTTTTAGGGACTTCAATAAGAATGGAAAAAGGAAACTAGTATTCTTGACTTCTAAGTAATACAAACACTAAAATAAGTAAAGAAAAGGAGGTAGTGTGAAGAGTTATCATCTGCATAAAGTGCGTACTTCTTCCAAAATGAATGAGAATGATCTAAGACTTGCAAGAATAAATATGTTAGATGGAACTTACAATTTTTCTCTAAATGCAAAATTGACTCAAGGCAGAGGATATACATTCAAACTAGTACATTTGGCGGATTTTTTTTTATTTTATTTATTTATTTATTTATTTATTTTTTTTAATCCAAGCGTCGGAAGACCGATGCCTTACCAAATGCCTTATCCAAATGTCGCAATAGCGACACTTAGCTCTAAGTGTCGCAAGACCGACGCCGTATCCAAACATCGCAATAGCGACACTTAGCTCTAAGTGTCGCAAGACCGACACTTTCCTCCAATCCGTCGCAATTCCGACGCTTTGCTCCAAACGTCGCAATAGTGACACTTAGCTCTAAGTGTCGCAAAACCGACACTTTCCTCCAATCCGTCACAATTCCGATGCTTTTATCCAAATGTCGCAAGACCAACACTTACCTCTAAGTGTCGCAATACCGACACTTGTCTCCAAACATCGGTATAGCGATAGTTGTGGGTGGGATTTGAAAATTTGATAAAATTTGGGGAAATTTCCGACATTGGATCAAAAGTGTCGGAACTAAAGTGTCAGAATTTCCGCCAAATGTACTAGTGGGTTAAGTTGGATTGATATATGGTTTTGAAACCGAGTGAGGTGGTCTTCGAAAGAAAGAACACATGACCTAGGAATCCCTGAACTAGACTAGGATTATGGTAAAGCAAGATTTTGTGTGCCTCGGTAGGCTTGGGAATACTCGACCAATGAATGGCGGGATATACGGTAAATCCTAGAGGTTTGTGCCCTTGATCATGCCTAGGAATCCTCGACCAATGTATGGAAGGATATACAGTAAATACTGGAGGGTGGAGTCTTGATTAAGCCTAGGAATCCTTGACCAATGAATCTCGAGATATACCATAAAGCCTAGAGACTAGGAGGCAGGAAAATTCCTCGCGATGTAGGTGGAGAAATCCAGTGGCATACATGCTTGTTTAGGTCCTAGTGATCTGCTAGGGATTGCGGTAAAGCCTGAGGAAACTTGGTTTGGTTTGGTTTTGAGTCCCACATTCATTCTTGGAATATGACACAAGGGTGATTGGTTGAAAGAAAGATTTGGTTCATCCAATCTATGGTCACGTGGTTCGTGGAAGTCCCATAGCTCATTGGATTTTGCATTCATTAATAAGAGATTCTTCTCCTTGGTATTTTATGTGTAAATGTACTAGTTTATATGTGGATTTTATGGTTGTTATATCCTTTTTATTTTTGTTGGTTACATGCTAGTTACCTCGGTATGTTTTATGACATACTTGATCTATGGTTCTCATCATGTTTTGATTAGAAAATGAATATACAATGTATATATGTCCTAATAGATGATAATGAAACTATTGTGATGAGGAAACCATGCTTCTTTACAAATCTCATATAAGTATGAGACCCCTATGCCCATATTTGATTTTATGACTTGTATATTACATATTTGTGACATGTTTGACAAAATTCCTATCATGGCTAGTAGGGGTTAGATAAAATATTTGTATCAAAATTTTCATTAGTATCTTATTTTCCATGTTATTTATCATTTTTTAAGTTTTCATGAAGTTGCGGGCAGTGGCCTCAGTCTTGGCCCTTAAAAAGTGGCATAGAATTTGGGGTTGCTTGCATAGAACTAGTTGGAAAATTCCATAGTCACTGGCATGCCTTGTTGTGGGAGCGACTGGAAGCCCTCAGTCCCTTGTAGGGCTTGTCATGGGAGCGAATGAGGGTCCAAATCAGTAAAATGTAAGGTTGTATTAGGGGTTGGTCACCTGGAAGGGTTGGTTAGCTCCTGAAGGTTCTGTAGTATGTGTGGAAGGTCAGATTGGTTGTGCTACGTTAATTATACTTCCTTAAGGTGACCTAGCCTAGATTGAATCACATCATAGTATCAGACTCATCACATGCTTACCCTAGCGGACCAATTAACTTGGGTAAATGTGGGATGAGGGTGTTACAAGAGAGATAAAGAAGGAGAGACAATTGGAGAAAGAGATATAGATGGAGGGGGGAGAGATTCACTTACACTAAAATCAATGCACACTATTAATCTAATTACTTTGAAAATAATTAACATCATACATCTAGTTGCATCAAATAAATCAACATCTACACTGAAATCAATGCATCTAGTGCAAACAATTAAATAGGTAGAAATCAACATCTACCTTAAAATAAATGCATCTAGTGCAAACAATAAAATAGGATTATAAATCAAAATCTACACTGAAAGCAATGCATCTAGTGCAAGCAATCAAATAGGATTATAAATCAATATCTACACCAAAACCAATGCATCCAATGCAATAAATCAAATAGGAGTAGAAATCAACATCTACACTGAAATACATGCTTCTAGTGTAAGGTATTAAATAGGATTAGAATCCAACCAATTACAAATAGTTTACAATTTCGGGAAGTAAACATTTTTGGTAAGTGAACATCTTATTTAGGATGAAAATTCAAGTATTTTTTTTATGGTTGAATTAATGTAAGACATAAGTCAATACACGTCTGAATATTTTTTATGTGCTTACACTCAGAGAGCGTGCGTATGTTTTTGGGGTGAGAAGGAGAGATAAGGGGAGATATAGATATAGATGGAGGTGGGGGGAGAGAGGGAAGAAGAGAGAGGAAAAGTCAGGGAGGGAGGAAGATATATATATATATATATATATATATATATATATATATATGGAGAGATAAGTGTTAGAGAGAGAGAAAGGGAAGAGAGAGAGAGAGGGAGGGGAAAATGGAGGGAGAGAGAGAGATAAATAGATATGGAGAGAGAGAGTATATGTTTGGGGGGTGAGATAGAGAGATAAAGAAGGAGATACAATGGGAGATAGAGATATAGATGGAGGGGGCAGATATGTGCTTACGCTAAAATCAATGCACACTATTAATATAATTACTTTGAAATTAATGTACATTGTTAGGATATTCTGACACATAGGAAATAGTTAAGAATAACTTATTCTAGTGTAGAGTTAGGTAAAGTGTGTTTCTTTACCATGTGCATTTGTAACTTATAATCCGACAGTCACGATTTGTAGTGATCCGACGGTTATCTCTCACCTCGGTATTAACGACATTTGATCCGTTGCTTAACACTCAATTGGTCCATGATCTCTATTTAAAGAGCATGGAGGTTCATTTGTTCGGTAACCATTTATGAGAGAAAAATATGTAACTTTTCTTTTATATTAATAAATTTCCTGAAGTGGCCGGATTGGCTCAGGTCATGGACTGTTTCCCTCTTTGAGGGTTTTAACTACGTGATTATACTGGTGTACTGATTTGTGATCTGTTTGTGAGCGGTGAAATTTGGTCTTGATCTACGAAACTTACCCTGTAAATTCCTACATACATCATACATATAGTTGCTTCAAATAAAAAATCAACATCTACACTGAAATCAATGCATCTAGTGCAAACAATAAAATAGGATTAGAAATCAACATCTAGTGAAAAAAATAAAAAGGATTAGAAATTAACATCTACATTGAAATGAACGCATATAGTGAAAACCATAAAATAGGATTATAAATCTATCATTTCCTACCATTCACAACTTCCCTAAACATCATTCCCAGAAAAACCCTATTTCCCTACTATTTTTCTATTGGAAAACTAGGAAATCCCCATATTTTCCTAATTTGATCACCTTCCTTACATCCATTTCACCAAATTTCACCTGTACTTTGAAGCCAACATATAACCCTACCTCCTGAAATTTTTTGGGAATTTTTCTTGGCTTCATTACCCTTCATCTCACCCTCCAAACATACCCTATCCCTGTCCTCTGTTTTCCAAATTCACTTCCCATACCCACTACATCTAAACACCTAGGGTTTCATCCTTTTGATATACATTATGGAAAGTGAAAAGAAAATCCACAAAGGAGGTTGCCAATTTAGATTTGAGCCATCCAACTTGCAAGAAGTCAATGCCTCACCTTTTGCCAAGAGATGGTTTGAGAGGAATGGATGTTTGAGGTTCTGTGAAAGAATTATGGAAGAAGGTTGTAATATCCAATTGATAAGCCAATTTTCCACTAGTTTCAACATGGGAAAGGCCATCATTGCAGGTGTAGAGTTCAACATATTAGCAGAGGTGATTTATTCAGCAACAATTATTCCTAGTCATGGAGAAAAGTGGTTCAAGGGCACGAAATTAGACCTTGAAGATTAAAAATTGTTCCTCAAACCTCATGCAAAAGAAAACCCTGAGTACATTTTCCCTTTCAGGAACCTACTTGACAAATATGCTCCTTTTATGAGGTTAATTATGAGGTATTTCACATGTTATGGAGATTCTTTATGTTGTACATGTACCATGTTAGATTGTTGATGCACTTGACTTGCCAAATTATCTGTACAAAAGTCTGCTTAAAATGAATGAAAAGGTTCAGAGCAAAAACAACGCTCACTATCCAAGTCTATTCCACCATGGCCTAGTCAAACTCATTGTTTTGCATCATCTCTCAGCCATCAACATGACTTGGGAAACCTTTATGGATAAAGTAGCAGCAATGCCCACTATTAGTCCTCCTGTCCTTCATAACATACCATCACCATCAATATCAACACAGGAAATGGAGGCTGGCTCTTCCAGCAAGCAAGCTCAGATTTCAAAGGCTCCTAGGGTTTTTGAGGTCACTCACACCTATGAGGAGAGAAAGGGAGAGGTTTTTTGTTCCCAAATCTATCAAAAGTGTATCTACACTTGATACTATTGTCGAGCAAAGAGAAATAGAGGAGCACCACTCACACATCATATTGAATCACCATTGCACCAATATGATGAACAAGCGCCCTTAGAGGTTGTGGTGGCAAATCAGGTGAAGGATAAGTCATTTGATGAGATCATAAAGGAGAATGATGAGGAAATAACAGAGTTGAGGGAGATTTTCTCAATTGGAAATTCTCAAATTACTTTCCTACAACAAGAAAACATTGAGCTAAAGTTGAAATCGTTCCACCAAGATAAACCTAATGTACATGTTGATGCAAATAAAGGCAAGGGAAAAGAGATTGTAGATGATGATCAGCTGGAGGATGCAGAGGTTGGAAAAAGAAGAAGAATACCAAGAACAATAGGCCTCAAGAAGGCGCTTCAGAGAGAAAGAGAGTTAATAACTCCTAAATCAGGTTGGCAGACTTTTGATGAGATGATTCTTGATGAGATCAATTAGGACAGAGAGTATTGGCTTGATAGGGTCAATGGGTACCTTGAGAATCTTCTGAGGAAAGCTAAAAATAATATTAATCTCCAGAGATATATGGGCAATCATTATCGCGCCAGGAACAAAATTTCACAAGTGAGGCTCAAACAAGTGAAAAAGAAGCTCAAAGAGGCTCAAATGAAGCTTAAGGAGAAAGACAACTTAGACCTCCTTGCCAAGGTATCCATGGCTGTTTAGCCCATCCTCCATAGGTGTTATAAAACCAATTTTGGAAAATTTTGAGCACTTCATGCATTTTTGGTGATTTTTGCACTAATATGGAAATTTTGCCTTCACAGAGACGTAGTGCCAAGGCACTATGATTTTTCTCAGGACACCTAAATGAATCTTTATTTCTATGGTTGGATGCATTTTGATTAGTACATCCCATATTTGGATATGGTTTTGCATGGAAAGCTCTAATTTTTAAGAAAAAGCCAAAAAACCACCATTTTTCTATGTTTCCGCTAGTGTTTTTGACCAAGCGCTATGCTTATGGAGTGAGGTTGTGAGAATAAACTTTTGGAGGCCTTGCTCTGGTTGTTTTCTCAAAATTCAATATGTTATGGAAAGTAGACACACATGGCTAGTTCACCTATCTTTCATATTTGGATTTGGAGCCCTAAAAGTCCCTCAAAATAAGCTCCAAAGTGGCGCTATGCTTCTGCAAAATGGCGCTATGTTTCTATCAATAGGTGCTACGCTTCTGCATTGGATTCCCTCATGACAGTTGTCAAGCTAGAAAAAGTTAGAGTTTCAAGGTTTAACTGTCCTTTGAGCTGTTTGTTAGTGCTTTGCCGGATCTCTGAGGCTGAGAAGAGACTAGCAAAGGTAACCACAAATCAAGCTTAGCCAAGTAGCTAGACCTACTAGGTAGGAGAGGGCTCTCTCCAAGGGATATCAACCAAGAGGGCTAGATCAACTTAGGTTTTAGGCTAGGTATAATAGCACAGGGGTTTTGATCTGTTGATTTGGGTGCTGGATGAGTGAATTAGGTCAAAGAGGTAACTAGGTCAGGGAAAATAAGATCAGAATTGTAGACATCTAATGGGGAAAGGTAGGTAACAATTATAACACTTTAGGGTTTCAGGGTGAGATGGATCAGACTCGTAAGGTGCTAAAAAGAGCATGACAATGCATGAATTCCTTTTAAACTGAAGAAATTGAACAAATTATGGTGATTATCCCAAAACAGAGCATAAGAGATGTATTATGCCTATCAAAATTGAGGAATAAACATATTATAGAGCTGGAATTAACATGAAAGATATAAAACATTCATACATATGAAATTGAAGAAAAAACTATGCTAAAGTACAGTACCACATGAATCCCAAAAGAATAGTTGCAACTCATCCAATATATTCCTGCCAAAATATGAATACACTAGTGTCTTTGATCAATACAAAAATATCCAACCTATGAAATGAGTAAAGAATTTAAAGATATAGGCATGAAACAACTTCTCCCAACCTGATGGGTCGAATCCCTGAGTTGTGGAGCTGATCCACCAAAATCTAAACTAAAACCTAGAGTGTAGGGTGATCAAACTGACTCATCCCTAACTTTAGTGAAACTGACTCATCAATCCTAAAAAATATTTTTACTTAATGTATTTACCCCTACGTAACTCAAAAAAATCATTATTACATTTACATCCATGAATTACATTAGTAAAAACTCATAAATCTTGTCAACAACTAAGAAAAACTAAAAAAATGGAAAATATTAGGCAATTGGCAAATGCGTAGTGCCTGAAATGAGCTTTCTAAGCACAACTGAGAGACAAATATGGTAAACACAAAACCACTTACTTGGAAATGATAGTTTGGAACCTGAAATTGTTGAATACCTTGGACTATTATTACTCCTTCAAAAGATGAATTTGATGGTGAAATGATCAATTTTCATGATTTTGACCCTATGACCTAATGATGGCACAACATGGAAGAATGCACTAAATGATGACCATGATGACTATGGGACTCTTTCAACAATGAATGACCTGACCATGATGATGTCCATTGACCATGGAGGTGAAAGGAGTAGTAATGATCTCAATATCCTAATCGGGGACCAATTTTTTGCATGACCTAGTGGAATGATAAAAAATTCCAAAATGGAACCCTAATATGATGTGAAAAGAGATATTTTGATCATTGGTGGCAGGATGAAAAAACTGACACTAACATTGGCTCCAGCTGGGGATGGTATCTCCTTGGAGGTGCTAAGAACACCGTATACCAAGTGCCTATCCATTGGGCATGGAGTAAAAAGCTAAAAACCAAAATGAATACTGAAAACTGAATTGAGACTGACTCAAAACTAACTGAAAAAAGATGCTCAAAATTGAGCTTATTCAACAAATCATACACTAACTGATCCATTCATCACTTGATCAAGTGAAATGGAACAACCAATGCAACCGTGTAAGCATTCTAGCTGCTAGTTGAATTCTCTGCAAGTGCTTGCTTATGAGCAAGAAGAGAGAACTATTGAAAGGAAACTCCCATGAAAACATGTAATCATATTGAATCTTAATGAAACTACAAAGCATGAGCCCACTAGCTGACCTCAAGAATGCTACAAAAGGATATTCATAGTAATACATATTGATTTCTATACCATCTAATACATTACTGCTCTGCTCTAGGTAGTCTTCATACATCCATGCTTTCTTCCTTTGATGATTGCAACAAGTTGACAAAAGGATACTAAAACTCGTGAATACCTAATTTTTCCTAATGATTAACAACAAAACAAGAATCGTCTTCATTACTCTCCTGATATGATTGCAAATCTTTGTATGATATTTCTAATGAGACTCCTGCTGAACAAGGCAATGACGCTGACTGTCAGATCAAGCTTATATCAACACTATTTTCAGGCTCACAATTAACTAATGGAGAAGGAATTTTACTGCAGATATCATCCAACACATTAGCTATATGGTCATGAAAAACTTGAAAAGATTGTTGCAACCTATTTTCCATTGATTCTAATGAGATTGCATGACTTTCTACAGGATGCTCATCCTTTGCTTTAGAGATATTATGAATTTTTTTCTTTAAAAACTAAATTTTTTCAAAACATAATGGTACAAAATCATCTTGCATCATGTGATCATATGTTTTAGCTTCCAAGCCTTCATATGTAATTTCAGATTCAATGGAACTCAGTGACTGCAAATCTATAGCTAAGGAGGCTTCTATGTCGCAAATGATTTCCTGGACCATTTCAAGAGAAGGTTTTTCATTAACGACTTGCTTAAGAAGTTCATTATATTCCTCAACCTTAACATCAAAACTGAAAGACTGCTGATTTCTAGTCTTGGAAAATTTTTCTCTCATAAATTGAAATGAAGCAAAACATAAAGGCAAAGATCCTTCACTTATTTCACAAATTTATGCATTTTCTCATCATTTTCATCACAGATATGCATCAATTGATCAGTGCATTTCAATTTTTGAAACTAAGCTTTTTTCTCCCATAAACTAGCTGTTGATTGCTGTGCAAAATTAGCTTAAATTTGGAGAACATATCATCGTCATACTGATCAAACTTTGGCAAATCATCAAACTAACGAATTTCATCAAACATGCCCATTAGATCAACAGATTTATCCTCCACGGATTGATCTACAAATTCATTTTCATGATTGTTCATAAATGAATATGAACAACAATCATTTTCTGATCTATGGTAGCTGGGATTAGCAGGGAAGTGTTTAGGGCTAGCAACCTCTTCTTCTTCTGCAATAAGTGAGACATGGTGATCTTGAATAACAAATTCATATCTCATGGTGATCTTTTGCATAATTTTTTCTACTGTACTTACCAAAGTGTCGAGCTTCACTTATGAAGATGTCAAGCATTCTTTCTCTATGTTCTCCCTTTCTTCTGCTTTCAATCTTAACATTTTGACCAACAAATTAGCTTCTACAGCTATTGCACTGTCCTACATTTCTTCGAGTGTTGTAATGTCCGTTTCTATCAATCAAAATTCTATTTCTGGATCAAAGGCATCTGGGCTGTGTAAGAGGGTTGAACCAAGAGGCAGTTTTATATCAGCAGGGATTGAATGGTATACTTGATTGAACTTAGCTTAAAAGTGTTGCACTATTTCTCCTGGTTGCCTTTTCAAATTATCGTATTCTTTGAAAATCAGAAAAGGATTCCTCTTGATCACCCATTTATCAAGGAATACTTTCACAAACTGATGGAAATAAAAAAGACTTGCAACTAGCAAGTTTTTGAACCATTCCTTGGCTTCGCCTTACAACGATAGAGCAAAGGTCCTGATACTAACATCATCTTCATCAACCTCAAAAAGGTCGAGAAAATTTTCAAAACTCTGAATGTGTTTCTTAGCAGTGATGTTACCATATTCTCTCTCAAACCTAGGAAGATATTTGTAATAGTTTCAGGGAAATCATGGAGTATAGGAGGTCGATGAGTGGTTTTTATCTATCTAGAATTTTACGAGGTGTAGGAGTATGTACAAAAACTGTAGGATTAGTCTTAATATCTTGAGGTTCATCAAGTTGAAGATGGTCATCATAATACTCGGAAAAGGGTCTGGACCAAGATCAAAGGCATAGGAGGAATTTGAATTTACAACCTTCAAAGGAAAGGAATCTAATGGAGGTCTGTGATATTTTCTCAAACATAATATATTTTGGAAAACTTTCAGGATATTCGCAGGAAAAGAGAAGAAATATTTCATGATAAATAACATGATGTCTTGAATGAAAGTCCAAGTTGAATACCTGATCTTCCCATGTTGTCCTTTCATATTTCTTGGCAAGGTTCATCCTCCAGTGGAGTCCTTGGATTTGATTTCGAAATTGATTTGGAGTCTCCAGGTGAATGATGCACAAATTCCTTGTGCCTGATCATTGTTCAAGATCAACAATCAAATATAAACTTTGATGATTTCCGTCGTAGGGAAGATCTGTCACTTTTTCTCTAGTATGGTCACCAAGATGTTAGCGCTCTACTGGATCTCTGAGGTTGAGAAGAGACCAACAAAGGTAACCACAAACCAAGCTTAGCCAAGTATCTAGCCCTACTAGGCAGGAGAGGCTCTCTCCAAGGGATCTCAACCAAGAGGGCTGGATCAAATTACGTTTTAGGCTAGGTATAGTAGCACAGAGGTTTTGATTGGTTGATTTGGGTGCTGGATGAGTGAGTTAGGTCAAAGAGGTAACCAGGCAAGGAAAATAAGATAAGAATTGCAGAAATCTAATGGGGCAAGGTAGGTAATAATTCTAACACTTTTGGGTTTTAGGGTGAGATGTATCAGACTTGGGAGGTGCTAAAAAGAGCATGACAATGCATGAATTCCTTTTAAACTAAAGAAACTGAACAAATTATGGTGATTCTCCCAAAACATAGCATAAGAGATGTATTCTGCCTATCAAACTTGAGAAATAAACATATTATAGAGCTAGAATGAACATGAAAGATAAAACACATTCATACATATGAAATTGAAGAAAAAACTATGCCAAAGTACAATACCATATGGATCCCAAAAGAATAACTGCAACTCATCCAATATATTCCTACCAAAATCTGAATACACTAGTGTCTCTAATCAATACAACAACATCCAACCTATGAAATGAGTCAAGAAGTGAAATATATAGGCATGAAAAAAATTCTCCCAACCTCAGGGGTTGAATCCCTAAGTTGTGGAGCTGATCCACCAAAGTCTGAACTGAAACCTAGAGTGTAGGGTGGTCAAACTGACTCATTCCTAACTTTAGTGAAACTGATTCATCAATCCTAAAAAAGAGTTTTATCTAATGTATTTACCCCTAGGTAATTCAAAAACATAATTATTACATTTAAATCCATGAATTACATCAGTAAAAACTCATAAAGCTTATCAGAAACTAAGAAAAGCTCAAAAACTGGAAAATATCAGGGAATTGGCAAATGCACAAAGCTTGAAGCAGATGCGCAATGCCAACTTCAAGGTGAGTTTTTGAGTTCTTATTGAAGTACAAATTGAACTCAGGATATCTCATTGGAGAGCCTGTCTTTACTAGTTTCCAAATATGTGCTTATTTTCCAAAATTTACTTGATTTGACCCTCCAAAAAGTCAATATCTCAAGATTGGTCAAATGGCAGTGCCTGAAGCAGATGCACATCGAAAAATTCAAGGTGAATTTTGGATGCCTTCGGGAAGTCAAAATTGAGCTTATGATATCTCATTGGAAATATATCTCTGTCTGCTAATCAATGGACCTATAAATAACTGAAAATTATTAAGTATAGCCCCTCAGAAATCAATTCTCCCAAGTATGGTAAAAAAGTGCAGAATGGGGGTGAAAAAAGAGTAGTGTGTTATTGCAGGCCACGTTTGGAGGCCTTCCTGAACTCCAAATTGAGATCATGATAGCTCATTAGAAATATCCATATGTCTAGTTATTATTTGACACATAAATCAAGTCATTTTGACATTCGATCATGGAGAAATGTTGATTTTCCCAAGACTATTCCAAGAATGCAACAACTCTCCTATAACAACTATATTTTTAGCATTCCTCCAAAACCATAACACCTGTGTAAAAAATAAAGGAGTTTTTTCTTCCTTGGTATATTATTAACAAAACCTATTTCATTTTTTTTGAAATTCATCTCCATTTGTTCAGAAACATACTTTGACGCAAAACTGGCCCTATGCGTAGAAAATGATTTGTCCCTTGGAATAACTTCTTGAAAAATGATGGAGACATGATGTTTATGAGTTGGAATGGCCTCTTAATTTCTGATATGACCTCCCTTATGCCTCATATGCTCATATGTCTCTAATTACATAGAAAACCCTAGCTCAATGGGAGAGGAAATTAGGGTTTAGTGTAGGCAAAACAGGGATTTGGGCAATTTATAAGAATGAAGGGAAATAAATGGGACAGGGGGCTTCTAAATTCTTAGGAAAATTTTTGGAGGTAGGGAGGGATGTTAGGAAGTATAGGAAAGTGGAATTTCAAGGATTGAGTGAGAGGTAGGGGTCCAAAAGGGAAAAACACAGGCCTAGTATAGAAAAGTGTCAAATTGTAGCAATATGCTAGGGTTTGTGGAAAAATGATGATTTTGAGGGATAAGGGTGGTGGGAAGTGTTTAGGAAGGTATTTTAAGGATAGGGGCAGGTGTAAGAGCATCAGGATACAAGTCTTGTTGATGATTTAACCATGGAAGTCATGAAACCTAGAAAAATTCCCTCAAAACGCTAGGAGAGGGAAATGAGATTTCCAAGCACAACTGAGAGACAAATGTGGTAAACACAAAACCAATTAATTGGAAATGATATTTTGGAACCTGAAATTGTTGAAGACCTTTGACTATTACTACTCCTTCAAAATATGATTTTGATGGTGAAATGACCAATTTTCATGATTTTGACCCTATGACCTAATGATGGCACAACATGGAAGAATGAGTTGAATGATGACCATGATGACTATGGGAATCTTTAAAAAATGAATGACCTGACCGTGATGATGTAAATTGAGCATGGAGGTGAAAGAAGTAGTAATGATCTCAATATCCTAATCAGTGACCAAATTTTTGCATGACCTAATGAAATGATAAAAAATTTAGAATGGAACCCTAATATGACGTGAAAAGAAATATTTTGATCACTGGTGGCAGGATGCAAAAAATGAAACTAACACTGTCATTGGAGTGATTGAGTTTGTTTTTGCTTCTTATCATGAGGAGACATGTAATTTAATATGGGAGACACACACTCCAAGTATTTAGTTGAATTTGAGGAAATGGTTTCTAACTTCCCTAGATTATAGGAAGTGATTCATCTCATGTAATTATGATGCATTTTGGATGGGATTTCGACACTATGAGGTGTAATTGTTCATATTTTCTATAATTAGACCCAATTTAGTCTTTTGTTGGGTTGGATAGTTATTATTTGTAGTGGAGCTATTTTACAAGCTTATGGATTGAAATCAAAGACAATGTTGCAGAATTTGTGTTGAGACTCCTGTGGTATGCCTTGGAGAATTTTTTATTTCTCTGTATGTTTATCTTATCAAGTTTAATGATATAATACCCTCTTTCATGTATATGCTTCTATGTGTTTATCCTGTTAGTTTATAAGCAGAAATCACGCCTTTTCATGCTATGTTTTAACAAGGTTTACATTATATGTCTCTATTATTCTAAATGAATGAATTCACCTAAATTATCATTCAGGTTCTCCTTCATTTCATCCTATACACAATTAAGAAAATAAGCATGCTTTCAAGCTACCTACCTAGTCTCATCCATATCTCTGCAACTTGGCCTTGAATTTTGACCTAGTCACTTAACTGTCATTTCCTATCCAACACAAGAAACATCAAACAAAAACCCTATTTGTTGAGCTTATATACTTAGCCTAAGATCATTAGATATTCTGTCACTTCATTGATTGAAAAGTGACATTGATAGAGCCCTCTCTAGTCTTGGTAGGGCTAGCTACCTGATCTAAAGCATGGTTTGTATTTACCTTCCTTTAGTTCCATTCTCAGCCTTAGAAAGTTGGGGGGAGTGATAACATTTGTGGCGCCATTGCAGGGGAGAGAAGGTTAAATATTTCTCGGGAAAGAATGATAAATATTAGATCTAATTTCTGATGGTGAACAATGGTCAGGCACAAGAAGGCTGTGCATATTTCACCTGGAAACTCCAGTGTCGAAGAATCCAAAGGTTCAGAAGTTTTCATGGCGACTCCATTGTTCAAAAATCGGTAGCTTGAAGAACTTTTTGGTGAATTCATTATTTTCAAGATGGATTCAACTGCTAGAAGGTATTCTCCTATGCATTGAGATCATGTTCTAGGTTTTCCAAATCATATGCCTCAGGTAGATTGGCAAACATACTTGCCAAAATTCAGAGATGGAAAAGGTGATGATGCTACACTTCATTTAATAAGATTTCATATACATGTGTGTAAGCTAAAGATTAATTTTCATGAAGATTGTTTAATGAAGATGTTCATGATCACATTAGAAGAAAAATCATGGTTTGGTATGAAAGCTTTCCTCCTGCTTGTATTTATTCTCTCAAGGATTTTCCCTCAGTATATTTTGAGAAGTATAGAGAAACCTATCCTTCTTTGCTTTTGATTGAGGATTGTTGTGATCACTTTGAGAATTTTATTCAAGAGCTAGAAAGTTCTTATGGTGATGAATATTTTATGGATGATGAACTCTTGGATGCTTTGAATGAAAACCCTTTTCACTGTCATGAGAAGATCATGGATTCTACCCTGGATGACAATGAAATTGAGCAGAGTTCTTCAAAGGATGACATTGATTTTCCATCTTTCGAAGTTGATGATAATTTGCAGCAGTCTTGTCAATATTCAAGTGATCAAGATTTATATGAAGATGTTCTATCCAGCTACCCTTCATCCCTTTCCTCTTCTGAGTTTTTAATTCAAGGAGAAATATGTGCAGATCATAATTTTGAGTTTGGTTGTATAGAAACTCTAGAGAGTCATGATTTATCCATTGAGGTCAAAAACAATGTACAACAGGTTTGTTGCCTTGAGTTTGATGAACATGTTCAACAACCTTCAAATGATCAAGATATAGAATTTTTTCAAAGCCAAGACAATTCTCTTTCTTATATACATGAAAAGCCACTTGTAAATATTTGTGTTGATGAAGATTTGGCTACCTCAATTGAAGATATGCAAGAACATACAAATATTTTCTCTGATATGGATGACATGGAATATAAAATTCCTGCATTTTTATTTAAGAAGGATCACCCAAATGAAGAAGAACAATCATCCATTATATCTGAACGAATCTCCATTCTTTTTTTTGATAAAAAAGAAGTAATGTTTCATGATTTTCAGACCCCTTGGGCAGTATTTTGCAAGCATTAGAAAAGGTGGAGTTTGTTTTGTTCACCAACATAGGTTTTGGGCTCAGATTTCATTTTGAGTTTCCATTTACTCACTCTTTCTTTATGCCTGGTGGATCTGAATACAAGCATCAATCAGGTAGTCATTTACTTGATTGATTACATTGGATCTTCGAATTCACTGGATCAAGTGATTTATGGATCAGTTAGAGTAGGTAAGGTGTGATAAATAAGATCAACATTGTGAGCATCTTTTTCAGTGCCAGGTTCCAGTAGAGTTTGCAGTTGATGATGTACTGTTCAACTTTTAGTTTCATTTGAGTCAGTTTGAGGATTGTAGCTGCAGTGACTCCATTGCCCAATGGATGAGACTACCTCATCTATGGTCTTCTTGACACCTCCTGAAGGAGTTACCATCCCCAGCTAGAGCCAATGTTAGTGTGAATATGTTCAGTGATCAAATATGCTCTTTCAATTTACTTTGTAGTAGTCCTAGGTCAAAATTTTGTCTTTTCAAACAAGTTTTCAAATAAATTTTTGTCACTGCATATGGTCTAGGCCTAAAATTCTACTCCCCTCATCCAATTCATGGCCATCATCATCTCAAAGGTCATGTCATTCATTTTCATCTAGGGTCATAGATCAGTCACTCCATTTCCATCTAGGTCTATGTCTAAGTGTCCTTGTTTTGCCACTAAAAAGTCCAATTATGTCATGACATAGGGCAAACAAGACTTCATTTTCATCATACAATTAATTTAAAGGGAGCTAGCATAGGTAGGGAAATAAAGTAAGATAGTTTGTCTTATTTCAAAGCTTGTTACATTGTCAAATTTTTTCAAAAAGACAAAACTTTCCTCAAAGTTTTTGGTTTCACTAAAAGACAAAAAAGGTCATTTCAAGATGTTATAAAGAGAAACGAAGGCTTATTCAACTCCTTTTTTCTTTTCATGTTTGGTAGAGCTCCTCTCTTACCTTCAAATTCCTCTTTTTTGTCAAGGGTTGGAATAAAATCAAGAAAATTTCTCTAAAGAGACCTTTGCTACGCATTTAGAGGGTTGTATTACGCTTCTGGAATGCTCTCCTACGCATCTGGACACCTGCGCTACGCATCTGGGAGTGTGCCACGCTTTTGGAATTTGGCTCCTAAATAACTCATCCAAGCTCCAGGATCACTCATAATAAGTTTCTAAAGCTTCTTCAACAGTAAGTCAACACCTCACATCCTCCTTAAATCAATTTATCAGGAAGGGTATTGATTTTCTTGCTTACCTCCTCTCCCACTACATTTTAAATTTTTCCTATCATTGAGTGATTTCAGTGGACTAAACCCTAACCCTATCATCTAATACCCTCATACACCTTTTCCATACCATATCATTCCCTACCATTCACAGCTTCCCTAAAGATAATTGCCAACAAAACCCTAATTTCCTACTATTTTTCTATTGGAAAACTAGGAAATCCCTGTGTTTTCCTAATTTGACCACCTTCCTTACATCTATTTCACCAAATTTCACATGTAATTTGAAGCAACATATAACCCTACCTCCATAATTTTTTTGGGAAATTTTCTTGGCTTCATTACCCTTCATCTCACCCTCCAAACTCACCTTATCCCTTTCCTCTGTTTTTCCAAATTAACTTCCCATACCCACTACATATAAACACATAGGGTTTCATCCTTTTGATAGACATTGTGGAAAGTGAAAATAAAATCCACAAAGTAGGTTGCCACTTCAGATTTGAGCCATCTACCTTGCAAGGAGTCAAAGCCTCACCTTTTTCCAAGAGATGCTTTGAGAGGAATGCATGTTTGAGGTTTTGTGAAAGAATTATGGAAGAAGGTTTTCATCTCCAATTGACAACCCTATTTTCCACTAGTTTCGGCATGGGAAAGGCCATCATTGTAGGTGTATAGTTAAACATATCAACAAAGGTGATTTCTTCAGGAACAAGTATTCCTAGTCATGGAGAAAAGTGGTTTAAGGGCATGGAATTAGTCCTTTAAGGTTACAAATCGTTCCTCAAACCTCATGCCACAGAAAACCATGAGTACATTTTCCCATTCAGGCACCTAATTGAAAAATGTGCTCCTTTAATGAGGTTAATTATGAGATATTTCACATGTGAAGGGAGATTCTCTTGGTTGTACAGGTACCATATCAGATTGCTGATGCACTTCCCTCTACTAAACCACTTGACTTGCCCAATTATTTGTATAGAAGCCTGCTTAAAATGACTGAAAAGGTTCAGAGAAAAAAAAATATCACTATCCAAGTCTATTCCACCATGGCCTAGTCAAACTAATTGTTTTGCATCATCTCTCAACCATCAACATGAATTGGGAAACCTTAATGGAGAAATTAACAACAACACCCACTACTAGTCCTCTTGTCCTCCATAGCATACCATCATCATCAGTATCAACACAGGCAATGGAGGTTGGTTCTTCCAGCAAGTAAGCTCAAATTTCAAAGGATCCTAGGGTTTTTGAGGTCACTCACACCTATGAGAATGGAAAGAGACATGTTTTTGTTCCCAAATCCATAAGTGTATCTACACTTGATACTATAGTTGAGCAAAGATAAATAAAGTAGCATCGACTAATACATCAGATTGAATCACCATTGCACCAACATGATGAAAAAGCACCCTTGGAGGTTGAGGTGGTAGGGCAGGTGAAGGGTAATTCATTTGAGGAGATCACAAAGGAGAAGGATGGGGAAATAGAAGAGTTGAGGGAGATTTTCTCAATTGCAAATTCTCAAATTACTTTCCCACAAAAAGAAAATATTCAACTAAAGTTGAAATTGTTCCTCCAAGATAAATCTAAGGAACATGTTGATCCAGATAAAGGCAAGGGAAAAGGGATTGCAGATGATGATCATTTGGAGGATGCAAAGGTTGGAAAAAAAAAATAAGACCAAGAAAAAGAGGCCTCAAGAAGGCGTTTCAGAGAGAAAGAGAGTCAGTAGCTCCTAAATCAGGTTGGCAGACTTTTGATAAGTTGAATCTTGATGAGATCAATCAAGACATAGAGTATTGGATTGATAGGGTCAATGGGAACCTTGAGAAGCTTATGAGGAAATCTAAAAAGAATAATAATCTCCAGAGACATATGGCCAATCATTATCACGCCAGGAACATTCAGAAATCAGGCTCAAACAAGTGAAAAAGAAGCTCAAAGAGGCTCAAATGAAGGTTAAGGAGAAAGAAAATTTAAACCTCCTTGCTGAGGCATCCATGGATATTTATCCCATCCTCCACAGGTGTTATAAAATCAATTTTGGCCAATTTTGAGCAATTTTTTCATTTTTGGTGATTTTTGCACTAATCTGGAAATTCTGCCTTCAAAGAAACATAGCGCCAAGGCGCTACGCTTTTTCTCAGGAAACCTAAATGAATATTGGCTTATATGGTGAATGAATTTTGATTAGAGAATTCCATATCTGGAACTGATTTTGCATGACAAGCTCTAATTTCGTAGAAAAATCCCAAAAAACACCATTTTTCTATGCTTCTACCAGTGTTTTTGACCAGGCGCTATGCTTCTGGAGTGAGGTTGGGATAATATACTTTTGGAGGACTTCCTGTGGGTGTTTTATCAAAATTTAAGATGTTATGGAAAGTAGACACACAAGGCTAGTTGACCTATCTTTCAGATTTGGATTTGGAGCATTAAAAGTCCCTCAAAATCATCTCCAAAGTGGCACTATGCTTCTACAAAATGGCGCTACGTTTCTGTCAACAGTCGCTACGTTTCTGCATTGGATTCCCTCAGGACACTGGTCAAGCTAGAAAAAGTCAGAATTTCGAGGTTTAGCTATCCTTTGAGCTATCATTGTAGTGATTGAGTTTGTTTTTTCTTCTTATCATGGGGAGACATGTAATCTAATATGGGAGACACACACTCCTAGTCTTTAGCCGAATTTGAGGGAATGGTTTCTAACTTCCCTAGATTCTAGGAAGTGACTCATCTCATGTAATTATGATGCATTTTGGATGGGATTTCGACCCTATGAGGTTTCATTTTTCATATTTTATATAATTAGAAGCACTTTAGTATTTTTTTGGGTTGGATAGTTGTTATTTGCAGTGGAGCTATTGTACAAGCTTATGGAATGAAATCAAAGACAATGTTGCAGAATTTGTGTTGAGACTCCTGTGGTATGCCTTGGATCATTTGTTCTTTATTTGTATTTTTATCTTATCAAGTTAAATGATATAATACCCTCTTTCACATATATGCTTCTATGTGTTTATCCTGTTAGTTTATAAGCGGAAATCATGCCTTTTCATGCTCTGTTTTAACAAGGTTTACATTATATGTCTCTGTTCTTCTAAATGAATGAATTCACCTAAATGCTTAGTCAGATTCTCCTTCATTTCATCCTATACACAATGAAAAAAATAAGCATGCTTTCAAGCTACATACTTGGCCTCATCCATATCTTTGAAACTTGACCTTGAATTTTGACCTAGTCTCCTAACTGTCATTTCCTATCCAACACAAGAAACATCAAACAAAAACCCTATTTACTGAGCTTATATACTTAGCCTAAGATCATTAGATATTCAGTCATTTCATTGACTGTGTTAAAACCAAATTGAGTCCTGATGGGCTGCTTCAATGGTCAACTTGGAGTAACTATTTCAAATCACTTGCAACTAGAAATTAGCCTTTCCAGTCTAAGAGGGCTCTCTCAAAAGGATAAAAGATATTCAATGAATAAATTGAAAGAAGATGGCTAACTCTAAACGGGTTGAATGTGTTTTTGTGTAGGTGAAAGATGTAAACAAATAACTACCATTGGGCTTATGGAGTCAATATGAAAACTCAGTCACAAATCAACTTATCTCATGGAAGCTGAGGCAATTTCATTCTTATCAAACCACACATGAGGGAAAAAACAACAAGCTATATGTATACAATAATTTGGAGCATGTCACCATGAATTCCAAGTGATTATACATAAGAAAACTAATAAAACATGACATTTACAGTAGAATAGGTGTATACAGGAAGTTGGAGCATGTAATCATGAATTCCAAGTGATTATACAACTAGAATACTGGAGACAAAGTAAAATACTGATAGAACAAACATACATAAGAATACAGAGAAGAATCTCAGGTCTGAAATAGGCTGTTGCAACTATATATTATTGATATTAAAAAATTACAACAGTGGTAGTATTAAGTAATCATCGCCCAACCCTTCATTCATCGAAATACTGCATATTAATAGGCATCAAACCTTTACATCAAATCTGCCAACAAGGCTAGATCATTAAGTCCTTTTTCTGCCACCTAGTCTAACCATAAGCTAGATATTTGGAATTTAAAACTGACACCTACTAACTTTAGGAGTTAGAGTCCTAACATAACTCAATTACCTATTTATTACATTTTTATTTGAAAGACAACATAATTAAATCGAAAGGGATCATGTGCTTTAGTAGCACTGACCATAACTAAGACATAAATGTCCTCACTGTCTTCATGAAACAGATCTTCCTACTTTTAAGAAGCTACTGCCATCACACATGATAATATGTCTCCATGATGAATTGATAAGGTGAAGATGAGCTGGATAGCTTCGTAGACCAAACCTGTATGAAAATATCCTCATGACCATCTTTGACCTCTACATGTGACCAACTAAACTTTAATGCACCATTTGAAACCAAAATTCCTTCAAAATTTAAATTGCTGCTGAAACAGGGGAAAACAAGGAAATTTCGTAGCAGCTTTTGGTAGCGAATTTAGTTCACTAACTTCTGTCACCTGTTAGCTCTCTCTACTGTCATGGATCTATTTGATAGGTTAAAAGAGCTAATAAAAAGTTTTCCCAAAGTTTAATTTCAAGTCTAACCACATTTTTTTTAATCAAAAATTCATCTTCAGAAATTTCGTAGCGCTTTTTGGGCTTCAAGCCTGGTAGGCGCTACGAAAATGCCTAATCTGTCAGAAACGAAAGAAAGAGCCCCGTTTTCAAAAAATTCACCTTTTGTTGAGTAAAAAATGTTGGGCGACATCTTCAAAACTGACAAAAAACTTACCCTACTCCTCAAAGCTTGGTAGTTTTATCCTTCTCTGAAGCTTGGATGTCTTCAGGCTCATTAATGACTGTAATTTTCAGGCCTCTCTTTTTAAATTCATCTTTTATCATTTACATTTTTTCTTGAAGGCCTTTTACCTGATTCTTCAATGATCTTATTTCAGCTTGCAAGTGCATATTCCTCTTTCCAGTATGTTTGGCCAAAAGCCTTAGGGGCTGGGTTCTTTTCAACAATTTTTTAGCATCAATTATAGATCCTTTAAAAATTGAAAGTCCATTGTTCCATTTCTCCATCATCTGATCAAACTCAATATTTTCAGTCCTGTGTTTCTTTGCATCCAATTTTAATTCAATTATTTCTTCTCTTGCTTCTCTTAGTTGTTCTGTGAGGAGCTCCTTTTCTGATTTTTCAACCACCTTCTCCTTTCCTTTTTTCTGCACAGCGATAACTTCCTTTACTGGAGAGAGATCAATAAATTCTTGTATCAAAGGATGCTTTCCTTTATCACTAGCTTGAGACGTAAAATCTTTGGCCAACTTTGATCTAGTTAATGGTTTTCTTGGCTAGAAGACAAACTCTGCCTCTTCTCCAGTGAAGTCAAGCTTTTTGGCAGTGATAACCTTCTTTTTCTTTCTGCTCCCTCCAACATCAACAACCTGGGCTACTGGGGATTATTCTATGTCTATAGCTTGAAGGATGGCTTCCAAATTACCTTTCTCAATTGATTGACCCTTTGTTTTACTCCTTGTCATCCTTTCTTGTTTATTCTTGCTACTGAATTTTTGTTTTTTGCTTGCAGGTGCTAATAGAGGGACTAGTGTCTCTTGTGCAAGTTCTGTATCAATATCCATTGGCTCTTCTTCAACATTCATAGGCTGTATAGTATGCTCTGCTTCTTGATTTTCTACCTTTGTTACATTAACAGGCTGCTCATTCTGAATTGAGTAAGTGTCCTTAGGTTTAGGAGTCTTTGTCCGCTTCCCAGGTATAATTTCGCAGGTTTGCTTCTTCTCCTTACTAGTAATCAGTTTAGGGTCGTGTCAGTACAAAACATTTTTTCACTCACTCGTAATAATTATTTGTGTTAATTAATTTTTATTCTATTTATAAAAATTAATTAATTAATAATTATTATCAATAAATGGAAGTAATTTCAAATAAAATTAATTTATAAATTATAAAAGTTTATTAGGATTTAATTAATAAAATTCATTAGTAAAATTAATATTTATTAATTATTATCATATATATATATATATATATATTAATTATTTATTAATTCTAAATAATATATATATATATATATATATATATATATATATATATATATATATATATATATATATATATATATATAAACATAGGTATTCTTCTTATTTAATTACACTTAGATTAATAATTTGAAAATACTATTTTAGGTAAAAATTTAGGTTATAAATTAAAACACTCAAGGTTTAATTAAAAAAATTTTAGTCATAAAATTTTTTAGACATTAAATAAAAAATTAATAAAAAAAAATTAGACATTAAATAATTTTTTTTAGACATTAAATAAAAAAATTAATAAAAATTAAATTAATTTAAGTACTTAGGGTTTATTAATTTTTTTTAATGAATTTATTAAAATTAATTTAGGCACTTAGGGTTTATTAAAAATTTAAATTTTTATTTATTTATTATTTAGTCTAATTTTTATTTATTTTTATTAATTAAATTAAATTTTTATAAAAAATTAAATATAATTTATTTAAATATGATTAATAATTTATTTTCGACTCCTCTCAAACATCATAATCCTTCGATATTTATACCTTGAACTTTTGCGACCTTCTTTCATTATTCATTCTCGTCCTGATGATGGATCCCCATTGGGATTCGAAACGTTGACCAATGTTTTATGATACTGTGGATAATCCAGATTCTGCAATTAACAACAACCATAGATGTTTGAAAACCATAATTCATATCCATTAAGAAAGAGAAAAGAAGATCAATCTCTGTTTATTTTTCCTAATTCCTCCAGGACTAATAGATTAATAAGCCCATGATGAAACACATATGTATCACTGTTTTGTGGCCTAGCCTGCACCTTATCTTCCATCTTGTTCAAACTTCTAAACAGGTAAAAAGGAAGATCAATGGCTTGCTTACCAGTGAAATGCAACAGAAGCTTGAAGTGACATTGGTATACCACGTGGAACCTCCCTTCGCAAGTGAAATTCTTTTGAATGATCATTATCAATTTAGAGTAGTCTTCTTTAAAATATGTTCTTGGAATCCCAGTAGCTATGTCAGTTCCAACATATTCAACCTTCATGAATTCATCACAATTTTGTAGCTTGAATTTAGTGGACTTAAACCACTCTTCACCTTGTCTTGGGATCTTTGTAGCTTGAGGTATTGTTTTAGGGGAGACAACAAAATTTAGAATTCCCACTTTAGATGTTGTGCCAATGAAATTTGTTGCAAATTCCTTTTATATTAGAATGTGAAAGCCCTACAACTTCTGGAAGAATCTCATACAACCTGCGTTTATGAAGGCTTTAGCGAAATTGGGCTGTTCGTTCAACAGATTTAGATCCATTGGTTCAAATGTGATACAAGAACCCCCCTTATGTACCTTCTTCTTGGTTTCCATCCTCTTTATAATGCTCAACTTCTTCACTGTTGTGACACCTGCAAATAGAAGGATGGACAGAGAGCTGCTTTGGGATAGGGACGAACCTATTTTGGTGACAGTAGAATGTTGCATGCAAAAGATCAAAAGTAACTATGAAAGGTATGAGCTGAACGAGCTAATGACAGGGTAGGAGTGAGTGGAAAAATATTAAAACAAATTTCAAAACCTAGTGGTGGAAAAGATGAAGAATGAGGTGGAAAGCGGGAATAAAAGCACAACAATCATGATTTAAAATGATGGTGACTACCATAACTAACTGGAAAAACCCCACTTTAACCCTGAACCAATGAAAAAATGCCATGTCATTCAGACCTTTGTCTTCCGGAGAGAATCATAATTCCGCAGTGCCAGCAGTAAAAAATCTGACATATTCGCCACGGAAAGTTTAGGTGTTTCCGTAGCACAAACTTTCATTTTGTAGTTATGTGCGCCACGAAATCCTGTAAAAATAGAGAGGTTGACAGTAAAGTTAAAAAATGAACTTGAGATGATATGCAATGACAAATGACTGAAAATGAAAGGTTTGTGATGATTTTTAGCCTTAGCATAGAAATTATTTCCACCTTCCTTTATCAATTTCATGATCTAAATTGACATAACACAAAAACTATGAAGACCCTAATTAAGCCAACTTTGCAAAATTTTGAGTGTGATAATAGACTGCAAAGTGAAATTGAGAGATCCCTCTGTGGTCTTGGTAGGGATGGATGGTCTAGATATACCTCAAAAGTAAGTATAACCTTTTTGCTTTTAGATTTAATTAAAAAATGTTATAAAGTTAAATTAAAATAAAGTATTTGTAAAATATTTTGATTTTGAATTAATTTATGGTTTTTGGGCATATGGTATAGATAAGCCATGGTATTGGCCTATGGTATTGTAACAAATAATTAAACTTGTATATCCATAACATAATAATCAAAAGCCTAGATGTACTATGGTATTGATAAACCATGTATTAGCTAATGGTATTATGTTTTTCTTCCCTCCCCTCCCTCCCTCTATCTTTCTATTTTAGGTATTGGCCCATGGTATTGTAAAAATGTATATTTAGAAGTGAATAATATCCATGGTAAATATTCATGATTAAACATGTTATATTGTAAATTTTTTTTTTTTTTTTACTTATTAATTAACTTTAAAGATGGTTATGCAATTAATAATTTAATTTATATGGTAAAATGGATGTTAATTTATAAGTTCTATTTATATGTTATATATTTACGCCGTAAGGCGTCAATATTTGAAAACAATTCCCCTAGTTGCCACTGTGTCCATGTTTGAGCATGAAATGTTTTAGGCCATTAGATCAAGTACATATTTTTATATATGTTTTTTATAATGTTAGTTTATTAAATAAAAATATTGACATAATGTAATGAACATTTTATCTAGGTCAAAATACAATAAAAAATAAAAATAATAAAATAAAATAATGATAAACTATAAATACAGCCCATGGTATTGACCCATGGTATTCATGTGGAATGTAGTTTATTTATAGGGGAGAACTAATATGGTCTAAATAAATCTCAACTCTGGATCTAAACTAATTATTTAATAAAATTATTTTAAAATGTTTATAACCATTATTCTTTTAAATTTTTACTTAATAAAATGTATCTAAATTTTCATACATCCAAATATACATAGTTTTTCTTGTTTGTATTATTTTTGTTACAACTATTTTACTATTAAAAAAATACACGTTTTTTTAATATATTATTTATGTTACAATTGTTTTATAATTCATGAGTATTATTTCTTAATATATAAATTATTAAATTAATAATTAATTTTTTTAAAATATGTGATCTTTTTTAAATTTCCAAATTATTTGAGAGGACATGATTTATGTTGAACAATAATGATGAATGTTCATAATTCCCATTTCTTAAATAATACTAAATTTACCTTTAAAGGGTCGGTAACAATTGTTTGTATCAAAGTCAAGGATACAAAAGAAAGGAGACATGGTGAAGAGAAACTTCCAACCTTACAACAAACCCTAAAAAGGCATAATGTTGAATGTGTGGAATCCATTCTCCCTGATACACATGAGAAGTGCAATGAAAAATCTTGGAATTTGGAAAATGTCACGAAGCTTATCTCATGTTCCATTCATTTAGATCTGAAGCACATGGAAGAAGAAAAGCATGACAATGGATACTTATCAAGAATGCATGATTCTTTAGAAGGAAACGACATTGGCAAGGCTATGGAGGACCAAATAGTAGAATTAAAAACAAAAGAGGACTTTTCAGAAAATGGGTTACTCAAGGATTTCGGAATCCAGATGAGCTACATTATTTCGCTGATTCAAGCAAGCACTCAAAAAGAGACAGACAATAGTGATATAGAGACAATTTATTCATAAACAAGAGAAAGATAGACTTATAACCCGAGATAGAGTTATGGCAAGAGAAACATTCCAATTTACCTTTAAAGGGGTCGGTAACAATTGTTTGTATCAAAGTCAAAGATACAGAAGAAAGGAGACATGGTGAAGAGAAGCTTCCAACCTTACAACAAGCCCTAAAATGACATAACGTTTAATGTGTGGAATCCATTTTCCCTCATACACATGAGAAGTGCAATGAAAAATCTTGGAATTTGGAAAATGTCACAAACCTTATCTCATGTTCCATTCATTTAGATCTGAAGTATATGGAATAATAAAAGCAGGACAATGGATACTTATCAAGAATGTATGATTCTTTAGAAGGAAACGACGTTGACAAGGATATGGAGGACCAAATAGAAGAATTAAAAACAGAAGAGGACTCTTCAGAAAATGGGTTACTCAAGGATTTTGGAACCTAGATGAGCTACATTATCTCACTGATTCAAGCAAGCACTCAAAAAGAGACAGACAATAGTGATATAGAGACAATTTATTCATAAACAAGAGAAAGCTAGAATTATAACCTGAGATAAAGTTATGGGAAGAGAAACATTCCAATTGTAAGGAGGAGTCAAAGTTACATGAGTAGTAGTTCACTCAACATAATTCTCCGCCACTTATTCTGGAGGAGAAAGTTCCTACTACCTCATCAATTGAAGAAGGCCCACATGAAAAAATTAGAAGAGATTGTCACTTTGCTGTTTTTTGTATAGTAGTCTCTTTACCTCTACCCTTAAAGTCAATGCCTCAGAAAATAATAGACAAAAGACACTTACCTCTTGCAATCAGTTGAAAAAAACGTATCTCTAAAGGGTCACTTGGGGAGGAATCTATTATTTAAAAGATCAAGAAAATAATTTCATTTCAAAACAAAATTGTATTATCACTAGGGAAGGGAGTTATTACATTTAAAATTTGTTCCCATTCTTATCACTACAAAATTTGATTGTTGCTTTTTATTGGATGGGAAATTAAATGATATTTAAAAGACACTAAAGTGTTGAATTATGATCCTTAAAGAAGTCGCTAGATTCCCTAATTATAAGCTGGTTTTTTCTTCTTACTTTTGGATCTTCATGATGTTTGTTATTTTGACTGAGGTGAAAAGTTCCAAAGAAGTGGAATATTGGTCGTTCAAAGAGGAATTATGGAAATATGATTGTAGATAATTTATTAATATAAATTATTTGAACTGAGATTAATTAATCACCCCCAAGGGTTAAAAAGTGCCCAAATGTCTCTTATCCATAAAATTGATGATTAAGATAACTCTATGCTCTATGTTCAAATGACAGGTGAAGGTGGATTTACCATACTTAAGCTTCTTAGTGGTCTCTTATGAAGTAAAACATGTCATAGTGATAAGTTTTTATTCCATTAAATAATTCTAGCTGTAGAGCATAGTCAGAGTTCTAGGAGTAGTATGAGAGGAATTCAACATTGCGAATGTGATAGAAGCAAACAATTTCGTGGAAGGGTGAAGTCTGCCCAACTTGGTCATAAAAACCAAGTGCATCTTTCATGCAGAAAAAAATAAACATGTAGAATTTGTCATATAGAGGTCTTGAGTACTTTGGCAAAAATGTCTCATCCATTATGAAAAACACATCTTACATGCAATTAATAACAAAGAAGTTGTTTCACTTCAATTACCCAATATGGATATTTTGATTTGTGTCCAATAAACATAATTCTCCACCCCTTATTCTGGAGGATCCGTTGGAGCCGAGAAAGTTCCTACTACCTCTTCTTTCTTATATGCTATTCTTTCCTATACCACAACCTTAGGGTGTTTCCTTTGCAACATGTAGTACAATTGCTAGTTTAATGTGATATGCATATTATATTTTCTTTTATCTAAAAAATGTTTGTAATTTTATTAATAAAAACCAAAATTACAATATATAAAAAAATTGAATTTAAAAAATATGACATCTCACATCTCACACCTACACATCTACCCTATACACATCTAACATCTCACATCTCACATCTCCAACCTACACATCTACCCCTATACACATCTGGACATCTAAAATCCACACATCTATCCTATAATATTTGATGTAATGTCTTATTTTTGAAATATTAAACTTCAATTAAATACTATATAAATTATAATAAAATTATGATAATACATGCTTTTAACTAATTAAGAATAAATAATTATTGCAATAATAAAATTATGATGGTATATATTTTTAATTAATTAAATAAATAATCCATTAAAGACTTGATTAAGTTTTTGATATTGAAAGCATTTCCAATGATAATTATTATTTATTAAAATCAATTTTAATTTATCAAATTAAATAATATAAAAATTTAATAGTGAATTGTAATAGAATTGTGATAGTATATGTTTTTAATTAATTAACAACAAATAATGGTTATAATAATAAAATTATGATGATATATACTATTAATTAATTAAGAAAAAAATACTCAAAGACTTTGAAAATGATAATTATTATATATTAAAATTTGTGTTAATTTAATTTTAAAGGATTCAATCCTACATTACTTTTAATGATAAATTATAATAAAATAATAAATATCATTTAAAAAAATTAATTTTAATTTATTGGATTCAATAATACATAAATATTAATAGTAAATTATAATTGAATTTATTTGTATGTAGAGGGCATTTAAGATTTAAATATATCTATTAAAAAAATAAGAAGTTAAACAAAATCATATAGCTAGATAACTTTTGCTGCTTAGTTTAATTATTAAATTTTGAAAAGTATGAACCCACCACATTCAAACAAAAGACGTCAAATGTCTATGTAGTAAGTAAATGTGAAAAGAGATGCTATATATATATTCAATTTTTTTTTTTCTAAGAATAATAGAAAAAAGATTCTAAAACTTTAAGGTTTTTAAATCATTGTTTTACTTAACTAATTTTGTTGAATTGTAAGCATTAAATTATGTAAATTGTAAACTATTGTGTCTTTCATAATAAAATTTATTTGTCTATATTAGATTTTTGTAAATTTTTATGAGTACAACAAGGTCATGATTTTAGTTGGATTGGATTTAATGAATAATAATTGCTCTCGATGAGTAATAAACTGATATTTCAAGGAGAATTTATGTATTTATTATAAAATTCAAAGTAATAGTTTACTAATTTAATCATATATATGTGAGAGATAATTATATTACCGTGATGATGTTAATCAATATATTGTTCAACCTTCCTTGATGGGGGTAGTGAACAATTGTCATCCACTGTGGGTCGCGCATGACTCACGACATTTAGAATAGGTGGTGGAGGGCAGACATTCTTCCTTCCCATATTACTACGGTTAATGCCTCTGCCCTTGTTCGTGTGAACTATCATTCCCCACTTTCGCGAGAAGGATTACGGGGATTCATGATTCTTGTATTCAGGTGGCTATTTAGCGTTGATTATGCAACACTTAGAAAGATGTTTGGCTCTTAGCAGAATTGGAATTGGTTTGTGGTTATGATTCTCTGGGTAGTGTGGGCTTGGTGGCGGGCCTCCATTCACTACTCCTCCCGTAGGTCCATTAATGTAACAACTACAACATTGTCATTTTGGGTGAATTATTTCTTTTCATGGTTTTATCAGCTGCTTGGTCGGTTGGAGAAGTGGTTGGTATTGGGCATTTGTGTTTTGGGCCTAGGTAGTTTCATGTGTAGGCATTATGGGTGGTGTTGTGGCGACTCTCTCTGTGTTGTGGGTGGAAATGTGGCCACTGGTACTTGATGTTATGTAGGTGATAAATGTGCTTGGCTTGTGGATTTGGAGCTGACCATAATTGAGCTCTTTGTAATTGGAATTGTCTGGATTTCTTTTGGACCCTCTTAGTAAGAGGATGTCGGGCAGTTTTGGCCAGGGTCCGTAATCGATTAGAGGTGAATTTGGGCGGTGGTAACTAGAGTTGGGTAATTCCGTTTCTCTTGGAGGGGGCATAGATTGTTTGGCCTGTGGTGGCAGTCGACTGGTTAGAAGTGTATCTAGTTTTTGGGGGCATGGTGCTGGGTTTGTATGAGGTTGTGAGTGATGGTTTGGGTTTGTTTCAGGTCTCTGGTTTTAGGCATCCAGGATGAAGTCGCTTCCTTGCACCTTGCGTGCTCTTATGGGGTCAAAGTCAGTGGGGGCGGTGAATTTGGAGGCAGAAAAATTCTGGTAGTTGGTCTTGTGGGTGGTATTCAACCAGGCTGCTCATTCTGAATATAATGCACTCTAAGATCTTTATTGGTTATGGTATTTTTAAGAAAATTACTAAAATTATATATACATTTATATTAATATTAAAAAAACTATTTTATTTTAATATTAAATTAATATTTATAATATAATAAAAATAATATTTATAACAAAATTTAATGTATATTAATTTAATTATAAATAATAATGAAATAAAACCATGACATATTAATTCTAATTTATATTATATAATAAAATATGAAATTCAAATTCTTAGAGTTATTTTATATCCATACAATTGTATAAAACTCATATTCAGATTCAAATTATAATGAAGTTATTTCTGTTTTATTTTGTATCCATACATCGCTTAGGGAGGGAAGACCGTAGTACTATTTGAAAAAAATATTAACATATATGACTAATCAGTTATTTGATTAATAAAAGCACTCGAGTATCTTATCCCTTCTATACTATCCCTCACACAAAATATTAACTCTAATTTGCAGGACACTAATAAATAGATTGAGGTGTGATGGACAATCATCATCATCAATCCTCATCAAAATTTATATCATTCAACAATTATGCTAACTTTGTATTTCAAAATTTGGGAGATTTTATTATTAAATATTGATGTTAACTTTGTATTTATGATATTTTGATGAATATTTTTAACTGGTAAAGAGAATAAAATTTAAAAAAAATAATAAAATAATAAAATTTAATCACGATATTGTTTGAAATTCTATGTTACAGGGTTTAAATCACCAGAGGTTTGGAATTCTGATTGTCTAAATACTTTTGTTCGAAAGTATTTCGCTGCTCCACAGTGCTCTCATGCTCTCTTGCTCTAGGTATGGCTCCTGCAAATCTCTAGCTGAATTTTTTTTGCAAAAATATTGAAATAATGAAAAGTGTTTAGTATTTAAAGAATTGTTTTATGAAATTAGATTTTTGAAAATATTTTTCCGCCCATTTTTCAATTTACCATTTTTTTTTTCACTTAAAAAAAGTAAAGCTGCATTTTTTTTATTTGCGGCTTTTCGTCACCGGTGCATCAATTAATAATACCGAACTGGTGCGTCAGTTAATAACACATCACCGGTGCGGAGTAACGAAAACCGCACCGGTGCGGTTATCTGTACATAAGCACCGATAACAATAAGTCCATTTTTAAGGCACCGAAATTACTTTTAGGTGTGTGCGCTAAAATTTATTGTGGATTTTTCTAAAATTCAGGGAGAAAATATCATAATTATATCGAATGGACAATTCTTCAAAATCCAGCTCATTCCATAATATTTTTCAAAGTCCATCACGGAGTTCTCCCTATCCATCTCGAGACGTAATATTTACTTCATATTTTATTTGTATTTTCATTATCTAATTGAATTTATGTTTTTTATCCATGTCAATCAACTTTATAAAATTTATAATGCATACAAATTTGCAGGTTCATGCAAATTCAGAATCAAGTTTAGATGCACAAAATAATCAAATAGCTCCAAAACGTCGGAAGCTCTTATGAGAAGCAGCATACCACAAGGCGCATTTGGTAGATGAAAATGGACAACTGCTTCACCCTGCCAATTGTAACAATATTGCATCTTCTAGCCACAATCCCGAGACAATGATGGTAATAATAATTGTTTGGTATATTAATGTAATTATTAATTTCAACGTCAAACAAGTTAATCATGCATTGTAATTGTTCTTACTAATTGATATCATAGATTTTGTACTAATCATGTTCAAATATATTTTTTGAAATTATTAGGATTCTAGTGATGATGAGCGACTTACCTACCATCTTCCGTTGCACCCCACGACAATTTCAAATCGAGAGAAGGCTGAATTAAGAGAAAAAATCGGAGAGGAACGATACCAAGAATGGGTGAATCAACCACCAATTCAATTCCCTCTACGTCCAAATTCACCAATTAGGAATGACTACAGCAATAGTAGTTCTTCACAAGATGGAAAATTCACCTTGTGTCTTTATTGTAGGTTGATAAAAAGTGAAGGGTATGAAAATTATTGTGTTTGCAGGCCTCCAAACCCTCAAGATCGAATTTTCCTTAAATGGTTTTTAACTTAAAATTTTACAATCTATTAGAAAGGATTTTCGATGGGGATTCGACCCTTTTTCTGCTCAAATATTTTTTTTTAAAAAAATTTCACTGCAAGGGTTTGTAGGGTTTTAATTTCTATGATTCTTTCTAACTTTGTTTTGCCGTGAGTTTTGCAGTAAGATTTGAGATGTTTTGAGCAGTGTTTAGAATTTGGGGGGCTGATGATTAATTCAAATTCTCTTCTTGATAATTATTAATTATTTGTGAGTTTACTTGAGTTACTTAAGTCTTCTCTTACTTATCTTGTTTAGTCTTTCATCATGTCAATTACCAAAATACAAAAGACACAAAGTTAGGCTCTTGGAGCCAGGGAAAAACCTCTCCCTCTTAGAGAGGAAAACCCGTAAAAAATTCTTCTTACAGATCTTCACATGACAAATACCATGACCAACACTCATACTCTTGACTTATGAATACCTCCAAGACCTTGTCAAAACTTCTTTGTTTGCCTCCAAAGCTGATCCTTCATTTCTGCACTAGCTTACACTAATCTGCACCATCCTTAGAGATCTCGGTCTCTAATTTGATCTTTAAACTCATCTTCTTGCTCCATGTTTTCTTGGCCTATATTTTCTTTTTATTGAAGATAGAAAGTAAATCATATATTTACCTTCCTTCTATGCTTTCACTTTTGAGTGTCATCATCATGAGAGAGTTACTACTTCACTGCATCGATTCTTCTTTTTGTCCCATGTATGCACTGATTCCTGACCTGTAGATTGCCTTCAAACGCATATTTACTTCAGGATAATCTGCATCTTTTCACTGGCCCTTTACTTAAACCAAACTTGGAATCTGCGCTCAAACCCTTCTTGGAATCCGCACCTGAACCCTTCCTGAAATCCACACTATTTAGAGTGATCCACATTTCCTTTTTTTGTTCAAATGATCCGCAGATTCTGAGTTTATATAGTGGTGTCATCTTTGCCTTTAGGCCAACCATTCAGCTAGTGGGTAGGTTGACTTTAGTTACTGATATATAGGCCTACATGAAGTGTATTTACTCCAACATTTAATGAGGCATTTCTTCAGTGTATTTGAAGTTTATATTCAGCGTTAATGAAGGCTTTCCATAGCCATTTATTCAAGGATTTGTGACAAGGTTCATGACAAGGTCTGGAGCATATATTGATAACTAGACTTTTTATTTACTAGACACTTAATTACAAATGTAATTAGAAGACAATCTTAATAGATATTAAGAAGAAGTCTATAATAAAATCTTGCTCATAAAACCTATGAAGCAAATATAACCAAAAATACATTTTATTATCTTTGTCTTCTTCTTTACATAAAATACATAATTACATAGTAAATATGAAAATCGACCTAGTTACACTTTTCAACATATCGATCCATTTTTAAAGCCTTAATCTATTTGCAAATATTTCATGAGGGTTGTAAAAGTTTTCTCTTCACAAGCCGCAAGCTCTTTAAAGGCTTTTCCCTGGTCATAAAATCTTTCTGACTAACCTTTTGTTTTCGCAGAAATAACGTAATACATTTCAAGGTTTTCATTATAAAAAAAAAAAATTCAAGGAATTTATTTTTGAAGGTCTGACAACAAACCAAATGTTTTTAGGGATTTCTTACTCAAGACCAAGAGCAACATGAAGCCCTTGAGCTAATGTGAAAACCACATAGAGAGAATGATTTTGTGAATCTTGAAACATTACAAAATTCCCTTAAAATTCAATTGAAAATTTATCTCAGATATAATTGGTTTTCTTAAGCTGGCCTTAAGCATTTTTTAGTTATTTATTGTTAACTATTAGTCCCAGGATAATTATTGGTGAATGCTGATATAATGTGATTATTGGAGAGGAATTGGGCACTTCTTTGTAACTCAAATTTTGTAACTTGTGTGCTCATCTGGATAGATCACCCTTTGGGGCTAGCCACAGGTCCATTGCTGAAGTAGCAAGCCTGTTTTGTAGTAGAAAATTGTCATATTTGTAGACATTACACCTCTACCTCTCTAGACTAAGAAGTTTTCTCACTGTTATCAAATTTTTGAGAATTAAAAAAAAATTTAATTTGCAAGTGTTCTGTAAAAGTTGAAGAGGAGTGCATCATAAGTCTTGGCATAGTCACTGTTTTCAAGAAGGCTTATCATCATTTTGTAAAATTTTGAAGGTTTTGCGTTAGAAAAATATTTTACTTGACTGATTTGGGGTATTTTGAGAGCTAACTTTGTTGTTTTACAGGTAAAATTTTCATTGAATTTCAAGCTATTTCTATTTGCAGAAATTCATCATCCTTTTTGGCTTAAAAGCTAGAGACTTTAGAGATATTCTGCCTCTTGGCCGAAAGCATAAGAGGCTTTGTTTTACCTTTAAGGATTGAAATTCATTAATTATCTTGATGTAATTTGAAGAGGATCTTCTTGTTGTGATCTATCATTTGTAAAACCCTCTGCAAAGTTTCAAGAACCCTTCTTGTCAAGGGGTTTCTTTCTTGTAACCTTCATTTAATAAAGTCACATTTTCACTTGAGGGAGCTTGGAATTTGATTCCAAGGCATCATGATCTTTATTTAAAAGGGAGAATCACTAACTTACTAACTTCTTTTTCTCACTTACTTGCATTTGCATTACATAGTTAGAAATTGCATGAGCTTTTGCTGCATTTTATCATTTTAAAATCAATGCTAGCAATCTCTGTGGTCTTTTAGTTAATTGTGTTTGAAATCTCACTTGCTTCTAATCTCTAAATCCTATAAGTGAAGAACATTTTTACAATCAATATAACTAAAAATTTTGATTGTTATCATTAAGAGATCTTAAATTTGCTTCACTGATTTGCTATTGGAAATTTTTGTTAATATATCAATTACGCTTGGTTATAAGTGCTCTACATATTTACATCGAAGCATATTTTCATTGAAGCCATCTGACTCGGTCATCCTAGTTTAGATTTCATTCTTAAAATTTACCTCCAAGCCTAAGCTTGGTTGATAGAGAGATAGGAAAACCCTTTCATCTTTGCTTGAGAAGTCTAGCCTTTCTAGTATTTAAAATAGTGAATTTGCAGTTGTCAGAGCGACAATCTCTCTAGCGCTGGAGGCACTGGGTACATTAGATTTCAAGGAGAGGGATCGTTAATCACACTTTTGTGTTCTTCACCTTGACTTCTCTTTGCCACTTACTATAGAGTTTAGGCTCAATATAGATAAAGATCAGGAGATTCATCTAAATTAGGCATCTTAATTAAAATCAACCAAGAATTCACATTTCACCTTAGATCTTGCATTCATTTCTTGTTGATCATTGGTGATTGAATTGCGGGATAAATTGATAATTTACAGTAAATATCATCTTTCTTTTTTAAGGTTTATTGCTCATATATATGGTTATATTGATCTTCAAATTTCTATGCTAACTCTTCTTGCAACATTATTGTTATTGTAACTTTGAGTATTTATTTCTTGCAAGTTTCTAAATTTCCATTGAGCATTGTAAAGGCACTGGTCCATTACATTTGTATTTTGTATCTGCCTTATTGATCCCAATTGCATTTATCTTAATATGCATTTTTCATAAGCTTTCACACTTGCTTTAATTAACAATCAAGTTACACTAATAATAATTTCCTTACCCTTAATCTCCTAGACTTGTTTCTCCAACAAGTTTTCCTTCATTATCATCCTTAGGGAATATCCCCCTTAACTTAGCTATGAGAGAGGCTAAACAGAGTGAATAGGGATTTAAAGTGATAGCCCTTGTTTAGAGTGTTGCGCCTTAGGTGTACACTTTAGGCGACAACATGTCACGAAGGTAGTTTGTGGTGCTATAGCATCCGTACAAGCTCTCACATGAGTTAATCATGCACATAACATAAGGTTGAGGATAATTGAAATTTTGTATAAAAAAAATCCATCCGGAATTCATCCGATGCTTGCAGATTTTTTTTTTTTTCATTTATACTATATTTTCGAACTTAAGAGCCACCATTTAAGTTGGGAAAATAATTTCACCAAGGAAGTGATTGTTGCCTTTCTTTCTTCTTTGCTGATGCAAATCTTTTGCATGCAACTTCAATCTATTTTACCATTTCAAGTGATTGGTTGTTGAATTCTTGACTATTACAAGATTTTGGTTTCCCAAGTACTAGTGGATGATATATTGGGTTGATTTGACATCAAGTTTTCAAGGTAAAAATGTGTGTAAATTGAGGCTTCTTAACTTTATGCTGACTCATGTGACATACTTCAATATGATTTTCTGGCATGTTTAGGGGACACTCATGCCATGAGTGAAGGTGGCATGCGATGGTGATATGGATACCATGATTCAGATACATATATGGATTTGGATCTAGATTTGCTAGATTTTAGAAAATCCATGATCCAAATACGACAAGAATACGTCAAGTAACAAAAAAAAATAAAAATAAAAAAATTTAGAGTTAAAAAACAAATCCATTTACAAATCACAACATTTAGAATTTAAATCATTAGATATATTATAAATATGAAGATTGAAACACTGAAATGATGCATCCTCCCTCATACAAAAAGGATAATATCATACATGATAATAGCAAGTACAAAAATGAGTGTCTCGTCCATGATCACTCTACTAATATGATAATGTGCAGTAGGTTTAACTACATATCCTCAAATGGATCTACATTTTTTTTTTTTTTTTTTTTTTTTTTTTTTTTTTGCATATTGCAACTCTACATCATGAATAGATGACGGGGGTCCTAGAATGTAGGACGCTGCATTAGAAGGCTGGACTAGTGGTGGAATGACATCCTCAAGAAGGTTGAGGTGAGTCATGGCATTCAGTGTCATATTCAAGTCAAAGATCTCAAGCTCCACATCCCATATCCTTCTAGGACCTTTTTATATTGAGTGGGGTCATGTTGCTTTCACGTTCTGCTTGGTGAATCGTTGTTTGTTGCTCTCTGAAATGTATCTGTTGTTGTCTGAAATTGAGTAGGGTGCTTTCAACAAACTTATGGAATAATGCAAGCAGGAACCACTTCATCGTATTAAACACCAAACAAAACCTAAAATCTAAAAATTGCATTGTAATTAGGTTGAAATCCATGGCAGGGTAATTGAAATTCATGGCATTCAGTGTCATGTTCAAGTCAAAGTTTTTCCCCTTGCTACAACGATAGTTTATCAAGTTGTTCTTGAACCACTATGGGGATAAGAAATGACAAGGTCTCTTGTTGATCCAATTTTGAAAGGTGTTTTTGTTGCTCTTATTTTTAAACTTTATCATCATCAATTTGAGGAACCAATGAACCCACTAGAAAATTTGGCTCTTCAACTTGATACTCATGGAACTCAGCATATGACTCAAATTTTGCAACTAATGATTCATAATTATCCAAGCATAAATCACCTTCATCCTATTTATCACTAGATGCTTGATAAGACACAAGGTTTCCATTATCATGTTCTACAACAACAACAAGTTTCTGCATTATTTAGGTAGCCTCAAAGAATCTCTATACTTTTTGGGCAGCGAAGAGAGCTTACCCTAAATTTGTTGATTTCAAGCTCCAAAAGAGGGTTCAAAAACTCTGGACCAAAAGCAAAAGCATAATCCACCATAATGTCTCTTGGTCATAATGCAAGGGTAATCTTATCATATGTATGGATGAACCTAGCATGAAACTCAATAAGAATTTTGTCTTCTCTCTTTCTAACGTGACAAAACTCCAAAAAATTATCTTGTGCCTATTGTAAGTATTCAACATCCATGATCAATCATGATCTTTCTACAATGGAGTCGCCAATAGATGTTGTTAGGTGTTGATCCAACCTTGTGTTTCGAAAGACATTTTTAAGTTCTTTAAGACTCAGAAAAATGCCGCGCGTATGTCTGAATCACAGGGATTCCCTCTTTCCAACCAGTATAAGTTGACCCTACCGAAAATGGGGTCACCTGAGGAGCAAGAATAAAATCCCAAAATTCTTGTTATAATTGTTATTATTATTTGCAATAGATTTAGTGTTTTAGGTTCTGATTATTATGGTTTTTAGGTGATTAGTTTCATCATGTCTAATAAACCCCTCCACGCCAGCTAATAGAAACAAGCTCCCAAAGTAAAGACACTGGCCACAAAAAATTACATTCAAACTCTAAGTGACCTACAAGACAAATGATCAACTTCGGGATTTCAATCACAGTGAAGATAGGACTGCAATTGGTAGTTCAGATCTGATAAATTGTGACATTCTGTGATATGTATGCTTCATATTTAAAGAGTGCAGTGAATAGATATGCTACAAAAGAGGACAAGGTCTTAGGGACCTGCGGCTAGCCCCAAGGTGATCTATCCAGATGAGCACACAAGTTACAAAATTTGAGTTACAAAGAAGTGCCCAATTCCTCTCAAATGATCACGTTATATCTGCATTCACCAACAATTAGCCCAGGACAAATAGTTAACAAGAAATAACCAAAAAATTCTTAAGGCTAGCTTAAGAAAACCAATTATATCTGAGATAAATTTTCAATTGAATTTTAAGGGAATTTTGTAATGTTTCAAGATTCACAAAACCATTCTCTCTATGTGGTTTTCACATTAGCTCAAGGGCTTCATGTTTCTCTTGGTCTTGAGTAAGAAATCCCTACAAAAATATGATTTATTGTTAGACCTTCAAAAATAAATTCCTTGATTTTTATTTTTATAATGAAAACCTTCAAATGAAGTACGTTATTTATACAAAACAAAAGGTTAGTCAGAAAGATTTTATGAGCATGGAAAAACCTTTAAAGATCTTGCGGCTCTCCAAAATGTGAAGAGAAAACCTTTACGACCCTCATGAAATATTTGCAAATAGATCAAGTCTCTAAAAATGGATCAATCCTCCTCAAAACATCTCAGATCTGAATGCAAAACAAAGTTAGAAAGAATCATAGAAATTAAAACCCTACAAACCCTTACAGCGCAAAATAAATAAATATTTGAGCAGAAAAAGTGTTGAATCCCAATCGAAAATCCTCTCTAAAAGATTGTAAAAAATTTAAGTTAAAAACCATTTAATGAAAATTTGATCTTGAGGGTTTGGAGGCCTGCAAACACAAGAATTTTTAGACCCTTCACTTTTTATCAGCCCAGAATAAAGACACAAGATTAGACCACGAATTTTCTTTTCAAGATGAATGACAAACCCTCCGCAAAATGATGTAAAATCAGGCTTGCTAAAAAATTGTGTCAAAAATTTGTGTTACAGAAGCAAAGATAAGCTTCAAAGGTCTCTGAGCCTTAAAAATTTGGCGGCCTTCTCAGAAAAGGCAGACAGACTTCAAAAAATTATTCTTCAAATGTCCTCGAAGAGTTGAATATATCTGTGGGGTAAAACTTGATCGCGTCTAGCTTTTACCACCTGCAAAAACACAATACGGGGTCTAGCAAATAGGAGTTTGGCCTCTTCAGTGGAAACGGTATTCGGGCTCTCGGAAAACGATCGCGAATTTTACCAATAAGAACGAGCCCTAAACATTCCGGGTGTAATTTAAATTTTAAATGCGACACGCTTAGCGGAGCGGAGGCAGCCGATGGAGGGGAGGGGAGGAGAGCGGAGCGGGGCCCACTAGCTGAGACAGAACCCCGATGCCTTGGCAGCAGGAGGCGGGGCACTGGCCAGAGCTGTCCCATTACTGGAGAGAGTTGCGGACGGGAGCTTCATTTTGTCTATTAGTAGTATGCTCCATGTAGAATGGCCTTTCATTTTTATGGATTTTGTATTAATGTTGTCTCGGGCCAAATTGCAAAATCATTGTAGTGGGGGCAACACATATTTTCCAGGATATGCTTATTTGCTTAGAGTTAGATTTAAATTTGTTTAAATTTAAGGGTGGGAATATACTGCCCACCAACATTTTATAATGTATGGACTGGAAAATAATGTTCACCTTATAATGGGCATACACTGCTCATAAAAATTGCGATAAAAATAGTTTCTACTCCCCCTTGTAATAATGGCAGATTTTGTAGCAACATGTAACTGTGTGAGCTGAAGGCTAAACATAACGTACAATTGAATAATTTGAAGAATCAATGGGGAATTCCCCGAGATTTCTTGACATAGATTACAATTGAATAATTTGAAGAATCAATGGGGAATTCCTCGAGATTGCTTGACATAGATTCAACAGTACAAAAGAGATCTAACACGGTTCGGTTATGAACTGACAAGGATAAAGGGGAAAAATTTAGTGTTTTTCCTTACTAGAAATCTATTTATGAATTCACAAGTTACATACAAAAGTACTAAATGGATCATTTCAAACAACATGTAAAGTTCAGTGAACTATTGTCTTGTAGATAAAGGTGTTGTGTTCTAAGGTCCATTATTATTTATTTATAATTCAAATGTACAAGCTATTAGTGACTCAAATTAATGGAGTGGGTGGATGATTAAAAGCATTCAACAAAATACATGCATTCGGTTGTACAATAGTCCATCACCATAGGAGGAGTACAAATCTTCCGCAGGCATGGAGATATCTTCGCATCTCTTCCACATGTGTGGAGATATCTTTGCATCTCTTCCCATTTCTTCCGCAGGCGAAGTATTTAAAAAAATTTCGAGTTTGCTGTGTGGAATCTCGCGTGATACATTTCGACTCTTCGATGCGAGATATTTAAAAACCCTCATATATATCGATTCATCTCTCGGGTTTGCAGTGCGAAGTATTTAAAACTTTCGGGTCTGCTGTGTGAAATATCGTGTGTCGAGTCTGCGGTGCGAGGTATTTAAAAACCCTCATCTATATCAATTCATCTCTCGGGTCTGCGGTGCGAAGTATTTAAAGACTTTCGGGTTTGCTGTGTGAAATCTCTTCCATTATATTTTTGGGTCTAGTATGGCTCCCAACTTCGCGAAGATAATTGCTGGCCCAGTTTTGTCCGCCTATGAGAATCAAGCTCCTACCCATATTGTCAGTGAAGCCCCAGCTCCCACTTTGTAGGTGGTCAAGGCCTCATTGGATGAGGCCTTGAAGTTTTCTGAAAGTGCCTTAATCTGCCGGTTTAATGGCTTTTGGCCACGGTTGACAACTCTCCATAGTTGGATCTCGGAGGTATGGAAGCCTTCATTTATGATGAAATTAATATCTACCCCTGTGCTAAGGGTTTCTTTATAATATATTTGAAAACTCTGAAAGCAGACAATGCATTTTAGGTTCTGGCCCTTGGTTTTGGGAAAACTCGGGCCTATTCATGAAGCCATGGAACCCATCATTCGATCCCTCAACAACAGTCATAACCTCAGCACCAGTTTGGGTCATATTTCCAAACCTACCTTTGCATCTCTGGAATCTCTCCTCGCTAAAAGCCATTGGAAATGCAATTGGAAAATTTTATTGCAGGTGCCCAGAAATAGAGGAATATGTCAGAACCACCTATGCACGCATTTGTGTAGAAATGGACTTCAGCGCCAGATTCCCAGTTGAAATAATCCTAACAAGCAAAGACTATGTATGGAACCAAAAACTCGACTATGAAAGTGTCCTCTTCAAATGTTGATCCTGCTTTGAGACAGGCCATCTAGCGAAAAATTGCCCAAAAGTCTCACAGAAAAATTATGTTAGAAAGAATCACCATAGATCTACATGGTGGGAAGGAGCACAAAAGGAACATTACATTGTCATCAAGGAATAATACTCTCTAGAAAACTTTGAATCACAAGAAATCAGGCAAGAAAGAAACAACCCTCAAGACAAGCAGGGGGAAAACCCCGCCCAACAAAAAAAAAATGAACTTGACAACCCCTCAAGCATCAACAATTATGAGGATTCGAATATCGCGCAAAATAAATCTTCATTTTGCAGCAAAGCAGATCTCCCATATCCCGAATCAGAAGAGATGAAGGAGGTGCAAGATAAAGGAAGTTGGAAGATCGTAGAGAAGAAAAAGAAAGCTACAACACCAATCTCGCCAAGAAAGACGAGAAGCTAGACAATTAAGAACTAAGAAAATTATAGGTCCGATAGACCAAAGTTTGGTCTCAGTGGACGTTAACCATCATCATCATCAATAAAAGAAATAAGTTTACAATCACCGAAATCGAGGATAAATACAATAAAATATTTTTTAAAAATAATTTGAATTTTTTTTGTAATGTTTACTTTAGAGATAATAATTTAACTTTTAGTCAACTCTAACACATATCGAATGCATTATATCTGTTAGGGGAAAGGACAATAAAATAATAATATGGAAGAGATGTTGTAATGTATTGTCTTGTTGCGTAAACATTTTGACTTGATAAAATTACATTAAAAAATAATAATAATAATTAAAATTAAATTGAGGTAAAACAATCAATTTACTATCTTTAGGCTTTAGGTTTTGACAACCCATGGTTTTTTACATGATATGATCCCTCTCCATGCTTGGTAGATTCAAAGTTAAGATGGATCTACACTGGTTGTAATGGTTTTCAATTTTATTGTTAAGTTGGATTCACGACTTAAAAAATTTAGGGTTTACCTTAAGTACTACCAATGTCTTGTGCCCTAAAGAATTCAATGGTTACCCTTGATAACTTTCTTAAAATCATGGAAAATGTCCAAAATTTCCTTAGATATAATACCTAGAATTTATATATAGTCTCATTATGGGATGACAAGTGGTTGGTATAATGGAAAGTTATCCCCTCCATCAAATCTCGGGGATATATTTGACCTGTTGTGATAAGGTAGGATCCCCCACCCTAGTGGAGTCTCTCCTTTTGTTAAGTCATAAATTCTGGAAGAGAGAGAGAGAGAGAGAGAGAGAGAGAGAGAGAGAGAGAGTTCACCATGGTATATTGGGCCATGTTGAACCAAAAGACCATACTGCCACATGAGTAACAAGTGCTACATAATAGCTAGTACTTTAAATTGAGGTATTTTGCTAAGTGTAATTTTGCATTCCAATTCTCATATTTTATGCCATAATTTTATGGATACAATTGGAATATTCATGCATTAAGTCCAAGTGGCATTGTATTGTGCAAATATTGCAATAACAATTATTACATAATAATTTTAAATATTAATAAAAAATAATAAAATTAAATCCACAATGTTAAAATATGGAAAAGTGTAATTTTTTTTGGTCACTAACAAAATAATATTAGCTTAAAGAAAAAATCAAATACTTAATACCATACATAATAATATTAAATTAAAAAAAAATCAAATACTTATATCATACAAATGTTTACTTTACATTTATTTATTTAAATATTTTTTTATAATATTAATATTTACGCTGTAAAGCGTTCTTATTTGAAAACAACTTACCTAAAGTGCCACCTGTACCATTATGTACCATCGATTTTCATGTTAGACGATTCAAATGATTTCTACCATTGATTGATTACTGTTATTTGATTATTGTTATTATTCAGTTATTGAAGTCGATTCTTGATCTGAACCCAAGTGCAGTTGAATTACCTGAGCGTCACAAAGGATGTAGGGAAAGCGTTCGGTCTAGTAGCAGGTTTTGCTTTTGACTATTTGCCCCCTTGGCTTATTTCGCTCATCGGTTCCCTCGAAGGCTTCGTAGGTTATGGCACCCAGTGGCTCGTGGTCAGCCATAGAATTGAACCGCTCCCCTATTGGCAGGTGACATTTCTTGATCTTCTTGATTTTCTTGATTTTGAAGCAAAGGAAGTTACATACATACTGTAACTGTACATTAACTGTGATGTTGACAGATGTGCATATTTCTGTGCATGGGAGGCTAACAGCACAACCTGGATGAACACGGCCGTGCTGGTGACCTGTATCAGGAACTTTCGCAGGAACGGAGGCCCTGTCGTCAGAATTATTAAGGGTTACATCGCTCTCAGCACCGCCATTTTCACCGATATCTGCAGCGCTCTCTTTTCCAGCAGCGCTTCTTCTTTTCTGCTTATGCTCACCATCATACCTGGCATCGTCTGCGTGACTTCCATGATCTTTATGCACCCCATGCTTGTGCGGCCGACGAAAAAGAAGAAAAGGAAGAATCCCAGAGCTTCTCCATATTCAATGTCATAGCAATAATCCTGGCCCTTTATTTGCTCGCTTTTGCATTTATTGGAGAGCTTGGAGACACCCTATCGCTCATTTTTGTTGGTTTCTTGATTCTTCTTCTCATAGCGCCTCTGGTGGTCCCTATCAAGATTTTGATACAAGAAAGGAATTTCGCAGGACAGGGATCGATTCCCTGGAAGTCACCTTTCTTTAAATCGAAATCTGTGATCATCGGCCGAAAGCCTGATAACGAAAACCAAACCAGAGCCCCATTATTAAGGAACTCCGAGGAACCGAATGCTGGAGAAAACACCGAAATCTCCGTGCCTGAACCGAACGATGCAGGCCTTGTTACAGAATCACAAACTTGGAGTCCGCAAAGCGAAAGCAACGAGGAGCACATTGTCCGCGAGCCGCGCATAGGGGAGGACCACACTATATTTCAGGCGATACAAAATTTCGACTTCTGGTTGTTGTTCTTCGCGTTTCTCTGCGGTGTGGGAACTGGAATGGCAGTGATAAATAATATGGGGTAGATTGGTATTGCCATGGGCTTCTCTAACGTTTCAATCTTTGTTTCCCTCATCAGTATTTGGGGATTATTTGGAAGAATTGGAGCAGGCTCCATCTCTGAGCATTTCCTAAGGTTATTTTAATTTTATTTCCATGGCCTGCACTTCAATTTCAGTTTCATTTTATGATCTTGATTTTTCTCTCTGTTTTATTTTTATCAGGAAGGCTGGCATTCCAAGACCTGTATGGATGGCAGGGTCACAGCTGCTGATGATCGTAGGATACATAGTGATGGCTATAGGTATGACGGGATCGCTGTAAATTGGGTCCATTCTGGTGGGTGTCTGCTACGACGTTCGTCTGGTTATTTCAGTTCCCACTGCCTCTGAGCTTTTTGGATTGAAATACTATGGCATTATGTACAATTTTCTCATCCTCAACTTGCCACTTGGCTCTTTCCTCTTCGGCCTAGTCGCCGGAATTTTGTACGATAGTGAAGCGGCGGATGGCCAGAATATCATGGCAAGACTGTACTCCGGTAATTACACACTAGAGAGTTGCGGACGAGCACCGACTGTGTTGGCACCCACTGCTACAGATTGGTCTTCTTGGTAATGGCTGTTGTATGTCTTGTAGGATTCGGCCTGGATGTTGTCTTGAACTTGCGCTGCAGAAATTTGCACTCAAATATACAAAAATCTAAGCATGCCAGAGACTCAGAGAGCGGCGAAACCTTGCCATGGCTTCTTAATAGGTCGATCACATGGAGACCTCGGAGACACCCTGTCGAAAGTAGTGGCCAAGAAAATCTTGAGAGAGTGGACGTCAGCGGCTTAAAATTAATTCAGGCGAGGAGGCATAAAATGTTAGCCTCGCCGATGTGAAATATTCAGCGCTATGTAATTTATGTGCCTGCATAGATGCTTGTGTGTTATTCTTTTGGGTTGCAAAAGTCACTGTAACAAAGTCCAGAGTTGTTCTAAATACTCCAGCCAACCAGTCTAGATAGTCTAGATCTTAAGATCTTAATTTTGGAGCACTGGATTTACTAAATGGTTAATGGGGAGAGTTGATCTACCAAGTGGGGAGAGAGTTTCACTGTCAAGCCATTTGATTCTCAATGTTTCTCCTTAAAAAAAAAAAACCTTGAATCAATATTTTATTTTTTTTTATTTTTTATTTTAACATATAGTTATTTTATTTTTATATTTTTTTTTATTTTTGTCTATAAAATAAGAGATGATATTACAATATAATTATTATTGTTGTTGATGATGTGGGAGTAAACTAGGAATTTGGAGTACTGTCCTCCAAGTACTACTATGTTTAAATATGTGATGTATAAGAAGAAGCTTTACAACATGGAATCAAGAGTTGGTGCTCAATCATTGAGGCATTAATGAGAAGGTCATCATGGGAAGCAAGGATAGTGTCAAAGATATTATTTAAGGACAAATATGATAAGGAGTTGGATTGTAAAAGGAAGATAAGAATAAGGAGGTGATCAACCCCACCCTTGATAGCAATGTTCTACTCCCAAAACTCCCTAAAGAAAATGAACATCACTAGGATAAAAACCACTAGGATTCCCAAGACTCCCTAAAGAAAATGAACATCACTAAGATCAGAACCACTAGGATAAGAACTAATTCAGGTGGTCTACTCCCAAGACTCCACAATAGAATCTGTCAAATTTTCTATACTAAGATGGTGGAAGATGAAAAACACGTCCTTATAAGACGGTGGAAGATGAAATACAGTTCCTTTTAGAGTGCCCTCTTCTCATAAGCCACACATCCAATCTCACCTCCAATCTTCTTAACTTATTAAGTCTTCGCAACTATAGCTCGCAATTCCCTATCATTAGCCACACCTCCAATCTTCTTGCTTTAAAAAAAAATCATAATTGGGCTCTTTTCTTGAGCTCAAGTAGATATAAAGACTTAAACACTTCAATAGTTTTAAAAAAATATTAATTATGGAGATGTACTTAGCTTTACTCTAAAAATACTTAATCTTTAAATAAACTTTGTTACAATACCATTTCATATAGCATTAGCTGATCTCACATATTTTTTAAATTAATCAATTTAATTAATAAAAACTTAACTATTCATTTCTTGAATTCATAGAAATATTTAACTCTGTAGAGCATATGTGTAGATTCTTGGATTGTTTCAATGGGATGTTTCAAGGGGAGAGTGTGTGAGGAGAAGTGTATGGTTGAAGGGTTGAGGCTGCTTTTTGCACTATCATGTGCAATAACATTGTAATAAGAGTTTAAAAAATTCGAACCTTAAACAAAACAGAACTCTGGATATACCCTAACATGTTTGGACACTTTTACGTTCACAATAATGGGAGGTTGGATATAAGTTCTTATTTTCTGGATGGTTTTGAAGTGCAAGAGAAAGATCCCGCATAAAAAGAGGCCATATTGAGTGTATGTAACACAAACAAAACTATTTATGGTTAATCTCCTTGATGCACACGATTCTGCCATTTTTTAGTTAATGCTGAAGGAGAAATTATTAGTTAGAAATAATGAAATATATGTTGAATTTAAAGATGTATAGTAAGAAATAATGTTATGTTAACTTACTTAAAACTTCATTAATATATTTTTTGCTTTTCCCATTATCTAGTTGATAAGTAACATATTTGAAGTTTTGTATATGCACTTGCTCAATAATGCAAATCCCCTCTTAAGTGGAGCATGTCCCATCTAAACAATGGCCTTCCAACATATCAACAAATTATATTATGAGTATTCTTGGAAGGTCTTCTAATGAATTAGGTTCAGTGTACTTTTAGAGGATAGCTTAGCTTCATAGACCCTTATTTGATATGAGCCTCCATATACATCTAGCTACCAAAGCCTTCCCAAAATGATGCATATTCTTAAGCTCCAACTCCTTCACCGCCTTAAAACTCAACTTATTCTATACTACTATTTCCTTTGTTACTGCTTTACAACGTTTCCTTTGCAACATATGGTGCAATTGCTAGTTTTAATTTTTTTGAAATATTATTTTTTATTATGCCGTAAGGCATTTTTATTTGAAAACAACTCCCCTAGCTGCCTTTGTGTCCATCTCTAAGCCATTGGATCAAATGTTAGACGATTGAAATGTTTTAGACCATTAGATCCACAAGTAGATAGTTATATATATATTTTTTATAATGTTATTTTTTTTTTCTTTTTAATAAGTTAGATTGAATTTAGGTTTTGGTGACTTTTAAGTTAAAACGTTGTTATTAAAAATTTGTTATATTTTTATATGTAAATGTAAATAGTTTTATATATGTTTTAATAAGTTAAATTGAATTTAGGTAATAAAATAAAATAACAATAAACTTGAAAAACAATCCATGGTATTGACCCATGGTATTCATGTGGATATAGTTTATTTAAAGGGGAAATTATATATAGTTTTTCTTGTTCTATATTATTTTTGTTACAACTATTTTATTATTCCAAAAATACATGGTTCTTTATGTTATATACTATTTATGTTACAATTATTTTATTATTCATGAGTAGTATTTCTTAGTCTATACAAATTAAATTAATAATGAAATTTTTTAAAATATGTGATATCTTTTTAAATTTCCAAATTATTTCACAAGACATGATTTATCTTGAGCAATAATGATGAATGTTCATAATTCTGATTTCTTAACTAACACTAAATTTACCGTTAATTACTTAATTTTAATAGTTTGTAACTGCATACATACTCTTTCGAATTTATTTTTGTTAATGAATATCAAATTTCTTCTCTTAAAAAAAAACTATATACATATCTTTAATTACCTAATCGTGGCTAAAAAACTTACATTATTTTTACCTTATAATCATAAACTATTTCACATTATATGATGTCAAACTTAATAAACTTTTTATTCTGAAATTTTAAACAAAGTTTTTCACTACATTATTTTAGCTTTTATAATTTTTTTATTATTTTTCAATTCCAAACAAAACTTACAAAAGAAAAAACCCACTCAATCTTTATTATAGATTATAGTTTTACAAAATTGACACTATGCGATTAAAAATATAGTAAATTGAGACAACCCTAAAGGGATTATTGTACTTGTTTTATCATAACATTTTCCTCCATCCAATATATATTGTAGAGTCTTCTAAAGAGAGAGGGTATTCTAGTTTATAACTTGATCCACAATAAAATAAAATGGCCAGGGATTTCACAAGTTATTAGTTTGTAACTTGATCCACAATAAAAAAAAATGGCTAGGGATGTCACAAGTTAACATTCACATAGTGATTTATTGAAGTTATTAGTTGAAATGGATCCTATTAGATGCATGGTGGCCAGAGACACTAAAAAATTCAAAGTAGATATTGAAGTTCTTAGTTGAAATGGATCACATTAGATGCATGGTGGCCATAGACACTAAAAAATTTAAAATAGATATCTGTTATGACATCCATATTGTCTACAAACCATCCAAATTTCCCATCTTGTACAACAATTTCTAACAATAACTGCTCAATTTACTCTCCAATTTTTGAAACCCCTTTGAAACCCCCACCCATGCTAGGGAGATCACAGTGTAAAATCAAATGTTCCCGTGGTCTTTTTAAAGGGTTCATAAACAAAACAAATAATGAGAAAGTCAATGTTGTGGTATAATAACTGATTTTTAAATCATTGTGACAAAAAAACATCACATTAGCTCACAAAATATATCTAATGCTATGGCGCTCAGATATGTAGATGAACTTGGAGTAAACTCTATTTCCGTTAATAAAAATTCTCTTTGTTTACATCTATGCTAGATAGATTGTACTTGAATGTATTTAAAATATTTTATTTGAGTTACATGCTCATTTCATGCTTGTTTTTGAGGATTATTAATCACCAAAGAATTTTCACTCCAATTTCCTTTTTTCACAAAGAAAAAATTCGTAATTTTATTTAAGAGAAAACAAAATTACATATTGTATGAGCTGATATATGTCCAAAGACATTCAAAATGCCGCAAAATAAAAAAGCAAAAGAGATACAATTAGGATTTTCTCCCCTTCTTCTTTTCAACCTTACGCCAAGCACCAAGTGTTGGCGCGGTCTCGATAAGGACGATCTGATTTTCTTCCGTTGGTGCTCCATTATCCTTATCAGAGTCTGATGTGTCTGATGTATGTGTTCGTTTATATCCCCCACTGTCTAGTGTTCCAGGTACCATATCCTGCTGAGTCTTTGTGGTGGTGTCGAGAGGATCTTGCATTTCCTGTTCTTGTGTGTCCAAGGAAGTATCTGTTTGTTGATTCTCTTATGGTGTTGGTTCCACCTCTTCTTCCTGTAGTTCTGGCTCTTCAGAGGGAAATTGCCAACCTTTTTCCGCTTTGCCTGTTTTCTTCTTTTTCCTGTTATCCCTTTTGGCTGCCGGGCATGAGTTTTGTAGGTGTCCTGTGCACCTGCATATCCAGCATCTGAAGGCTGTGTTCTCATAATCTAAATGCTGTGTCCATCTCTGTTGTTTGTTGTTCAGCATAATGGACTCTGGGAGTCCCTTGCTCAAGTCAACCTCCACACAGATTTGTGCGAAAGTGAATATGCGCTCCTCCAGGCGTTGAGTGTCTATTTTAATGTATCTACCAAGGGTGTTTCCAATGCAGCCAAGAAAATTTTCATTCCAAAAATGTAGCGGGAGATTGTAGAGCCTTACCCAGACCGGCATTTTGGTCACCTCCATGGTGTTGGCATCAAAATTTGGGAACCATGGTGTAATGAAGAGTCCCGTGGAGCCCCAGAACCATGGTCCCTGGCTGATAATGTCATCTCTGGCCTCAGTAGATGAAAATTTGACAATGAAGAATCCCTTAGAACATAGGTGTATTTCACATTCCATTGTCCAGTTTGTAAAAATCCAATGGAACAACTCCATTGGTTTGGGCCAGAAGCAGTTGAATCTGCCTATAATTGCTTGGGATTCGTAGGCAGTTCTATGCATATCAATGTCTAGACTATCTATATTTATTTCAGGCACGCTGTCCTGCAGTTCTAAAATGTATGGCTTGGGGGAACTTTCAGCAGGGGCAACAGGTACTGTGGGATTGTTTTTGTCCCCCTGTAATACATTCCTGTATGAACCTTTTGAGGGAACTGTTTTGGATGCACCTGCTCCCATGGAGGATCCTTGTGCCCTGTTTTGGCCCATCATTCCACCCCTCAGTCTAAGGTTGAGGCAAATGGAAGATCCAGAGCCAATGGCATAGTCTTTAAGAGTGCAATGGTCAGCTAAAGCTTTTCCCCCAAAAATCAGTGACTGTGAATGAACTGGGTAACCCGCCACAGACCGGATTTCTTCCTTCAGCTGTGGTATAGAGTCTGTTGTTCAAATCCATAGAGTAATGTTGTTACCTACAGGAGGCTTAATGAAAACTTGGTAAGGTTTCGAGCCTACCTGTGGGTCGATGTTGCAGATATGCTGGCTGCATTTTTTGTCTATAGGCACATCATTCATGTCGTGGGCCAGTGCTTGGCTAGGAAGGTCCGAGGGCTACCACAGAGTTCGCTTAGGACCTACCCGGCTATCAAGGTTAGTGACGTAGCCGCTCCCTTTGTTCTTTGGCACATCCGACGCAGAAGGGATGTGAACAGGGGCGAACAGCCGAGACCCCCAGCAAAAAGCCCGATGAATACTGCATCTGAGAAAGGTAAGGTACCCATTGCCCGCAGATGCGAATATCTATTGCCGATGGAAGAATACCACCAAAACCGATCCAGAGCTGTGATAACGTAAAACAGAGATTCCTCCACGATATGGACGCCTCTCTGTTCCCCGTAATCCTCTAAATTGTTTGTATTCTGCCTCAAACAGTGGCCTGAGGTCTGTGCAAATGAGAGGGTATGAGCGAGTCACCACCAAACAAGAGAATACAGGCTCATATGACCGGTGCGGCACCTCTGAATCATGGTCTGCTGCCGCAAAAGACAGAGAAGCCGAGCCCTGTGCCCTAGGGTTTCCACAAACTAGCGCTCCTCTTCCCTCCATCCTCGTCCCCAGAAACTTCTATTCCGTGTCTATATACACCCCAATTTCCTATTTCAATATATATAACAATTTTTTTATATATGTGAACAGATTATGTTGGTTTACATATATGTTTTCGCCCACAATTTCCTATTTCAATATCTATAGCAAAATTTTCTCGTTGATAACTCTTATAATCAATATCTTTGAAACCTCCATGACCTGCTTCCATGGAAGCAAAATTTGCCTTTCATTCCTTCACGATGGCTCCTTCTCTGCAACAACTTATTTCATTATGTTGGTTTACATATATGTTTTCACCGACAATTTCCTATTTCAATATCTATAACAAAATTTTCTGGTTGATAACTCTTATAATCAATTTCTTTGAAACCTCCACGACTTGCTTCCATGTAAGAAAAATTTGCCTTTCATTCCTTCACGATGGCTCCTTCTATACAACAACTTATTTCTTCTAGGCTACTCTTTCCTACGCTATTGCCTTACGACATTTCTTTTGCAACATATGGTGCAATTGCTAGTATAATAAAAATTAAAAATTATAATAATGTGTGAAAAAATATTTTAATTTTAGTTTAAAAATATTTAAAATTACTAAACATTGAAACAATATAACCAGCCATATTGTTAATTTGTATACGTATGAATGTAGCTGAATTGATCGTAGAACAAAAGCCCAAAAATACCCATTCAACCAAACAAAAGGCATTAACACAGACACAATGAATTAAATTAATTCCTGTAATTAATATTTTAAAAATCTTTATGAAATTCTCAATTTTAAAATGATAATTAAATGATTTCAATAATGTATTAGTACATGCACATGTATTATATTAATTGGTAAAATAATTATTTATTAACCTTTGTCCATGCTCTGACATGTTACATATAGAAAGAGGGTGTGCAAAGTTTTAACGTCAAAGTCCTTACATGTGAGAGGAGCCCCAATTCGCTATGTGACAGAGGCAAGAGCTGCGTGGCAGAGGTAGATACACTGCAATTACAGAGTAAATATAGATTTCTAGATTTGTAAATAAACAACCATTGAGATAAGAGATAAATATGAATACAAATAAAATATTAAAATTACATTTATAAATATTTTAGAGTTGTCTAACGAGATAGAAAAAAATAGTGTTTGAATCACGATTTTGATGGTGAAAATGGATTTAGCACCATCAAAATCTTTTATGGTACCCAAAATATTAAAGTTTGATAATTATAACGTAGATTTACAAAAATATTTTCTTAAAATTTTAATTTCCATAATTTTCAGAATGAAAAAACAGTCTAATTAAACTACGACAAATATTTTTGTTATTTTTAACTAAATTTTTTGACCAAATTAATTCAAAGTCAGCTGAAAATCAATGCCTATGCTGCGGCAGGTATAATAATACATTTAAGTAGAAATGGAAACATGTATGGGCGACAAGTTCCATTAATAACTCTGGGTGGTTGTATCAGTAGTGGATTTTCCCCTGTTATATTGGTGGAACTTTTCCTTTTGTTAAATGATATATATATATATATATATATATATATATATATATATGATTCTTACACAAGCAATTAATATATGTAATTATAATAATATGGTTTTGAATGTTTTAATGGGCATTTTAGGAGCAAAGTGGACCCAATGTCATTAAAATCCACAAATTTGTAATGACAAACATCTAGGCACCTCCATGTATGTTTGGGAATTATTGATTTTGAAGAGTAAGTCTAGAATTTGATAGGTTAATAACGAGAATTTTTGTGGTTTTGAATGTTTCAAAATGGCCTTTTTGCATTCTTATATGAACTAAAAGAAGACAAATATGTGGTTTTTTGTAATGGGCCATATATTTTTGGATCGATGGGAATGTATATGAATAAATGGTCTCTTGATTTTAATCCCGATGAGGATGTTCCAATTACTATTCCAATGTGGGTTAAGTTTCCCCGTCTCTCGTTGTCCTGTTGGAGTGATGACTACCTATAGGAAATTGGGAATGGAGTAGGGAGATATATTGACAAATCAAAGCCCAAAGGTTATCAATTTTCGCATGCAAAAATCAGTGTGAAAGTGGATCTTGAAAAAGGGTTGCCTACAAAATTAAAACTAACCTTAGGGGATTGGAAACACCAACAAATGTCACTATTTTCATGAGTACGACCGTTTTCCCCATGATTGTGACAAGATGCCAAGTAACAAAGGTCCATATCAATCTGCTCTGTCTGAGGAGCCATGGCAGACTCAGAGGAAAGGAGGCAACTAGGGTGAGAATGTAACTTCCAAACCCCAACATAATCGTGGAACTAATGTGGCATCAAATTCTTCAAACCCTTCCAATGTTCTAAGTAATCAGGGTGGTGAAGGATTGGAAGACCCAAATGCTAGTGGAAATAATGAAGAACATGAGAATGAAGAAGATTCATAGGAGATTGAGGAAGGGGAAATTAACGAGGGAAACCCTCCTCAAGGTTCAGATCCACCAAGATCGACCTCTCTGAAAGGGATTCCCATCACATCGCAACCTTGAATCCCTCCTAATTTTTCCAATGTTAGTGTTGTGGACGAAATTGTGGGAGCGAACACACAATATGGCACACAATTTAGTTTGGGCAGATGAAGGCAACAACCACAAAACAAAGAACACCAAGAAAAAGACATGACAATTGTCTAAGAAAAAAGTAAGAGAAAAAGAGGTAGAAAAAAAAGTTGGATAGTTAGTCGGTAATATCAAAGGCTTTCGACGGAAAGGTAGTAAGGGAACAGAAGGGGGGGAGGGAGGGGGGGGGGTGGGAGGGCGCTCCAAACCCTAGTTCCAAATGAAGGTATTGTCTTGGAATATAAGAGGCTTGGGGAGCCCCTTAAAATCCATAGTGGTAAAAGACTTGGTTAAACAAGAAGCTCCATGGGTTTTTTTTCTTCAAGAAACTAAGTTAGAAGAGAACGAAGTTCTAAAAGTAACAAATGTGTTTTGGAAGGGAGTATTGGAATAGGTCAAAGTTCAAGAGATGCGTCGAGAGGATTGTGCATGTTTTGGTAATAAAGACATTTCTCTTGAGTTGAAAACATATAAACACAACACTGGATAATGGTCCTATTGGAATCGAGGGAAACAAGAGAACACATTCCAGTGGTAAACATTTATGCCCAATGCTCCATAGTGAAAAGATAGAGTTCCGGGACTCCCTGGATGAATTGAAAAATAAAGTTTTGCATCAAAATTGTGTTTTAGGGGGTGACTTCAACAATATATTAAATGTGGTTTTAAAAAAGAGGAGGAAGTATTGTGAGATACCCCTTCAGAGACCGAATGGAGGATGTAATAGTTGATTGATATTTGTATGGCGCAGTTCCAAAAGCCGGGAATTTTATGTGGTCTATTAAAAAAATGAGGGATAACCACATTGCAAATTTCCTAGACAAATTCCTAATCCATAGTGGTTGGCTCTTAACAGTATTTGAGTGCCTCTCATATATCAAAGCACAAGGGGAATAAAATCATCGCTCGATATTGATTCAGGTGGAGAAAATAGAAAACTTGGGCCCCATTCCTTTATGATATAATATGATGTGGATTTAAGAGGAAGGAGCAGGCGATTTGATCAATCAAGCTTTACTCACACCTATAAGGGGATCAATTGCCTTTGTACGAGAATATAATCTTCAACATGTGAAGTGTGCTATCCGTAAATGGTCGAAGGAAAAGTATAAACCACTGGGAAAAGAGAGAAGATAATTGGTGAACCAGTTAGAAGAACACCAAAAACTTATTGAATCTGTGACAGTGGAAGAAGAGCATCTGAAAAGAGAAAGGGAGTTTACTAGGGACATATTTTCAGCAAGCAAGAAAGAAGAAGAATTATTGAAACTAAAGTCAAGAAGCTTCTGGTTGACGACTGGAGATATGAATACCACTTTTTTTCATAAGCAGGCTTGGGCTAAAGAATTAAAAAACTAAGTTAAGGAAATTTCCCTAGAGGGCAGGCCCATGATCTCCTCATTTGAGGATATTAAAGTGGAGGATTACAACCATTTTCATTCCATTTATAGTGCTGAACCAATTCCTTTGGAAAAGGTTGATGAGTTTATCCGGGTCATTCCCAAGGTGATTGTGCATTTTGAAAATATGGAGCTAATAAATCCTATAGTATAAGAGGAGGCGTTGGACGTAATTTGGGCCCTAGACCCAAACAAGGCCCCAGGTCTTGATGGATTCACCATCAGCTTTTATTGTTCCTTCTGGCCCCTGATTAAAAAAATATTGTTGTGGATGTTTAATAACTCCACGAAGAAAAATAAGTTGGGTGTAGGTATCAACTCTTCCTTCCTTGCACTCATTATAAAAGAGTCGAATCCTATCAATTTATCCTTCTTTTGTCCCATTTCCTTATGAAATGTGACATATAAGATTCTAAAAAAGATCATGGCGAATCAGTTGAAAAATTTGTTGCCTTCATTCATAGCAGAGAACCAAGGGGGTTTTAGGAAACAAAGAAACATAGTAGACAATATAGTTCTAGTAAAGAAGCAATTCACTCTAGTAAGGAAGAGGGTGAATAAGGAATGGTAATTAAACTAGATATGGCTAATGCCTTTGATAGGTTAAATCACTCATTTCTCTATCTCATCCTTGAAAAACTAGGTTTATGTCAAGAGTTTATTCAATGGATCCAAGCGTGTATTCGTGCTCCTTGGATAACACCTCTTGTCAATGGTAGGCCCGCTCCTTTCTTTTCAGCATCACGAGGGTTGAGATAATGTTACCCTTTCTCTCCTTTTCTGCATATCATCATGGCCGAAATTCCTAGCAGAAATATCTAAGTAACAAGGAATGAAGGGTGTCTCCCTGGCTTGAGTATCGCAAGGAATGCAAAACAAATAAATAATTCTAAACTTGTGGATGACTCACTATTTCTTGGGGGATCTTCAAGAATAACTGCATATCGGTTCAAAAAGATTATGGATTCATATATGTTCCTAATAGAGGGGTTGGTTAATAAGTGGAAGAGGCAATTGTTTGGATGAAATTGCTTTGAGTTCACTCTGTAAGAGATATCTCTTGTTCTGGTATTTCTAGTGGCTAGGAATGGGATATCGTTTAAATACCTAGGCATCCCAATCTCTTTGGGACCTTCGAGTGGCAAGGACTGGGAATTAGTTCTCTGAAAGATCAAAAAAATAATTTAGTCCTTGGGAGCTGAGTGGCTAAATGTGGCAGGGAAGGAATTTATTATTAAGTCAGTTCTATCTTCCCTCCCTATGTATATAGGCTCTGGATTATTAGCACCTAAGGGTATCTCTCAACGAATAAGCAGCCTAATTAGGAAGTTTCTATGGCAAGGAGCAAAAATAAATGAGAAGCACTTTCATTTAGTGAATTGGAATATCATGAGACTCCTAAAGAATTTCTGAGGATTTCTAATTAAAGATCATGGATATATGAAATTAGCACTAGGACCGAAGCTTGTACGGTGACTCCTTTCAGAGTCCAAATATTGGTGGGAGATCACATTCCTCACGAAATACTTGCACAAAAATAGACTACTCAAACCGAAGGAAGATTCTTGGGAGTCTCAGGGATCTAAGATATGGAAGTTATGTAAAGCAACATCCCCAATCTTTTTACACCATTTGGGTTGGCATCTAGGGAATGAGAATCACATTCATATATGGAAGGATTAGATTCCCTCCTCTTCCTTCGTTTGCGTAGAGATAGAAGTCCAGGATCTGGAAACTTGGATGGACGTGTAGGGCCTTCAAAGGCTTACATATATATCAAAATGGGATCAAGAAGGATTATGGATAGGATGGCAATGCCCCAACATTATAACTCACCTCTATAAGCAATGGATTGCATTGACCAAATCTATAAAAGGGTTTGCACCAGTTCCAACCAATAGAATAGATAGAAGAACATGGATGGTGGAAATAATCCGTACAACACAATGAAGGAAGGATATGAATTTCTAATTTCACAGCTCCCACATCTACCTATAACTAATATTTGAGGGAAAATTTGGAACAAGGATGATTTAACTAAAGCTAATACATATTTCTAGGAGCTAGTCCATGGGAATTTTTTGACAATGAATAATTTAAAATCAAGAAATATACAAGGTCCCTCAAGATTTTTCTTATGCCGAGCGAAAGAGGAGGATATTCAACATGTTTTATTCTGATGTCCTTTCTCCATTGAGGTATGGCATTATTCCTTAAATCTAATCAAACATATTCATAGTATTATGATGGATCGCTCATAAATGTTTTTATTATTATTATTGGAGGCATCTTTATCCGTGGAATCACAAATCTGACTCAATGAAAGTTTGAAGCTGGGTTTCCCTGCCAAAGTACATTCACTGGTCCATATGGATTTTGTGCAATCTATCCATTTAAAAAAATATTAAACATGATCCCATTTATTCTGCCATGAAGTATTTGGAGTTTTTGTTTGAATTATTATTCTCCAAATGATTTGACCCTTATGACTTGGAAGATCTATCATCTGAAGAAAAATAATGGATTCAAACTATTAAGCCTCCTTATTATACTGGCAACTTCAAGTTGCATAGTTCCTTCCTTCCCTTTGTATTAGAACAGAGTGAGATCAGTTCAAGAAATGTCGTTTCTACTTAGGAAAACATCAATTGTTCTTTGATGGAGCTTCAAAAGGAAATTCAGGGGAGGCAGGAGCAGGAGGGGTAATATTTTTCCCCGATGAATAAATCAATATTAAATTTGCATGGGAATTGGGGAACACCACTAATAACCAAGTAGAAGCCCTGACTCTTTGGCAAGGGTTGAAGATAACTTTAGAAAAGGGGAATCCATCAATTAGTTGTATCGAGAGAATCGATGATAAACATCCAAAAGTTCTATAGAAACAAATAAGCCAATGAGAAATACCAATCTTCTTTGGATATAATAGTAAGGAGACAACTTGAGAAATTTGATTTTATATCCTTTTGTCAAATTAAAAGAGGGAATAATAAGATCATCACTACAAGGAAAAGACCCTCTAGCGGAGGTTATAAAGGAGGTATTTAGTGTTATAAAATTGGCCAAAATTGTCAAAAAACATTTTCTACAACATCCATTTTTGGTAACGAAGGTTTTGGCGTAGCTTTTAATGAAATTTGAACACAACTAAAAAACCTGGGTGGTCGGAGGTTATTACGGATGTTTTTTTCATCGGTGCGCTACTAAGGTGTCAACGCATCGGTGCGTGTCATATAGACGGTCGGCCCGGGGTGGTCGAAGGTGCATGCACCGGGCCATAAAGGTATACAACCACACCGGGCGCATTGTAGGTGATACAATGCATGGGGCCATTCTAATTGGTATTGGGATTTGTGTTGTGCCCATATGTCGTATCAACACACTGGTACGTAGCCTTATAGAAGCGCACCAGTGCGCAGTATCAGACAAACACACCAATTGTTCTAATTCGTATTGGGATTTGTGTGGTGCCCATAGGTCGTATCAACGCACTGACGCATCGTCTCACTTAAACGCACTGGTGCACAATATCACACAAACACACCGAGATTTATAATTGATATTGGTATTTGTGCGATGCCCATAGGTCGTATAAACGCACCGGTGCGCTGTATCATACAAACATACCGGTGTACAGTAACTGACACGCACTGGTGTATAGTAACTGACATGCACCAGTTTTCATTTTGTATTTTTTAGAAACATCGACCTATGAAAATGAAATTATTGTGATTTTTTAAAATTCATTATTCATAAAAAATTGACACATCTTATAACAATATTCATATTAATTAAATTTTTATTAATGCATTTGAATGTGATGTTTGGATTAATTTGTTATATCATATCATAGTTATTGTGATTTTTTAAAATTCATTATTCATCAAAAGACAACACATATCTTATAAAAATATTCATATCAATTAAATTTTTATTAGTGCATTTGAATGTGATGTTTGGATTAATTTGTTATATCATATCATTAGATTTCACATATCTTCATTATAATATTTAATCATCCATAAATTTAATCAGTGGTGTTACATTTCACAGCGACAATGGAGAACACAATAGAATACATTAAAACACACACACACACACACACACACACACACACACACACACACATATATAAGATAGTCTTTGTCGTACAAAATGGGACAATTATTGGTATCCCTTTGTCTTTCAATTGGGACACTATGTCCATTACATTAAACAAAATTTCTGATTTCACAGACAAATATTTCAAAAAATACAACACCTTGCTTTGATATCCAAACATAATGATCATCATTCTTCGCTTGAACTGTTATCACTGCTCGAGCTACTTCCATGACTTGGGTTATTTTAAGGAATGTTTTGTTCATAGTGTTGATTGTTTTCTTCTTCTTCACCTTCCATCTACAAACATAAAAATAATCTATAATGAGTGTATATACATTGGTGAGAATAATGAAAATTGCAATATTAAATAATATACATGAATGTAACTCGAAAAGAAATGACGTACCATAGCAACAATTGACTCATGAACTATACACATTCTTTCAAAACCATGTAGTATGCCATCTTTCAAGATTTCACCTGTTGGCACAGCTCCATACTTTGTTTCCTGCAAGTTTTATACCCCATAACAAATCATATATTTAATATAAAATATTTTTTGGTTCTATTAACTATAGACGAAGCTAAGTAAAACAAGATCGATAAATGCTTACAAATTCCATAATTAATTTATGATATGCCAATATATACTCACAACCCATATTTAACCCAATGTCAATCAATTCGTCTAATGGTTCTTCTTTGTATGTTAGCACATGTTTGAATACATTCAATGATAATTTTTGTAAAACAACTTAAAATATACAAAAATTAAATCTAGTTAAGTTGTTATAAGGAAGTAACAATTACTCACAAACTTAGATATCAACCCTTTTCTTCCTTGTCGTCATGTTTTATGTGTTGAATGAGTTCTATTTTATTTTATTTTCTGCAAGAAAATACTTGAAAATTAATATTTAATGCTAAATTGTTTATTTATTGTACCTAATGATCGAAAAATTCAATGATTACATATTACATTTGAAGCAAGTTGTTGTTGAGATGGCTCCTCCTGTGATGCAATTTTTTCCATTTCTTTGACCATCTCTTTGTACACCTTTTTGGACATTCCTACTCACATATTTCTGATATCAGCTCGAACATCTTTTGAGATTTTCATAATCTTCCTGAAAATGTAACATGACAATAAACTATTTAATTTTTATATTGATATATGAAAAGTAAATATAACAAAAGTGATATTTATAAATAATTCTAGAAGAACATTTAAAGGAATATTACTTTTTCATTCCTTCTTTTTTGTTGTTGTACGTTTTTGCTATTAAAACTCTGACATGTATCATTGACCAATTCTCTGGAAACTCTTCTTGTAGTTTAGATTAAATTTGGTTTTTGGAATCATTGGATTTATTTTTTTAGTGTAAGTGGAAAGAACGTCTATACATTCGTTCCACTAGATCCCTCAAATTTTTGTAAAATTTTTCCCCTTTTCGTTAACCTCTAGCACCACTCTAGATGAGCTAAGGAGCAATTCATTTTCATTTGCATGTTCCATTTTTTTTATTTTCTTAGAGCAACATTCATTTTCTGAGTTGTTGGTCTGTGTAGAACATTAAATATATGTGAATAAATAGATTGTTTGAAACATGTTATCTAATAATTTTAAGTATGTTATTAATGAAAATTAAAAAAATAAACTCATATTGGATCGATAGTATTTTTTCATTCACTTGATTCATCCTTTTGCAATTTTTCCATCAAGCTTTTACGCTCTTCTGGTCCTAGATTAGAAATAATCTTATCGAGCTTCGTCATTTTGTGGCTCTACATGGTACACAATAAACAATACATATTAGTTAAACTTACATATAGTTCAAAAATAATATTTTTTGTAAAGAATTTACAAAGAAATTGTCTTTTTTTCTTTTCTTGATGTGTTATCAGTATTTTTGTTACTTGATCTCTTTTCAGCCATTTCTTTATCAATATGAAACTTGTACGATATCATTCATTAATATATTTTATAACTAAATTGTCAAATTTTTAGGTAAAAAAAATAATCAAGAAACTGATGCGCTTTTCATGGTGTATGCATCGACGTCAGAGCATGGTGGTCTTATAAATGCACTGCCCAAACAGTATAAAACACCGTACGATGCTCTTTGTCAACAAGGAGCACCGATGCATTACATGTTAACCACCGCACCGATTAACACAGACAAAATAATAAAAATCGTCTAGTGTTAGTTTTTGTAGCATATGGTGTCGTGGAGGGGGTGGTGCGGCCTGTTCTTATAAACGCCCCACGCAAACAAGGGACTACCGTACGGTGCTCTTTGTCAACTAGAAGACTCGGTGAGTTATATGTTACATGGTGCACCGATTAACACAACATAATTTTTTTTTTTTGCCAAATAGTACGTGAGCGGTGCGTTATAATGAAATAGCGCACCGATGCCCTATTTTACATATGGAACATGGATTAAAATAAATTGTTTTTAAATTTTTTATTAAACAGTACATGCGCGGTGCGCTGGGATAAGCTAGCACACCGGTGCGTTAGGTTACGCAGGGTGCACCGATTAAAAAAATTATGTTTTTTAAAAATTCACGCAAGGGCCGACATGGATTGGGATCCGACTATTCAAGTCGTCCCGTGGGTTGGATGTCATAGACCTATATATATAGCAATACAAACCCTATAAATCTAAAGTGAAAAGCCCTAATTTTGAAATCACAGAAACAGGGAGAAGCAAGGGCAGAAACAAAAATGAATGGTTTATGGTAAAAATGGATTTATTGTTATTATTATTATTATTATTATTTTTGGTTTCTAAAAATGAACAACAAATTGGAATTTTTTACTTATTGCATAAAAAATACTGCAGAAAATGTAAAAAAAACATTGAAATTTAATCACGATATCGTTTGAAATTCTATGCTACAGGGTTTAAATCACCAGAGGCTTAGAATTCTAATTTCCTGAATATTTCTGTTCGAAAGCATTTTGCTGCTCCACAGTTCTCTCATGCTCTCTTGCTCCAGGTATGTCTCTTGCAAATCTCTGGCTGAATTTTTTTGCAAAAATATTGAAACAATGAAAAGTGTTTAGTAAGCGACTCATAATTTTTTAAATTTACACAAAGTAAATATTCATGTTGAACTTCGATATAATGTATATTTTGATCTAAATGTACTATATAATGTCGGTTTGATTTCATCACGAATCCCGAAATTGAAGCAATCAATAAATTCGTTCTTTACAATTCCGAAGCGACATAACCATGGGTCACATTGTACGAAAAAAAGAGGATGAAATGGGATAGTGACAGTGATCTAGGAGGATCTTGATCAGTACAAATCAATAGAGTTCCAAGTCATGTTCAGTAGTTCGACGTCCAGTTTAGTCTTAAGTATCGACAGTTTCGTCATTAAAAAGTTCTTCAAATGTTATGGTCATCAAGAGTTTCGAATTTGGGTTATAATGGTGATGTAATGGGTTGTAAAAAAAATCTAACCTAGATTTAAACCCTAATAGTTAGACCTAAGTCCTATTCCTAAAACTCTAACACTATGGTCATAAATCCTTATCCTAAGTTTTAAGACCTATGAAAAAAAATCCTATGCATTAAATCTAAGCCTAAGTCTTAAAATTCCTAAGTCTTATCTCTAAAACCAACACTTAAACCTATGGTGACAAAAGTCCTATTCATAACTTTTAAAACTAAGTCCTAGCGCAATCCATAAACTATATTATAAAACCTTACCATAAACCTTTTTATAAGGTTCGGATGATTGGTTAAAAAATATGGTATAAACCTTATTATATAGGGTTCGGTTGATACATAAGTTTCAAAAAATTTATAATAAAACAAAACCCACCACAGCGTTATGATAACCGCGTGGTTTATGAAAACCGTGTCAGAGTTTTGTTACAACGTGTGACCAGACTGAAACCGCGTCAGATTTTTCAGTTATGGTTGACATCTGTTGTAAAGCCGCGTGTTGCAAACCATCACATGTAACAAGGCACGCCAGAATCGTCGAGTCAAGACCGTTACCAGAACTGTCGGAGAGACTGCCGATGTTACATTGCGCCCGCCCACCTGATATCATGCAACTGATATCATTTCCGCTCGGTGAGGCTAACTGTCAGGGTTAAGGCCTATCCAAAGTTTAAAAGTAGGTTTTCAAATTTATTTCAGCGCTAAGGATTTAATCCCTAGGTTTAGGGAATTGATAGTGGATTCAAGACCTTACCACATGAAATTATCAACCAATTGCTAATTGAAGTATATGGAGCTTCAAAGCAGCCTATAAAATCCATGGAATTATTCATGAAAAGATCATCTAGGATTTTTGTGAAGGCATAGTTCTTTTGGAGTGTAGTTTCAGAAGGTTAGAGGCGATTTTGTTTGCAACATTGCTCAGCCGTCGGTGGTCAGAATTGAGCACGGAGATAGGCGTCAGAAAGGAAAGGAAGAGTAATTTATATTTATAGGGTTCATAAGTGCCTACGAGCACAGTCTTTCTGTTCCATTTCAGTGTAAATATTCTTCAAGATCAATCCTAATAAAAACGGACGCCCACTTAAAAACGAACCTGGAGATGTAGTCCAGGAGGGACGAACTCTGTCATCAAATTGTTTGCCTCTTCTTCTCTATTATTATTGCTATTATTTAATTCATTTATGCTGCTGGTATATGTCATTTTTCATTAAAGCATACTTCAGTTAACAGTCAATCTAAAGGACAAACTAATCAAACTTTTTAAGCACTTTATTCGATCAGTATCAGACCATTTTGGTATCAGAGCGGGTTGTGTTTGTAGTTTGTTTGTCAGTGGATGTTAACCAGGTTGGGATTGCAGCGTGGAAAAGGCAAGCTTGAATAATTCGATCTAGAGATCGGAAGGTGGAAAGTCGATCATCAATCAACGATGACAGGGACTGAGACCATTGAGACTCCAGAAGCGACTGAAAAGAAACCCATGGATGAGAATAAAATCCAGCAGATGTTTCTAAACATGCAGTAAATGTTGGTATAATTATATGAAGACAAGAAGATGAGGGATGCAGCCTCATCGTCGAAGGCATCAAAGAAGGACAAGGGTAAAGGCAAGGCAGATAAATCTCCTTCTCCTTCATCATTTCCATCATCTTCTTCTTCTTCTTCTACTTCTAGTTCTGAATCAGAAAAAGAAAAGAAACATAAGAATCCACTTTTTAAACTTGATGTTAAGTTCGAATTACCTGTGTATGATGGTGAAATAAACCCGGAGAAACTGGATAATTGGGTAAAACATTTAGAAGTATATTGTCGTATTCAAGATATTACTGATGGTAAGACAAAGATCCAATTAGCTACTCTTAGAATGGGGGGTACTGCTTTGATCTAGTGGGAGAGTAGGACACAGATAGATTTAAAGCGTAAGGGAAAAGTTATCACCTCATGGACTAAGTTTATTAAAGCTCTAAAGAAACAATTCTATCCGTTGGGTCACACACAACAAGCTGTAATTGGTTGGCAGCGCTTGCGACATGGTAAGGGACAAAGTGTTCAAGAGTTCACACAGGAATTCAGAAAGAAGGCATTAGCACTCGGTATTTCTTTGGACACAAAATAAACTTTGTTGAAATATATTGGCAGTTTGCATTCATATTTGCAACATACATTATTAATGTTCAATCCTAATGATTTTGATGAAGTTTGTGTTCAAGAAATTCATGTCGAATCAGGTGGTATACCTTTCAAGTTTACACTAAAGACATCCGAGCAGATGGAAACTGAAGACAAAAAAAAGAATGACAAGTCAAAGGGAAAGAAGACTACCACGGCTCAGAAGGAAGAAGATAGACCTACGTGTACACATTGCTAAAGGATCGGCCATGATGAAGCTAGGTGTTCGAAACTTCATCCGGAACTGAAGCCGAAGAAGTTTCAATCGAAGAAGGGTGAAAAGAAGGCTGAAACAACAGTCCAACAAGGCTTGGAATTGGGATCCGATTCAGGTGATGAAGGTAAAATCACTGCTGTGGTTACAACAGGTAAAATTTCTGATGCTAGTACTTCTGCTTCTTCAAACATCAAACAACAGAATGAAGAAATAGAGTTATTTCATATAAGGGTAACTTCAAAGCATACTAAGATAGATACATTGTTCGATACGGGATCACAGGAAAATTTGATTTTTGAGTCATTGGTTAAACAATTAGGTTTGAAAACACATAATCATCCAAAGAAATATCCTTTAGGGTGGTTAAAGGAACAAATTCAAATTCATGTTACCAAACAATGTCGGTTAAAATTTGGAATTACAGCTAACTATATCAGTGAAGTGGAGCTAGATGTGATACCGTTAGACATTTGTGGAATTGTCTTAGGTAGCCCTTATCTCTATGACCGTGATGCAATATTTTATAGAAAAGAACATGTGTATCATCTCAGGAAATATGGGATTAAGTACATCGTTCGGGCACATAAAAACAAATATCACTTGAATTTAATTAATGCTAATCAAATGAAGCACTTAATAAGTTCAAGTAGGAGATACATACTCATGTCGATAAAAGAGCAACATAAGGATCTTATTAATGCTTGTTCAGGTTGTGAAATTCAGTATGAAGGTAATTTGGTTAAAAGGTAGATTCATTTCAGGATCTAATTAAAGAACCAAAACATCTACCTCATAAAAAGAAAATATCACATGAGATGCAGATGATGTTTGATGCCTCTAATAATGGAATGTGTCACAAGTCAGTTGTAGAGTATAAAGAAACAAAGCAACAAATTTTAGGAATAGAATTAATGCGACACAGTTTAAATCCATACAGTTCACCCATAATTTTGGCTCATAAGAAAAATAGGGCATGGGGAATAAGTGTCGATGTTAAAGTTGATTCAATTAAGCAGAAAATTTTCACAACATTGATGCATCATCAACAACCATATGAAGATAAAACAGATGTTAAAGGATATGCAATGGAAACAGTGATTCACATAGATTATCAGCTGCTTCAATACTTTCAGTCACATACTAAGATGCAACAATCTCACTATTGTTGGATGAGATTTCTTCAACAAAATCACTTAGTAATTAAGGACAGGGAAGGTGTAACAATTAAAGTAGTTGATATGTTGTCTTTGAATGCTTCAGTAGTATTGCATAAAATTTCATTGGTTCATGAAAGTTATGTAGAACAGTATAATACTGATGATGATTTCGAAGAAAATTTTGAATCGCTAACTCATAATGCTCAGATAGAAAAGGTGCAGGTTTTGTGGGAAATTTATCTTTCTCAGATTGCAGGCATAAGCAAGATTACGACACAAAGTCAAAAATATTGTTACTAGCCTCATGTGTATGAAACCATTGTGAAGTACATAAAGGGATGTGTAATGTGTTTGACAAGCAGGCCATGCAATCGAAAGATTGGTTTGCACATACCACTTCCAGTTCCTTTGCAATCCAGTTCCTTTGCAACCATGGGGCAGCATGGATTTGGTTCAAGGATAGACAGAAATGGTGAACATGACCTGGATACATATTCTTCGAGGTAACTGCAGTATACATCCTAAGATGTGGGATAAATTTGTAACTTATATGCATTAAGATTAAAATCAAGATTTACATTCTTCTGCGCCACGACAAGCATTGAGTCAAGACAGGTTCAAATTGCACCATGATAAGCATCAGTTTCAAGTCAATGAGCAGGTATGGTTGTATGTCATCAAAGTCAAGATGAAAGTGAGAGAGCCGTATTCTCACTTATTGTCAGTTTAAAATTAAGCTTTTGTGGTCCAAAAGCTTTCTAAGTGGAGAGGATTGATCCAGGAGGATCTTGATTAGTACAAATCAACAGAGTTCCAAGTCATCTTCAGCAGTTCGACGTCCAGTTCAGTCTTCTGTATCAACAATTTCTTCATTGAAAAGTTCTTCAAATGTTATGGTCGTCAAGAGTTTCGAATTTTGGTTATAATGGTGATGTAATGGGTTGTAAAAAAAAAATCTAACCTAGATTTAAACCCTAATAGTTAGACCTAAGTCCTATTCCTAAAACTCTAACCCTATGGTCATAAATCCTTATCCTAAGTTTTATGACCTATGAAAAAAAAATCCTATGCATTAAATCTAAGCCTAAGTCTTAAAATTCCTAAGTCTTATCTCTAAATCCAACACTTAAACCTATGGTGACAAAAGTCCTATTCATAAATTTTAAAACTAAGTCCTAGCGTAATCCATAAACTATATTATAAAAACTTACCATAAACCTTTTTATAAGGTTCAGATGATTGGTTAAAAACTATGGTATAAACCTTATTATATAGGGTTCGGGTGATATATAAGTTTTAAAAACTTTATAATAAAATAAAACCCACCACATCATTATGATAACCGCGTGGTTTATGAAAACCGTGTCGGAGTTTTGTTACAACGTGTGACCAGACCGAAACCGCGTCAGAGTTTTCAGTTATGGTTGACATCTATTGTAAAGCCGCGTGTATATACCGCATGTTGCAAACCATGACATGTAACAGGTCACGCCGGAACCGCTGGAGTCAAGACCGTTACCAGAACCGTTGGAGAGACCGCTGGTGTTACATCGCGCCCGCCTGCTTGATCACATGCAACAGATATCATTTCCGCTTGGTGAGGCTAAGTGTGAGGGTTAAGGCCTATCCAAAGTTTAAAAGTGGGTTTTCAAATTTATTTCACCACTAAGGATTTAATCCCTAGGTTTAGGGAATTGATAAGGGATTCGAGACCTTACCACATGAAATTCTCAACCAATTGCTAATTGAAGTATATGGAGGTTCGAAGCAGCCTATAAAAGCCATGGAATTCTTCATGAAAATATCATCTGGGATTTTTGTGAAGGCATAGTGCTTTTGGAGTGCAGTTTCAGAAGGTTAGAGGTGATTTTGTTTACAGCATTGCTCAGCCGTCGGTGGTCGGAATTGAGCACGGAGACAGGGGTCAGAAAGGCGAGGAAGAGTACTTTCTGTTTACAGGGTTCAGAAGTGCCTGCGAGCATAGTATTTCTGTTCCATTTCAGTGTAAATATTCTTCAAGATCAATCCTAATAAAAACGGACGCCCACTTAAAAGCGGACTCGGAGATGTAGTCCAGGAGGGACGAACTCCGTCATCAAATTGTTTGCCTCTTCTTCTCTATAATTATTGCTGTTCTTTAATTCATTTATGCTGCTGGTATATGTCATTTTTCATTAAATCATACTTCAGTTAATAGTCAATCTAAAGGACAAACTAATCAAACTGTTTAAGTACTTTATTCAATCAGTATCAGATCAGACTGGAAAGAATTCAAATGGTTGAATGGTAGAAGTGTGCCTTGTCCTGATCATTTAAAAGAAAATATGCCAAAAATATGCCCCAACAGTTGGGTTGCTGACCAAGTCAGAGAGAAATATGGTGCAACCGGTCGTTACCTATGTGCTGGAGAGGATGAGATAAATATAGGGATTCGGTGCAGTAACTCGGTAATAATCTATTTAATTTACATGCACATTTGAAACTTAATAATGCACCTTTAAAATGTAATTACATCTATATTTCATATTTTAACTGTTGGGTTATTATAAGACACATGACACTATGATTTTAAAACTTTTTTATAGGTGCATTTGTTCCCATCTATGTGGGCATATGGACACCATTTTCACACAGAAAATGTCGATGATGGACACATCACACAAGACTGTGGAGTGGAATTCAAGTTCGATCAATCTAGTCGATCTAGCCACCGTGATCAAAACCTAGTACGAGGGACATTAGGTTACATCAGAAAGATACAAGATATCATTGAAGTGGATTTCTCTTCTTTCTAATGTATTATTTTTAGGTGCAAGTGGTGGGACACCTTTGATCTGAATAATGTAAAGGAAGATCGCGATAGTAGGCTGATATGTATAAACTCTAGAAAGATGTGGGATGAAGCTAAGGAGCCCTATGTTTTCCCCAAACACTGCAACCAGGTGTTTTTTTACCTAGATGTGTTGGAAAGGGATTGGTGGTTCGTATTGAGACATGACCCTAGATCAAAACATATTTTTGAGAATAATAGTGTTATCATGCCATGCGAGCTGGAAGATAATGAGGGTGATCATGAGAACCAAGAGTGATATGTTACATGTGTTATTTCATCAATATTTACACTTTTTAAGATGAGTTTTTATAAATAAGACGACTTAAATACCTTATAAATTATACGCTGATTTTTTTTTTTTTTCCCCGAAACATTATAATATGTATTTAGAATTAATTGGTAATTTGCATTGTGTTAATGTTAAAATCAATATTTCACTTGATAATTTGCAATTATGTTGATCTCAAAAACAATGGCGTAATGTATAAAGTTCTTTTTTTATATGTAAGATCATAATAAAATAATGATAATTCTAAAGTACATGAATTTATTTGCATTATTTTCTAAACTTTATTATGTTACAAAAATTCATATTATTCTAGATTTATTATTTTACAGTTATTTAAAATTTTACAAATTTACAAATTTAAATTTTTTAATAAAATCATTTCACTTTAATACAATTAAAATTTTACAAATATTTTACATACACTTACAATTAAAATTAGAATTAGAAAATTTTACAATTTCACATACAATTACAATTACAATTTTAGAATTATTATTATTATTATTTTTTTCTTTTTTCTTTTTTCTAAATTGGACTATTCTATTAATATGAACATAGTATATAGGTCAAAGCTTGCCTCCGGAATTGCTATGCTAGCCAATTCCGGAGGGAGCAGAGTTCAAAAAGATAAAAATAATACCACCCCAGATGGGGAAACCGGTCCAAAAATCGCTGCCCTTAGTAGGGAAACCAACATTAACCAGAAATGACCAAGAGTATGCCAGATTGTTAAGGAAATACATGATATCAGAGAAATTAATCAAAACAGAGAGAGGAAACCTCTCATTGCAGTGGTTGCATGTCATGCTAAGTGTCATGAGGCTGTGGCGGTGGCTCCTCAATGACAAGACACCTGTAATCATCAGAAGAGTCATCATATTTCTTCGAGTGCTGAGCGGTGGGTTTTGGCGTGGTGGCGGTGCGCACAAGGCTGGTGTTGCCCTTCCTCTTCTCACCCACCAAGTGTTCTAGACTTCCGCTTCCGCTGCCTTCGCTGCTGGAGGAGTGCTCTTTTGGTTTGACTGATAGAGCTTCGGATTTTCGAGAGTGCTGAGGAGGTGCTAGAGAAATTTTTGATTTCCTGGGAAGTTTTCTAGAACTTGACCCAACAGAACTCGTAGGCACCTCCTGAAAGATGACCATGATGGTAGCTGTAACTTGAGGTCTGTTCAGGGAGCAATCATAGTGGAATTGAGCCAAATTTTCTTCAGGAGGCGGGGAGCGACTGTCAGAGTGGATGGAGGTGGGCGGGCGTGAGGATTGGCCCCTGCCTCTTCCATGGCAGCAATGCATTCTATGCCTCCTCGGCATGCTGGAGCAGGAGTGAGCATGAGGGAGGCTAGCAAGCGTAGGTGTTGAGGTCGAGTGAGTGTGGAGGTTGGCTTGCAGATCCTGTGAGACAATATGACAGCAGGTGTAGTGAGGCGACGAGGCTAATAGTAGGCGAAGGTCACAATGCGTCTCTGAGAGCGAGGAGGAACTCAGCGCAGAGACAATAGGGATTCGAAGGCGACAAGAATGGAATGGCAGCAATGGAGGGCGCGATGCCATGAAGAAGGGCTTAGGGCTGCGAACCAGACGGGTGTTAATGCGAAGGGCAGAGGCAACCTGAGGCGAGCAGTTGGAGCAGTTAAGGGCCGCAGAATAGGTCCCATGCGTGGCCATGTGGCTAGGCCATGTGTCACGCAATGGGGTTGCCACCTCTCGTCCTGGTTCAAACACCCGCATCCGGGGACAATTTTAGAATTTTATATACAATTACAATTACAATTATAATTTTACAATCACAATAATTTCACAGTAATACAATTATAATTTTACAAATATTTTACATACAATTAGAATTAGAATTACAATTACAATTTTACAATTTCACGTACAATTACAATTACAAGTTTAGAATTTTACATACAATTACAATTAAAATTTCAGAATTTTACATAAAATTTACAATTACAATTACAATTTTACAAATTCACATATATACCATTACAATTACAATTTTAGAATTTTACATACAATTGCAATTTTAGAATTTTACATACAATTAGAATTAGAATTACAATTTTACATATATACAATTACAATTAAAATTAAAATTACAATCATTTCATAATAAATTAAATATTACAATTACAATTAAAATTTTACAAATATTTTACATACAATTACAATTAAAATTAAAATTACAAATAGAATTACAATTTTAGAATTTTACATACAATTACAATTTTACAATTTGTCATATATACAATTACAATGAATATTACAATTACAATCATTTCACAATAAATTAAATATTACAATTAGAATTAAAATTTTACCAATATTTTACATACAATTACAACTAGAATTACAATTACAAATACAAATACAATTTTACATACAATTAAAATTAATATTTCAATTACAATCACGACATAATATTTAATAAATATCATGATCATTTAATATTAAATTAATTAATAAACATCACGATCATGATAACCATCGTACAAACATCATATTCGACTAAAAAACACATTCAAATTCGCTAACATCATTGTGATCATGATCATCTAACAAAACACAATTAGCATTGTATAATATCATCACAACACAAACATCAAATATACATCTCATGTCAAATAACTGCTATCAGATACACATCTATTTGCAAGCTGCACATTAAATGAATAAATCTAACATGACCTAACAATATACAGATCATGTGATCACCAACATGTAAATTATGTACAACTGCAACATGAACATAAAATACATGGACCATATATATATATATATATATATAGTGTCAAAAATATACAACTGTAATATAAATGTCAAATATTAGCTAGTGGTACATCATCAATAATAGTACTAGTCGAGACCTACTCAGTCAATGGTGCAGCCTCGACAAGCTTAGATATGTGCTGATCATCACGTGCCTGCTGATCTGGTACTGGTGCCTCATGCTGATTAGGATCAACTGTCGGCTGCTCATCGTGATGAATCGACATGGTCGATGGTCCAACTTGCTCATGATCATGAGTATTGCTAGATGTTGTAGGTTGATGACTCGACGTGGCCGATGGTACAACCTGCTCTCCATTATGACCACTGGTCGATGCTGCAGTCTGGTCATCTAGTGTGGCGTGAGGTGAACGATGATCACTCCCCTGATTGTGATCATTAGATGACGTGTCGCTGCTTGCAGACTGTCGACATGCTGCATCTCGACCACGCCTATAATGTCAAAGGGCCCTCCTCAACCACGCAACTAAGGTCGTAGCTCCTACGACATGCCGCATCAGGCTGAACATGTCATGCGACATGCCTCTCCACATATGTACTAGCCTAGCATCGGCCTGAATATCTCTCATAGTGGCGGGCCTGACTCCTGCCTCAAAAAAAAATGCACAGAGTTGGTCACCCAACTCCATCCTCAATCTACTGTTATGCCTACGCCTAGCAAAAGGCGGTACTGGCGCACTAGCAGGATCAGGTTTGTCTGCACCAGCCTCATGATCCTCGGCATCTGCCATATCCTGATCGTCACCAAGATCCACACCTGGATCATTTGGTGGAGCTGGCGTCTCATCGCCATCAAAAGACCCAATGTCTGCAAAATATATATAAGTACAAAACAATAATTAGACAATTTCATTAAACAATTTAATAAAAAAAAGTTAAAGAACATGTTAGAATAAATTTAAATAAAACAATAATATTGCCTCTATCATCCGACGACTCATCATCTGTGAAGAGGATGTTGGCACACCCTCGCCAATCCAAACCAGCATAAGGACATGGGACCATAACGAAGGGATACTCGTCAACACTTGCTAGAAACTCCAGTGCATCATGTGATATCCTCGTTGAAAACTTAGTCTTGCCCCTCTTGGGCATCATCTATCCCCACATGTGCATCCGTGCATGCAATATTGGCCTACGAGGCTGCCGAAAAAAAGTAGGCCTTGTCTCTGGAAACCTCTCAAAAAATAAACAAAATAGCTCTGAAGCAAAAGGGAAGTTGACCCTCCCTTGTGCATGAGCACGACATCTATCTAAGGTTGTATAGAACTGCCGCAAAAAAATGGCAGACCACCTGACAAGTCATGGCTCATGTACTAAAGAATCAACATAATATAGAAGCGGGTAACTAATGCACTGCCCGTCGTTGGTGTTGTGTGAAATGGTCAAAATCAAAAGTGAGAGGCACCTCACCTCCTCACTACCAAATGTACCAATACGTAACTGACCTCCAGAGACCTGAAAATCTGAAGGAGACAATATATACGCACTAATGTATCTCTGGGAGTACACCAACTGACTCCCTGCTGCATAGACAACTGGAACCTTTGGGAATGAGGGAAAATCCACCCCTCTCCTTGATAGTCCAGTAATGAAATAGATTTCCTCCTCAGTGGGTGCGTACCACTGGTTAGGACCAACCCAGAAAGCTTGTAGGTGGGCATTCCACATGCAGATAAGGTGTCGTAAAAACACACCATGGCCCTTTAGGGATGTAGCCTCATCATAGAACTTGAGGAGGTATACCTGCCTTAGGAGCCCCTGGGTAGCTGCTATAATAGGGCGAGGGTAAGCATCTCTCTCCCTCTCTCGTGCCTCCCACAGGCGAACAATGTTATACTGGTCTGCTTGTTGTTGTTGCTATTCCATCTCTTCTCTCCTTTCACGTCGCTGAATGATTGACATATTAAATACAATCTTTTTATTAAATGAGACATGTATTTAGGAATAAACACACACACACACATATATATATATATAAAAAAAAACTGTCAGTGCGCCAAAAAAAACATGCATGCATCGGTAACGGTGCGTCTTTTTTTGTCGCGCACTAGAGGCAGTGCACCATAAAATTTGCAGCGTACTAAAGGTAGTGCACCAGAAAATTTGTAACGCACTGGAGGCAGTGCACCTGCAAATTTTCAGCGCACCGCTCTCCTGGCATTGTTCCAAAGTCAACTGTGCAGTGGTATAACAAACCGAACAGTTGAATATGGACCAATGTGGGAAGGGCGGTGCGCTGGGGCGTATAGTTCGGTTAGTGCACTGCCCTCTTGACATCAGTACATAGTCAACGGTGCGGGGCGTATAGTTTGGTCAGTGCACCTCCCTCCTGACATCAATACATAGTTAACGGTGCGGTCTTTTACTAGGACGCACTGTTGACCATGTCAAATTGCTGGAATGCGGTGCGCTGACAAAATTACCTGCCCTGGGCGGATATTTCCATCAGCACACCGCAGTCCCACTATTCGACAAGGTCAACGGTTTATCTGGGTAACCTACCGCACCGCAATTTTTTTAAATTAAAAAATCACGGTGCGCCTTTCGGTACCACCCTAGAACCGGTGTGGATACCATTAGCACCGGTTGTGGCGCGACCTGTAAATTTACAGGCAGCACCGCAAACCAATGCGAGACGAATGACTCGAGCACATCGCATTGTATTTTTATTTTTATTTTTAAAAGAAGGTGAATTTTAAGCTAATTTACAAAAATAATCTGCTAAAAGGTTTAATTATGGAAAAACAAGGAAAATACCTTTACATTTGGCCGTTGAGGAGGCATATTGGCTGTAGAATTTGCAAAACTAAATTTTTCGACCATTTTGTAAAATTCAAAATGGAGATGGTGGGCAATGGACAACAACAGTGTGTGGAACGGGAGCACCGATGGAAGGGAACCTCACACAAGGTAAAGTTGTATTGGTGCTTGAGAGCTCTGGAGCACTGAAAAGTGAAAAATGTGGATTTTTGGCCGTAATTTTTTTTTTTAACCATGTTCTGGTGCGCGGGTTTTATAGGCGCATCGGTGCGGTTTCTTAAGACCGCACCGGGATGTTTCAGTTTTGGAGCGGGCTTTTAGGACACACCGGTGCAGAATATTTGTAAAGTACCAGTGCACTCGAATAATAATATGCACCAAGCGGGTTTGTACGGAGCGCACGGTGTCACGGTGTCTCTAGTTGAACGCACTGGAGGAAAAACATCTACAAAAACCTCCACCTGCCAACCTCCTTTAGTAACCTCCGCTATGAATGGATGTCTGGGGTATTTTTTTAAGGGGTTCCTCAAAAACATCTGCTAGAAGGTATTTTCCTTGTAGTGTGTTGACGAGAAAGCCAACATAGGTGATCATCTTGAACAATGATTATTCCCTAGGATTGAGTTGACCCAACTCTCCAATATATCCCATGAAGCCTGGATTGCGTAGGTTCTTAGATGGAATAAATCAAAGGTCACCTTGGAAAAATCGAGCCCCAAGGCCGATTGTGATAAAAATTAAAATTGTTAATGCCATGATAATGATTTATCTAGAATTTTCGACTCTCGATTAAGGTAAAATAGGCTGAGTGCTCCTCCAAATGGATGACGGAGAAGAAATTCATCATTATCAAGGAAAGATGGTGTCATACAACATGCAGTTTCAATTTGGGCCATAAAATCCCTTAGGATAGTGCCCCAATTTCATTTCTATGGAGTAAATGCAACAATATTGGGCATCAGGTAATGGATTTGGTGTAGGATACATGTGAATCAAGAAGGAAAATAAAATTCAAGTGCATTCAATGTGATATGATGGCTGCAAGAAAGGAATCTCGAGACATTTCTTGCCATAAATGGCGCTTGACAAGGTTGGATTTGTTGAGGATCGAGGTGAAATTTTGATCGCTAGACTCCATGGCCACCTCAAGCCACGAAGACAGTGAAAATGTTGGGATTGTTCTGAAATAGGTCTCACTATAGGAATGGTTTTCAAAATTGGATAGAATTGGAAAGCATGTCATGCAGGAAGCCCACTCCCATTTCTCTCTGGTCATTCAGGAATTCGAGGAATTATAGGAGGCCATGGAGAGGAAACCAATGGTGGATAATTGGCCACAAAGGTGGACAACCTGGGTTCGAAAGTTGATGAGATCAAATTTACCGTTGAAACAATATCGACTAGTGTTCTCAAAGGTTTTTGGTTTGCAGGACCCTGCTCCTACTGGTGTGCAGGAAGAAGCTCAGCCTAGCGAGTCTATGGAGTAGACAATTGCAGAGATGCCACTCTAGGTGCAGGAATAAATTGGAAATGAAATGTATAGCAACGACTTAGCAAGAATGCAGAGTCTTGGTTAGAGATTGTATTTTTGTTAAAATTTTTGTAAACTACAGTCTTTAGTTGGTCTTTTGGAGAATCGATAAGATAAATTATGTTAGAAGTATAGAGGGGCATATGCAAGGTAGGAAAAAATTATTTTTTCAATATATATGGATTATTTTAGATGACAAACAACTCTTGAATATAAGGGTATTGGCCAGTTTACCAACTTGATCAATATAAATTATCCTTTCCCTTAAAAAAAAATAATAATGCATTTATTTAGGAATGGAAACATGTGTGGCATGGGTGGAAAGTTTCATTAATAAGTTGTTGTGGTTGTATCACTAGGACAATGCATAGGCATATGCATGGAAATGCCATGGCATGACATGGAAGCATACATCAAAAGGATAATAGATGTTGGAATGGAAATGTTGAAGGGTGTTGATAGGTGTGAAGGATACATAAAGTGACGTTTACTTGCAAGTTTATTACATGTAGTTGCATATAATAGATGGCAATCTTAATAAAATTGAGTACATATGCTCGCTTTGTATTCATAATAAACTTCACCTTTTATTAAATAAACAAAATTGATGATTTTCTGCAATTATTTTATTAAAATAATTATTATATTATTTATTATATTTTAATTCATTATAATTTTGTGATAGTATTTTTTATAAAATAAAAAATAATATTTTAAATTATATATAACTAATTTTTATTACTCACTAAAAAATATTACTGTTATGTAACGAGATCACAAAACAAAAGAAGAGATAGATCAACGAATTGAAAATAAGCCTCTTCGAGGGGGAAACCTCCCTTTACATCATATAAATGAACAATTCTTGGATGATTTTACAAGAACTTCCTTGTATATATAGGAGTCTAAGGGGTCACAATATAATTAAGGCCTACATAACAATAATAATGTAAGGACACAATAATAACAATAATGGGCTTCTATGGGGTACAAAAATAACAATATGGGGGCTACACTAGTATTATAGGGACCTAACATGCCCCTCTCCTTCAAAAAGGTGTTGTCCTACAAGGTTGAGTAGTTATGGATGCCTCTGAATAAAATACTTGTCCTCCAACGTGGAATCTTCAGTAGGTAAGTTCTTCCACCTAATGAGATGCTCTAAAATTGATCTATACTGTAGTTGTCAGATACTTGTTTCCATGATTGCTTTAGGATCTAATATGATTTTTCCTTCCTCATCAAATTTTTGAATATAGTTTGAACTGAGAGCTTTTCACCTGTAACCTTATTTAAGTATGGAACATGGAAAACTAGGTGTACTCACAAAGATGCATGCAACTCTAATTTGCATGCCATAGTACCAATCTCTTGCAACACTTTGTAAGGGCCATAGTACTTGGGTGATGTTGAGTCTCTGAAATGTCGTATTTTCATCCTCTTTTCCTTTCATTATTCCTCACATTTATCCATATTATGTTTCTCCATTCACTATTTATCATACTGTTTTCATGTTAAATATGGGTCTCCCTTATTATTTTCCAATTTATTTATTTTCATGCATTTTAAGAGAATTTGTGATTAATTATTAGAAAATTAATATATTTTCATATATATATATATCTCAAAATTTGCATGAGATTTTTAATGTGTAGGAATATTTCCATAAAGGATTATTCAAAGATATTTGAGGAGATACAGATTCAAGCTCATTTCAAGGAGAAGATCATGAGGATATGGATATCTCATCCAAGATTTGTTTGAGGATTTGAAGGGATCATATTTTGTAATTAAGGAAATTGGTTGAAGGAAAAGTGGAGTTGTATTTATGAGTTGATTATCTCTTTTTCAAAGCAACTCATATATATAAATAAGAGTGTTATATCTCCATAGAAGGAGAGAAAGAAGAAGAAGATGAGGAATTTCATAATTCAATAATTCGAGTCATGTAATAGAATAAGTTAGGAGAATAAGTCATGGTTGGAGAGGATTGTAATTCATTGTGATGTAATAGATTGAGATTTCTTTATTTTTAATGTGAGCTCATATGTGTTTGTTTCTTGTCATATGTTATTTGTCATTTCTAACATGTGTTGTCATTTGTTTTATTTCTTATAGACAATTTCACATTTTCTAGGATAATTTAATTTCTGCAATTTGATTTCAGTCGCGTAATTGTTTTCAAGTCATGTGTTTAAATTCAGTCGTGTGTTTCAATTCCAAGCATTACATTACGTTAATTTGACTTCAATTCTGCATATATTGTGCATGTGTCTTGTAAGTCTACAAACTCCTCAGGTTAAGAATTAATGATTAAGAAATTATTAGATGACAATATTTTCACCCAAAATTTTGGCTCCGTTGCTGGGGAGGCATGATGAATTGAAGTTTAGTTTACTTTTCTACAAGACTTATTTCATTTCCTAGATCTGATTTGATTATTATTAAATTGCTTGCTTCCCATATATTCTAGTTTGCTTGCTTGACAACTGAATCACTAGTTGTTATTTACTGCTTTCAAGATTATCATAGTTTGCTTCTAATAGATTTGCACTTTAGTTATCATTAAATTTCTTTCTTACTAGTTCTCATAGTCTGCTTGCTTGATAACTGCAAGTGTGTTTACTTTTCCTAAAAAGAGTGTTTAATTAATGCAAAGTTCGATTTTTCGCAAGGGTAGTTTAAGACAACTAGTTTATTTTCATTTAGTTTTACATTCAGATTTAAGTTTTGGGTGCTGTAAGAAACCCTTTCCAACTAATCAATATGTATTAGTAAGATGATTTAACCATGAGTATAAGTTTGGAACAACTCACTCATATCCTAGCAAGAGTCAGGATCTTCTCTTCTTGCGAAGAAGAGATCTTGACGGCAGCGAAAAGCTTAACTACTCCTCTGGAAGCAAACAACAAATCAACATTCGAAGAATCTTGTACATATGATGAGGAACAATTATTCAAACAAGAGAATGAGGAGGACAAAGAGAAGTTGCAACATGATATGAATCAAAATGGAAATCACGCCTATGAAAGCCTTATCAAAAGATGGTTTTGATGGTTTCAAGCAAATACAAGGTTAGATCAATTTCGTTTTTGCTTTTATTTCGCTAAATCACAGCCACAACAATTAAATTCAATCATTCTTGTATATTTTCATTTAAAATTTGCGAAATTGGAAATGAATATATTTTTATTACTATTGCATGAATGGTTACATTGGAAATTTAATTACACGTAATGATTTGTAATTTTCAATTAGCCTAGAGTAGGTAGGATGTTATTTTAAGTTTCGAATAGGTATGCTGTCCTCCCGCGTTTTTGCACGATCTCGAGGATCGGAAAGTATGATGCCTATAAACATTTAAAAAAATGAATAAATTGAGGATTTGCAACATGCTTAATCAATTTCACCTGCAAATCAGTTTGTCTCCATTTTATATATATATATATATAAAAAGAGTCATGTTCCAACTTCGATAGTCTCTTCCTTGATCCAGGCGAGAGAAGAATGTTCTTACTTCGTTGACACCACAACTTGTTACCTAAAATGGAAGCGTGGCCCTATTCCTTCGCGTGATTCGTACCTGTTGATTGTATCTGTCTCTAGGTATCTTCTCCTTATGCATGGGTATCTCTGGGTTTTGCCAAATAGAATATATTGGGTCAGTTATTTCATTGGCTCAAGGCCTAACGGATAATAAGATATCAGACGGATCTCACTAATATCCCAACCATCCGATAGGCGAGAGGCATGGCCGGTGCTCGTATTGGTTGCTCTGGCAGGACAACGCCTATACGTTTCTCCTTTCTCATATTGGCTTGTTAAGGCAACCTACCCAACCCAATTGATACGTTCATTCCGCCAAGTATCTCGACCATGCTCCAAAATCACACCCATATGTCCATGAGCGCAGATATTCCACCGACATTTCGCCAAGTATATAAGCATATATTTCAAATTATCATATTCAAAGTAGCATAGGAGCAGAGTAATCTTTGACATTTATCTTTATTTATGATGCCAATCAAAGAGGAGGATTCTAATACCAGAAATTTTCCAGAAATTGTGTACATTTTCCAAGTTTGGCTTGGAAAAAATCCTCGAAATTCCATGAGAAAATTCGAGTTTCTGTCTGCATAATAAGGAAGAGACCGCGCCAAGATATTCGAATTCTGATTTCGCTGGATCGAACATGGAGGAGGTAGTTTGGGGTCACTCGTAAGTCTAGCAGAATCGACAACAGATTCAGAGAAATTATTTGATGGAGCCACGATGGGTGGTACGGTGACTTGACACCACAGCTACACGTTGAACTCGAATTCCAGTGGGCTGTGTTAGATTTTGATAAGAGAGTTAACAAAGGCGCCCATAGAAGTCGGTGATAAGATATTTATGCCTTCAATATCTGATGTTATGTCATCTGGGTTGCGGTAGTTGGAGTTGGATATTTAGTAAACTATTTGAGAGTTCACAGCTTCAGATTTTTTTTCATGTAGTTCATAAAATGGTCTATAATAGTTCTGAAAAGTTTTATACTTCTATCATTATGGATCATAGTGATACCTATTTTCATCGAAATTTTGTTCGATCTGCTGGTGGTAGTCCCATTGCGAGTTCGTGTGGATGAAAGTCCCATGTTTCTTCTCTATCAGGATTGATCTTTTGGGCTTATATTTCTCAATATATGGACGAAATTGGTATTGCTAGGTCAAATGGAATCCCTTGCAGATGACATGTGGCGAATAAAGTTCGAACAAGTCAGAGCATATGGTTTTCTCGCTTATGTGGATTATGGTTGATTCGTGAAACTATGTCACCAATAATTGTAAAGCATTTGACATCACTCTGTGTGCCATATGTCTTTTCTCATGGTTTTTTCCCTCTTTTGGGATACTCTCTTATTGTAAAATTTGCAATTTATTAATTTTCTTGGTCTGGATGCCTCGTGCTGGGGTTGTTATGGTATCGGATTAGAAAGTATCATCAGTGGTTTATGGATCTTTACAACTCTATCCGAGATGATAGAACTCACTAGACTGAGAAATGCCTACCCACGATGAGAAGGAGTAGATTATTCGTGCCTGCACCATAATTGTGTTGTGGAATTGCATGGTGCAGTTGGTGGCGTTGGGTCATGTCTAAGGCCCTCAGGTGCTTAAGAGCTTGCCCACTTGCTTCAATTCCACTGGCTCTGGCTCTAGATATCCTTCCCCTTAAAAAAAAACACAAATTTCCACAATACATATGTACGTTTGGAAAATAATGGCAGGCCACTTGAGCTTCAAAAGCTACATTTCCACGATCATTATAACTCCCTGCTTTTCACTTAAAAAATGATCCATTGAAATTTTTTAATTGCAACATAAAACAAATACCTTCACGCCATTTTCAATCTGAAAGACTTGTGTTTTACACAAAAGGATATGAATGAATGCTTCAGCAATGACCGCAATAGTGCAAGTATATCAGATGTGAAGGCTGGAAAGCTTGTTCCATCGTCTTTAAGTCCACTTGATGTGCATAGAGGCAACGATGGTGAATATCAGTACCATGACAACCAGAGGCTCTGGGCATGTTTTACATTGACAAACAAGCATTCAATGTATGTTCCAAATGTTAACATTCCTGTCCTCTGCGACATTAATACTTATTAGGGCAACGTGTTCTTAAGAGTTAGTGTCAGCTTAATGGAATGCTTCTTATTAGTGATAGCATGATTGGCAATGTCCCACTGTCGGTGCGATTATTATGAATGCTTATGCTTTGAAAGCCACATCCTTTTCCTGTGTCGATGCTTTACATGAAATAGTTCTTTCATATAAATAAATACACCAAATAAATATAAATAATGACCTATAATTCAAAAAGATTCAAACTCCACTTAACATTCTTAAAAAAATTAATTAATTAATTAAAAATAAATAATAATAATAATAATAATAATAATAAATAAATAAATAAATAAATAATGAATGAATAATAATAAATAAATTAAACAAACTAATTATATTAAAATAAACAATTTGATATGGTAGATAAGCTAGTTTAGATGTATTAACTTAAAAATGTAACAAAAGGTTAATTAAATATCTATAATTTTCTTAAAAAATTAATTACATTAAATTAAACACAAAATAAATTAGGACAATATTTAGTTATTGACTTTATTTTAAATAAAAACTTAATAGATTAATTATTAAAATTAATTTAAAAAGACATAATTTCATAATAAATTCATAATCCAGACAAATTATTAACATCAATTAAAAATTAATATTCACGTTTATCAAACCGACCTTGTTAAAAACTCCTCATCATTCACTATTTATTCTCCACATTTGCCCTATTCCTCTCAACTTTTCAAAATACTTTTGACGTCTACCCCTGATGATGGACTCACTTGGAAAGTCCAAAACGTTGGGTTAATAAATAAATTCAGAAACAGGTTATTCCTCTCCTCTAAAAACTATTTTCACCTGTATGGATTCTCTCTTTAAAAACATTCAATCCTACCATGGAAGGATTTAATGGACAGCGCCACCAGTTTTGAAAAATTGAAATTTTCTAGAGCTAAACTCCTTTCAAACCTATCCTTTTTAAAAAATTGCAGAGACAACAACCTTACTCCTAAATTCGCCCTTTGTAAGCACCCTCTCAACCACGGCCGCAATCTGCCAATCTTCAAAAAGCTGAGTATATCCTTAATAAAATCCCAAATAAAAACCACCAGATCGGGCCTCATTAAAATCTCTCAACAACTGTTAAACTTACACCTCCTACTGGCCTCATCTCTTCGATTTGACTTATGGCGTTCTCTTGATGCGCTCATGTTCATAAAAGCCGATCAATGGCACTCCAGAGACATGATAAAGAAAGACAAAAAGATCTCTCATTTGGCTCAGTCCTCTCAATACACATCGACGCCCCTCCCCAGCAGCTTCTCGTATACAATTTGTAACCAGAACTCCCCTCGGACCAACGATTCTAATAGCCTCTGCGTTCTTAATATGATCGACGACATGAATTCTGACATATCAAGACCAGATCTGACTGAGGATAATAACAGCACAGTGAGCTGTGATAACTCAGATCCCAACGTTTTCAACAATCCTGTGAAAACAGTCGACAGCAACATCCGCTCCATCATCACGAATCTGCCCATAAAATCTCCCATTAAATTCGACAATCCGGTATCTAATCGCCTCGATGTTCAGAGTGAAATCACCGTAACACATTCGGACTCGCAAACAGAACTGTCTGAGAAGTTTAAAAACAACATCTCAGAAATTGATATCCACGTTGATACGCTAATACATTCAGCAGCTGACAGCATTAAAAACGCGAGCTCCAATGGACTGGACAGGATGATCCCTACCTCACAGACAGAACGACATGCAGATAACACCACAGGAATTGCTGATAAGAATGCTCACGCAGATCGGTTGAATTCAGCCTCAAACGATTGCATTAATTATGAAGATGGTTTATCTCATGAAGATAGAACCACAAGTTATGCAGACAACAATGACCGCGCAAATCCGTTGTATTCAACATCAGATGGTTGTAATAAACATCTAAAACAAGTTGACATCTCCTCTCCATTAAACCCCCGCCCCATTCTCTCCATTCCACCCATAAACTCCGCCTCCGTCAATTCTGACTCTCGACCTAGAAACCTCACCTCTCAACATACAAATCACCCTATTGTACCTTTAAACTCCCCCAATATCTCTCTCCCAATCCACAACGCATGCTTTGAAAACGCTAACCCAATCCCTTAACAACCAAGGTTTTAATAACTCTACCGTAATAAACCTATCTAGCATTAACTTAGATAGAGCCTCTTTGTCCCTTCTTCATAAAGGCTTAAAATTTTCCATTACCCCTAATAAAATTCCTGTGGACAATATAATTAGCAACATAGAAATTTCCATAAGAGATCTTAACATTATCGAAGTCGAGGAAATAAGACAAGAGACGGTTAAAATCCTTAAAAATGCCAAACCACCTCCATGCAACTTATCCAAAGAAGAAAAACTTGCTCTAAAAAACCTAAGAAATAATAAAAATATAATAATCCTTAAATCAGATAAAGGCAACGCAACTGTAATTATGGATAGAATGGAATACGATAAGAAAATGGAAGATCACCTAAACAACAGTGGTTGCTACAGAATTCTAAATAAAGATCCGAGTGCTAAAATTCTTAAAGAAGTAACCAAGAAAATTAAAGACTCTTCTCTTGACACCATCATAAAAAAGAGAATCACCCCCTCTAGCTCCATCACCCCTAGAATTTATGGTGCTCCTAAGGTTCATAAAGCAGGCATTCCCCTAAGACCCATAGTCAACACCATTGGCTCTCCTACCTACCTCCTCGCACAATATCTTGTGAAAAAGCTTCGCCCTCTGGTCGGGAACACTTCATCACATATCAAAGACTCTGCCTCTTTTGTTCAATGGACCAAAAACCTTGACATGCAAGACGATGATCTCATGGTAAGTTTTGACATCGTTTCCCTTTACACTATGATTCTTATAGATGAAGCCATCGACATTTTAAAAACTATCACAGATTATGATACTGTAGACCTCCTAAAATTATGTGTAAAATCTTCTTTTTTCAGCTTCGATGGAACTATTTATGAACAAACTCATGGAGTGGCTATGGGCTCACCTCTATCTCCCATTATCGCCAACATATACATGGAGCATTTTGAGCAAATAGCCCTCAAATCCTTTCCATTCACCCCTGAAGAATGGCAAATATATGTGGATGATATCTTCGCAAAATGGACCTATGGTTTATTAAAATTAAATGATTTCTTAGCCCACTTGAATAGCCTCTCGAGGCACATCAAGTTTACCTTGGAAATTGAAAAGGACAACCAATTACCTTTCCTAGACATCCTTCTAACAAAAAAAGAAGGAAAACTCAGCACCAAAGTTTATAGAAAGAAGACTCACACAGACAGATACCTTCATGCTGACTCACATCACCACCCCAATCAAAAAATCGGCATCATCAAAACCCTAACGACCAGGGCTTCCAGAATTTCAGACTCCTTCCACCTAGGGCATGAGTTAGACCATCTCCGCCATGTTTTTCAACAAAATGGGTACAATAAACAGGTCATCAACAAAACTATTCACCAAACCCTTAATAAAAATAGCTCAAAAAGAACCTTTGACATTCCTAAAATCTCTTTACCTTATATAAACGGAACAACTGATAAAATTTCTAGAATTCTTAACAAACATAACATTAAGATTGCCTTCACTCCCCCTAAGACTGTCTTAAATATGGTAGACTCAGCCAAGGACCCTATAAAACCTAGGCTACAAAAAGGGGTTTACATCATACCCTGCTCTTGTGGTAGAGAATACATTGGGGAAACAGGTAGATCCCTTAACATTAGACTAAAAGAACACGCTGCTGACTTATCCCAGAATAGGACAGCCAAATCCGCCTTAGCTGAACATGCCTTCTCATCCTCACATTACATACAAATGGAGAATGCCAAACTTGTCTCTAAGGAGGACCATTACCTAAAGAGGAAAATCAAGGAAGCCATAGAAATTGAGAAGAGAAAAAACAACATAAATTGTGATGATGGACTCATTATTAGCAACACCTCGAAACCCTTAATTCATCAAACCCTTTAGCCCTTAAAACCTATAATAACATGATATATAATTATCACTACTTAAAAAATAAAAAATAAATAAATAAAAAAAATAAAAAATAAAAAATAAAAAAATAAAATAAAATAAAATAATATGCGATAGAATTATCACTATTTAAAAAAGAAGAAGAAGAAAATAAATAATAATAATAATAAAATTAAATAAAATATAATAAAAATAAAATTAAATCATAAAATTAAATATAAATAAATAAATACATAAATTGACTAATTAATATAATTAAATAGACCAAATAAATATAAATAATGACGTATAATTCAAAAAGATTCAAACTCCACTTAACATTCTTAAAAAAATAAATTAACTAATTAATTAATTAATTAAAAATAAATAATAATAATAATAATAATAATAATAAATAAATAAATAAATAATGAATAATAATAAATAAATTAAACAAACTAATTATATTAAAATAAACAATTTGATATGGTAGATAAGCTAGTTTAGATGTATTAACTTAAAAATGTAACAAAAGGTTAATTAAATATTTATAATTTTCTTAAAAAATTAATTACATTAAATTAAACACAAAATAAATTAGGACACTATTTAGTTATTGACTTTATTTTAAATAAAAACTTAATAGATTAATTATTAAAATTAATTTAAAAAGACATAATTCCATAATAAATTCATAATCCAGACAAATTATTAACATCAATTAAAAATTAATATTTACGTTTGTCAAACCGATCTTGTTAAAAACTCCTCATCATTCACTATTTATTCTCCACATTTGCCCTATTCCTCTCAACTTTTCAAAATACTTTTGACGTCTACCCCTGATGATGGACTCACTTGGGAAGTCCGAAACGTTGGGTTAATAAATAAACTCAGAAACAGGTTATTCCTCTCCTCTAAAATGTTCTTTCATTTGTCTTATTTTCCAACCATTCCATATTACTAGCCTGAACAACTAGAATATGGTGAACATCAAAATCTATGCACTAAATAAAAAGCTTTAAAATTTGAATGAACACTTAATGAAAAAATGTGGATGTCTGTCAGGGATAAGAAAACATAAACACGAACTTTCATGGATTTCAAAAACATTATGATCAAACAAGGTTCTCTTCACAAACCTCAACTAGAATATCACCCCCCTAACACAAGAAACACCATCATATTATGATTATTTCATTGCTTTTGCAATATCTTTTGCATGGATTTGAAATTGACTTTCTAAGGCAAAACATAACATGAAGAACAGAGTGCCAATCTTGTTAGTAGAACAACACAATAATAATTTTTAAAAAAAAAAACATGGAATTCAAGACTAAAGATCTAGATGACTCTAGGAATACATTAAAAAATGTATCGCCTTTGAGTAGGTAAATTTCATTTCGTGCTTGAGATTTTTGCTAGTTATTTTCTTTGTTTCATAAAGGGTTGTGTGAACACTAAAAAAAAAAAAAAAAAAAAAAAAGATTTCACAAATGGACATTTCATAACTCTTGAAAACAATTTATGCTAACTTGTTTCTTGGAGTCACTTCAAAGGAACTTGCATGCAAAGGCAACAGGTAAGAAAGATGCATTTCATTTTTTTTGGTTGCTAGCATTTTTGCATTTTTTTTTCAAAAGCTCTCACATTTTTCATTTAGGATTTGTACTGAGATTTTACAGGTACGCAGACGATCCAAGTTCATGCAATCATGATCTCCATAAATCACAATAAAACATGCATCATTGAAGCTTGGATGAGCTAATTATTAATTACAAATGTCGTGACATTTGCCATTACACAGAAACCTTTTGTGTCATGATATGTTTACCCACATTTCTCCTTCAAAGCTCATTAGTCATCCATGTTGGAGTCCATTGATTCATTGCCTTATCCATCCCGACTTGACACATAGCTACTTTTCTAAATCGCATACATTTTTGCCTCCTTTTTAGTTCATCTTTTTGCCTTATTAATAAACCATCCAGCTCTCTATATTGCCTTGTTTTCCTTGCCATAAAAACAGTTTGATCGAGAGACCTTTTAACTATAGTCCTACCAATAATTTTGTATGAAATTTCTTTGACTGATGTGGGATTCCTTAAATACCACCTTTCAACAAGTCTTGACCCATCGACCTCAGTACCTTATCTAGGATAGAGACTAGATTCCTTATTAGTACCTTAAGGCTTGTATGCATTAATGAAAAGTTCTCTCGCCGACATTCATGGGAATACATCAATGTCCCTTGATCGTTGGATCTTGCAAGTTTCTCGACATTAAATCACATATTCTCACTTTGCAAGATGTACTTGGGTACCTTGGCACTCATTGAAATTAATGGTGAGTTTGCCTCGCATTGGTTAATGAAATCCATTAATGGTATGTAATCCAATGACTTCTCCTCATGCTCGACATCAACACCTTTATTCGCATGACTAGGATTGTACCATAGGGTTTTTTAGTAGGTGAAGGCTATATACTTTTCATGACTCCATCAGTAGTTGCAGCAATATGTTTTCAGCCATATGAGAATACCACAGTTCCACTCTCAGACTTCATCTTCTGATCTATGATCCAGTAGCAACAACCACATTTTCCATGATCTAGCAATAGCATAAGCCACATTCCTATTGCATAATTCATCAAATTTTTGGGTAACTGGAGATATATTGTTTTCTAATATTTAATTATACAATTCCTTAATTTCTAGAAATGAATGAATTTGGAAGATTCCCTCACCACGTTCCATTTCCTTTCTCATTTTCATAAACATAACACATCTTCAGTTGGGGGGTGGGGGCGATATACTCATTGCCATCTCATAATTTCATTTTTCATCTTATTTACCATTGACTATCACGTCTCTTCCAATTACACTTTATTGCACTTGATTCAAAAACATTAATATATATACTGGCATGATGTAAAAAAACTAAGAAAAGGGCTTTCTTATGTACATTGATAGCTTATCATTTCCAGTGCATGTATGCTTAAAATATTATTGCAGCAAACAAAGTAAAGAAAATGAATGTTGTTAACACAAGAACCAACATTTCTCATATTCATGGTTGTCACACAAGAACCCACCATAAGAACTATCAGTTGCTACTCATGTACTTCACATCATGGAATGATTTATTGTTAAAAACACATAAAGCCAAATCTAAGAAGCCAAAAGTTTACAAGAAAATTCATGCAAGGTTGCATGAAAACATGAAACAAGTTCAGTAGGGGGAATGTTGAGTCTCCGAAATGTCGTATTTTCATCCTCTTTTCCTTTATTTATTCCTCACATTTATCCATATTATGTTTCTCCATTCACTATTTATCATACTATTTTCATGTTAAATATGGGCCTCCGTTAGTATTTTCCAATTTATTTATCTTCATGCATTTTAAGAGAATTTGTGATTAATTATTATAAATATCTCTCTCTCTCTCTCTCTCTCTCTCTCTCTCTCTCAAAAGTTGATGTGTAGGAATATTTAATAAAGGATTATTCAAAGAGATTTGGGGAGATAATCATTCAAGGTCATTTCAAGGAGAAGATCATGAGGACATGGATATCTCATCCAATATTTGTGTGAGGAAATGAAGGGATCATATTTTGTAATTATGGAAATTGCTTGAAAGAAAAGTGGAGTTGTATTTATGAGTTTCTTATCTCTTTTTCAAAGCAACTCATATATATATATATATATATATATAAATATGAGTGCTCTCTCTCCATAGAAGGAGATAAAGAAGAAGAAGAGGAGGATTTTCATAATTCAATAATTCGAGTCATGTAATAGAATAAGTTAGGAGAATAGGTCATGGTTGGAGAGGATTGTAATTCATTGTGTTGTAATAGATTGAGATTGATTTATTGTTAATGTGAGCTCACATGTGTTTGCTTCTTGTCATCTATTATTTGTCATTTCTAACATGTGTTGTCATTTGTTTTCTTTCTTATAGGCAATTTCACATTTCTAGGATAATTTAATTTTTGCAATTTGCTTTCATTCATGTGATTGTTTTCAAGTCGTGTGTTTAAATTCAATTGTGTGTTTCAATTCCAAGCATTACATTAGGTTAATTTGACTTCAAATATGCATATATTTTGCATGTGTATCGTAAGTCTACGAACTCCTCAGGTTGATAATAGATGATTGGGAAATTTTTAGACTACAATATTTTCACCCAACAGGTGATAATTTATTATCCTTCTTAGCTTGCTTAAGGGACATTTGTTTGTATGGTTGTAGTTGTAAAAATACCCAATCGCCCACATAAAAAATTATTTAACTGTGATGTTGATCTGCCTATTGTTTCGTTTACTTATGTGCTAGAGACAAGTTATCCTTTAAGAGTTAGAAAACTTGTTCTTGATGCTCGACATGATCTTCCACTACTTGAACCTTAGAATTTTATCTTAAAGATGATGTGATGATTGGTGGATGATATTTATAAAGCGCCATAAATGGGGTCATTTTTGTTGTGGTATGGAAGTGTTATACCACCATTCTACCAGAGATAACCACTTGATCCATTGTGTTTGTTTATTAGATACAAAGCAACAAAGATATCCTTCAAAACATTTGTTCACTTTCTCAGTTTTCCCATGTGATTGAAGATGATAAGATGATCTATGAGCTAATTGATTACCAAGACAAGAAAATAATTCTGTCCAAAATTTTCCAGTGAAAATGGGATCTCTATCCCTTACAATAATCTTTGGGTTTACAGGCAGCTTTTAAATTGTTTCCACAAATGAAGTAGCAACTGTATTGGCTTTGAAAGGATGAAGAAGAGGAGGAATTTCATAATTCAATAATTCGAGTCATGTAATAGAATAAGTTAGGAGAATAAGTCATGATTGGAGAGGATTGTAACTCATTATGATGTAATAGATTGAGATTTCTTTATTGTTAAAGTGAGCTCACATATGTTTTTTTCTTGTCATATGTTATTTTTCATTTCCAACATGTGTTGTCATTTGTTTTCTTTCTTATAGACAATTTCACATTTCTAGGATAATTTAATTTTTGCAATATGATTTCAGTCGTGTGATTGTTTTCAAGTCATGTATTTAAATTCATTCGTGTGTTTCAATCCCAAGCATTACATTACGTTAATTTGACTTCAATTCTGCATTTATTGTGCATGTGTCTCGGAAGTCTACGAACTCCTCGGGTTGATAATTAATGATTAGGAAATTATTAGACAACAATATTTTCACCCAACATTTTGGCGCCGTTTCCGGGGAGGCACGATGAATTGAAGATTAGTTTACTTTTATGCAAGAGTGATTTCATTTCCTAGATTTGATTTGATTGTCATTAAACTACTTGCTTACCATCTATTCTAGTTTGCTTGCTTGACAACTGAATCACTAGTTGTTATTTACTGCTTTCTAAATTATCATAGTTTGTTTCTAATAGATTTGCACTTTACTTATCATTAAATTTATTTCTTACTAGTTCTCATAGTCTGCTTGCTTGATAACCGCAAGTGTGTTTACTTTTCCTGAAAAGGGTGTTTAATTTTTGCAGTGTGATTTTTCGCAAGAGTAGTTTAAGACAACTAGTTTATTTTCATTTAGTTTTACATATAGATTTAATTTTTGGGTGCTGTAAGAACCCATTTCCAACTAATCCATATGTATCAGTAAGATGATTTAATGATGAGTATAAGTTTGGAACAACTCACTCAAATCCTAGAAAGAGTCGGGATCTTCTCTTCTTGCGAAGAAGAGATCTTGACGACAATGAAAAACTTAACTACTCCTTCGGAAGAAAATAACAAATCAACATTCGAAGAATCTTGTACATCTGATGGGGAACAATTATTTGAACAAGATATTGAGGAGGACAAAGAGAATTTGCAGCATGATATGAATCAAAATGGAAATCACGCCCATGAAAGCCTTATCGAAAGATGGTTTCGATGGTTTCAAGCAAATACCAAGTTAGATCAATTTCGTTTTTTTTTTTTAAATTTCGCTAAATAAAAACCACAACAATTAAATTCAATCATTGTTGTATATTTTCATTTTAAATTCGTGAAATTGGAAATGAATATATTTTTATTACTATTGCATGAATGGTTACATTGGAAATTTAATTACATGTAATGATTTGTAATTTTCTATTAGCATAGAGTAGGTAGGATGTTATTTTCAGTTTCAAATAAGTAAGCTCTCCTCCTGCGTTTTCGCACGATCTCGAGGATCCGAAAGTATGATGTCTATAAACATTTTCAAAAGTGAATAAATTGAGGATTTGCAACATACTTAATCAATTTCACCTGCAAATTAGTTTGTCTCTATTTGCTATATATATATATATAAAGAGCGCCATGTTCCAACTTCGACAGTCTATTCCTTGATACAGGCGAGAGAAGAATGTTCTTACTTCATTGACACCACATCTTGTTACCTAAAATGGATATATATATATATATATATATATATATATATATATATATATATATATATAAATATAAATATAAATATAAATATAAAGAGAGCCATGTTCCAACTTCGACAGTCTATTCCTTGATACAGGCGAGTGAAGAATGTTCTTACTTCATTGACACCACAAATTGTTACCTAAAATGGAAGCATGGCCCTATTCCTTCCCATGATTCATACCTATTGATTGTATTTGTCTCTTGGTATCTTCTCCTTATGCATGGGTATCTTTGGGTTCTTCCAAATAGAATATATTGGGTCAGTTCTTTCATTGGCTCAAGGACTAACGGACAATAAGATATCAGACGGATCTCACTGATATCCCAACCATCCGATAGGCGAGAGGCATGGCCGACGCTCGTATTGGTTGCTCAGGCAGGACAACGCCTATGCGATTCTCCTTTCTCATATTGGCTTGCTAAGGAAGCCTACCCAACCTAAGTATCTCGACCACGCTCCAAAATCACACCCATCTATCCATGAGCGCATATATTCCACCAGCATTTGGCCAAGTCTATAAGCAGATATTTCAAATTTTCATATTCAGAGCAGGGTAGGAGCAGAGTAATATTTTCCATTTATCTTTCTTTGTGATGCCAATCAAAGAAGAGGATTCTAATACCAGAAATTTTCCAGAAATTGTGTGCATTTGCTAAGTTTGGCAGGGACAAAATTCTCGAAAATCCATGAGAGAATTTGGGCTTCTGTCCGCATAATAAGGAAGAGACCGCACCAAGATATTAGAATTGTGATTTTGCTGGATCGAATATGGAGGAGGTAGTTTGGGGTCACTCGTAAGACTAGTAGAATCGACAACAGATTCAAAGAAATTATTTGATGGAGCCACGATGGGTGGTATGGTGACTTGACACCACATCTGCGCGTTGAATTCGAATTCCAGTGGGTTGTGTTAGATTTTGATAAGAGAGTTTACAAAGGCACCCATAGAAGTCGGTGATAAGATATTTATGGCTTCAATATCTGATGTTATGTCATCTGGGTTGCAGTAGCTGGAGTTGGATATTTAGTAAACTATTTTAGAGTTCACAACTTCAGCATTTTTTTCATGTAGTTCATAAAATGGTTTATAATAGTTCTGAAAAGTTTTATTCTTCTATCATTATGGATCATCATGATACCTGTTTTCATCGAACTTTTTTTTTGATTTGCTGGTGGTAGTCCCATTGCGGGTTCCCATGGATGAAAGTCCCATGTTTCTTCTCTATCAGGATTGATCTTTTGGACTTATATTTCTTAAGATATGGATGAAATTGGTATTTCTGGGTCAAATGGCATTCCTTGCAGATGACATGTGGCGAATGAAGTTCGAGCAAGTCAAAGTATATGGTTTTCTCTCTTATGTGGATTATGGTTGCTTCGCGAAATTCTGTCAACAATAATCGTAAATATTTTTACATCACTCTGTGTGCCATATGTCTTTGCTCATGGTTTGTTCCCTCTTTTGGGATACTCTCTTATCGTAAATTTTGCAGTTTATCGATTTTCCTGGTCTGGATGCCTCGTGCTGGGGTTGTTATGGTATTGGATTAGAAAGCTTCATCAATGGTTTATGGATCTTCACAACTCTATCCGAGATGATAGAACTCACTGTACTGAGACATGCCTACCCACGATGAGAAGGAGTATATTATTCATTCCTGCACAAGAATTGTGCTGTGGAATTGCATGGTGCATTTGGTGGCGTTGGGTCATGTCTAAGGCCCTCAAGTGCTTAAGATCTTGCCCGCTTGCTTCAATGACACCGGCTCTGGCTCTAGATATCCTTCCCCTAAAAAAAACACAAATTTCCACAATACATATGCACGTTTAGAAAATAATGGCCTACCACTTGAGCTTCAAAAGCTATGTTGCCATGATAATTATAACTCTCTACTTTTCACTTCTAAAAATGATCCATTGGAAAAAAATTATTGCAACATAAAACACAGACCTTCACACCATTTTCAATCCAAAAGACCTATGTTTTACGCAAAAGGATATGAATGAATGCTTCAGCAAGGGCCGCAATAGTGCAAGTATATCAGATGTGAAGGCTGGAAAGTTTGATCCATCGTCTTTAAGTCCGCTTGATGTGCACAGAGGCAACGATGGTGAATATCGGTGCCATGACAACCAGAGGCTCTAGGCATGTTTTCCATCGACAAACAAGCATTGAAGGTATGGTCCAAATGTTAACACCCCTCTCCTCTATGACAAGAATATTTATTAGGGCAACATGTTCTTAAGAGTTAATGTCAGCTTAATGGAATGCTTCTTATTATTGATAGCATAATTGGCAATGACCGACTGTCGGTGCGATTATTATGAATGCTTATGCATTGAAAGCCACACCTTTTCCTGTGTCGATGCTTTACATGAAATAGTTCTTTCATTTGTTTTATTTTCCAACCATTCCATATTACTAGCCTGAACAACTACAATTTGGTGAACATCAAAATCTATTCACTAAATAAAAAGCTTAAAAACTTTGAACGAAAACTTTATGAAAAAATGCGGATGTCTGTCGGGGATAAGAAAACATAAACACAAAATTTCATGGAGTTCAAAACATTATGATCAAACAAGGTTCTCTTCACAAACCTCAACTAGAATATCATCCCCCTAACACAAAAAACACCATCATATTGTGATTATTCCATTGCTTTTGCAATATCTTATACATGGAGTTGAAATTTACTTTCTAAGGCAAAACACAACATGAAGAACAGAGCGCCAATCTTGTTAGCAGAACAACATAATAATAATTAAAAAAAAAAAAACATGGAATTCAACACTAAAGATTTAGATGACTCTAGGAATACGTAAAAAAATGTGTCGCCTTTGAGTAGGTAAATTTCATTTCATGCTTGATATTTTTGATAATTATTTTCTTTGTTTCATAAAGGGTTGTGTGAACACTAACCCAAAAAACAAACAAACAAACAAATAAAAAAACAAAAATATTTCACAAATGGACATTTCATAACTCTTGAAAACAATTTATGCTAACTTGTTTCTTGGAGTCACTTCAAAGGAACTTGCACGCAAAGGAAACAAGTAAGAAAGATGAATTTCATTTTATTTAGTTGCTAGCATTTCTGCATTTATGTTTTTTTCAAAAGATCTCACATTTTTCATTCAGGATTTGTACTGAGATTTTACAGGTATGCAGACGATCCAAGTTCATGCAATCGTGATCTCCATAAATCACAACAAAACATGCATCATTGAAGCTTGGATGAGCTAATTCTTCATTACAAATGTCATGACATTTTCCATTACACATAAACCTTTTGCGTCATGAATATGTTTACCCACATTTCTCCTTCAAAGCTCATTAGTCATCCATGTTGGAGTCCACTGATTCATTGCCTTATCCATCCCGACTTCACACATCACTACTTTTCTGAGTCACATACATTTTTGCCTCCTTTTTAGTTCATCTTTTTTCCTTGTTAATAAACCATCCAACTCTCTACATTGCCTTGTTTTCATTGCCATAAAAACTGTTTGATCGTGAGATATTTTAACTATAGTCCTACCAATAATTTTGTACGAACTCGCGTTGACTGACGTGGGATTCCTTAAATACCACCTTTCAACAAGTCTTGACCCATCGACCTCAGCACCTTATCTGGGATAGAGACTAGAGTCCTTATTAGTACCTTGAGGCTTGCATGCCTTAATGAAAAGTTCTCTCGCTGGAATTCATGGGAATACATCAATGTCCCTTCATAGTTGGATATTACAAGTGGCTTGACATCAAATCACATATTCACACTTTACAAGATGTACTTGGGTACCTTGGCACTCATTGAAATTAATGGTGAGTTTGCCTCGCATTCGTTAACGACATCCATTAATGGTCTGTAATCCAATGACTTATCTTCATGCTTGACATCAACACCTTTATTCACATGACTAGGATTGTACCATAGGGTTTTGTAGCAGGTGAAGATTATATACTTTTCATGACTTCATCAACAGTTGCAGCAATATGTTTTCAGCCATATGAGAATATCACAGTTCCACTATCAGAATTCATCTTCTGATCTGTTATCCAGCAGCAACAACCATATTTTCCATGATCCAGGAATAGCATAAGCCACATCCCTATTTCATAGTTCATCAAAATTTTAGGTAAGTGGAGGTATGTTTCTTTCTAATCTTTAATCATATAATTCCTTAATTTCTAGAAATGAATTAATTTGGAAAATTCCCTCACCATGTTCCATTCCCTTTCTCATTTTCATAAACATAACACATATTCAGTTGGGGGGTGGGGGGGATATACTCATTAAAAAGGGCTTTCTTATGTACATTGATAGCTTATCATTTCCAGTGCATGTATGCTTAAAATATTATTGTAGCAAACAAAGTAAAGAAAATGAATGTTGTTAACAAAAGAACCAACATTTGTCATATTCATGGTTGTCACACAAGAACCAACCGTAAGAAATATCAGATGCTACTCATGTACTTCACATCATGGAATGATTTATTTTTAAAAACACATAAAGCCAAAGCTAAGAAGCCAAAAATTTACAAGAAAATTCATGCAAGGTTGCATGAGGACATGCAAAAAGTTTAGTTAGAGGGAATGTTGAGTCTCTGAAATGTCGTATTTTCTTCCTCTTTTCCTTTCGTTATTCCTCACATTTATCCATATCATGTTTCTCCATTCACTATTTATCATAATATTTTCATGTTAAATATGGGCCTCCCTTATTATTTTCCAATTTATTTATTTTCATGCATTTTAAGGGAATTTGTGATTAATTATTATAAATTAATATATTTTCACATATATATCTCTCAAAAGTTGTGTGAGCCTTGTAATGTGTAGGAATATTTAAATAAAGGATTATTCAAAGAGATTTGAGGAGATAATCATTCAAGATCATTTCAAGGAGAAGATCATGAGGATATGGATATCTCATCCAAGATTTGTGTGAGGATTTAAAGGGATCATATTTTGTAATTATGGAAATTGGTTGAAAGAAAAGTGGAGTTGTATTTATGAGCTTCTTATCTCTTTTTCAAAGCAACTCATATATATAAATAGGAGTGCTCTCTCTCCATAGAAGGAGAGAAAGAAGGAGAAGAGGAGGAATTTCATAATTCAATAATTCGAGTCATGTAATAGAATAAGTTAGGAGAATAACTCATGGTTGGAGAGGATTGTAATTCATTGTGATGTAATAGATTGAGATTTCTTTATTGTTAATGTGAGCTCACATGTGTTTGTTTCTTGTCATTTGTTATTTGTCATATCTAACATGTGTTGTCATTTGTTTTCTTTCTTATAGGCAATTTCACATTTCTAGGATAATTTAATTTGTGCAATTTGCTTTCAGTCGTGTGATTAAATTCAATTGTGTGTTTCAATTCCAAGCATTACATTATGTTAATTTGACTTCAAATCTACATATATTGTGCATGTGTCTCGTAAGTCTACAAACTCCTCAGGTTGATAATAGATGATTGGGAATTTTTTAAACTACAATATTTTCACCCAACAGGTGATAATTTATTATCCTTCTTGGCTTGTTTAAGGGACATTTGTTTGTATGGTTGTAGTCGTAAAAATACCCAATTGTCCACATAAAAAATTATTTAACTGTGATGTTGATCTGCCTATTGTTTCATTTACTTATGTGCTAGAGACAAGTTATCCTTTAAGAATTAGAGAACTTGTTCTTGATGCTCGACATGATCTTCCACTACTTGAACCTTAGAATTGTAATATTTTGTTTTCTTTTCCTTTTCTTCCTCCTCTTCAGAATCTATGTAAAATAATTTCTTCTTAGCACACTTATGACATTTAGTGTATTTGTTATGATAATTGTAGCAAATCCATTTTGCTTGTTTTTCCTCTAGTTGTTTTGGTGTCAACCTTCTAGGTTGCAGGAAGCTAGGAGCGACAATACTTCCATCTTTATAGTTTTGAATGGTATAGCTCCTTGTTTCTATAATTTTACTTTCGAATTTTATTTCCACCCTGAATGCATTCTCTAATGACTTACGTTCCCAAAGACGAACCTCATGTTGGATGTTATACTTTAAATTCTATAAGAATTTATCAATCAAATGATGCTTTGGAATATCAGTTACCTTGATATTCAATCTTTGGAAGTCCTCAATTTTCTCCCCAATTGAACCCTTTTATTGGAGATTTATCACTTGGATGAAGATGCTATTGCTCTTTTATCATCATAATGTGCTATCAATTCTTCCATAAAAATTATCCAAGTGAGTAGTAATTTACAAGAACATAGCCATCAATACCATTCAAATTGATTGAGTTCTAAATATAAAGATGCGATGTGTACCTTTTGTGTGTTGCACATCATGTAAATCAAAGAACTGCTCCGTTTGTAGTATCCATGTTACCAAATCATTTCCATAAAACTTCCCCATATCAATCTTTGGGATGTGGTTGGTCTTAAACCCAAATTTAGATTCTCTAAAATCATGATTCACATCCCTTTTGTTCTCATCATGAATTTCATGGAATACCTTGTCACTATTAACAAGCATTTCTTGTAGCAACTTTTAAAACCTTCCATTTATGCTTTTAAACCATCCTTGAAACCTTATATGTCCCTTTTTATTTTTTCTTCTAAACCATCCATGTCCCCAATTAAGCCATCAATCTTAACAATCATCATTGCTTCCAATTCATTTTTTGTTACTGTTTGCGAGAGCGAAATTTGTTGCAGTTGGTCTTTTAATTTCGATATACCACATTTTATTTATTTCATGTGTTATAGAAGATATTTATGTTGTCTCTTGGGTGTATACATTTTTATTTTTGTTTCTAGGCATTTTATAATAAAATATTGATATCTATACTGGAATATTTCCTTTGAATCACTTCAAACTGATTTTTCAAACGAAAGTTATGCAAATTTTAAAAAATGCACACATTTTTCTTGATTTTAGGAACTCGACCTTGAAACTATTTTATCTTTATAATTTTGGCCTCCAAAGGTTTGAAACATCACCTTGAGGTATCTTTCTGATTCCTCTTTCCAACCTGGAAAGTTATACCAAACTTGGATTCTTTAAGGCCAAGTTATACCAAATCTCCCACGATGGCTTGATTATGGATTGGTTTAGTATAAAAAAATTGTACATACTTCCATGTGTCATTGTTTCTACCTTTGGCCCTGAAATTCCTCTTCAAGAAATTACATTCCATTCAATTTTAGGAATTTTTTACGGAATTCAAATCTGATGCTCGAAGAGAAAGTTATAACCATTTTTCGTAGGTCACCTATTTGAGACTAAATTATGGAGCATGTAGAAACCATAACTTCTTCGACCCATATCTCATAAAATATAATGAACTAAGATTTGATTTTTTTACAGGAAGTTGATCAATATTTCGGCGTCACGTGGTCAAAATTTCAACATCAAAAGCCTCCTAAAAAAATGTTATAGCGAAAATTCCAAGATGACTTGTTTGAAGCAATGAAACCATAGGATCTAGAGCTCTGTTAACAAATGTTATGTAACCAGATAAAAAAATAGAAGAAAAGATATATCAACGACTTGAAAATAAGCCTATTCAAGGGGGAAACCCGCTTTTACATCACATAATTAACAATTCTTGGATGATTCAAATGATAAGACCTCCTTGGTATATATAGGAGTCTAAGGGCTCACAATATAAATAGGGCCTATATAACAATAATAATGTAAGGTTACAACAATAACAATAGTGGGATTTTATGGGGCTCCAAAACAAAAATATGGGGGCTACACTAGTATTCTAGGGACCTAACAATTACATGGATAACTAATCATATACTACTTTATCTTGCCACTAGTGAAACCAAACTATTGGCAGAAAAATAATATTTTTGTCCAAAATTTAACAAAAAAGGAGCATTGGTTGAACCAATCGCTATTAGGTATACTATCATTTATATTGTTGATAAAATATACATTAACATTCTGAGCATAAACAATAAAATGTGACTTGCAAAAATTCTAAATTGATAACATATAATTTCCTAAATGGGAAATTAAACTTGTAAGGTTGTAGGTCATTAGAGCTATTGAGGAAGAGGTAGAGGCATCAATAGGCTCAATCAGGGTTCCTAGAGAAGCTTTACATTTTCCATGATTCATAATGGCTTCGTTCCGAGCTAGCCTGAGAGCCATGTCCCTATGTTCAAGGCTTATATGTTTTTTCTCAATTTGGAGTTAATCTCACTACAACAAAAAAATTATTTTAGTCCCATTGTGCTCCAAAAGAACCTTGTTGAGAAGTGCCTTATTGTTATAGTAAAGGTCAATGGTGCATGGTTACAAGTTTTCGCATTCTTGGGTGTGACCTATATTAGGGAACCATTCGACCACCGATTCTAATACCGCTACATCAGTAAGTTCATCCATGGATGCAAGAAACTCTGTTGAAGCATGACCAATTTCATATTGAATGTTCTAAGGAGTCTGGATTTAATAGTGGTTTGAAACATGATGGTTGCAAAGGAAATATCTTGCATTCCGTTACACTCTGTTGGATGAGCCACAACAACTCCAAAAAAATTTTGTGGCATGGTAGAGGGGGCAAGGATGAGTGAAGATGATAGTGGGAGGGTGGGTGCACAGTGAGCTTCCACGAAGGTGTGTTGAATAGGAGACAAGGTAGTGAGGGGCCCATGAGAGTTAAAACAAGGGAGATAAAAACTAGAAAATAGATAAGAGAGAGAACCTCCCTGGGTTAGTGGCAACCAAGGAAGAGCTACTCCATTTAGGAGAAATTTAACCTTCAGAGGCTTAGAATTTAGACTAGATAAAATACAATTAAATAAAAAAAAAAGTGGAAAAATATCCAAAGCAAGATAGAGCTAGGAGTGAGACTACCATAATACGAAACTGGGATATGTTCCAAAAACAAGGATGTTCCCACTAACACATAAATACAACAACCATAGTAAACATAAAATTCAATGCAAACTGAATCAAGTCCTTGAAATTCCTAAGTGCCATCACATCCCTGAGTGTGGCCACCATGATAGATAGGGTGTAGGGGCCTGGTAGCCCTGCCAACTCAACCAATATAAGGGCACTCCATGCCTAGAGCAATCAACCTCCCTTCAAGAGTACTTAAATGAAATCTAGCAACAAGCCTGCTCAGAATCTTCAAAATTTCATTTTGCTTATCATGCAAGAGCTGAATATCAACCTTAATGGGGAAGAATTAATTAGGAGGACTTGGTCCTACCCCCCTCAAGAAAAGGGAAACAATAATACAAGAGGGAAAAGTGTGTCTGGGTGGGGGAATTTTTCAGAGAGAAAAATGTAGATACAACTCAACAAGGATGAGAATGGTATTCCTTCACCAACCCAAGTTATACCTCACCATGCTATCATCGAGAGAGTTGTCTTGAATGCCACCTCGAGTCATTAAATAAGTAATGATTCTTATACTATCATGGATCATCATGGTAATGAGTGTGGGTCATGCAATGGGTGGGACATCCATGCCTCCACCCTAAAGTGAGTGGGGTGACAATGGTGGAGCCATCCCTTCCCACACTTCAATGATGTTTCTCACCCCATTTGGGAAAAATAGTATTTCTACATTTATCACTTTAAAAAGTTTTAATTTGAATTTTTTGAAAACAATGGTGTACTATATATATTTTTTATACTTCAAATTGTTAAGAGAAAATACCATTAGTTTTTTGGGAAAAATCTAGAGTGAATCAATAATAGCATGGAATAAGAGAAAATGACATTATTTACTTAGGAAAAATCTAGAGTGAATTAGTAATAACATGAAATACTGATTTGATTTTGATGGTAGATTAAGGTTTTAACCATGTAGAAATAATACTTGCAAACAAATTCTTCAAGAAACAAAAAACATACAACGGTGAGAACAATAAATATACATAGACATTTTTCTCTTGGAACCTAAAACCAAGAAAACCAGGTTGAATTTTCATTACATTTCTTTCAATGCTATGATACATTATATACATGTGAAGCATTCATAAACCTCCAATCCATTAAACCTGTATTAGAATATAATCGTATTTCTTTTGATTGGATCTACAAAGCCTTGGAAAAAATTTCCATTCGTAAGGCCAAGCACAAAACCATGGGAAAAATAATAAAACACATACCCAACAATTTCCCACTTGTTTTCTTTAAAAAAAGGGGGCCGAATGAGTACTCAACCACCAATCCAGGGTCATAATGCCCATTGTTTCTCTACACCAAGAAAAATTCTCAGTGCTCACAAACTTTGTTGATGCATCTGCAACATTCTTCAAAGTGTTCACCTTTTTGTCTTCAACCATATCCCTCACAAAGTGATACTGAACATCAATATGCTTTGTCTTCAAATGATAAGTAGGGTTCCTTTGCAAGGAAAATTTCACTTTGGATATCACAATCTATTCTTATAGCTTTTTGTACCAACCCCATACTTGAACACAATAATTGTAACCAAATTGCTTCCTTTCTTGCATGGGTGGCTGCCATGTATTCAAATTTTGTAGTTGAAAGTAGAACTACAGACTATCCTTTTCTCATCCAACTCATTGCTCCTCCAAATAGGTTAAACACATACCCACTTTTAGATCTTATTTGATCTAAATTTCCATTCCTTTCATCTTCAACAAAGACACATATGTCCAACACTTTGTCCAATCTAGGTCTTCCTTGGTAGCACAAACCATAATCACTAGTGACATGCAAATACTTGAGAACCCACTTTATTGTTTTCCAATGCTCCTTCCTTGGTTTTGACTTAAACCTTCTCAATACTCCCATTACATGTGCAATGTATCATCTGGTACAAATGATTACATACATCAAACTTCCTACTGCAGTCGCATATGGAACATGGGACATGTTCTCTTCCCGTTCTTATGTCTTAGGACATTGTTTAATAAATAAATTCACACCTACAAGAATAATAACCTTCACTCGTTTACTATCTTACATATTAAACTTCTGCAATATTGCTCGACATACTTCCTCTTATTTAACTAGAGTTTCCTTTTTTCCTAATGCCTTTTAATTTCCATGCCTAAAATAAAGTTTGCAGAACCAAGTTCCTTTACGCCGAATTTAAAGGGAAATTAGGCCTTCATATCCTACAAAATTTCTCTTTAATTTCCAATCAATAACATATCATCCATATACAAGACCAAATAAATAACACAATAATCAAGTAATTTAAAATACACATAATGATCCTCTTTGCTACTTGTGAAGCCATTTCCCTATAATATGTTTCAAATATTTGATACCACATTCATGGTGATTGATTTGACCCACATAAAGGATTATTTAGCCTACAAACGAGTTATTTATTACCTTTAATTACAAATAATTTTGGTTGGTTCATGTAGATCTCTTCTTCCAAATCCCGATGTAGGAATATTGTCTTCACATCCATGTGTTCTACCTCAAAATGAAAAGAAACAACAACAAATAAAAGTAATATAATAGAATCTAACTTGGCAACAAGAGAAAAAATATCACTAAAATAAATTCCCAACACTTAGGAATAACATTTTGCTATTAATTGAACTTTGTATTTCTCCTTTTCCTTATACATGCATATTCTTCTTAAACACCCATTTGTTGCCAATGGGTTTTCTTCTAACTAGCAACCCCACCAGATCCCATGCCTCATCCTTGTCTAAGGCTGCTATTTCTTCAACCATGTACTTTTTCCAAAGTTTCCCATACTTTGAATCTACTGCCTCCATAACAGTTCTAGGATCATCATTTGTAAAATATAAAGCAATATTTGAACAAAAATCAAATGGAGTATACCTTTCTGGCTGCCTTCTTTCTCGAACTGATCTCCTCGAAACCAAGGTGTGTGGTTCTTATTCTTCTTATTATTATTCTTTCGTGGAGTTTGATTCTTCATACTTTATTTAAAACTCTATCTTCTTTGGTTCCTTTTCCCTTGGTGGGACTTCATGTTTCATAACATCATTCACTTCTCTAAATACCACATATTGACTGTGCACAAAATTCCTTGTTTATGGGTTCCAAAGCTTGTAACCCTTTAAACCATCTTTATACCCAATACCGATGCACCTTTCAAATTTACTATCCATATTTTAATATTAATGACATGCCAATAGTACCACAAAATTTACTTGATCTTAATGTATCTACTATATCCCCTCAGAGGGCGATAAGGGATGGGAGATGAACTATCTTTTTCATACTCTTAATATGTTAGTGTGTTAGTGATATAAAATTCTTCATTTGTTTTTGCACATATATGCTTATAGGAACAATGGATTGGATATTTAAAAACTCTATAGTTTTTGAAGAGTGGGGATTCTAGGGGTAGATAGCGAGAAAAGTAGCAAAATGGAATTATCCCTATTTTTCTATGATGTATTAGATATCCTGGTTGCATTCACATCGCATTAGTAATATATAAAATAAAATTTATTGTTCTTGTTTGAAAAAAAATGATGGATGGGTTCCCTTACCCATGCAGGGTGCCCATCGAGAATGAGAGTTTTAGTAGCCCCTTATACTGTGATCGAACTACTGTTCAAGGTCATGATGTAGGGAAAATTGTTGAATGTTAATGGTGAGAATGTTACTTGGCCATCAAGGAATGTTAAGGTTTGTCTTATCACCATATTATTGCTCTAAATAATGAATTTCATCACACTCAAACATCATTTTAGTGGTTGGGGGTGTCAATTGGCATTGAGGATGTATTTTACAAAATAATTGTGGCAATGCATGAGGATGGTACCTAAAATCAATAATAATCATGTATCCTCATGCATGATATGGGTAAATTTACTATTATATCTTCAGTTCTCATCTTGGTTGTATTTGTTGCACCCCTTCTTTACGCAACTTCCCCCGTGGTTCATTTTTTTCTCTGGTTTTCAGTGCTATCATCCTCATTTCTATTTGGTTTCATTTCCTTATTCTCCCCTTGTTCATTTTTTGTTCTTTCTCATTTATTTCACTATTGAAGTGCTCCTTTCTTCCCCTGCTTGGTTGAAGAAACCATCAGCAAGTTGAATTCCCTTGTCTGCCCCTTCCCACTTTCATTCTCTCCTCTATTTTCCACTCTCCCTTCCAACCAACTAACTTCATTCATCATCTAGGTTATTCATTGTTTGGTCATGGTGGTACACTAAGTCATCACATTTATGTTCATGTTCATGTTATTTAAAATTCGATAAAAACTCGACAATGAAAATTTTGAAGATAATATTCGACAATAAGTTCAACATATTATAAAATAATAAACTAATATATCATCCCAAAATTATTAATTATTAAACATCTATATTTTAAAAACACATATATTATTTATAATCTAAAATCATGTTCATAAAAACATCAAATTAAAAACAAAACAAAACATTTTTTTACAAAATTGAGCACGCAAAAAGAAAATCAGAATGTGGATGCAAAATTGAGCCATTGTGTTATGTAACTAGCTCACAAAATAGAATAAAATATAGATCACGACTTAGAAATCAACCTCTTCGAGGGGGAAACCTCCTTTACATTACATAAAATAACAATTCTTGGATGATACAAATGGAAAAATCTCCTTTCTATATATAGGAGTGCAAGGGGTCACAATATAATCCTAGCCCACATAACAATAACAATGTAAGGGCACAACAATAACAATAGTGGGCTTCTATGGGGCACAATAATAAAAATATGGGGACTACATGGGCACAACAATAACAATAAGGGGGCTACACTAACAATAACAATAAGGGGATACACTAGTGTTATAGGGACCATCATGCCCCTCAACTTCAAAAAAGTGTTGTCCTCAATGCTTGAGTAGTTATGGATGCTTTTGTATAAAATTTTCAACCTCCCATGTCGAATCTTCAGTGGGTAAGTTCTTCCACTTGATGAGATACTCTGAAATTGATCTATTTCGTAGCTATCGAGTTCTTGTTTCTGTGACTGCTTTAGGTTCCAATATGATTTTTCCTTCTTCATCAATTTATGGCAATATTGTTTGAAATGGGAGTTTGTCACCTATAACCTTCTTTAAGCATGAAACATGGAAAACTAGGTGCACTCGGGAAGGTGCAGGAAGCACGAATTTGTATGCCATAGTACCAATCTTTTGCAACACTTTGTAAGGACCATAATACTTTGGTGATAATTTATTATCCTTCTTAGCTTTCTTGAGGGACATTTTTTTGTATGGTTGTAGCTGTCAAAAAACCCAGTTGCCTACATCAAAACTTATTTCCCTGCGATGTTGATCTGCCTATTGTTTCATTTGATTTTGCGCCAAGGTGAGCTTATCCTTTAAGAGTTGGAGAACTTGTTATTGATGATTGGAGTGATATTCCATTGCTTGAACCCTATAATTTTCTCTTAAATATGATGTGATGGAGGGTGGATGATATCCACAAAGTGCCATAAATGGGGTCATTTTTGCTGCAGTATGGAAGGAAGTGTTTTACCACCATTCAACTAGAGGTAACCACTTGACCTGTTGTGAATTTTTATCAGATACAAAGAAACAAAGATATCCTTCCAAACATTTGTTCACTATCTCAGTTTTCCCATCAGATTGAGGATGATATGATGAGCTATGAGCTAATTGAGTACCCAAACAAGAAAATAATTTTGTCCAAAAAATTTGCTGTAAAAATGGGATCTTTGTGGCTTACAATAATCTTTGGGTTTCCATGTATCTTTTGAATTGTTTCCATAAATGTAGTAGCAACTGTGTTGGATTTAAATGGATGAGATAATGCACAAAAGTGTGCATACTTGGTAAATATATCAACTACCACTATTATGACATTATTTCCTTCAAACTTGGGTAAACCTATGATAAAATCCATTGAAACCTCCTCCCAACGTTGACTTGGAATGAATAAAGGTTGTAACAGACTTGGGGTCTTAATTGTCTCAACTTTATTTTGTTGGAAACCCAAACATTCTGCCACAAAATTTTCAATATCATATTTAAGGCCATCCTAAACAAATTCCTTCTTGACCTCATGGTAAGTTTTTAAAAATACTGACTGCCCTCCTAAGGGAGAGGTGTGCAATTCCAAAACAATATTTTGTTTGAGTTGGGAATTCTTACAAAGATATAATATATCTTTGTACCATAATGAATTATTTTTCCAACTAAATGTTTTAGATGTATTGGGATCTTGCTGCAAATTTTGAATGAGTGTACACACCTCTTCATCATTCTTCCATTCATCCCTTGCTTCAGATAATAGAAATGGCACAAAGCAATGCTTCCACATCCTCATTTTTTCTTGAGAGTGCATCTGCAACCAAATTTTTCTTCCCTTTTTTGTAAATGATTTCAAAGTCATAACCCAACATCTTTGTGACCCATTTTGTTGCTCTTCTGAGGATAATGTTTGCTCCAAAAATTATTTAAGACTATGATGATATGTTTTTACCTTGAAGTGTCTTCCCATTAGGTAAGGCTGCCATTGCTTTAGTGCATGTAGTATTTCTAACATTTACTTCTCATAAATAGGTTTCAGTAAATAATTTCCTTTTGTTAGGTCCCTATATTACTAGTGTAGTCCTTTATTGTTGTTAGTGTAGCCCCTTATTGTTATTTTTGTACACTTTTAGTCCCCATATTGTTATTATTGTCCCCCATAAAATCCAACTATTGTTATTGTTGTGCCCTTACATTATGATTGTTAGGTCAACTAGGATTACATTGTGACCCCATGGACACCTATATATAGAAAGGATATTTTTTCATTTGTATAATCCAATAATTGTTCATTTATGTAATGTAAAGGAGGTTTCCCCCTCGAAGAGGCTTATTTCTAAGTCGTTGATCTATATTTTCTTCTATTTTGTGAGTTGGTTTCATAGCATTTGGTATCCGAGCTTTGGATTCTAGGGTTTCACTACTGCAAACATGTCATTGTGGAATTTTCACTATAACTTGTTTTTTACGAAGTTTCAGAAGTTGAAAAAAACACGATTGAGCCAAACTCCTAAGTAAATTTGTGTACAAATTTCAGATCTTGGTTCGCTATATTTGCGGAGATATGATCTAGGGGAGTTAGGGTTTTTGCAGGCTCCATAATTTCATCTCAAATAGGTGTTCGAGCGAAAATAGTCATAACTTTCGTTTTAGATATTAGATTGGAATTCTGTAAAAAGTGACCGATAGTGAACGGACTTTAGTTTCTTTTATATCAATTTCAGAGCCGAAGGATGAAACCGTGACACATGAAACACCATAAAATTTTGATCTACTAAACCAGTCCATAATTAGGCCATTGTGGGAGATTGGGCATAACGTTGCCTTGAAGAATCCAAATCAGGTCTGACTTGTGGCATTGGAAAGAAGACTCATAGGGATACTTCAAAACCAAAGATAAAATATTGGGGATCTAAAATCATCGAGATACATCAGTTTCAATATTGAGCTTCTCAAAAGCAAGAAAAAGGTGTGTATCATTTGTTTTAAATTGGATAACGTTTTCTTGAAAAATCAATTTGAATTGATTCCAAGGCCATATTGAAGCACATATATAAGTGTTGGGTTATATAATACCTCCCAAAAATAATTCCATGCCATTTAAGCCCTCAGAAAACTCTACTATGATGCATTAAGAGAAATAAGTGCAACATAATATATCAAAATTATGAGACCACGTGCAACAAATGTTTCTCTCGCAAAAAGTAACCAAAACTGAAATGAAAGGTAAAATGGATGGTTTGAAGAAAGGCATGGAAGCTAAGATGAATGGAATGGAAGCTAATATGGATGGTTTGAAGAATGGCATGGATGGTTTGAAGAAGGACATAGAAGCTAAGATCGATGGTATAGAAGGAAACATGGAAGATTTGATGAAAGACATGGAAGGTTTGACAAAGTTGCTACAAAAAAAAGCTTCCTAATGGTGAAAAGGTAGTAGATGAATATCATGATGAGAAAAAAATAAATTTTAATCGTGATTTCATAGATTCTAATGTTGGATTGAAGACCCACCATATTCGAAAGATCGATATGAGGAAGTTTAATGGTAAGCATACTACATATGGAGCAATATTTTGATCTCCAGAATGTGCAAAAAACACAAAAGGTGCACCATTTGCAACTTTATATTTAGAACCCAATACAATTGTATGGTATCAATGGATTTTCTCTTATAGAAAATTGTCACTTGGTCAATTTTTATGGAGGAAATGATAGCACATTATGAGGATACACAGAGCAACACCTTCTTTAGCCAATTGATAAATCCCAAACAAAAGGGTTCAATGGTGGAGCACATTGAGGACTTCCAAAAATTAAATATAAGAGTAAAGAATATTCTAGACGATCACATTATTGATGTCTTCATAGGGAATTTAAAGGATAACATCGAACATGAGGTTCGCCTTTGGGAACTTGGTTCATTGGAGAAGGCATTCAGGTTGGCAAGAAAAGTTGAAAGCAAAATTACGGAAACAAGGAAGCCTACCATTCACAACTATAAAGATGGAATTGTTGTTACTCCTAGACTTCCACAACCTACAAGGTTGACACCACAACAATTGGAAGAAAAAGAGAAAAAGGGCTTTGCTATAGTTGTGATAAAAAATACACTAAAGGTCATAAGTGTGTTGAGAAGAAATGATTTTACATATATTGTGAAGAGGAGGAAAAAAAGGAACAAGGAACTTCAAAAGAAGAGGATATACACCAGGAAACAACCCTAGAGGAAGAAGAAATCAATCCGACCATATCTTTTAATGTATGGCAGGAATTACCACTCCTCAGACTCTCAATATAGAAGGACATATCAAAAAGAAAAATGTAATAATGCTGATTGATTTGGGTAGTACCCATAATTTTATTCATTGTAAGGTAGCCAAGGAATTGAACTGCTTAGTATACCCAGCACCAGACTGTCAAGTGATGGTTGCAAATGGAGGAATTATAAATTTCTCTGGAAAGTGCCATAATGTCAGTTAACCATGGGGGAATATGTATTGAATAGTCCAATGCTCTCCATTCCAATGGGTGGTGCTGATGTTGTACTAGGAGTACAATGGTTACAATCTTTGGGGACGATAGCTTTTAATTTTCAAGAATTTTCTTGAAATTTTTTTCGAAAGGAAAGGAATTTGAATTGCGGGGTATCAGAGGGAAGCTGGGAAAGGCTCTAATGTCATGAAAAATCTTATGAAGAAAGAACAACGAGGCGTAATTGCACAATTATTCTCACTAGAGGTTCAGACATCAAAATCATCTATTTCTCTAGATCTCCAAAAAGTATTGGATAATCATTCCAAGGTGTTTGAGACTCCTAAAGGACTCCCACCTATTCGTGATCATGATCATGCTATTCATTTGATTCCAAGGAGTGTTCCTCCAAACATCATGACTTATAGATTTCCTTATGCTCAAAAGAGTGAGATTGAATGTATGATTGCAAAAATTCTAGAGGCTAGTATAATTCCACATATTCAAAGTTCTTTCTCTGCTCCAGTATTATTGGTGCACAAGAAGGATGGATCATGGCACATGTGTCCAGATTATAGGGAGCTTAATAAGTTCACTATTAAATATAAATTTCCCATTCCTATGATTGATGAATTATTGGATGAATTACTAGAGAAATTTATTTCACCAAGTTGGAACTCTGTTCAGGATATCATCAAATTGGAATGAAGATTGAAGACAGTTTGAAAACAACATTTAGAACTCATGAGGGTCATTATAAATTTTTGGTCATGCCTTTTGGCCTTACCAATGCACCTTCTACATTTCAAGGGTTGATGAATTCCATTTTCAAACCCTTCCTAAGAAAATTTGTGTTAGTATTTTTTGATGATATACTGATCTACAGTAGGTCTTGGAAGGATCATGTTCAACATGTTGACAATGTGCTCAAAATATTAGAGGAGAAACAATTATATGAAAAAACCTCCAAATGTTTCTTTGGAGTACAAGAGGTGGAATATCTGGGTCATATTGTATCTCAGGAGGGTGTTAAGGTAAACCCTAGCAAAATTAAATACATTAAGGAATGGAAAGTACCCACAACCATAAAGTAGTTGCGAAGATTTCTCGGGTTAACAAGGTATTATCAAAAGTTTTTTAAGAATTATGGGAGAATAACAACACCTCTAACAACATTATTGAATAAATATGCATTTTCATGGATTTTGGAAGCAACTAAGGCCTTTGAACATCTTAAAGAGGAAATGTGCCAAGTACCAGTATTAGCTACGCCAAACTTCACAAAAACATTTATTGTGGAATGTGATGCCTCAATAAAAAGAATTAGTGTTGTTTTAATGCAAGAAGGAAGACCCATTGATTTTGAAAGTTGTCAAATCAAAGGAAAGTATTTACAAAAAGTTATTTATGAGAAGGAAATGTTGGAAATACTAAATGCACTAAATAAATGACTAACTTACCTAATGGGAAGACACTTCAAAGTAAAAAATGATCATGATAGTCTTAAATAATTTTTGGAACAAAGACTATCTTCAGAAGAGGATAAAAAACGGGTCACAAATTTGTTGGGTTATGACTTTGAGATCATCAACAAAAAAGGGAAGCTAAATGTTGTTGCATATGCACTCTCAAGAAATGATGAGGATGTGGAAGCATTGTTTTGTGCCATTTCTATTATCCAACCAGATTGGATAACCGAAGCAAGGGAGGAATGGAAGAATGACGAAGAAGTGTGGACACTCATTCAAAAGTTGCAACAAGATCCCAGTACATCTGATACATTTAGTTGGAAAAATGATTCCTTATGGTACAAAGATCTTATATATTTGTAAGAATTCCCGACTAAAAAAAATATTCTTTTGGAATTGCATAGCTCTCCCTTTGATCTGAAAATGAAACTATTTGTACCTGCTGTTCAAAGTATCCATTTTCATTTAATTAAGTGTGCAAAGTGTTAATAATGTCTTGCAATTTAAACAAAGTGTTTTTGGTAACTATTTTTGAGTTTATGTGTGAGGGAATGTTAATTAAAATTACTGTTTAACATATTAAATAAAAAATACACAGCAGCATAACTTCACCATAACAACACAACAACATGATGAGGTAGTTCAACCCTCCCGGGCTACATCTGTCGGGTCCAAGGCTCCCAGTGGGCATGTCCTTGCTCTGTTAAGTTGCTCAAATTGGTTTTACAGTGAGAAATATGCCTAAAAAGGCAGAAAAAAACAGAGAAATTAAATTCAGAAGACAAAAATAAGCTAAGAATGGCTTTTATTTCACCCAATGCAACTCCATTTCCCTCATGGCCCTGATGGATCCTCAAGCTTCCCTGAAGTAAAAATGGCTGAATAAAACCTCTGTTAGCTTTGCAACCTATCCCAAACACTCCAAAACACTCAGATTACCCAAAATTGACCAAAAAATCATCCAAATTGGTTCAATATTGGAGAAGTTATGACCTCCACAATTTTCTGCCCAATGTCTCTTGAAAACCCCACCAAATCTGGATGAACTCTAGTTAAAGTCGAAAAATTTGGAAGAAACTCCATAACTGGCAGAACCATGCTCTAATTCGGCGGAAGCAATAAATGTAACTGTTTTTTAAGTGCGTGTTCACATGCGGATAATCCGGAGAGGTTAATGCTGGCGGTTAAGGGATTAGCCCCCCACCCATGGTCATGGCACGCAGGTCACGTGGCTAGGGGGCCAGCACCCGCGGCTTAACACAAAAGTTCCACCGGTGAAATGGGCTTAGCCCTTGGTCCTGGCGCAAAGTCACAGGGTCTTTCGCCCTTAAGCCCTAAGGTCTAAACTCTTATCTCCACCCATTCAAACTGTGATATGACCTGACTCGCCTGTTGAGTGACCCTTAGGCATTCAGGTCAGGTCAACCTTCGCCCACGCCATGAGCTGCACAAATGCCCGGAGCAACTGAACCATTTGTGTTTAGGTCGGGTCGTGCCTAACTGACCCAAACTTGTTCACCAATGCCGACCCAACTGCGTTACAGGAGCCCGTTATTTGGTGACTTGAATCCATTCAGGTCGGGTCGGGTCAGCCCAACAATTATTTTGTTTTAACAAGACTTGAACCATCTTTTGAACCAATGGCTTGGGGCCACGTGGCAGCCTCCGAGCAGGCCATGTAGCACCCTATAATAGGCCTATAAAAACCATATAAAAAAATGAAATTTTGCCATAAAAATTTTCTGAAGATGACAAATTGTTTTTGTTCAAAAGTCCTGTTTTGAAGGTTATTGGGCAACTTCAAACTTCAATATATTTCTCATACGACATCGGATTTGAGTCCCATTCATGGCACCATAATCACATCAACAAGGCCTATCCATTCGTTTAGGTTGCAACCAATTCTGAGCAGTTCCAATTTCGAGCATTTTTTTCCTCTTGGACATGATCACCTGATCACACCTCCCCATTGGGAATATTTTGGACCCCAAAAGCCTTCAATTACCTGTTAAGAAGACGAGGGTACAGATCCCTCACCTTTTCCACCTCCATCCATTTTTCCTTACTTGGTTTGTTGCCTTTAAGACCAACCCGAACATAATCAACATTTCCCCTCCTCGAAGTGTGTGTCCTTCTGTCAAGGATAGCATCCTCTTTCAACTCATCCAAAAATTCCGGCGAGAAATCCTCTATGGATGGTAGCTGAATTTCATTTTCATAATTAGCAATTAAAGGAGGTTCATACAAATGTAAATTTTCCACATTCACAACGGAATACATTTGCATATATGAAGGCAAATCTAGTTGAAAAGAATTATTTCCAACTTGTTTAAGGATCTTGAATGGACCATAACAAATAGGCTTCAAATTTTTACCTTCTCCTTGCATTCTTTCCTTAATAATATGCAGCCATACCTCATCTCCTTCTTGAAACTTATGATCAACTCTGTGTTTGTCATGCCTCTCCTTGTACTTGTCTTGACTTTTTTCAAGCTGTTCTTGAACCTGCTGATGTATGAGCTGAATTATTTCATTGACCATGCGAGCTTTGTCAATGTCACTATGCCCATCAATGGAAACATCCTTCTCAAGAATGAAATCTAAAGGTGACTTAGGAAAGTAACCAAATCAAGTTTCAAAAGGTGAAGTATTTGTAGAAGAGTGCTTGGCCCGGTTGTAAGCATGCTGAATGTAATGCAAGTGCTCATCCCAAAGCTTGGGATGCTTGCTACAAGAACCTCTCAAAATATGTACAATGGTTCTGTTCACTACCTTTGTTTGGCCATCTGTTTGCGGATGGAAAGCATTCCTCTTCTTCAACTTGGTGTCCATCATCTTCGATAGATTGGACCAAAAATTCCCAAAAAATATGGAATCCCTGTCACTAACAATAGAAGTAGGCAATCCATAATGAACCCATATATGTTGAAAATATAAAGCAGTAATTTGTTCAACAGTTATAGATTTCTTACATGGCATAAGAATACACATCTTGCTGAATCTATCAACTACTACATAAAGATAATCATGCTGCTTTCTAGATAATGTTAGACCTCCAAAAAAATCCATAGAAACACTTTCCCATAGTCTAGAAGGTACTAGCAATGGCGTATATAAACCAATATTCCTATTTCTAGGCTTTATTATAGCACATAATGAACAACCTCTAATGAAACGTGAAACACTATCTACCATGCGAGGCCAATAACAATACCTCTGTAAATGTACCACTGTTTTGCTTACCCCGAAATGTCCAGCAATAAGAGAAGAATGAGCTTCTCTCATGATGCTTAGTCTCTCCCCCTATGGTATACATAACTTGCCCATATGAAACAAAAAATTATTATGCAAATGATAATCATTCTCCTCAACATGATTCCCTTCACTCAAGTTAGCATACACATCCTTAAAATCAACATCTGATGCATATTGTTCTATGTAGCTCTCATGTACAATAGAATCATTCTTAAGTAAAGTAGTAGCACTAATAATAGGCCTTGAAAGCATATCAAAAAATTTATTGAAAATACCTTTCTTGTACCTTATTATTAAGTGAAATTGTTGTAGGAAACCCATCCATCTGAAATGTCGTGACTGCTGTAATTTACTTTGCGACTGAAATTATTGTAAAGGCTGATGGTCGGTATGAACAACTGTTTCTTTGCCCATCAAATAGTGTTTCCACTTTTTGACGCTTTGTACCAACGGATACAAATCCTTATCATATGTAGGATAATTCACAATAACACCATTAAATGTCTCAGAATGAAATGCGATAGGCTTACCATGCTGTAGGAGAACTGCACCCATGGCGTAATCACTAGCATCGGTCTGAATCTCGAATGGCTATCTCAAGTATGGTAATGTAAGGAATGGAGCTGAACTTATCTTCTCTTTCAAAGACTCAAAAGCTTTATGTTTCTTGCCTCCCCATTGGAAAGAAAGCTTCACACTTGTCATTGCATGCATAGGATATGCTATGGTAGAGAAGTTAGAAATAAACTTCCTCCAATACTGAGCTGCACCCAAAAAACTTCTTACCTCTGTAATGGATTTGGGAGTAGGCCAATTCAAAATGGCTTCTATCTTAGAAGGATCAATTCTCAAAGCACCTCCTCCTACTATGTGTCCCAAATAAACCAAAAAAGTCTTCCCAAATTCACACTTTGACATTTTAAGAAATAACTGATTTTTCTTCAAAATATCAAGTACTTTCTTAACATGCATGACATGCTCTTCTCTAGTCTTGCTGAAAATTGAGATGTCATCTAAGTAGACAATAATAAAATCATCAAGAAAAGGACGTTAGACATCATCCATTACCCGCATGAAAGTTGCAGGTGCATTGCATAAACCAAACGACATAACAAGCCACTCAAAGAGTCCCTGTTTGGTTTTAAATGTTGTCTTCCAAATGCCACTTTCTGCAATTCTAACTTGATGATAACCACTACGTAAGTCTAACTTAATGAAATATTTAGCATCTTTCGGCTGATCTAACAAATCATCTATCCTTGGGAGTGGGTAACGATTCTTTACCGTTATCTTGTTTAATGCCCTGAAATCCACACACATGCGCCAAGTTCCATCTTTCTTTGGAATCAACACTATCGATGACCCACATGGTGAAGTGCTTGGTCTTATGAACCCTTTGTCCAACAAGTCTTTAATTTTCCTCTTTATTTCAGCATTCTCCATGACAGACATGCGGTACATGCCTATGTTAGGAAGAGGACAATCTTGATGTAACTGGATTTCATGCTGAATCTCCCTTTTAGGAGGTAAACCTGTCGGTTCCTGAAACATCTCATGATGTGCACAAACTACATCATATAAATCTGATTTAAGCTTGGAATCAAAATTTTCAAATGACTCATGATTCACATCAACCTTGGGCTTAACCATAAGAAGTACAAAAATCTTACTAGAATTCACTAGCCTTTTTACCTGTCCCGCATTTACCATCGCTATATTTTCCTTCTTGTGATGTGCTATGACAATGAAATCCTTGCCATATTTAAAGAGATGATACTTATTTTCATGATGATGGAAGATCGCTTTCCTGTCAAATAAGTAAGGACTTCCCAAAACAATTCCTGATATATCAAGTGGCACTACATCAAGCTCAATTGTGTCAATAAAGTGTTCAGTAATTGCAAATTGCAATATGCACTTTCTTGAGACTTGTAAGTTTGCATCCTTGCATATCCACCCAAGTGGATAAGGCTTTGGATGTGGAATGGTCTCAAGTTTAAGTTGTTTGACCAAGTCTTCTGATATGAGATTTTCTTGTGACCCACTGTCAAACAGTGTGTCAATTTTTGTATGTTTTGAGACTACCCTCACATGGAACAATTCAATCCTTTCTTCCTCATTTGGATTTTGTACATGACAGTTTGAAGTACTAGTGCTTGGCTTAGTTTCAGTTTCCTTTCCCTTCATACTCTTCAAACCCATGGCTGCAATTTTGGTTTCGTCACCTGAATCATCACCTAAGTCTTGTGGTGTAGTTGTAGTAGTTGCAGTTTTCTTCTTTCCTTTGTTTCTGTTAAACTGAGTTCTTTTTTCAGAATGTAGTTTCCAACAGTTTTTCTCGTCATGGCCTTCTCTTGAACAATGTTTACATATCGCTTTCTCACCCTCTTGTTTGACAGGTGCATTATTTTTTCCTTTTCCCTTAAAGGTTTTATCTTTGCTTTTCCCCTTAAAAGGCTTGTTTCTACCCTCATCAAAAGTGTTTTTTCCTCTAGCCTCTAAATGCGTAGCTTGTACACAAACTTCATCTAGACTAGTAGGATTGAACATAAGGATAGTATGTCTAAGGTAGTTGTGCAAACCACCTATATATTTCAGCAAAGTATCTTGACTTTGTAAGTCTACCCCTAATAAAAGTGCTCTTCTCCTAAACTCTTGGGTGTAGTCTTGTACATTTTGTCCCTTAAGTTGTCTGAAGTTTTTCGAGTTCATGATAGCCTCTTGTAAATGAGCTAATGGATAAAATTGATTTTTAATTACAGTAATAAATTCATCCCATGATAAATTGATCTTACCATGTTTTTTAATTTCATCCTTGGTCTTGGCTTCCCACCATACCAATGCTACTCCATCCATTCTCAAAGAGGCTAATTGTATCTTGGTGTCGTCATCATGAAGGTTCTGTATCCTCAAGTAAACTTCCAACTTTCTTATCCAATTGTCAATTTTCTCTGCATTGACTTCATCGTTAAACATAGGCAACTCAAATTTAACATCAAGCTTTAAAAATGGACTTTTACCAGTAGTTTTAGAATTGTGAGATGATTCATCGAAGTTGAGGATGACGATGTAGAGGAAGAGGATGAAGATAGGGATGGTGGATCACCATTTCCTCCATGTCCTTTATTTGACTTGTCATCACTTTTCTTTCCTCCTGAAGAACCCTCTCCTTATTTTTGGTTTTTAGACCCTTCTCCAACAAGCCTATCATTCCTTTCTTGGTAGAGTATCCTCACCATCTCCGTCATGTCCAAGAAAGCCTTTCAGAACACCCGTTCGTCTTCTTTGGGATCCATATCTTCAGGAGCTTCTCCCTCTCTTGAAGACATGCTTGAAGCTGCTTATATGGCTCTTGGAGGTGGCTCTCTGGCCCTTCTTGGTTGAGGATTACTTTGTGCACTAACCAAGTGTCCTTCACCTCTCTTGAGTTTAAGCCTAGTAAGCATCAAAACTTGCAAACAATCAACTATATATTTGCACAAAACAAATGCTAAGTAAAAATCTAGCTCCTAAGGCTCAAATCCTTAGCTCTAATACCATCTGATCTGAAAATTAAACTATTTGTATCTGCTGTTCAAAGTATCCATTTTCATTTAATTAAGTGTGCAAAGTGTTTATCATGTCTTGCAATTTAAACAAAGTGTTTTTGGTAACTTTTTTTGAGTTTATGTGTGAGGGAATGTTAATTAAAATTACTGTTTAACATCTTAAATTAGAAATAAACAGCAGCATAACTTCACCATAACAACACAGTAACATGATGAGGCAGTTCACCCCTCCTGGGCTACATCTGTCGGGTCCAAGGCTCCCAATGGGCATGTCATTGCTCTATTAAGTTGCTCAAATTGGTTTTACAGTGAGAAATATACCTAAACAGGTAGACAAAACTGTGAAATTGAATTTATAAGACATAAATAAGCTAAGAATGTCTTTTATTTCACCTCAAAAAGTGAATTGTAGCCCAATGCAGCTCCATTTCTGTCATGGCCCTGATGGCTCCTCAAGCTTCCTTGAAGAAAAAATGGCTGAAGAACACCTCTGTTAGCTCTGAAACCTATCCCAAACACTCCACAACGCTCAGAATACCCAAAATTAACCAAAATTGCGTCCAAATTGGATCAATATTGGAGAAGTTATGACCTCCACAATTTTTTGCCCAATGTCTCTTGGAAACCCCACCAAATCTGGATGAACTCCAGTTAAAGTGGAAAAATTTGGCGGAAACTCCTTAACTGGCGGAACCGCGCTCTAATTTGGTGAAAGCAATAAATTTAACTGTTTGTTAAGTGCATGTTCACATGCGGGTAATCCAGAGAGGTTAATGCTGGCGGTTAAGGGATTAGCCCCCTGCCCATTGTCACGGCCCGCAGGTCACGTGGCTAGGGGGCCAGCACCCGCAGCTTAACACAAAAGTTCTACCGGTGAAATGGGCTTAGTCCTTGGTCCTGGCGTGAAGTCACGGGGTCTCTCGCCCTTAAGCCCTGAGGGCTAAACTCTTATCTCCGCCCGTTCAAACTGTGATACGACCCGACTCACCCGTTGAGTGACCCTTAGGCGTTCAGGTCGGGTCGACCTGCGCCCATGCCATAAGCTGCACGAATGCCCAAAGCAACTGACCCATTTTCATTTAGGTCAAGTCGTGCCCGACTGACCCAAACACGTTCCCCAACGCCAACCCAATTGCGTTTACAGGAGCCCGTTATTTGGTGACCCAACTCCGTTCAGGTCGGGTCAGGTCAGCCTAAAAATTATTTTGTTTTAACAAGACTTGAACCATCTTTTGAACCAATGTCCTGGGGCCACGTGGCAGCCTCTGGGAATCCCACGTGGCACCCTGTAATAGGCCTATAAAAACCATATAAAAAAAATGAAAATTTTCCATAAAAACTTTGTGAAGATGACAAATTATTTTTGTTCAAAAGTCATGTTTTGAAGGTTATTGGGAAACTTCAAACTTCAATATCTTTCTCATACGACATCGGATTTGAGTCTCGTTCATGGTGCTAGAATTGTAACGATGAGGCCTATCCGTTCGTTCAGGTTGCAACCAATTTTGAGCATTTTTTTCCTCTTGGACATGATTACCTGATCACCCTTAGGAGGACACTCAGGATTTAAAAAAAATTACCACAGGGTGAAGAAATCATTTTTTTGGGATGGCCTTAAATATGATATTCAAAATTTTGTGGCAGAATGTTTGGTTTGCTAGCAAAATAAAGTTGAGACAATTAAGACCTCGTGTCTGATACAACCTTTATCCATTCCAATTCAATGTTGGGATGAGGTTTCAATGGATTTTATCACATGTTTACCAAAGTCCGAAGGAAAGAGTGTCATCATGGTGGTAGTTGATAGACTTACCAAGTATGCACACTTTTGTGAATTATCTCATCAATTTAAAGCAAGTATAGTTGCTATTGCATTTATGGAAACAATTCAAAAGCTACATGGAAACCCAACGATTATTGTAAGCGACAGAGATCCCATTTTCACTGGAAATTTTTGGATGGAATTATTTTCTTGTTTTGGTGCTCAACTAGCTCATAGTTGATCTTATCATCCTCAATCTGATGGGAAAACTGTGATAGTGAAAAAATGTTTGGAAGGATATATTCATTCCTTTGTATCTGATAAACAAATACAATGGGTCAAGTGGTTACCTCTGGCTGAATGCTGGTATAACACCTCCTTCCACACTACAGCAAAAATGACCCCATTTATTGCACTTTATGGATATCATCCACCATCCATCACATCATCTTTAAAAGAAAATTATAAGGTTCAAGTAGTGGAAGATCACATTGAGCTTCAACAACAAGTTCTCCAACTCTTAAAGGATAACCTATATTTGGTGTTATTGTCAGTGTATCGGTGATAAAAAATAATTCTTTCAGTTGTTTTACTAAAAAGTCATTGGTCAATTTTTTTTACTTTTTGAAAGAAAAAAATTCGGAAAATAATTTTGGTCACTGAAAAGATCTAGGTCAAGTGTGCTAGTCCTTCATCTCATTCATCACCACCATCATTTTCAAGGTCATCTCCATCATAGTATTTAAATGTCTAGGGGTTATGTCACTCCACCTCATATAGGTCACTATCTAGGGGTTATAATCTGCCTTTGAAAATGTTCACCTTAAACAAGGCTCTTACCCTTCATCCCACTCATAAAACTCTAAATATAGAGCTAGCATGCTTAGGAATAACATAAAGACAATTTTTCTTGTTTCAAATGGTTCAAGTGTTAAAGTTTCAAAGAAGTCAATTCAGTATTATTATCTCATTCAAAGACAAAAAGGTCATTTCAAATGTCAAAGGGTAAAAAAGCTTATTTCAAGCTCATAAAAGGCAAAAAGACAAAGGATAAATTCATTAGCACTCATCTATCCTTCTACCATCAAGCTCCCCTCTCCCATTGGCAAGAAAAATTGTTTTTCTAGCCCTCATTGGCAAAAAGTTGTAGTCACTGCGCATAGAAACACAACGCTGCACACAAAAGCTCTTCATTGAACATAGGAACACAACATTTCACATCAATGTTGCACAAGGAAGCTCTTCGCTGCACATATGGGCAACTTCGTTATGCTTCTGGAGGAGAGGCAATTTTCAGTTGTGGGTTCCAAAAACATTCAAACCAACTCAGTTCTTGGCTCCATTACCTTGTGACATCCTTATAAAGGGTAAATATCATCTCTCATTCCCTCTTTTGGTCAAATTGTTGAGTGTTCAAACATTTTTATGCTCATTCTATTTTTCTCCATATCATCACTTATCCATGGTATAAAAATATTTCATTTGACAAACCCTAACCTACTCTAAACTTCCTAAACCCTAACCCTAGTACCTAAACCCTAACTCATACATCTCATATACATCATTCTAACCTTTCCTATCATCCACACCATCCCTAACATGTCAAATTCAACCAAATCCTAGATTCTAGCTATTTCATAGGAAAAAAACTTGAAATTTCCGGTGTTTTCTAGATTTAGCCACCCTCCACACCTCCATTTATCCTCATTCCACTTACAGTATGGAGCTAGGATGCTGCTCTATGCACTGAATTTTTTCCATAATTTTTCTTGGCTCCTTTATCCTTCATCTCATCCTCTAAACTCACACTTTCCTAGACTCTATTTTCCATATTTCCATACATTCACTCATCTCATCAACAATCTAGGGTTTTCATCATTCCAGTGAAAAACAAAATGGAAAGTGACAAGAAGAGATTCAAGGGAGGGTGCCACCTCAGGCTAGAACCCTTCACCATGCATGAACTCAATGCCTCACCATTGGCGAGAAAATGCTTTGAGAGGGCTCAATGTTTGAAAGGCTCATGGAAGGGGGGTATCATCTTCAATTGAACAACCTATTTGATACAAGCTTCAGCATGGGAAAGGTCACTATTGCAGGAATGGAAGATTTACCAAGTCAAGAAGGGCATAAGTCAATTGAAGAAGCTCTGAAACACAAAGATGATCAAATCCAGCAAATGAAACATGATTTGGCCAAAGCTAACCATAGGATAGCTCTCTTGTAGCAAGACAAAGGAGAGATGATGCAAAACTTAGCTCAGAAAAGAAAAGCTTACAAAGAATATCAGGTTGCCACTCAAGCTCCAAATGGTAAAGGTAAAGAAATCATGTTTGAAACATATCAAGGCATGGATTTTCAAGGGAAGACAGTCTTGGCACAATAGGAATCCTCTATTAGGTCACTTGGACAACTTCATGAGACTAGCCAAGAAATCTCAAATTTTGGAAAAAGATGATGACAAGGTAATAACATACACGAAGAAGAGCTTAAGCAAGGCTATCATGGATCTCACTCTTCAAAGGCATATGAGAAGACATTATTGTGTCAGGAATATGATTGCAAAGATCAAGATTAGAAGCTTAAGGAAAACTCAGAGAAGCCCTAAGGATGACAAAGAGGAAAGATAAGTTGGATTTATTGACTGATGCTTCCATTTTTGCTTAAAATATAATTCTCAGAGCCATCAACACAAGTTTGTAGCAAAATATTGAAATTTTTGAAGAAATTTGATTTTTGGCATATTTTGGTAAATTTTGCAATTCTGGCTTATGCCCAGATGTGCAACGAGCTCACGCTGCACTTCTTCCCAGAGCCTCCAAATGGAAAAAAAATTATATTTTTAGAAATCTAGTGGCTTCCTCTCCGAAATAATTTCCTTATAATTTTGATCTAGGACACATGCTTTGAGAAAAATGAAAAAAAGGGCCTAAAAAACATGTTTCTGTCTTTGTTTTTCCCCTTCACTACACATTTGGAGTCACTTTGGGATAATGATCACATCTTAGGATTAAAAGACTCAAATTTGATGCTTAAATATGCTAAAGTCAAGCACACTATTCAATATATCCAGAACAGGTCTCAGTTTCAGATTTGGACTTCAGGAAGACACCCAAAAGTTGCCTCCAAGAACTCATTGCACATCTGCCAGTCACAAATAAAATTTCATGGAATTACCCTATGTAAATTTTGACAATTGATAGTTTTACTTTGGTAAAAGTCAAAGTATAAAAGTAAATGATGGTAAATGAGCATTTGTAGAAGCTTTTGAAGAGGGCTAAGAGGGACAATAAGCTGCAAAGACACATGGAAAACCATTATCGCACCTGGAACAAAATTTCTCAATTAAGGCTGAAAAATTGAAGAAAAGGCTAAAGGAAGAACAAATGAAGCTTAAAGATAAGGATATCTTGGAATTTTTGGCTGAAGCCTCCTTGCAGTGGCGTTTTTGTAACCAGCATTTTGGAATGAAATCAGAGACAGATTTGCAGAACTTGTGTTGAGAATATTGTGGTATGCATTAGAGCATTTTTTCTTCTTATGTATGTTTATCTATTCATGATAAATGATATATATCATTCTTTCATATAAATATTTCCATAAGTTTATAAGAATAAATCATGTATGTTCATGCTCTGTTTTAGACAAGGTTTACATGTTATGTTTATTTGCTTCTAAAAGAATGAATTCGCCTTAGTGCTCATTCAGAATCTCTCTTACTTCATCTTATACTCAATGAACTATTATACATTCTTTCAAGCTACCTATATAGCCTCAGACATTCTCTAAAAATTGACCTTGGAATTCATACCTAAAAACCCTACACACAGTCTTCTCACTGACCTTTCTATCCAGCACTTAAAACATCAAACAAATCCTATTTACTAAACTTACATACCTAGCTTAAGATCATTAGATACTCAGTCATTCCTTTGATTGCAAAAGTGACAACGAGAGATCCCTCTCTGGTCCTGGTAGGGCTATCTACCTGACCTAAAGCCTGGTCTATGGTTACCTTCCTTCAGCTCCATTCACAACCTTGGAAGCAGGGGGGAGTGATAAAATTTGGTACAAAATCAAATGAAACAACATGCAGATCAACATCACAATGAGAGAAGTTTTAATGTAGGCGACTGGGTATTTTTACGACTGCAACCATACCAACAAATGTCGTTGAAGAAATCTTAGAAGGATACTAAATTATCTCCCAAAGTACTATGGTCCTTACTATGGCATACAAATTGGAGCTTCCTGCATCTTCCCAAGTGCACTCAATTTTCCATGTTTCATGCTTAAAGAAGGTTATAGGTGACAGAATTCTAGTTCAAACAATATTTCCAGAAATTGATAGGAAGGAAAAATCATATTGGAACCTGAAGAAATCATGGAAAAAAGAAATTGATAGCTACGAAATCAATCAATTTCAGAGTATCTCATCAAGTGGAAGAACTACTAAATATTCCACATGGGAAGATGAGAATTTTATACAGAAGCATCCATAAATACTCAAGCATTTAGGACAATGCCTTTTTGAAGGAGAGGGGCATGTTAGGTCCCTATATTACTAGCGTAGTCCCTTATTGTTGTTATTGTAGCCCCCTTATTATTATTATTGTACCCATGTAGTCCCCATATTTTTATTATTGTGCCCCATAAAAGCCCACTATTGTTATTGTTGTTCCCTTACATTATTATTGTTAGGTCGGCTAGGATTATATTGTGACCCCATGGAACATTATATATAGAAAGGAGGTATTTTCATGTGTATCATCCAAGAATTTTTCATTTATGTAAATTAAAGGAGGTTTCCCCCTCGAAGAGGCTGATTTCTAAGTTGTCGATCTATATTTTCTTCTATTTTGTGAGTTGGTTTCATAACACCTTTGATTGGATGACTTTCAAAAGTAATGGGTATTCATTCTTGCATTAAACAACACCAATTCCATTTCCTAAGGCATCACATTCCACAATAAAGGTTTTTGTGAAGTCTGGTGTAGCTAAGACCAACGATTGGCACATTGCCTATTTAAGATGTTCAACGGCCTTAGTTGCTTCTGGAGTCCAAGAAAATGCATCTTTCTTTAGTAATGATGTTAAAGGTGCCGCAATTATCCCATAATTCTTAACAAACTTGAGATAATAACCTATTAACCCCATAAATCCTCAACGATGCTTTATGGTTGTAGTGATTTTCCATTCCAAATGGATTTAATTTTGTTAAGGTCTACCTTAACACCTCATGAAATACAATATGACCTAAAAATTCCACCTCCTGTACTCCAAAGAAATATTTGGAGGTTTTTGCATATAATTGTTTCTCCTCCAATAGTTTGAGCACCATGTCAACATGTTTAACATGATGCTTCCAAGACTTGTTTTAGATTAGTATATCATCAAAAAATACTAACACAAATTTTCTATGGAATGGTTTGAAAATTTAATTCATAAAACCTTGAAATGTGGAAGGTGCATTAGTAATTCCAAAATGCATGACCAAAAATTAATAATGACCCTCATGAGTTATGAATGTTGTTTTCATAATGTCTTCAGTCTTCATTCTTATTTGATGATATCCAGAACGAAGATCCAACTTGGTGAAGTAAAATAATCCATGTAATTCATCAATGACGGGGATGGGAAATTTATCTTTAATAGTGAGCTTGTTGAGCTCCGTATAATCCAGACACATACGCCATGATCCATTCTTCATGTGCACCAATACTATTGGAGCAAAGAAAGAAATTTGACTAGGTTAAATTATACAAACCTCTAGCATTTCCATAACCATACGTTCAATCTCACTCTTTTGAGCATAATGATATTTTTAAGGCCTAATGTTTGGAGGAACACTTCCTAGATTCAAATGAATAGCATGATCATGATCATGAATAGGTGGGAGTCCTTTGGGAGTCTAAAATGCCTTGGAATGATTGTCCAAGACGTTTTGGAGATCTAGAGAAATATATGATTTTGATGTTTGAACCTGTAGTGAGCATAATTGTGCAATTATGCCTCGTCGTTATTTCATAAAAATATTTTTCATGACATTAGAGCTGATTATATTTCCTGGATTCCCTATGATACCCTATAATTCAACTTCCTTTCCTTCCGAAAAAAAATTCAAGAAAATTTCATGAAAATTAAAAGTTATCGTCCCAAATATTGTAAGCATTTTAATCCTAGTATAACATCAACACCACCCATCGGGATTGAGAGCATTGGAATATTCAATACATATTCCCCCATGGTTAGTTTGATATTATGGAACTTTCCAGAGCAATTTATAATTCCTCCATTTGCAACCATCACTTGATACTCTGGTGCTGGGTATAGGAAGCAATTCAATTCCTTGGTTACCTTACAATGAATAAAATTATGGTTACTACCCAAATCAATCAGCACTATTACATTTTTCTTCTTGATACGTCCTTCTATCTTGAGAGTTTAAGGAGTGGTAATTCCTGCCAATGCATTACAAGACATGGTTGGATTAATTTCTTCTTCCTCTAGGGTTGGTTCCTATTGTATATCCTCTTCTTTTGAATTTTCTTGTTCCTTTTCTTCCTCCTCTTCACAATCTATGTAAAATAATTTCTTCTTAGCACACTTATGATCTTTAGAGTATTTTCTATCACAACTGTAGCAAAGCCCTTTTTCTCTTTTTTATTCCAATTATTGTGGTGTCAACCTTGTAGGTTGTGGAAGTATAGGAGTAGAACCACTTCCATCTTTATAGTTGTGAGTGGTAGGCTTCCTTGTCGCCATAATTTTTCTTTCAATTTTTCTTGCCAACCTGAATGCCTTCTCTAATGAATCAGGTTCCCAAAGGCGAACCTTGTGTTGGATGTTATCCTTTAAAGTCCCTATGAAGACATCAATCCTGTGTTCCTCTAGAATATAAGTTACCCTTATATTCAATTTTTGGAATTCCTCAGTGTGCTCCACCATTGAACCCTTTTGTTTGAGATTTATCAATTGGCTAAAGAAGGTGTTTCTATTCGTATCCTCAAAATGTGCTATCATTTCCTCTGTAAAAATTGACCAAGTGACAATTTTTTTACGAGAGAAAAGCCATAGATACCATACAAATGTATTTTTTTCTAAATATAAAGTTGCAATGCGTACATTTTGTTTGTTTTGCACATTATGGAGATCAAAATATTGCTCTATATGTAGTATCCATGTTACTGGATCCTTGCCATCAAAATTCCTCATATCGATCTTTGGAATATGGCGGGTCTTGAATCCAACATTAGAGTTTCTAAAATAATGATTGACGTTTATTTTTTCTCATCATGAGTTTCCTCTACTACATTTTATGCATTAGGAATAATTTCTTGTAGAACTTTGTCCAACCTTCCTTCAAAACTTCCATGTCTTCTTTTGGTTTTTCTTCTATACCATCGATATTAGCTTCCATTCCATGCTTCAAACCATCCATCTTAGCTTCCATGCCATTATTCAAACCATCCATCTTAGATTCCATGCCATTCATATTAGCTTCCATGTATTTCTTCAAACCATCCATTTTAGCTTCCATTTCATGTTTGGTTACTTTTTGTGAGAGCGACATTTGTTGCACTTAGTCTCGTAATTTTGGTATACCATGTTTCACTTATTCCTATTCATGTGTCATATTAGAGAATTTTAAGGGCTTAATGGGTGTGGAATTATTTTTGGGGGGAATTTTAGAATCTAATACTTATATCTATGCTTCAATACGCCCTTGAAATCACTTCAAACTATTTTTTTCAAACAAAAGTTATGCAATTTTGAAAAGAAAATACACACATTTTTATTGCTTTTTAGGAGTTTGATATTGAACTTGAATTATCTATGTGATTTCAGGTCTTCAATATCTAAAATTCGGTCCTGTAGTATCCCTATGAGTCTTCTTTCCAATGCCATAGGTCGGGCCTAATTTGGATTCTTCAAGACAAATCTAGGCATGATCTCCCACAATGACCTAATTATGGGCTTGTTTAGTAGAGAAAACTTGTATGTCATGCCATGTGTCACTGTTTCGATCTTTGGCTCTGAAATCAATACACAAGAAACTAAATTCTGTGCAATTTCAACCACTTTTTATAGAATTCTAATATGGTGCCTGAAACCAAAGTTATGATGATTTTCCCTCAGTCACCTGTTTGAGATGAAATTCTGGAGCCTGCAAAAACCCTAACTTACACAAATCATGTATTCGAAAATATAGCGAACCAAGATTTGAAATTTTTACACGACGTTCCTAAGGATTTCTACTCAAATGGGTTTTTTTCTTCAGATTCTGAACCTTGATATAAAAAAATTTATAGTGAAAATTCCAATATGAATTGTTTGCAGCAGTGAAACCCTAGAATACAAAGGTATGATACCAAATGTTATGTAACTAGCTCACAAAATAGAAGAAAAGATAGATCATGACTTAGAAATCAGCCTCTTCGAGGGTGAAGACTAATTTACATTACATAATTGAACAATTCTTGGATGATACAAATGAAAAAACCTCCTTTCTATATATAAGAGTCCAAGGGGTCACAATATAATCCTAACCAACATAACAATAACAATGTAAGGGCACAAAAAATAACAATAGTGGGCTTCTATGGGAAAAAATAATAACAATATGGGGACTACGTGGGCACAACAATAACAATAAGGGGGCTACACTAACAATAACAATAAGGGGATACACTAGTATTATAGGGAACTATCACATTGACTCTTCAATCTTGATACATTAAAATACAATGTTAAAGGCTTGCCTGAAAGGAATGAGAGGAAAAATTAAGACAAGGGATTCCTAGTCACTAGAGTGAATGTGGGTAGTCATGTGATGATAATGCAATGTGAAAATGGACACCATCAACCTAGTTCTGGTGGAAAAACACAATTCAATGGTTAAACTTAAACCTGGAACCCATATATTGTAGGGTCTTGGTTGGTCAGATATCCTTAGCAATGATTCTAGTGAGGGAAATTTGCATAACACTGAAATTTTCAATGTTGAGGTCACGAAATCCAATAATGTGCAATGTATAGGCATCAGTTTGGGACCAAGGTCACTCAAGATGGAGAATGAACATGGTTGACCATGATTATAAGGTTTTACCCTTTTATTTAAAAAATATAATAATTTGTGGTTCAAACCAAATCAAACCTCAACGTACTTGTTTGAATTCAGATAAGATTCGATGATTTTCGAATATGGAAGATAATGTTCGCTAAAATTGGTGATTGTGGTTGTACCAACATAGATCAACCTTGTCATAGCAGGGACCAAGCCATTGTAAAATACTTCACCCATAAATAATGGGATTGTACCTCGCAGTTTGTGTGAGGTGAAATGGATTTAGTAGAATGGGAATCTCAGGCTAAGCACACATAATTTTTTGACACCAAAGTGGGGGAATATAACGTTGGATAGTGGATTCCTGACACAAGAAACACATTTTCCAAATAGACTAGATACACATACATGATAGATTTATACTGGCAGATGAAACTCTAATGGGTAAAGCCTCATTTGAATGCATTGAAGCCCATGAAGGCATTCTCCTTTTGCATAGATTCCCTACAATAACAAGTTGAAAAATTGGATACTAAAGTTTCAATTTTCACTAAGAAACTTACCAACATGGATTTGAGAGTCGCGAATAAGATGACCAAGCTTCAAATCCCACCCCATTGGACTCTCGCACAAGTTAATTATGGTTTAGTTTATAAAATTTTTGTGTTTTAAAAGGCTTTGCAGGCCTGCCTATTTTTTTGTTAGTTTATGTTATGTTTATTCCTCTAGTTATCTAGATAGTTGCATTCTTTGTTATTTGGAAAAATATTATTAGATTTTGTAATAGTTTTCATGACTTCAAACTTATTACTATGCTACTAGTTTGGTTGTCCTAGTGACAAACTAATAATAATAGGTATTTAATGATTTATTTTATTCAATACTATAAAGTTTTTCTACCTTTCAAAAAATATGATGGATAAGTTCTGATTATGACGAACCTAATGCCAATTGTTAAGTGATGGGAGCCACTACCCAAAGAAAAAGTTGACTTGCCATCAAGTACAAGCATGAGCCCAAATATTTTAGGATATATTGGTTTGTTTTATTAAGCCAACATGGTCTTTTTGTTTTATGTTCATTTACAATAGTTGTTACTTTCCCCTTGCTATTTTTTTCTCAATGATATAACCTTATCAAACTTTTTAATTTTGGATTTATAGTGCTCTAGTTGATAAGAGGTTTCTAGATAATCATGGTAATTGTTTTAAACAAACTATTTGATTTTCATTAAAATATCTTGTACATATGTTATCATTTGATAGTCAAATAAATCAATTTATTTTGTGTGTACATGTGCGTTGTTATGAAACCAAAATTATAAATCAAGTTAACTATAGCCTTAGGTCCAGACAAAAGGCTTAAAATACTATTCAAATCCCAAAGGGAAATTTATCATCATATATCCAAGTTATTCTTAGCTTCACCATTGAATTCGTTGTTACATATGTTGGAATGCTTAAATGGGGGAATTCTAGAAGAAGAATTACAACTTCTTCATTCTCAATCAATTCTTAGATCACTCTTCATTGACTCACTTATTTGAGAAGCTTAGTTCCAATCAAATTTATAATTGGATTAGAGTTGATTCATTGAAGTAGTAATGTTGGTTTTGCTGCTCCTTCCACCACTCAAAATGAATTATCCAATATAATTCTATAGATTTCAATGTTTCTTATTTGAATATATTTAGAGATTCCTTGTCTGTCTTGCTTGGTTTGATCTTGGAAGAAACCAGAGATCTTGCAATTCAATCATTTGAAAATTCCCACTAAAAGGAGTTTCACCTCAATAATATGTATACATATGAGCATGTAGTTTTAGTCATTATATTAAAATTTATAACATCACGTAAAATGAAATTCCCCATGTATTATAGTGGTAAAATGAAATTGTGTCATGAATTATTTAATAATATTCATCATGTGCATAACAATATTTTGGGTTAGGTAGCACCCAAGGAACATCTAAGAAGTACTTATACCACAAAACCCCATTAAAATGGACATTTTTAAAACTATTGGACTTAATTCTAGATGGTTTGGATTTGAAATGTAAGTTTGGTGTTATTTCTAACATAAATTCCCTTGTAATGTTTATAATAACATGACAATACAAGAGACCAACAAACTATCCAAAGGAACACCTATGAAAAACAATGAAATACCTAAAATGACATCACTATAAAATGTTTAAGAGTCATAACACCTATTTACTAGAAAATATTTTGACAATTTTATCTCCACTAGAAAAATAACTGGGAAATCCCTTTTCCCTCCAGCAAATCGACTCGACCTTCTCCTAGAAAACTCACACTCCTCTCTAGCACTCACACTACTGCCCAGAAATTCACACTAGTGACTCTAGAAAATTTGCACAACCTCCAAAAATTCATTATGACAACTGTATTTCATGTTGAAGATCTCCGAGACAACTCGCACTTCCTCTAGATCACATCCCTCTACTGGAAATCGAACTGTTATTTATGAAATCATGGAATAATGGGGATTTTGTTGGCTCACTTTGATCAATTTCTAGCATCTCACGAGATCCCTTGAAGGCCTCGTCCTCCATGAGATTCATGTCACGTCTCATGATAATATACTTGCTGCTAGGAATATAGATCCTGCATTCCTTTGAGGTTTCACTATATCCAATGAAGAATCTATTCTCTAAATTCTGATCCAACTTAGTGCATTTTTCATCTTATATATCGATGTAAGCTACATTGCCAAAGATCCTGAAGTGAATAACCTCTAGTTTCTTCCCTAAGAAGACTTATTTTGGTGTTTTCTTCCCCAATTCCCTATGAGGAACCTTATTTTTTATATAAAATATTGTGTTACACGCCTCTCCCCATAGAAACTTGGGCATGTTATAGTTATACCCCAACTATAGAACAATTATTTTGCTTCACTACTCCATTTTGTTGTGGGTTGTATGGAGTTGTCCACTCCCTCCTGATGCCCTTGTTCACACAAATTTCCGTGAAGTCACTATCTATTAACTCTCCTCCATTATCTATGCGAAGCTCCTTGATCTTCTTTCCTATCACATTTCCCATTAGAGCCTTAAACTCTAGGAGGCGACTAAAGACTCCATCCTTAGTCTTCAAGAATTAGATCTAGGTTTTATTGGAATAGTCATTGATGAAGGTGACGAAGTACTCGTACCCTCTGAGATATATAATGTACATAGGGATAAAAATTATATGTTGCAAAATGCCATCTGATCTAATATCACTTTTTGGGAATACTACCTTATTATATTTCCCAAGTACACACCCCCTGCACAAATCATTGTTTTCCATGCTTAATTCTGGAATAACTGTCACTGTATCCCTAAGCATCCTGAGTGCTCCATATTGTAAATTTCCAATTCTCCTATTTTACTTCTATCATTGTTGTTGCTACTAACTAGTTCCTTTGGAGAGTCAATCTGCAACTTGTACAACTTGTTGCTATGAACTCCAATTTGCTTCACCTTTTTCCAGTTTCAGTGTTTGATGAACACCTTATTACTTGAAAAGTGGACATCATATCCCTTATCCTAGAGTTGGGATACTAAAATTAGGTTCATGCCTAAGCCAGGAAAATGCAACAAACATTGGTGCTTGCTCCTGGCTCTCTCTGAATCTCGATGGTACCTATCCAAACTGGAGCACATTTAATCTTGTTTCCCATATGAATATGGAAGTCCATCTCCTCCTCCTTGTAGTTGGAGAAGTAGTCTCTAACTCCTATCATATGAGATGATGTTGCACTATCTATATACCAGACACCCTATGAAGTTGAGATAAAAAGACAATGATGGATTGTAGATTTCTGTGGTGTAGATTTTTAGAATCAGAGCTCGGAATCTCCGCAGTTCTCATTTTTCAATCTACGTTTTGGGTCTAAAGCAAGACCCATCATCAGGACAAATCTGCAAAAAAGAGATACAAATTGTGTTAAATAAATAATGGAAAAATGACAAGAAAGAGAGCTGACCAGATATCCATTAAATGGTTTAGTTTCCAATTTATTTTTATTTTTATTTAGTTGAGTTTTTTAGTTATTTTGTTTTTAAAATTATCAAAATCATTATTCTGATACTTTAAGCTATAATGCTAATAAGCTATAGAAAGACAAGTTAACTGAGAAAATTCATCCTCCAATATGGAAGGAAAATTCATGGCCTCCTAAATTTTGAATCTCTCTATGTCCATACTAGATAAATATGTGAATTTTAATAGAAAAGTATTGTGTATAATTTCTGTGTGGTTTTCTCTTCCTGCCCTATGCACTTCTGCAACTACAACCCTTGCTGACAATATTTTGTGCCTAGATCTGCTCTGGGAATCAATTGATCTATTCATCGAGGCCACTTCTTGGAATCAATTGAACTTTTCCTCCGAAATAGATTTGGAAATCAAACCCCTTGCATTTGTAATTCGCACCCGTGGATTGGTCTGTGTATATCTAAACTATGTGCTTCATATCTCCCTCTGAAACTATACGATCTTTCAATATTTTGCCTCTAATCCTCCGATCTCATCAATAATGCTCTTATACCATTTGAAATATCCTTAAATGCACCAAATGGATATTATTATCCTAACTGATTAGAAATTTGTCTGTTTACGATAAATACCAAATAATTCACTGAGGCATTCTTACCAAATAAAATATGTTGCAAAATTAAAATCAGGAATTGAGAAATAGATGCACACACATAAAAATTGACACAATTATTTTTGACTAAAAAGTCCCTGGAGAATCTCGAAGGGAAAACCAATGTAACAGATGAGTGTTTATTTTATAATTATGTAACAAATTTTGACAGTATAATAATCTAGATGCCCAAATGGAAATCCTCTAGAAATATTTGGTCAAAATAATTTGGAGATTCCATATCTCCTCTGCTATACAAGTCAGCCTCCCTTATCCTACTCGAACCCTGCACTAGATACTTTCACTACAACTTGGAATTCACATTGTTGGCCTTGGGTAACTCGCACTGCCTGGAAATTGGCTCCAATTGAGTTGTCCTGCCTCCTTATCTATGAAATTACACCCATATATACTATGTGAATCAATTGATCTATTCATCAAGACTACTTCTTAGCAACCACACTACCTGCAAACTATGATCTAAGGAGATTCAAACTTTTCTTCCGAACTAGAATTGGAAATCAAACCCCTTGCCTTTTCTATTCACACCCTTGGATTGGTCCGCACATATCTAAATTATGTGCTTCCAATCTCCCTTTGAAACTGCATCACCTTTCAATATTTTTCCTCTAATCCTTTGATCTCATCAATAATGCTTTGATACTGTTACATAGTAATTTTTCACCGTCCCTGCAATCCCCATCTCGCCCATTGGAGGGTCGTTTCTGTGACCAATAATCAGTATCATGCCTTGCAAATACCATCATTGCATCCCTTTCCATGAGGACAACATTTCTTCTGTTGATCATTTCCTGAGAAAACCCCTAAAAACACCTGTTTTTGCCTTGGCGCTGGTAGCCCGTTATGTACTCGCGCCAATGAGAAAAATTAACACTGAGCCCGCGCCACTTGGCGCTCTGTCCGAGTCAAGCACCCGCGCCAATCTAATTTTGGAAAGTTTTTAAAAAAAGAGGCGAAGTTTCTATTACAACAGCTTCGTGGGTGAGTCATCAGGAGTGGTTTCGCCTGAATAACCATGGCCTTCCTCCTTTGGCCTCTTGTTTCCACCTTTTGGGGAACCTCCCAAGGGATAAGGCCTCCCTTCCACTATTGTAGGGATCCCAACCTCCTCCTCTCCTCTATAAATATAGCCTTCATACATTGATGAAGGGGCTGAAGGGCTGAATAGTTGAATAGCTGAAGGGCTGAATAACTGGTCTCCAAGTTCCCAAGAGCCATCAGAGCCTTATGCTGCAAGAGCCTTGATTCATTCCCTTAAGGCCAAATCCAAGCAAGGATATTATTTTCGAGACATCCGAAGAGAGAGGTTTGTCCCATCCCCGACAGGCTTCTTTGAGACGTGTTCCGCTGGCGACCCTCCAAAGGAGAATTCAGCGTCGGGGCTATGGTTGTATTCTTCTTTGATTGATTAATGATAAGCGACTATTGGTTATGGTTCCACTCTTGTTGTCGATTATGATGTTGAGTTATGTCTTCTCTGACTGACATATAGTTGCATATACTGTATTTTACGCTTGCGTTTGTTTTGTTTCTTGCGTGTGCAGGTGTCCGATCACGGAGATCGTGAGGATTGTGATCTGCCGGAGCTAAGGAACGGGAGCGCTACCTCTTCTACAAGCAACAGCGTTGGATTCCAGGTAAGCCTACATCGCTAGTCAGTTTATTTTCAATTAGGAACCTGCACTATAGCGTGAACGATTGTTGCTAGACCCGGTCTAGGCTAGTAGGGATCGCCTCTGTCCGCAGAGGGGATTTACCTCCACAACAGATACCATTTGAAATTTCCTTAAATGCACCAACTGGATATTATTCTCCTAAATAATTAGTCATTTATTTGTTTAAAACAAATACCAAATAATTCATTGATGCATTCTTACCAAATAAAATATGTTGCAGAAGTAAAATAAGGAACTGAGAAATAGATGCACACACATAAAAATTGACACAATTATTTTGTACTAAAAATTCCTTGGAAAAATATCGAAGGGAGAACTAGTGTAAAAAATGAGTGTTTATTTTATAATTATGCAACAAATTTTGATAGTACAATAATATGGATGCCCAACTGGAAATGCTCTGGAAATATCTAGCCAAAATAATTTGGAGATCAGAGATCTCCTATGCTATACAAATTGACATCCCTTATCGTAGTCAAATTCACGTTGTTGGGCTTGGGTAACTCACCTATATCCTGACCCTCTTTGTAGATAATTCAACCTTCTATCTCCTGCCAATATGAAATTGGAGAAACAATAAAAAAAATTGTCGGAATCCTGCTCTCTGATTTTCTTTTCTCCCTCTCTTTGATGCTCTCCCTTTGGCTCGAACTGTGCCCTCATTAAAGTTGTGAAATGAGTAGCTCGATCTACCAAGATAATTGATGCTCAATGCATTTTCTCTCCATCACTTCAAGCTGCTCTTATAATATCTCGTTGAGAATTCAACAACCAATATTAAATCTCCATCAATGACTGAGATCATTTAGACTTCATTAACAAAATTCTCTAGAGAAATATCGAACATCCTTAATTAATCATATTTAATTAACTAAATTCTCGAAGTTAAACTTAGGAAATTATTTAATTATTGGCTAATTAATTTAATTAAGGTGTTTCAGAGCCATATTTCATGAAACTATTTCTAGGTATTGGAGATCTTGTGTTCCTTAGCCTCTTAACACCATCTGAGACTATAACACTTGTCCGATGCTATGAAAAATCCATAAACTAGCACTTCATCTCCAACTAGCCCAAGCAATATTATCTATTTCATCTACTGATACTAAAGTATATTTTATTTCATATTGTTTTATGTTTTCTAATATTACTTCTATCCAAAAATATCTTGCTCGTTTATATTGTCTCCAACGCTCTCTCACCCATGGAGATTTTGTTATTCATCATCACTACCAAATCCAAATTCAATATCTAGAAGATCATCTATGTGCACTCCAACAACATACCGTGGTGGATAGCAATGATATGTATATCTATCCTCCAATTACTGCCACACAAAGAACAATAAATTCCTAATGAAGAAAAGACATCTCAATAAATCCAAGATGATCAATCCATGTATGTGCATCCTCTTGATTCTCAACAACAAAAATTAAAGGAAAACAAGAAGCATCTAATGATGATACAAAAGCATGGATAGAAGAGAAGATAACGCTTAATGAGAATGATGTTAAACTAAAAAAAGAAGAATTGTTGAGTTAGTACAATTTTTTAAAAGGGATGTATATATAAACTTTCAACGGTAAGACAATAATTTATAAATTTACTAACAACATAGATTGCATACCAATTTCAAGATGTAGATGTTAATGATAATGAACATGAGAAAATTGTTGATCACAACCAGGCAGTTCTAGAAATAAAGGGGCTTGATGATGGGATTGTTATTCAGTTGATATACAATTGAAATGTATTAAGCAATATTCATTAGATGCTCAAGTAAACACAAGAGCAATGAATAATTGTGTAAATTTTAATTCTATCATGTCTTATTATTAGCAGCCAACCCATATTCATCTTAGAGAATTTAATAAAACTATCATGATAATCAAATCATTTTCTTTTGATTTACCAATACTTATAAATGGTCATAACACTAGTGTAAGTTTATATTGGTTGTGATATCCTTCTTGGCCAGGATTTTGTAAGAACTAAGCCACTTACTATTCACAGTTATGCTATTATTTTTCATATTCAAGGAAAAGTTGTTAAGGTGACCTGCAAAAGTGAGTTATAGTAAGAATATTTGATAAGAAACTCGACCTCATTGATGAATTTATAGATAAGTTTTCTAAGATAAAGAACCTTATCACTAATGCACAACTTCATGGGATTGGAGAATTGAAGGAAATAACTGAGAAGATGAGAAAAGACTGCACCTCATAATATCCATATGCCTTTCGGTCCTGAAAATAGTATTTTGTATATCTTCCTTATAAGTAATTCTTTAGTGGACGACCATAAAAATCATCAGCAAATTCAATGTCACCACAAGAAGTGAATTTATGTAAACAAGAGAAAGAAGAATTATTACAACACAAGTTAATAGATCCAAGAAAAATCCCCTAGGTTTTCTTAGCATTTTATGTAAATAAACACTCATAATAGAAAACAGGGAAGAAAGGGCTTGGTATAAATTACAAATCATAAAATGAAGTACTACTGCCTATCAGGTATCCCCTTCCAACTAAAGAATTTTTTTTTGAAAAAATAGGTAAGAGTATTATTTTTAGCAAGTTTGATTTAAAAAGTGGATTTTGGAAAATAGAAATGGTTCCTCAAGATCGATTTAAAACTAGTTTTGTATTCCCCTTTGGATAATACCAGCGGTGTGTCGTGCTTTTTGGCTTGAAGAATGCACCTTCTAAATTCCAAAATAGGATCCAAGATATTTTTCAAGATCTTGATTTTGTTATTGTTTATATCGATGATGTACTTGTTTGTTCAAAAGACGTTAGAGAACAAAAGTGTTATTTCAACATTGTCCATAAAAGGGTTTATGATCATGGTTTAGTCCTGTCCAACTTCGCCTAAATTTGTGATTGGGAAAACCAAGATTGAATATCTTATCCCAATTCTTACTCAAGGCAGAGTTGAGTTGCAAGAACATGTTTTCAAAGCTCTTCAAGAATTTCTAGATGAAATAATGGATAGAAAGCAAACACATTTTTTTTTGGGTTGCCCAAATTATAAAAAAATAATTCCATGAAAAGCAAGTCGTAGATTTCAAGTGTCTTCAACAACGATTAAATTCAGTAACACAATGGATTGATCAGATGAAAAAGGTCTTCCGAACCATAAAATAGAAGGTCCAAAACCTCCCAATATTGCATCTTCCTGATATTGATTTTCCATTTATATTAGAATATGATGCATTTGACGAAACCTCGATTAAAGTTATTTTATTAAAGGATTAAAAGAGGGAAGAAATTTTTATGTATGCATTAGGAACATTAAAAAAATGAAAATTTAAACTATCCCTCTTCACACAAGGAAATGCTTGTTGTAAAGAACAAGATAAAAATATTTATATTGTTTCTTAAACCAATTAATTTTACAGTAAGGATAGAATTGAAGCACATGAAGGGCATGTCAACCAATAAAAGATTTCCTAAATAGGTGTTATAAAATTATATATTACAGAGCAATGCAACACATAAAATATGCGGAAAACACAAGCACACAAAATACATAAAACCAGAGAGACACAGATATACGTGGTTCAGCCAGTTTGGGCTACGTCCACCTCGAACAACCAGTCCTTACTTTCTATTATCCAACAAAATGAAGACACACAACCTACAAAAGATCCAGTGTAATATCCTTTGTTCTCTCTCACAGTCTCCTTATCTGTTTCTCGCTTTGAGAACACACATACATTACACAGCTGCAATACAATACCCTCATACAAGCGAGGGGTTGCCTTCTAGGTCAAAAAACCCTAAAGTAAAAATAACTTCTACTGTTAGATCATCTGCCTAATGAATGGCTCAGATTGACTAGAAATTACTATACTTTTACAAGGAAATTTTACATCTGTTTTTAGCTTCGGGAGCGTTGCCCCCGAAACCCCCTGCTAGGGGGGGGGCTCCATAAATTCGCAGCTGCCCCCCTTGGACCCCCCAAGCAAAGTTTAATTTTGGGCGGCATTGCCGCCCCATTAAGGTACAGGGGTCCAATGCTGTGATACAAAATAAACAAGATAATCAGGCTCCACACCCAACAATAGGGAAATCACTGAGTTCTCATATGGATCCTTTGATTATATGAATATGAATTCACTAATGAATATAAAGTTGGTCGAGAAAAATGTGTTATTAATATAATAAAAAGAGAAGGAATCAAGTTCTAAGATATTAAGGTTCTATATTGAGAAGATTGGGTCACACTTCCTCCTCCTCTTGCTCCATCTGGTTGGCGTTGGGTTTTAATATATGAATCATGTAAATATTGTATGTGTCGGTCATGTTTTATTTAGGCATTGTATTGTTTACCTTTTTTAGTGCTCCATACAAATTTAACTTGTTGGGTCAGTGAGAGTTTGAACGATCGCTACTACAGGTCAATCATATTAATATGTATTCATACCCATAACCATTATATGTTATGAAACCAGCTCACACAACAAAACAAAATATAGATCAACGACTTAAAAATTATCCTCTTTGAGGGGGAAACCTCCTTTACACTACATAAATTAAACATTGTTATATGATACAAATGATAAGATCTCCTTGGTATATATAGGAGTCTAAGGGGTCACAAAATATGGGGTACAACAATAATAATTGTTAATTTTTCATAGGGCTATATTGTCCTTTTCTTTGATAATTTCATTTCTTCATTAACACATTAAGTTCACCCCATAACATCATAACATTATTCAGATCTACATAATTATTTAGCAACATATGCAACTGTATAGAAATAATAATATCATCATCATCAATGCAGTGAAACATAAAGGAACAATAGAAGAAAAACATGCACACATAGAGACGCCAGGATTGGTTGGAGGCCAAGAAAAAAACCCACTATGGGGAAAACCCTTGAAAATTATTCTTCTTAGATTGTCATCAAATGATTTAGCAAAAGAGAGTACAATGATCCATATCTTCATCTATGAAACTAAGCATCAAATAACTACAACATCCATGAAATGAACCCAACAATGTATATACTCAGAAATATGATTCCGAAGTATGTACTTAACTGTCACTGACTGAAGTCAACTTACGAACACTGCATTCATTAAGTGGAATCTTCATAATACTGAAATTCCATATTTTATTCCCCGATCACATGGAGGAGGAGTCATCCGTGTGACTATAGCTTCCTAGTCGCTCACTTAATCTTGGCAAGCGTGTAGTTGGGGTCAAAACTGGACTGCAAAAAATCTAATCTCTTGGTTGCATGCACTTAGAGTTATCCATGGAAGGCTCTGGTCGCACTCATGAGCATGTGTGGGAGGAACTAGGGTTGAAATATTCTTTTTCTGTGCCTGCGATTGGGGATCAAAAACCTAAATAAGAGATGCAAGCTTCAAACCTGCAATTTTACCTCGGGGCAAACTTGAATCTCCGCTGACGAGCCTCAGACTCGTCCGAGCCAAAAACAATATAGAAGTGTGTATCTTCATTGTGTATAAATGAGATAGAGGTCTCTTGTATTTATAACCTTCCAATGGGTCCACTTTGCTTTAGGGTTGACCTGATCTAATATGCTCATGTGTGTAGTGCCGACCTAATCCAATGTACATGAGTGGGTTCATAAATTCAAAAACCAAATTCTCCCTGTCCAAATGAGGTTATATTTAGGTCGATTTTGGTCCTCTCGAAAAAAGGATTTCAAAGCAATCATTGTCTCCATAATGTGAGTTTTCCAAAGTGGAATTTGACCGCAATTTCATATTTTAACACTCCCTCTCAACTAGGGAGAATTTCACCTACCAATATCTGTCCATTGATCAACATGTCATATTGGTATCTCAAGTATCATAACGCATCATCACTGATCATCTCTTTCTTATTCCAACTTATGCCATTTCTCATTATTCTCGAATATAAAAGAACAATAATTTGTTACCAGAGGGGAGCTTAAACTACCACCCTCTATTCATCGAGCTACTACCCAGTATCTATGCAAGCAGGATACTACTCGAGAATATATGTCAGTGGGATACTACCCGTGAATATATGTCAGTGGGCCACTACCCAGAATATTTGTCAACGGGCTGCTACCCGGAATATCTATCAGCTGGCTACTATCCGGAATATCGACAGGGAGTCAGATATATGACTCGCATCATCATAGAATAACATATCATTAGGGAGAACATATCAACCCATAACAACTTTGGGGAGCTACTTCTCAACCCAGAGTCTCATGGGGGAGCTACAACTACAACCCCATATCGAGCAATAGGTGATATTGGGGAGCTAATACTAAGCCCATCCTATTGCCTACTGATCTTCCTAGTAATGGCCCTTAGGATTCATGTGGTAGAACACTTGCATCATAATTTGGCTTGGAAAAGATACTTGACTTACCAATAGGTAAGGATCACATGCCTCCTAGCCTCCTCAACCCATTTGCCAGATGGGGAGGGGCAATCCCAACAAGCCCAAATTGTGAGTATGATGCCAAATAGAGTATACTCTAAAAAGACCAAGATAGGGCAAGCTACTAGTCCAACCATATGGGTAACATATAGGGGTGATACCCTATTTTACAGAGTTCCCTCAACCCAAAGATACCTCTATCTCAATTCCACACCTTGGGAGCTCATACAGGGAGGAAGAGATAGCTCAGTGTCCTCGATCAACGATGCTCTCATCATACTCATATCAAGTATCAACCTGATCATTGTTGGGCCTCCAAAATTTCATCCACTTTTATCCACATTTCCATCATTTTACCCTCATTTCGTAATTTCGTAGCTATGTAATCCTATATTAAGTAACCATTTTAATAACCATATGGGTTTAGCGTTATATTTTCCAAAGTCATTTACTTTAAGTATTTTAAGTGAATTTGTGATTAAATATTATAAAATTAAAATTTTTTCACATATACATAAAAGTGGTATAAGTTTTATGATATGGTAGGCCTACTTGAAGATTCTAGAAGGGTCTTATTTGGCCATCCAACCACAAATTCGAATTTCAAATTCCAACTCATGAAGATTTGTGGAATATTTGTAGAAGATGTGGATCATTAAATAAGAAAATAAAAAGGAGAAGAATCATGGATAGGAGAGAAATTTGAGAGGATTTGTATCTTATATTAGGTAATTGGTTGTAACCACATGAGATAAATGTGGATTTATGAGAGATTTGAGGATCTATAGTTATCTTCAACTTTTGTATAAATAAGTGTGCATCCTTCAAAGGAGCCCAACTTTTATCCATCCATCCATTCAACTCTTATCATTTATTCATTCAGATCAAAGTATGATCTAAGATGTAATTTTTAAAGTGAGGATAGAGAATTGAAGTGTTGTAATATATTTTGGAGTTTTCCTCCAACTTTATGAAATACATACTGCTTATTTGATCACCAAGATGTGATGATTGTTTGGTGTGTTTGCTGAGGAATGGAGGGCCCCCGTCAACCAAAGTTTCCACATCTTTGTACATATTTGTAACATAGTATAGTTTTTTTATTTCATTTATTTTCAGCAAGTGTGCTTTTCCTTTCAGCAGTGTGATTTCAATTATGCAAGCATGACATGTTTTCAATTATGCAAGTGTGATTTTTCTTTAAGAGTGGCGTGATTTAAATTATACAAGTGTGGTGTCATTTCAATTATGCAAGTGTTGTGTGATTTTATTTATGCAAGTGTGGTGTGATTTCAATTCTGCAAGAGTGATTTCAATTTCATGCGAGTGTGATTTCCTTTATGCAAGTGTGATTTTAATATCTTTATGTTTGGTTTGGTTTGGTTTTGATTGATTTTTTTTTTTTTGAATTAGTTTGATTGCATTAGATTAATATAATATGAAGGATAACCACCTAGTACATATAGTACAGGTATACCTCATCAGCTTACGAAACCCCGGGTTGACAATTAAATGACAAGGATTTAACTCGCGATTAAAGCACCCAACAATCATCATGTACTAATAGAAATTGTCTCCTATTCATACAGGGAGTCAAATCAAATATCATGTTAGATGATAAATAATAATATGAATAGAAAAATGACACCATATTAATCCTCCCTCTCAAGGATATGCCGACCACAAGCCTAAGCTTGTCTCATACAACTGCATTGTCTCAATATATGAAAGTATCTCGGTCCCAACTATATATGGGATTTTCTGCCAATCATATTCCACTCTTTGTCATTACAATGTATCCATGTCATATCCAGAGCATTCTCAGACAACTCTCTAAGGAGCTTCTTCATCCCGCCTCACAACTAGCCATGTTAGAAACATCGTTCTCAACCTCGGTCATGTTATGGAATTCTCGTCCAAGATATCATGGCAGATCTCATATTAAGGAAGCATCCAAATGTGCTCATCAATAATAATCCAAAACTTCATCAGCACATCCATGTAGCCAAATATCACAGACCAACCAATAGATCATCTCATGCAAATATCTCAAAGGGTGCTCGGTGGCAACTCTATGTGGATGAAGCATCTCAATTATGAATCGACTCAAGGTTCTATGCACATCATGTATACATACAGACGAATGTTTAAAAAATAACATCAATGCTTCAATCAAATTTCTGTTTCCAAGTCAAGTTCAACAACATAGTTGAAATTCAATTGGAGTGTCCAAGGATTTTCATAGAAAATTTTCAATAGCTTGTCAATATAGATTATCTTTTCCCAACTTTATAAATCGATTCATCATGCCATGATACATCATCTCGAGCTTTTGAAGCCATCTCCCTCTTACTTAGATCATCAAAATCTCATCACATGTCAAGAGTATACCATCAATATATAAAACCAAAACCAAATCAAAGCCATACCTTCAAACATTTTGAAGTAGAGGTTTGGATCAACACATTATCTTGACTTCACCAGATAACTATCAATGTAGACATATATGGATCGAGGAGCTTTCTTCATGCACTTCTCAATGAAACCATAACACTTTACCAAACCAACATGCCCAACCTTTCATAAATCAATATTGTGCAATTCAATCAACTAAATAAACTCATAAAAGTTTAGAAGCCATATCAATACTAATATCAAAGTCATAAATATCTCAGTGTCAATTATTTAGACCAGGTGATAGGTAGAGCTCTCATCACGTCATGGCTTCATTTATTGTCATGCCAATATGTTGTCATCAACTTCATCAATTGATTCCCATGATCATAATACAAGTCATTTCTATCACTAGATGTAAATGCATACACCAAGTGTAAGTCATGCAGGTTTCATCTTCATAATGAATCACAAATATCAATACTTCAACCATTGTGTTAGGAACAAGGAGGCCAATACAGAACCATTATCAATGGTAGTCACTGAAGGTCACTATGCCCATACAGCATAGTGAAAATCAACAATTGTCAAATCAAATCATTAGAAATCATGTCAAATCCAAATTTTCTATCATAATGAGATCTATAGTCCAATACATATCTCAATCATTGATTCAAAGTTCTAAGTCATTGTTAAGCATCATGTTAAAGCTTCAAACATTGCTCATCTATATCAATCAGCCAAATCATGTCAAAGTCTTGTAGCACAATCTTCAAACATAATGACATATCTATATGTATGTCCCAGTAACCTGCAAACACAAGTTCAATCTTTGTGTTCATATTGTAGGAAAAAATCAAACTTTCACACTCAAATATATTTCTTTTATCTACACCACATCTGTAGAACTGACATCCTTCAGGAGAACATCTTGTTTCATGCACAAAACTTCATTTTTATGTCTTGCAAGCATAGTCGCACCCATAGGACTTCTCTGTATGCAGTGGGAGACTCTATTCACTCCCTTGACCTCACTTCCTTGTGACTGAGAGGCTATAGTTGCACCTGTGAGCCTGCTTCCATGCGACTGAGGCTTAGAGGAAGGGAAAAATCTATCCCCTTAGATCAAAACTTTTTTGTAGATCAACAATGTCAGACGTTTGTATATTTATGACTATAAATCATATTTCAAAAGTAAATAATATACATATAATGCAAATGGTAATAGGAGTGAGAATATTATGGAGAGATTCTCCCTCTGAATGGGAAACCACTTCAGTCATCTTCATTTATGTCATCAACATGTCTATAATACTGTCATGCATCAGAAGAAATGTTAGATCATAAAGTCAAACATATATCTATCATGCTCATAACATGCTAACATCAGTTACTACATCATCACATCAATATTTCATCGAGGGTTTAGGTCACATGATAGGGGCAACTGAAAGATGTGACATCATACTTCAAAGATCATGAACACAAATTCAATCCATCAAGTTCAGGAATTCAGTTTTACCAAATGCCATAATTAATAAGCATGTCAAGACACAACCTTGGTCAATAAAGGATCCTAAATACCAATCTATCATCATGGCCACCATAATTTTTACAAATAATATCATTAGTATCAAGTTAGGTCATTCAACAAAAAATTACCAAAGCAACAAGAGTGTCCACCCTTTTTCCACACATTCATCATGATCATCACAAGAATTATCAATAGTATGAAATCCATCATGTATTATAATGAAAGATGCATTCCAAACATCAAGTATACCAATATATCAAATATCATTAAAGGATCAAGAATTTCATCATATCTAAAAGGTAAGATACTTTTTCTCTCTCAAGTATATCATCTCATCAAGAGTACCGTGAATAAAACTTTCATATGCACGATCCATTTGAGAAAGAGATATTCTCATCATACCTTAGGGCTTACCTTGAAATAACATTGAAACAATATACCATGCATACCTTGTCGTATTCAAATACCCGTACATCCTTTTATTTGACATAGGCAACTTGTAGCACTTAGTCATCATTTTATCAGGTTCCTCTTTACCTTTTCCATCTCCAGTTTTTCTTTCCTGCATCTCAAATGATCCTCAAGAATGATCCACTTATCATATCTCATAAAGAGGTTAGAAATACTCAAATATATATGCAGGAAGTATAATGATCAAAATAATAATCAAATCTATAAGTCTAAACAAAAGTAAATACACCAAGAAACATCATAAGTTAAGAAATACTTATATTCAATTAGAGGTGATCCTCTCCCTCTTGAACTAGCATTCAAGATCAATCACTATCCATAGTTACACATAACAATGTTTCCTTCAATCAACCAAACAAACCTACAAGATACTATCCCATCTAGGGCTTTATCAAATCTGTAACAAGTGCTTGAGTATCTTCACATTGATCATGCTAGGGTTTCTAGAATTCGTATCTCAAGTCTTCATCATAAACCAGGGTTTCTCTCAAATCCTAACCATTAAACCCCAATATATGAATTGCCTAGGGTTTCCTTCAAACCCTAGAATTATTTTAGGTATCCTCTATCCTTTCTAACTTCCAACAAAGGTGTATCCATGTTGGTGATCTCCATGACTTTTCTTCAGCCCAACACTGATACCATGTCAATTTTTCATAGGGCTATATTGTTCTTTGCTTTGATAATTGCATTTCTTCATTAACACATTAAGTTCACCCCATAACATCATAACATTATTCAGCAACATATGCAACTATATAGAAAGAAAAATATCATCATCATCAATGCAGCGTAACATAAATAAATAATGGAATAAAAGCATGCACACATAGAGACACCAGGATTGGTTGGAGACCAGGGTAAAACCCACTATGGGGAAAACCCTTACAAATTCTTCTTCTTAGATTGTCATCAAATGATTTAGGAAAATAGAATACAATTGTAAAAACCTTGGTAAAAATACATGTAAAAATATATATAAGACCACGGTGATGGGACACGTATTCCAAGATGAATGGTGGGCAAAACATCTTAGTGGGTGTTCATTTTGGTTATTATGGCTAAGGAAATTGGCAAAGGAAAAGGCTTTGGAAAGGCATGAGGCATTAATTGGCATTTTATTTATGAAAATAATGGAAATTAGGATAAAATGAAGGTGAAAGGTCACAAGTTTCATGTGAGGAGGAAATTGAAGGAAAAATAATGGAAAATGAAAAAATTAGAGGCCTCATTAATAATAAGGCTTTTGAGGATCAGTGGGCAAGGCTTGGTCAGATCAATTTTGGATTTATCATTATTTTATCTCTCTCTCTCATACTCTTGAGCACTTAGTGTATTCTTGGAGCACTCTTGTAGAGTGTGGCATACTTGGAGATTTGGATCAAGGAAGAAAAGGAAAAGAAGGAAAGCAGAAGAGGACATTGGGATCAACATATAAAATAGGTTTTGAGTGCAGGTACCAATTTGCATGTATGTTTTCGACACTAGTTTTGGCATGCATGGATATGCATGTGGATTTTCCTAGCGTTTTCATTTCCTGGACAACCATGGTATTGTGGGTTTATTTCCATTGATTGTTTTGTGGTTGGTTCTCATGATTCCTTTAGTTTTTGGGTTGAGTTATTAGTTCCTGGAGCCTTGGTTTAGAAAACACTCTAGAGCCTGACGAACAAATGTTGGGTTGAGTTACTAATCCTAGAGCCTTGGTTGGAAAAATGCTCTGGAGCCCAAGAACATCTAGGGTTGAGTTACTAGACCTGGAGCCTTGGTTGGAACAAACACTCTGGAGCCCTGGAGAAACTTAGATAGAGAATAATCGGTGACAGTTAGTGATGTCTGACCATTGAGGTGGAATCACTGGTTTGGGGTTGAGACGGTTTGGTATTTGAGCCCTGGTTTGGTGTTGATTGATGTGTTTGATAAAGTCCCACATTCATGATTGGAATATGGCACAAGGGTGACCATCTAAAGTGAGATTTGGCTCATCCATGTCTATGGTCAGGTGGAACGTGGAAGTCCCATTCTGGTTGTTTTTTACATTAAGTAATGAAGAGCTCATTTCTCCAGTATTCGGTATGAAAACATACTAGTTTATGTATGGATTTTATTGCTATTGTATCCATTGTATTTATGTTATTAATATGTTGGTTATGAGCATGTATTCGGTCAATGATGATGTATGGATCTATTCATGTTTTTGCCTATAAATGAATATTCCATGTATCTATGGTAAAATTTATTAAATGATAAATTATAATGTAGGGGAGAAATGCTTCTTAGCCATTCTTGGATAAGGAATAAACATGTTTGTTTAAATTTGTTGTTTCTACATGTAGGTGCTATGTTTGTGACATGTTTGACGAAATTACTGTCATGTCTAGCTGGGGTCAGATGAGTTACGGTTTATGTGATTGCTTCCATATGTTTGTTTCAATGTTATTTACCATCTCCTAAAGTTATAGGAAGTTCTGGGCAGTGACCTGGCCTCAGGAGTTGAAAATGTGGCACAACTATCAGAGCTATAGGCGGAAAATTTGTTGTTTGGGCCTGAGCCACTACCTTGACAAGGCTAGCTCATGGATCTAGTGTGTAGAGCCGCTCCCTTTCCCTTACAAGCTCGCGGCTCAACCTCAAAGGGGTTAAATATCAGTCCCCCCTAAGGGAATAGGGCCCTAGTAGGTTGGGTCACCCCCTGGGGATGCCAATGATGCAGTGTAAGGTGTGTTTTTGGTGTTTCCATCAGTGCCACTTCCTTAAGGTCATCTAGGAGGTTGAATCTCATATTAGTAGCCTCTCGTCACATGTTTACCCCGATTGGATAGTTACTTGGGTAGATGTGGGAAGAGGGTGTTACAAAGTGATATTAGAGTGTGGTTGCACTCTCCTTGGGTTGTGTGTGTTTGTCATGCATACATTTCAATTGCATATATGTTCCTCATGCTTATTTTCTATGTGATTTTTGTGTATGCATGATGGTGGTGTTTGGGTTTTGTTCTCTTTGTGTGATATTTGATACCACAGAGTGGTATCAGAGCATGGTTCAACCCTTAGACTTGATGGGTGGTGTGTTGGTCATGATTTTATGTCAATTTTATTATGTGCTTTCATACCCATGTTGTGTCTGGTTGATGCATCCATGTTGTGTTGACCATGGTGGCAGTGGTGTCACCATGGAAGTGCTTACGGTGTTTTCGTCAATATGCTTTCATGAATGTATGACTAATTGTGCATTGTTCTTGCTTATGTATTGTTTGTGCATGCTTGCTTACATGTTTATACATATTTTCCATGCATTTCTTGTTTATGCTAGGTCACATATTGGTCATGCTTGAATGTTTTCCATGTATGCTTGCTTGTGTGAGGTTATATGTTGAACATATATTGGTTGTTCATTATTGGTTATACATGTCAAGTGGGTGCATATGGTCAAGTTTGCATTGGTTTGGTTGAGGTTGTTGTGAATAAGTTCATTGTACGCAATTAAGCCATCATGATGATATTGGTATGTTATGATGCTAATGTGTTGGATGAGATAGAGTAGGAGATGCATATCATCAAAGTGAAGTTGCAACATTGGACCTCGAGGCAAGAGCAGATCACCATACAGGTTGTATGCTTGGCATGTAGGTATGTGATTCATGGTTGTTGTAAGCATTAGGGTCACTTATATGTTTGTCATTCTACTATTACTGTGGTTAGGTGTATGATTTCCATTCTATTGATATTATGGTTACATACATGATAGATTCTAGTTAATTAGTGTGATCATATGTAATGTCTCGGTTAGTCAAGCATGGTATTAACTTGATGATTATGTTATATGTCATTGATGAATATGTTAACTTGTATTTAGCTCAATGAATATGTTATAAATTGTTGATGAGCATGTTATATGTTAATTTATTGTTGTGGTATACTAGTTAGCTTGATGATTAGGTTACATGTTGTTGATGAGTGTGATATATAGCTTGTTGTTGGTATATGATAGTAACTCGATGATTAGGGTTATTTCATTAAGATATTGATGGTATATGTATCATATTATCTTGGATTGGCTTATGTAGATGGTTAGGGTTATTACGTTCATGTATGAATCGATATAATTGTGATATTGTATTGTACTAATTTAGGTTGGTTGTGCATGTGTGATTGTTATGTATGAATGATAATTGATTATGAGTTTATGATGCGAACATGTTAGTTGGTTACTTTTATGGATATCTTGATCTTATTTATGTTGAGTTGAGGTGTTGTGAAGTTATATTGTGCTAATCTATATTGATTGTGCAGACAAGATAGCCTCTCTTGAGATATATTGAGGTATGAGTTTGCTTATGTTGTATTCTTGGTGCTTGACTATTCTGAGTGTTTGATTATGTCATCTAGTTGATATATTTAGCATGGCATGTTTGTAAGTTGTTTGTATGCTTGATTAATTGCATGATATGAGTTTGTATCTATAAGATTTCATGAAGGAATGATCTTGCTTTAAGATGCTTATTCTAACACATATGTGCTAAGATAGTCGGTATATACTTGAGTGTAAGTAGGTGATAGTTGTATCATTATGTATTATGACTGATGAATGTGAGCTGATTATTGGTTATGACATGGTTGTTAGTCTGGGTAAGATTTGATTTCGAATTGATAGATATGTTGTCTTGATGTTTGGAACATGTGATTGAAATGTGTGTGTTTAGTTACAAGGCAGCGTGATTGGCACAACAAGGTAAGGTAAATAGTATGTTGTATGTTTATTTATGCACCGAAAATTATGTGTTATGGCAGTATGATGCATGAATTACATGGAAAGAGAGACTGTTATGAAATCTTGAAGAAGGCTCAGGTTGATATTTCCTTGGGAACCATGGGGATTGAGTCATGGTGTTTGTTGTTAGCCTCTTGCTTTTGGTATGTTTTGATTTTCTTGTGCTTGATTTTCGGTTTTGATTATGTCTAGTGCAAGGCCTTGCCACTTTGTTGCAGTGTCATTATTATTTTGGTTTTCATGGATTTCTTCTTGTTTGTTTTTTGTTCTTTCATTTTGTTTAAGTGTCTTGGGGATTTGTTGGGAAAGAGAGAAATTGATGGAGCTTTGGGAGAGCTTTATGGTGCCCAACAGGTGATGAAAGACTTGGATGAAGCTCGGTGCATGAGTAAGCACATCAGAATATAAGAGTATGAAAATCGGTTGGACTGGTTGGGTCCATTATGGTAAATGGATGGTGGAAGTACATACATGAGAAATGAAACAAAAAAGGTAAAATGAATGAGGTGTTAGATGCCTTAGCTATGTTGGGAACTGTTGTTCTCAACGTTGTGCATGTTGTGCACAAATAAGGGAGTTCTCTTAATGTAGACCTTATGATATCGAGCAATGGCGTTGTGATCATGATCTTGTTGATGTTTATATATGTATACATGTATGTGAGTATGTATGTCATTGTATGATAGGATCATGATTTTCTTATGCTAATGATATATATATGTATGTATCTATGTATCTATGTCACTATATGATAGGGTTTTCAAGGATCATTCTTGTGGAGGAATGATTTCTTATGCATGTGAATGGCATGAAGAGGTTCCTGGTCTTATGAGGAATCAAGTGGGAAGAGTAACTCTGACAAATACATGAGGTCAATATCATGTGGAAATAAATTGATATTACATGCTTGAACTATGCCTATATTTATGTTATTGACAGGTAATGCCGAGGGGTACATCAACGAAGTGAAAGTAGTATGATCTTCGACATGCTAGGGTGAACATTAATAGTGGAAAGACACTAGAATCAAGGCTTCTTGTGGGGTAAGCGTGTGGTCTATGGATAGGCAGTGTTATTATTTTGTATATGTTGTGCATGTTTTATATTCATTGATTGTATCTATGGTGATGTGTAATGTTGCATATGTAGTACGGTGTACATATGATATTGTATGCCTATTGTATATATGATGTTGCATATGCAGTGCCAGGTATAGATGGTGCTACATGTACATGTTGGATATGTGGTGTTGTGTACGTATGGTGCTATGTACATGTTGAATATGCAATGCTATGTACATATGGTGTTGTGTGCGTGATGTACATATGGTGCTATGTGCATTTGGTATTGTGTTCACGATTGTACACATGGTGTTGTGTGAATGTGGTGCTATGTACATGTTGTACATGTGGTACTCTGTGCAGGCAGTGTCATGTACATGTCATGATATGTACATATGGTGTCATGTACATGTCATGCATGTGGTGTTGTGTACATTTGGTATTGTGTACACATTGTATAGGTGGTGCAGTGTACATTTGGCGTTGTGTACACGTTGTGCAGGAGGTGTCATGTACATGTAATGTTGTGCACACATTGTGTAGGTAGTGTGTGTACAAGTGGTACTGTGTACATGTTGTGCATATGGTACTGGTATACATGTGGTATTGTGTGCATATTGTACATGTTGTGTTGCGGGCATGCACTACTATGTATGTGCATGGTGTAGTCGTGACATATATATTTGGTGTGTTGTAATTTGTATATGTATATGTATTGGGTTGTGTTGTACACCGGTGTGGGTGTATGTATTGTGTGGCGTTGCATGCCTTGTGTGGATGTACGTGTTGAAAATTGTGTCATGTCTAGTTTCCGGTCTCCTTCGGTGATATCTAATACCACAGAGTGGTATCAGAGCATGTTTTGACCCTCAAACTGGATGGGCAGTGTGTTGGTCATGCATTAAAATCGGTTTCATATGTGTTCCTTATGCTTGTAGTCTTTGTGCTTGTTGCATCTACTTTTTTTTGTCCATGGTGGCAGTGGTGTCGCCATGGAAGTCTTGATGGTGTTGTTGTCAACGTGTTGTCATGAATGTATGACTAGTTATGTGTTGCTCATGCTTGTGTATTTTTTGTGTATTTTTGCTTACATATTGTTACATATTGTACATGCATTGCTTGTTTATGATAGGGTTACATAATGGTCATGATTCGATGTTATCCGTGTATGCTTACCTATGTGGTGTCATATGTTGAACATGCATTAGTATTTATGATTGGTTATACATGTTAAGTGGGTGCATATGGTCAAGTTTGCATTGGTTTGATTAAGGTTATTGTGCATAAGGTCATTGTATGCAATTAGGTCATCATGATGATATTGGTATGTTATGATGCTAATGTGTTGGCTAAGATAGAGCAGGAGATGCAGATCATTAAAGTGATGTTTAAACCATGGACTTTGGGGTAAGAGAAGATTGAAATACAAGTTTGCATGCTTGGTGTGCAAGTATGTGATTCATGGTTTTTGTAAGCATCAGGGTTACTTATATGTTTGCTATTCTATTGTTATTATGGTTACATATGTGATAAATGCTAGTTGATCAGTGTAGTCATATGCATTATGGTTATGTGTATGTCTTTAATTCTATTGATTTTATGGTTATGTACATGCTAGATGTTAGTTAATTAGTGTGATCATATGCACATGTGTTGGTTAGTCAAGAATGGTATTAACTTGATGACTAGGTTATTTGTCATTGATAAGAATGTTATATGTCAACTTATTGTTGTTATACATTAGTTAACTTGATGATTAGGGTTATAGAATTAATATCTTGATGTTATATGTATCGTGCTAAATTGAATTGGCCTAGGCAGATGGTTAGGGTTATGACATTCAGGTATGAGTTGACTTATTTGTGATATTATGTCATACTAATCTAGGTTGATTGTGCATATGTGATTGTTATGCATGAATGACATTCATTTATGGGTCTATTATGTGAAAATGTTATCTAGTTACTATTATGAATATCATGACCTTATTTATGATTGAGTTGATATGTTGTGAAGTTATATCATGCTAATCTAGATTGATTGTGCAGACAAGATAACCTCCCCTCTGATACATTAAGGTATGAGCTTGATTATGTCGTCCACTTTGTACTCTAATGTTCTATTATGCCATCTATCTTATATTGAATGTTTTATTAATCACATGATATGAGTTTGTGTCTATAATATTGCATGAAGATATGATTTGGTTTTAAGATAGTTGCACTAACGCAATATGTGTTGAGATAGTTGACATGTACTTGAGTGTACGTAGGTGACAATTGTAGCATTATGTCAAATGACTATGAGTGTACTATGGATTATGACATGGTTTTTAGTCTTGGTAAACTTTTATTTCAAATTGATAGATATGTTGTCTTGATCTTTGGTACATACGACTGACATGTGTGTTCAGTTACAGGTCAGCGTGCTTAGCACAAAAAGGTAAGACAACTGGTATATTGTTATATTTATGCGCTGACAGATGTGTGGTTATGTTAGTATGATGCAGGGATTGCATGGAAAGAGACTGCCATGAAATCTTGGAGAAGGACTAGGTTGAGTTTTCCTATGGAATCATTGGGGACCCATGGGGATTGAGTCATGGTGTTTGTTTCTAGTCCTGTGCTTTTGGTATTTTGTGGTTTGTTGCGATTAATTTTTGGCTTTTTTTATGTCTAATGTGTGGCCATACCACTTTGTTGCGGTGTCATATTGATTTTTTTTCATGGTCTTCTTCTCATTTTCTCTTTTTCTTACCTTTTATGTTTTGGAGAGTCTTGGGAATTTTTTTGGGAAAGAGAAAAGTTAATGGAGCTTGGGGAGAGTTGTGTGGTACCGAACAAGTAATGTAAGAGCTAGATGAAGCTCGGTGAATGAGTAAAGGGAAACAGAAGGTAAGAGTATGATAGTATGTTGGACTGGTTGGGTCCATTGTGGTAAATGGATGGTGGCAGTACAGACATGAGAAATGCAACAGAAAAGGTAAAGTGAATGGATCTGAGGTGTTAGATGCCTTGGCTATGTTGGGAAATTTTGTTCTCAACGTTGTGCATCTTGTGCACGAATAAAGGGAGTTGTCTTAACCTAGACCTTATGATATCTGATAATTATGGTGTGATCATGATTATGATAATGTCTATATATGTAAATATGCTTGTATGTTTGTCATTGTCTAACTGGATCATGATTATGCCGATGTTTATATATGTATACATGTATGTATGTATTTCATGTCTAACAACATCGTCACAGATCATGATTGTTTAATGATAATGTTTATATGTATATATATGTGTATGGATGTCGTTGTCTGAGAGGATCATGGTTGTTTTATGCTAATGATTATATATACATATGTACGTATGTATCTATTGTTAGTATGAATCTTTAGTCGTAAAAGATCACTTTAGCTACGCATAACAAATAGCCCTAACATCAATTATGGATGCAAAATATCTTTAAGTTTGCTGCACAAATTCAGATCTAAGCACAAAAAGACATTAAGCAGATAAAACATAACATAGCTCCATAAATCCAATGGACAAGACAAGAAGAATGTATTTAAAAGAATTTTGTATTATATTAAATAATGGGGCACCTGAGAGGAAAACAAGAAAGGTGTTTCCCGGTTCTCCTCAATGGGATGGGTTCTTGGAAGTCCTCAGTGTTTCAGATCTAACATTTCTCTCTCTTAGTGGTGTAGAAAAACTAACATGGAACTCAATGGGAGTTCATAAAGCAAAATGGAAAATGGTGACCAAGATTAGATCCAGAGTGATCTAATGCAATGAAGGTGACTAATGAATGGGGAAAACCCTCCTATTTATAACAAAATATTGGGGCGGTCTAGAACTCGGTGCATGAATAAAATATATTTAATCGAATTCTAGAAGCACCCTTTAGGAATATTTTATTATATTAGTTGGAGGGAAAAGGGTTCTTGACTTGGGTCAATTCATTTATTTATAAATAATAAATAAATAAATGGTTTATTTATCATTTTAGGGAAGTGATGGGAATATAATTAAATAAATAATGGTCTATTTAATTATTTATGGATGATTTAGTCAAATTTAACTAAGAATATTATTTAAATAATGATTTAAATAACTTATTCCTTAGGAATAATTAAATAAATAAGGATTTATTTAATTAAGTTCCTTATTTTGGGTTAAATATGACCAGGAAATATAAACAAATGAGTTATTTTATATGGTGAAAGCAATTTTACTTAGGGTAAAAATTGGTCTTACATGGTGTACTTGGGTTCATCTAATAATAATAGGTTAGATGACCAAAAAATGGTGTAACAGCATTGCCCCCCCCAACGTACAAGTGTTAGGAGCAAATCGTATGACCAAAGTATGTTGTAAGAACTCAATCACTAGATATCGAGAGGGAAGTGAGAGAGATAAATGTAAGGTTGTCTCGATGTGCTAAAGGACTAGACCCCGAGGAGATGAGACTTGCTGTAGTGCAACAAGTCTCTAGTTTATGAAGTGGTACTGTAGATAAAGGCGGCGGGGGAGGCATACCTATGCCCGCCGAGACAAAGTACAAAGAATAAGGCGCCCGGAAAACCACGAACGCAATAAGTACAAAGAATAAGGCACCCGAAAACCACGGAACGCAATAATGAAGCAGTGTTGGCCAAAACATGAGCCGTATAAATAACATGATGAATCCCACATACATGCGATGCCCGGAATAATCATCGGACTTATACAATAATATGGTAGTACATGAGATATAAATACACCCAAATGCCCCCTACACGCGGGGAAGGGGCTCGCAAAATCTGATCGATACGTGAAAATCGAAGAGGCGCCGCAAGTGGTTGAGGCCGATATCATCAAATGAGAGGAGCCGCATCAAGGGCGGAAATGAAGAAGTCATTCGGCATGTGGGGGCTACTCGTCGTGCCACCCCTCATGAGGGTTGAGACATCTCACACACGCCCCGGGAAGTACCAATAGCCGCCGCCGCATCACTCGACCATCAAGTGTATAGATCACGATCACGCCGAGAAGAGCTGAACCAAGGTACACCGCCCCCTAGACTCCGGTTTCGGAGTAAATGAGCTGATGTCGAACGAGTAGGTCCGCCATAGTTGAGGCAATAATGGAACCCCAACTAAGGCACGAGGGAAAATAGTAGAGCGACAAAATGTATCGAACAATAATGATGATAATGAAATGGGTGATGATCCAAGGGGGACCATAAAGAACATGAGTACAAAATGGTATCTCATGACGGAAATTGACACGAACAGAATGAGTATAGAGGCAAGGTGGTGCCCCCAATGACATGTGTTGTAAGTGAGAAAATCCGATTTGTAGGAGAGGTGAATAGACTCTTCATGGACAAAATGTGTCCCTGGGTGAAGTAGGAAGGTACTAAAAACTAAAAGGTACCCAAAGCTCGTGGAATGTGCCAGGTCACACTTTTGGGGTCTCGTTTCCGTGACTCCGGGTAGTAGGTATTAGGGCAGCATGACCGCGACGTGTCCCATGAAATTACTTGAAAAGTGCGAATTATCGAGAAAGGGGGTTTCAATGTCGTTGTTGGTCGAGATCTGGGATTTTTATGGTTGAGGGGCATAGGTGCCCCCAAGCATGTTGTGGTTATGCCAAAATGTATGTAGCAAAAAAGGGGAATCTAAACACATTTTAATGATATGGTGTGCCATTTATTTTCGTTATGGGTATGTCGTTTGAGAAAGGAAATGGAGGATTACCAATCTCTTTTAGTACTGCATACATGAATCAAATGGGCTTTAAGTTTCTGGGTTGGCATATCTGGTGCCACTATCCCAAATAGAGGATTTGGAGATAATGAACTAATGCTCTCTTAAAAAACCTATCAGTTGGTCAACAACAATATCTAAACGATTGGGTTGCTGATGTAAGATGAAGGAACGATAAGGGGTATCATCCCTAGAGTGATCTGAAGTGATATGGGACTTTAGAGGTTCTTCTAAGTGTGGAATAATAATGGTACTAAAGTCGGCATGAGCAGATACACTAGGAGTGTTGTGGAGAATTGCTTCTCTTGGTTTCTCAAATATGGGTGCCCCCTTACCTGAACATGGGGTTTCAATGTAATGACCACGAGGTGGATGTGGTGCGGACGCATGGGGTCGCTGTAAGGGGGAATAGATAAAGTCAGATGGGGTGATTTCTGCCATACTGTCGTCATCGTGATAGAAGAGGGGGTGACTGGTGGGAGAAAGACCATTTAATGTGGCGAAGCTACCTGACTCATCATCATGAGAAGAGAGGTTCACATGCGTGTCGTCACAAGGGGTGACAGAGGAGTAAGTAGATAAAGGATCTACTGATGTTGAGCCCAAGGTGATCGCCGAAGGAAGGTCAAGCGAAACAACAGGGGAGGATTCAGAGGGAATGTTCCTCGAGGGTCTCATGGATGATGATAGGTAGAAAATGGTGGACGAAGGCTCCGTTAGCTTGACATCAGGAGGGGGAATTTTAATGGGAGTAGTCATGTCTAGTAGTTCTGCCGAAGCAAAATGCGTAAGTAGGGGAGAGGTGGACTCGTTGCGCTTGGCCTCGAATTGGCGGACCGCAGCTAGAGAGGTGCGGAAGTCCTTGAGGTGGGAACAAAGGTGGGTGTAATGGCCATGGAGATCACACAAAGAACAGGGGTGGTTGGTGTGAATAGTCTTGGGGTTCGTGGCCGTGGGCACAGAAGGAACCAAGGTTTCCCTGACCATGGACTCAGTGGAATGCGTACATTAACGATGGGCTTGAGATGAGGCAATTCAGACAAGTATGTGTGGTGTGACCAACAACATCACACAAGGCACACTGGATGGTAGGCTTTGGAGGCCGAGGAGGGGCAGGGTTTGTCTGGGCATTTTTTGTCCCGCTGATGCCCCCTCGCGAGCTTTCGCGCATTACTCCGAAGTGGTCGCAACGGGAGGTGGTCCCCGCTGAGGTGGTTGAGGTACCGGTGCAAAGGGGAGAAGTCATGGGGATCGGTTGAAACGGGGTCAAAGCAAGATAAGGTTTGGGTTGAACAGCGGGGGTAGTGGTTGGAATACCCAAGGTCAAGTTAGGGAGGGAGAGGTTGGCCAAGAGAGGGACCGAATAAACTCCGGAGGGGGAGCAAGGAAAGGTATCCGAACAGCAGGGGTAATGGCCAGTGGGGCGACTCCTAAATGGCTAAGGCTTGGGGGGAACCATTCCAGGAGGGTAAAGAGGCTCATGAGTATTAGACTGGATGGGAAGGTCCAGGGAGAAGAAGTTCTGCAATCGAGGCGAAGGGCTAGGAGCCGGGATTGCGCAGTGAGGTTGAGGTTGCCGACTAGCCGAAACGCGCCGTTTAAGGGCACCAGAGACGGTTGCATCATGAAAACATTCGCTAAGCTAGGATCGGAGACAAGAGGAGGAGGAAGACCAAGGAAGGTTCCAAGCAAGGAGGAGTCTTTGTAGACGCCGTGGGGAAACATCGGTCAAAGAATCACCGCTTGTTTATTGGTTACGGAAGAGAGGGCCGACTCGGGGGGAGGTCCGAGATTTTGCTCATGATACATCAACTAGTTGATGGTGACTATCTTTCCATTGTGAGGGAAAACATCTTGCGTGACCGCTGATGGGACAAACAGACATGGCACAAGGTGTAGCTACGCCCCAAAAGAATGTTATAATCAAGGGGGGCGTCGATGACTTCAACGTCAATGCAAACAGTATTGCCCGAAAGAGTGATGGGACAACTATGGAAAAGGCCAATGGCCGGGAGGCGTGGCCATCCCACGCCGAAGAGTTATCATGGAAGGGGCCAATTCAGAGATCCGAGTTGTTTCCAAACCGAAGCTTTGACATCACACAAGTGGATGCCCCCTCGTCAATGATGCACCGGGAAATGTTAGCATTCTAGATTTTGATTGAGATTTGGAAAGCTACTGAAGCAGGAAGAGGAGGAGACTCGATTGATGGGCATCAAAAAATAATCAATTGGTCATCTCATTTGGATCTACAGCGCCTAGGGTAGATAGTAGAGCTTTTCTTTGGGAGGGGCACGATTGGAGAAGTTCCAGCATTGAAATGGCAACAAAAGATTGGGCCACCTCATCTACTATGCTAAACGAATGGGCATCTTGGTCGGGCGACATTTCAACGTAAGGGTCCCTTAGGAAACTTGGTATGAACCTCTGATTTGGGTGGAGGGATATGCAAGGGACCATAAGTTTTCGAAAGGGGCTCAGTAGAACCCGAAGAAGGTAACTCTGGGGACAGATGGAGCGATGAGGGTTGGGGGGTACTGGACGGGACCGAGTGTGAAGGTTAAGGTCGGTGGTTATAGGTTGGTCGTAGTTCATCATGAGGATCCGGTAACCGAGGTACCGTATGTACGAGGTTGAGTGGGTACCGGTCCGTGAGGTGGTTGGGTAGCCACGAAACTTGGTTGCGGGAAAGGATTGGTCGCACTCGTTGTGCATACACCGCCCCTGAGGGGGGTGGTGGTCGCCGCTAGTGGGGTTGAGAAGACAAGGGAGGCGGGAGCGCTAATTTTGTAGGAGTTGGAGCACTAGGGTCGTGGATATGAATGATAATGAGGTTGGGTAACAAGGGGTTGGGAAAAAAGATGAGGCATGCCGGATCCTCGGATGCGAGCTACCGGGGAGGGGGAGAAGTGCAGAAGTGGTGCCCCCTCCCCCGGGGAAACCATAGCTCATGGGAGGTTGAGCTGGATGGATGAGAGATAGCTCCAAAGTGATACCGTTAGCGGCATGAGGTGCCCCGTGCATGGGCATTACGAGGGTCTAGGGAGGTCGGGTAGAATCAGCATAAACATAACCCGTCCGAGCGTAGATCGAGTCATATTTTAACGCCATTTGGAGGGCAAAGCCTTCTTCTGCTTGAGGAAAATGCGATGCGACATCTTTCCCAATAGGTGGAAAGAGAGATCTAAGGAACTAGTCCATATAGACACTGTCTTCGAAGGTAGGAGATTGACATAGGCTCTTTCTTTGCCGCCATTCCCGGACATGATCGGATAGGCGAGTCGCAGATGATTGACGAAAGAAGTCAAAAGTTCGATACCAAGTGTCATAATGAAGGGGAAGTCGGAAGTAAGATAAAAGAGTTCTGGGCAAGAGTCGAAAAGGTGGTATGAGAGGAAGTGGGTCTGGTCAAGATACCACTTAGAAGTTGCGCTGTAAGTGTGCGTTGAACAATCTAAGACTCTGATGGAATCATCAATAATGGAATGGGATGAACACCACATGTGGAAAGATCGGATATGGTTGGAGGGATCTTCTCCACAAGGCCTTCAAACTTGGGAATGCTCTGGAGGGGGAGCTTGGTTGGCATAACAGCCAACTAACATCATGGCGGATAAGATCATTGATCAACCGATTGAAATCGGGAGACCGAGGCCCGCCATGAAGGGGAGCAAGGGAGCAATCGAGGTAGTTCCCGTGGTGGTTCCACTAGTAATAGTCCCAACATTAGGCCTGGGTGGCCACTAGCATTAGGCCCCAGACCAGACATGGTAGAGGTAACAGGGGGGAGAACCGTAAGTAGGGGAAGAAACCAAAGAATCGAAGATCTGGGGAGGACTAACTTGACGACGACGGGAAGGAGCAAGTCGACCAACCTGAAACCGAGGGTGAAGGCTAAGAAGTCTCCGTGATAAATGCCTTGGAGGCACAATGGTGACGGGAGGAAGAAAAACTCGACAAAGGCAGTGGCGATGCAAGATCAAGTGAGTACAATGTCGAAACAAGGGCAAAGAGGTGCAAATGGTCAATTTATTTTAAAGTCTTTTCCAAGCTGTAGCTAACTGTGCTCTTCTTCACTTAGGGTCGTTGTGTGGCATGTGTTAATTTTAATTTTTTAAACCTAGACGTTTTGAGAATAAAATAAAAAGTGTGTTGCGTAAATCGAAAATAAATCTACAGAGAACAATAAATAAGACTAAAATAACATAAAATTAACAACTAACAATGCATCAATCTAACCCAAGGAGGCGGGTCTCTCAAAAATAGTCTATAAGAGGGAAAAAATCTGATCAAAACACACTAAAAAGAAGGCCAATAGATCTAAAGTTGGGAGGAACAGTGGATCTAAAGGAGAAATCAGCAAAAAATAGGTGCAGAAAACAAAGAAAGAGGCAAGAGGCAAGGTTGCCGTTAAAAAAGAGGAGACTCACTAAAAATAGGATGGACAAGGAGGTGGCCCTTGAAATGAACCCAAACAAAACTATATGAGGTGTTTTGAAAGGGAGAAGAGCTGATCCGTAGGGATCCGAAAAAGGAGGTATCGATCGTAAAGAAAAAAGGTTGAAACTCGGAAATTCAAACTTCGAAATCGGAGAAAACTCTCCCACAAAAAGTGGAGGGCACTCGAAGCCCTAGGGGGCTATATTCCCACGTAGTTCAAGAAAACGAGAGCAAGAATAGGTCTAAACGGGCAAATACGGAGGTCGACAACCCCGACATAGGTCTCGACAAAACCTAGAAATTTTTTAGAACAATTCCGTAAAAAAGGCCAGGTCGCAGCTTTTTGACTTGTTTTTTGCTCAGAGTCGCACTTTTTGGCCGTTTTCCACGACCCGAAGCTCCAGGACACACTTTTTGGGCCAAAAAGTGCGACTCGCACTTCCGGCACTCTCGCGGCAGCATTTCGTAAAAAAATGTCGTCTCACCGTGGCTAATGTCTGTCACACCGCGCAATAGGGGCCCGTAAACACACAAAAGTTAAAAATTTGACTATTTGAGGGTTTTAGGGGTAAAAAGCACCATAACAATAGGAAAAAACAGAAAGGGGAGAGAAACCCTAGGGTTTGAAACAACTGGATATGTAGGAATATATAAAACGACAAATGGTCGCAAAAGAAAACCCGTGTGGAGTCGCCAATTGTTAGTATGAATCTTTTGTCATAAAAGATCACTTTAGCTACGCATAACAAATAGCCCTAACATCGATTATGGCTGCAAAATATCTTTAATTTTGCTCGCACAAATTTAGATCTAAGCACAAAAAGACATTAAGCAGATAAAACATAACATAGGTCCATAAATCCAATGGACAAGACAAGAAGAATGTATTTAAAAGAATTTTTGTATTATATTAAATAATGGGGCACCCGAGAGGAAAACAAGAAAGGTGTTTCCCAGCTTCTCCTCAATGGGATGGGTTCTTGGAATTCCTCGCTGTTTAAGATCTAACATTTCTCTCTCTTAGTGGTGTAGAAAAACAAACATGGAACTCAATGGGAGTTCATAAAGCAAAATGGAAAATGGTGACCAAGAGTAGATCCAGAGTGATCTAATGCAATGAAGGTGACTAATGAATGGGGAAAACCCTCCTATTTATAACAAAATATCGAAGTGTCTAGAACTCAGTAGCATGAATAAAATATTATTAATCGAATTCTAGAAGCACCCTTTAGGAATATTTTATTATATTTGTTGGAGGGAAAAGGGTTCTTGACTTGGGTCAATTCATTTATTTATAAATAATAAATAAATAAATGGTTTATTTATCATTTTAGGGAAGTGATGGGAATATAATTAAATAAATAATGGTTTATTTAATTATTTATGGATGATTTAGTCAAATTTAACTAAGAATATTATTTAAATAATGATTTAAATAACTTATTCTTAGGGAATAATTAAATAAATAAGGATTTATTTAATTAAGTTCCTTATTTTGGGTTAAATATTTTTTTTTCCACGTAAAAAAAATCGAACCTTCTATTAAAAAGAGGGTTACATAGCATATGCATTGCATTCCTTTCCCTTTTCCAGGGAAAAAACTACGCTGCTGTGTGATTGTTTGTTATTTTTAAACAAGAACCACCCAACATCTCTGTCCACAAAAGCTGAAAACAAAAAACCAAAATCTGGTGTAAGCAATCCCCGGCTTCCATTAAGGAAAAACACCGAAACAGTATTTGCTCACCACCACAACTGTCCACATACCAGCTAGTAAATACTGTGCTGGCTGAAAGTGCTGTTTTGACAAAAAAATACATCATCTCAGGCCTCCGAAACCGGAAAACAGCGCTGAGGATTTTACAGTTTTACCTTCTTTTTGTTTTTGTTTTTTTTTTTTCTCTAGTTTTTCTTTTTAAAAACATATACAAAAAGTATTACAAAAACTGGAAAGTATATACATGAAATAAAGCAGTGAAAGAAACCGAGCTGTTGGCAGCTCCCGGACTAGACAAAAACAGGGGGAGGGAGTCTCCTTACTCTCCCTTCAGCTACTTCTTCAACTGACCATTGGTCCAAAACCTGCTCAATGCCTTTTTTAGAAAGGCTGTCTGCTTCTGCATTTCTTTCCCTGTAGATGTGAGATATAATCAGATTAGCATAACTACTTTTAAGACGTATAATTTCAGACAGCAAAGGAAGTAAGAGAAAATTTCTGCAATGATGTGATCCATTAGCCCACTTGATTGTATTCAGAGAATCCCCAAATATCTGAACCTCCCTCTCGTTTCGCTGCAATAGCCAGCACAGCAGTAAATGTAGTGCTTTGAGCTCGGCAAAGTTATTTGATCCAGTACCCAGTCCAATGGAGGCTTTGCGCGAAAGTCCTGTGGGGTAGTTAATAACCAAACCAGCTCCGCAATTTTTGTTTAAGTCTGAGGCTCCATCAAAATAAGCCCACGGAATGGACCCCTTTATTTCTTCTACCTGCACCGGTCTTTCACTCCTAGCATTTGAAGGCTGTGGAATGCTTTCAAAAATGGCTACTCCTTCGGCTGCTAGTCTGGCAATGGGAAAGAGAGAGTCCTTGAAAATTTGGTGGTTCCTGGCTAGCCATACTCCCCAGACAACCAGCAGGGGAAACATTCTGACTTTGTCATTTGGGGCCTGCTGCCACCAATTGTTCCAGGCTTCGGCTATATCCTCCCCTCCCCAACATTGGGGGACCTTTGAGAGTCTTAGCATTTCATTCCAGAGACTTTTAGAGAAAGGAAAGGCAAGGAAAAGATGCTGGGGTGTTTCCTCACTCTCTTTACATAAGGAGCACCAGCCTGGACCTATCTTCCCCCTTTTTTGGAGTGCATCCCAGGTAGGTACTTTTCTTTGTAGAACACACCAGAAGAACAGCCGGGTCTTTGCTGGTCCTTTCAGCTTCCACAAAGACTTTGCCCACCAGATTGGTTCCCCCCACCCCTTTTGTAACATAAGCCATTCATATCCCGTCTTAGGAGAGTAGAAACCTGTTTGGGCATACACCCACCACAGCTCATCTGACTCATTTGTTATACGGATATGGGAGTGCAACAGTCCTGCGCGAAAGGTCCCCCACTCATCGTGCCACCTCTCTTCTAGGGCCAGATCAGTCGTTGTGAGCCACTCCTGTCTCCAAATTGTAGAATTTGCACTATCAGCGATTTGACTGAGTGAGAAAAAGCCTCTGGTGTTTAAATGCTCAAGCAGGCCTCTTGAGAGAGCGAAAGAGTCCGAGCAGCCCACCCACGGGTCCCTTCCTAACCTTATTGAACGCCCATCTCCCACTCTCCAAGCCAATCCTTTTTTGATAATCTGAACTGCTGCCACCAATGCTTTCCAGACCACTGAGGAATTCCTTGTAGATTTTATAGGTTGTCTTATCCATTCAAGGGGCGTGGCTGGGTCAATATACTTCCTCCTAGTCACAGCGGTCCAAAGGTTATCAGAAACAATCAGCCTCCACGCAATTTTAGCTGCTAAAGACTGAGAGAAAGGGAACAAATCCTTTATCCCCCACCCCCCCCATTTTTTCGGACGGGCAATTTTCTCCCAGGCAACCCAAGGAGCAACATAATCCTTCTTCTGTCCAGCCCATAAAAATCTGCTACAGATTTTCTTTATTTTCATCAAGATACATTTAGGCACCCATATGAGGCTGGCCCAGTACACTGGGATGGCTAAAATCACAGATTTAATCAGCACAAGCCTGCCTGCCCTTGACAACCATTTAAAACTCCAATGTTTTATTCTGTCCTCAATTTTCGCCAAAAGCCAATTCCAGTCTTGAACCCTGTAGGAGTCAGGTTTCAGCTTAAAGCCAAGGTATTTGAACAGATCCGAAAGAGACTTTAGATCAAAAGAGAGAATCTCCTTTACTCTATTAGCTTCAATAGGGGAGAGCCCTGCAGTTGTAACGGAAGATTTCTGATCATTTATGGCCAGTCCCGTAGCTTTCAGGAAGAGGTCAAGGAGCCTTTTAAGACAGCAGCAGTCCTCCCGGCTTCCATCACTAAAAATAAGAATGTCATCAACAAAGAGGAGATGTGTCACCCATAGGTTCAGACCTACTTCTATTCCTTTCAATTCACCCTGTCTCTTCGCCGTTTTGATCAGTAAACTTAGTCCTTCAGCTGCTAGCAGAAAGAGAAGGGGGGAAAGAGGGCACCCCTGGCGAAGACCCCTCTGCGGTTTAAAAAAGGCCGAGGCAGCACCATTTATCAGAACTGCAATCGAGGTAGAGGTGACACATGCCATGATCCACCTTACAAAATCATGCCTGAACCCCAAATGAGTTAAGAGAAGCCTTAGATATATCCAACTGATTCTGTCATAAGCCTTTGAGAGATCAATTTTAATGATAGCCCCTTTTTTCCGACTTCTTTTTAAACTGTGAAGGGTTTCCTGGGCCACTCCCACAGCCTCATGAATTTGTCTCCCATCCAAGAAACCGAACTGTTCCTCGGATATGCTTTTGGAGAGGAAAGGTTTCAGCCTAGAAGCAACTATCTTGGCAATAACCTTGTATAAACAAGTGCAGAGAGAGATGGGGCGAAAATCATTGAAAGATGAAGGTTGGTCCGACTTTGGTATGAGAGCCAGGAAAGTGGCATTAAAGGGCTGGTAGACCAAGCCTGTGACCCTTGATTCTTACACCACCGTTGTCAGGTCATCACCCAATAATTCAAAGAAATGTAGAAAAAATTCCACAGTCCAACCATCAGGGCCTGGGCTTTTCTCTTTTTGCATCGATTTTAGGGTTGCTTCCACCTCATCCTTGGACACCGGAGCCATCAAAAGGTCGTTTCCTTCATCTTCAATGTACCTTGGGAAAAACTGGGCTACTCTTATGACTTCAGCAATTGAAACTTTTGCAGGAGCCTTAAAAAGGTCTTTGAAATAATCAACTCCAAGGGATGCAAGCTCTTCGAAGGACTGAGCCTTTTCCCCATTTGCTTTAGGCAGTTCCCATATGGTATTTAGATTTTTCCTCCCTTTAGCATAATTTTGAAAAAACTTTGTGTTGTCATCCCCCGCCTGAAGCCATATGGCTCTACTCTTCAATCGCCAGCTTTCCTCCTTTACTTGAAGGAACTTCCTTCTGTCTGCCTCCAAACCCCGAATTCTGTCACGAGATTCCACTGTGGCATATCCCCTCCCATCCGGGGCTTCCAGTAGCTCAAGTTCAGAGTTTATGGCCCTTAGATTTTCATCTTCGAGAGATGCCTTGTGGGAAGCCCAGATTTTCGTTTCAGCTTTCAAAGCCTTCAGATTATCCATAAAAGCCTTACTTCGACTTAATACCCCCTCCTCCCTTAGTTCATCCCTCCTCCAAGTGGAATGTACCAAGGAAACGAAGGAATCATCGGACATCCAAGAGGCATTGAATTTGAAGGGGGACCCTGGTTTTTTGAGAGTTCCCTTTGCCTCCAGCAGAATCAGGAAGTGATCGGACAGGCCCCCTTCCCCCACCCAGTGTCGAAAAATAGATAGTTTCTCAGATAGGGCTTCTCCCAAGAGAAAGCGGTCCAATTTCTTCCCAACCCAGTCATCACCAACTCTTTTATTGCGCCAAGTAGGCCTAGCCTTGAGAAGAGAGAGGTCTATCAAATGGGATGAGGCAATCTGTGAGATAAAAAAATCAGTTAAAGGGTCCGGTCTGGCATTTGCTCCCCACAATTCCGAAACCCCAAGAGAGAAATTTAGATCGCCTCCAATGATCAAGTTTTGGTGGGTCAGAAAAGACTTTTGGAAGAAAGAGGACCAGAACTGCTCCCTTTCCTGACAGGGCCCGTAAACATTCATGAGAAGTAAGGGAAAACAGAATTCCTTGGAGTAGAGCTCCACCGCCAAAGAGTGTTCGAAGCCCCAGGAGGAAATTTCTTTAAAGTTTCCAGCTCTATATCCGGTGACCAAGCCACCAGATCGACCATCTGCATCTATGGCCCGAAAGAGCCAACCAGGCAGCGATTTTGAAAGAAAAGCTATAATTTCCTCCCCTTTACGAAGGGTTTCTTGAAGCATAAGAATATCCGGATTATACTGCCTGATTAAGCTCCTGAAGGCTAGTTTTTTGGGTTGACTAGCTAACCCTCTACAGTTGAAAGAAAGCAGAATCATTTCAACGATACAGAGGGTGGCTTTGCTGCTCTAAGCACCCGAGTCAAGGATTTTTGCTTCCCATCAACTATATCAATGATTGCCTTCTGCTTGGCCTTAGACATACTGGATTTCCTACCTCTGGATTTCCTAGGCCCTATAGGCACTAAGTCCTGCTCAAGACCTCCAGGAATAGTCTCTTTCCCATTACGAAAAGCCCGAGATCTCAAGTTATAGGGAGGAGCAGTCGGAGGAGGAGCAGGGTCCAAAGAAAAGCAGGGGTGATTCGAAACAAGCAAGGAGGGCGGAGGATCTCCAGAGGGCGAGGGAACCGAAACCACAAGACTATCTACCTGATGAGGGTTCAAATTTAAGCATGAAAACTCCTTCTGAAGAAGCCCAGAAGTACAAGACATCATAATAGCAGAGACAGATTCCATATATGAAAAACATAAAGAAGAGGGGGATAATTGTGGCATACCCGTCTGTGGCTCCGCCACCAACCCAACAGTCGAAGTAACCTGAGAGGCTGCCTGTACAAGGTGTTGCTCGTGTGGCTCCACCGCAAACCCAGCAGTCGGAGTAATGTGAGAGGCAGTCTGCACATAGGGTTGCTCGATGGACCGGGCGGGGTTGATCTGCTGCGAAGGGGCTTCAGACATCACCTCCTCCGACCCATCCTTTGCCTCCTCCTCCATTGGTTCATGTGAGGGATCCGAACCAGAATTTGACACAGGAGCAACCACCGTCTTTCGGGCCATCTTGAGAGGGTTCCTTCGGCGGCGGTAGCCCAAAGGGCATTCTTTGGCCAGATGCCCATAAGTATGGCAGCGATGGCATCGAAAAGGCAGATTTTCGTAGTCCAGTTTTTGCACGAACTCCAGCTCCCTGTACTTTAAGGTCATTGCCTCTGCAAGCCCTTCACGGGGGTTTAGACTAACTAAAATCCTCGCCACACTCATATCATCTGTTTGCTCAAAGGAATTATCAAAATCCAAGAACTTCCCCAGAGTGTCTCCAATAGACTTAAACACCGAATCAAACCAAAACTGAAGGGGTAAACCTGGCAATTTTACCCAAAATGGAGATTCGTTCAGCTTCTCAGTCTGAGCGTCAAACAAGGGCATCCATCGCTGTAGAAAGAGTGGTCGCTTTCCAAAACTCCAGTTCCTATCGAGCACCCAGTTTACATGGTCTTTATGGGCAAAACGCAGGGTGAACCATCCTCTCTCCAGTTCTTTGATCTCCACAGGCTTCCCTGGTGCATTTTCCCATTCCAAAAGAACCCATCTCCGAATGTAATCTGCCGAAAATTTCCGACCTCGCACTCTGCCTACAAGCCTTGTCTCCGAGGCTGCCATAGCCTCTTCAACTTGAATGTCCACTCCTACGATGCAACAAGGCTGGGGCTCCTTCTTTTTTATGGGGCCCTGCTTCTTTCGCTTCCCACCCACCTTAATGACCAGCACCGCGCCTTCTCCAGAATCAGAGTGGTGTCGATCTTCAGGCACCCCTCCCCCTGACGGGCCCTGACTCCTCTCCTCCGACCCCCTGAGAACACCAGGATCACAAAATTTCTGACTCTCAACCGTTGAAAGCTTTTCAGGTTGAGCCTTCTCTTCTTCCCTGACACCTCCAGAAACAATCTCCTTTTGCGGGCACCCCTTCCACCCCTTATCCAGCAATACCGGCTCCTTTGTGTGCTCTCCTCTGTTGCCCAACACACCAACCGAGGAGTCGGTCAGAGGTAGAGCGCAGCTCTTCGTCGCCGAGAGCCCAATGTCATTTTTGGGACTTAGATCCAAGAATTTCCTTTGAACTGGGACCCTGGTTGCACTTTCAAGAGCCCATGGGAAAACTACTTCTGAGGCAGGCCTATTCTCCATCTTATCAATCACTGTTCGAGGCCCTTTCGAGACATGCAAGCCGCAATTGGCCACCACGTCCGCAAGCCCTCCAGATAGAGGCGAAAACCCTATAAGATCAGAGAAATCTGGCCTCGAGTTTGAGAAAAAGGGCCCGGTTGCTTCAGAAGCGTTCCTCACGGAACTTTCACCTACAGAGCGAAACCCCTGAGAGGGAAAAGCGACACAGTCGACCTTTTTAGACTTTACCCCTTCGAGAGGAGCAGATCTGATAGAAGAAACGGCCGCCTCATGTTCAAAGGGTTTAACCTCTTGCTTCACAAATCTCAGAGGGAAGAAACGCTCCAGGTTTTGGACCGAGACATCATGGCCCCAAACGGTTAGCAGGTGCTCAGGTGCCGGCTCCAGATCAACCAATTCGCTTTCAAGACCCATTCCTGCAAATTAAAAACACAAACCCTAACCCGTCGCCCAGAAGCTAGAAACCCGTGACTTCTCCGATCCGGTGAAAAAACTAACGGAAAAGAACCAGCTTACAGAAAATGGTTGAAAAACAAAAACCTATCGCGGTAAAACCACACAGTAACTTTGCACGGAGGAAAACTGTGGGATGGGCGGAACCCTGACAGAAAAGGACCCCTGTCCCATCACCCATCCGCGTGGCCTGAGGCAGGCCCAGCCTGCAGCGTTACTGGTCCACCATAGCCAGAAACCCTAGCGCTTCTATGTCACTGTATGACATGGTTTTCAAGGATCATTCTTGTGGAGGAGTGATTTATTATGTAGGTGAATGGTCTGAAGAGGTTCTTGGTATTATAAGGAATCAAGTGGGAAGAGTAACCCTAACAGATCAATGAGGTTAGCATCATGCGGAAATGAATTGATATTATATTCTTGTACTAAGCCTATGTTTATTTTATGGACAGGTAATGTTGAGGGGTACATCTATGAAGTGAAAGTTGTGTGATTTGTGGCATGCTAAGACAAGCATGGATACGACACTAGAAGCAAGGTTTCTTGTGGGGTCAGTGTGTGGTTTATGGATGTGCAGTACTACTGTTGTGTATTTGTTGCGTCTATTGTATATGCAGTGATAGTAACTATGGTGATGTGTGCATGTTTGATATGCAGAGATGTGTACATACCGTATTGTGTGCATGTTGTATGTTTGGTGTTGTGTGCATGTTGGATATGTGGTGTTTTGTACGTATGGTGCTATGTAAATATGGTGTTGTGTGTGTGTTGTACTTATGGTGTTATGTACATATTGTGTTGCATGCATGATTATATGTGTGGTGTTGTGTACATGTTGTACATGTGGTGATGTGTGTAGGTGGTGTCATGTACATGCCGTGCATGTGGTGTTGTGTACGTGTTGTGCATGTGGTGATGTATACATGTGGTATTGTGTACACATTGTATAGGTGGTGCAGTGTACATTTGGTGTTGTGTACACATTGTGTAGGTGGTGTCGTATACATGTGATGTTGTGACACATTGTGTAGGTAGTGTTGTGTGCAAATGGTATTGTGCACATGTTGTGCATATGGTAATGGTATACATGTGGTATCGTGTGTATGTTGTACATGTTGTGTTGAGGGAATGCGGTACTATGTATGTGCATGGTGTAGTCGTAGTATCGTGACATATGTATTCGTTGTATGGTACTTTGTATATGTATATGTATTGTGTTATGTTATACACCAGATGTAGGTGTATATGTTGTGTTGTATTGTACACCAAGTGTAGGTGTATGTGTTTTATGTCAGTGTAGGAGTATGTATTGTGTTGTATTGTACACCGGATGTATGTGTATGTATTGTGTCGTGTTTTACACCGGGTGTAGGTGTATTACATGTGATTCATGATTTTGACCTATGATGGTTGTATTTTGAGATAACCAGATGTGATATGTTTATACATAATGATTTGATCAAACAACTAGTTTAACTTGTGTGACAGGAAGTGAACATGATTGCAAACATACTTTATTAACGAGCAACCAATGAGGTATGATTTTAAGTTATTTCAGTTTATTTTGAATCAAATGGAGATTATGTGCTTGGTACAGGAAATCATGTAATGCCCAGTTTGGGATGGTTGAAACCGACTGGAATACTAGCAACGTAAGAAAAAGGAATTGAAACAGACAACAATATGTTGGCAAAGTACTTTAGGAGTAGGGACATTGGGAGACACTAGTACCCAATATTGTCCATTGATTTCCATGAGCATGCTATGACTGGTATGATGGTTTTGAGGCAAGAATATGCCTTGGTTTTTGTATATTTTTATGCGAGGAAGCTTTTCCAGGGGATGGACTACCCGGGATGGGTGTGCCAGCAGAACTTGGAAGGTGAGTGACTACACGTAAAGGGGTTACGGGATTTCCCGAGGGACTGTGTAGCAGAGAAGGAAAGGTCGGTGATGGATTTGTTTTGGTCATTAGCATTTACAGATGGAATTAGATGTATAATGGGAGTGTTCCCTGGAAAAATTAGTCAGCAATTGTTCACTGAGGGTACAATAGCACATGATTGTAGTGTTGGACATTGGATGCAACTTTGAATTTGACATTGGATTCTAGTCTTCCTAAAAAGGAGGTGAATCTTGGTATTAATTTGAGGGTGGAGGTGTGAACCTCTGGATTCCCTTGTTGATTGATATGAACATCATATCCTTTTATTTGTTGGTTAAGAAAATGTGTATATGTGTATTTGTGTATATTATTATAAATATTGTATCGAGCTGGTTTATAAAGCTCCACGAACAGTATGGTTATTTTCTGGATGAAGCAGATGTGCTTAAGTATATTTCGTTGTTATTGTAAATATCGTAATGAGTTGTGTTATAAAGCTCTAGTACATTGTATGATTGTCATGTTTTTAATAGGCTGATCATTGTAAATACTGCAGGGAGTTAAGTTATAAAGCACCATGGGCAGTATATTTTCCTTTCAGCAGTCTTATTGGTTGTAGGTGTTGTTGAACACCGAGGATGGTGTTCCCCCAAGGGGGCGGGTTCTGTAACATCCCTGGTAAAAATCCATGTAAAAGTATATAAGACCACAATGATGGGACACGTATTCCAAGTTGAATGCTGGGAAAAGCATCCTAGTGGGTGTTCATTTCGGTTATTATGGCTAAAGGAAATTGGCAAAGGCAATGGCTAAAGATTTGGAAAGGCAAGAGGCATTATTTGGAACATTTATTTATGAAAATAATAGAAATTAGGAGAAAAGGGAGGTGAAAGGTCACAGGTTGCATGTGAGGAGGAAAATTAAGGAAAATAATAGAAATTGAAGAAAATATAGGCCTCATTGATAAAAAGGCTTATGAGGATTAGTTGGTAAGATTTTTCTCAAGACATTTTCAATTATATGGTGGAACTCTCTTCTATTCTCTCTCTCATACTCTTGGAAACTTTGATTTTTCTTAGAGCACTCTTGGAGAGTGTGGCATACTTGGTAATTTGGAGCAAGAAGGCAGAGGAAGAGTAGGAAAGCGCAAGCGGACATCGAGATCAATAGCTATAGCTGGTTCTGATTGCAGGTACCAAGTTGCATGTATGTTTTCCTTCCTAGCTTTTGAATGCATGGTGTATGCATGTGGTTTCTTGGTCATGATATGTCATTGGCATGGAGGATTTCCTGGATTGATAGTGGATTTTCCTAGCCTTACCATTTCCTGGATAGTCATGGTGTTGTGGGTTTATTTCCATTGGTTGTTTTCTGGTTGATTCTCATGATTATTTAGTTGTGGGTTGAGTTATTAGTTCCTAGAAGCCTTGGTTATACAAACACTCTAGAAGCCCGACGGACAACTGTGGGTTGAGTTACTAGTCATGTAATCCTTGGTTGGGAAAACTCTTTGGAATCCCTAGTTTGAGTTACTATTCCTAGAACCCTTAGTTGGAAAAATACTCTGGAGGCCCTGTAATAGTTGGGGTTGGGTTACTAGTCCTGGAATCCCTGGTTGGAACAAACACTCTGGAGCCGTGAAACAGCTTGGGTAGTACCAATCTGTGATGGTTGTGATGTCTGACAGTGAGGTGGAATCATTGGTTGAGGGTTGAGGTGGTTTGGCCTTTGGAAGACCTGGATTGGTTTTAATTTATGTGTTTGATGAGATCCCACATTTATGATTGGAATATGGCACAGGGGTGATTGGTTGAAGAGATATATGGCTCAACCAATCTATGGTCAGGTGGAACGTGGAAGTCCCATCTTAGGTTGTTTTTTACATTCAGTGACGAAGAGCTCATTCCCTTGGTATTTTTTATGCAAATGTATTGGTTATTATGCGGATTCTATTGTTGTTGTATCTATGGTATTTTTGTTGTTATTATGCTGGTTATGAGCATGTATTTTATTAGTGATGAAGTATGGATCTCTCCATGTTTTTCCTTGTAAATGAATGCACATTATATCTATGGTCAAATATATGTATTGAAGCTAATGATGTAAGGTAGAAATGCTTCTTAGCGATTCTTAGATAAGTATGAGACCCTTATGCTTAGATTTGTTGTTTACACCTATAGTTTCAATGTTTGTGACATGTTTGAAAAAATTCCTGTCATGGATAGGAGGGGTCCAGATGAGTTCTTGTTGATGTGATTTATTTTGTTTCATTGCCATGTTATTTATCATCTCTTAACTTTTCATGAATTTATGGGCAGAGCACTAGGTTCTGGGCCTGAAAAGGTGGCTCAAATCCTGGGGACGCTAGCACAAAACTGAGTATTTGGGGCCCTGGATGTTGACATGAAGTGTTATTCCTACGGCTATAGCCTCTTGGATGCTGACTTGAAATTCCGTGCTTGTGTCTATGGCTCAAAGAGGTCAAAATGTCAGTGTGACCCAAGGGTAAGAGGCCTAAAGGGTTGGGTTTGCTCTTGGGGGTGTCATTGATAATGTAAAAGGTATGTATGTTGTGTTTTCATCGATTCCACTTCATTAAGGTCACCTAGGAGTTTGAATCTCATTATAGTAGCCTCTCGTCACATGTTTACCTCAGTTGGTCGGTTACTTGGGTAGATGTGGGAAGAGGGCATTACAAATTTGATAACCCAACTTCCTTAAGGTAACATAGGGCGTTAGTTCCATATACTCCACATCATTATTTAGGCATCAAGGGGTTGGATTTGTTAGACAGAGCTTGGATAAGGAGAGGAGGCCATAAATCTTAGTGAGATCATTGTACGAGAACCATCTAGTAGAATTTGGATCTACGAATCTTGGGTATGTCTCCTTGCCCTATTTGTCAATTTCTACGGAGTAATTTTTAGGCTTACAGGTTTTCTGACCCTTAGGGGTTCCCTACCCAAAATTTGAGGGAAAACATAGGTCTTTGGCATATTATGGTAGTGGTACCACATTAATGGATAGGTAGAAGTGTGTTGGGCTAGCACAAGACTCGAGAGGGAGATTTTTCATGGCTAATTGAAGCTCGGGAGGCCTAAGGATTAAGGATTGATGGAATCAAGGATCCTTATTATAGTTCTTTCCATAAAACTTGTACATGATGATGTGGTAATAAAAAAAATCTATGGTTTTTGTAGGTATGGCAGAGTTCAAAGTGTTATGGAGGAAGTGGGAGTTTTAGAAACACTGTATATAGGTTTAGGGGAACTGAGTGAGGGGGCCTTTGGATTAATGTGGCTTACTCAATTTATTTAAAAAATCATTAATTAGGGTTGGGGAGAGTCTTATGACTTATAATGTGAGTTATTATGACCAAAATAGAAAGGAATTTATGCTATAGTCTCCAGATTTTGATCACGATCCATGACATAAACTTCTTGACAGGGCTCGCTCAAATGGGAGATGTGGGAGATATGTAGCCAATGTTTCTTTGTGGGAGGTTATTGGAGGATTTTATTGACAAATATTGTGTTCTTGGTCCCCTGTGAGGGAATAAACTATACAACTAACTAATCAATAGAGTCTTGAGATGCAAGATACAATGACAATTGTGATCTGCTTCTTTGGTAGCCATGCTCTCCATGAGGTATCTAGGGTACATACAATTTTGGTAGAGAGTGTGCTCATTGGGACCTACTATGTGTTGATGAATATTCATCAATGTTTTTTTTTCAGGCTTGACTAAATCTCTCTCCTAGCAACATTCTCGCAATCTACACCCTTGCACCTAATAACACTTCTGCACATTATATCTCCTAGCTCCATTTTTATAAGCATGGCATAATATTTCCTGTAAGTTCTATGTGATTAAAGAAAAATGGCACCCCTTCCCTTTCTCTAAAGAAATAAAAGGTACACCAAGTCCTTAAGAGAAGACAAAATATGATCTTGGGTGCAATAAAAAATATCCAAGTTCCTTTTACTCTAAAGAAAAGACATAAATATGCTAGTGTTTATTATAAATATGTCTTTCACTAAGCTTTGAATCCTAAAAAAATTACTATCCAAACATATCAATGTTAGATCCCTATAATTTCTATGTAATTAAATAAAAATGGCACCCCTTTCCTTTCTCTAAAGCAAATGGAAGGTCTACCAAGTTCTCAAGAGGAGAAAAGATATTCTTGGGTGTAATAAAAAATATTCAAGCTCTTTTTACTTTAAAGAAAATAGACATACTTGTGCATGTGTATAAAGATGTCTTTCACTAAGCTCTCAATCCTAACAAAATAGACATAATTGTTCACGTGTATACATATGTCTTTCACTAAGCTCTCAGTCCTAACTAAATCATTATCAAAGAAAATAGACATAATTGTGCATGTGTATAAATATGTCTTTCACTAGGCTTTCAATCCTAACAAAATAGACATAATTGTTCACGTGTATAAAGATGTCTTTCACTAATCTTAGTCCTAACAAAATAATTATCAAAACTTATCAATGTTTGATGTGTGTCGATGCAAATGTGATCCCACATGCATATACAAACAGTCGTTTCAAAAATTGAAGACTGCCATAGCATATCAGAAGGAGAAGGGAGAAGTCATTGGAGACAGAGAAGAAGGAAGACAAAATATGAAGGGAAGGCAACACAGAGCAGAATAACTAGCCCTTCACGCAGACTTACACAGTCCAGGGAGTGACTGCATAGAGGGGCTATGCAGATTGACACAGACGGTGCAGGAGGACATTCCGTGTGTCGAGAATTATTCCTAATTATCCGGTAAATTCATATAAGGTGTATCTTATTGATTCAACTTGTCATGAATTAGGTAAATGATCTTTTCAATTCTAATGATTAATACAAACCCTCATCTGCTGCAATAGTTTTCGCACATTGGGTTTTTCTGAGGACAATTGTCCAAAAATAACTATGTTCATGTGGTTGTTTCTATTGTGATAAATGTCTTTTATTTGTTCTTTTGCTTTTGATTAGAGTGAACACTGAAGTTGTGTTTATTTCAAAATTTATTGAAGCATCTGTAAATAACTTATCATAATAATTAGGCGAAATAAATCAACTACTGCAGTAACATTTTTCAGAGTGAAAATTTCACAATTCTTAGATGAGTATGAGACCTCATGCTTAGATTTGTTGTTTACACCTGTAGTTTCAATGTTTGTGAAATGTTTGAAAAAATGCCTGTCATGGCTAGGAGGGGTCGAGATGAATTATTGTTAATGTGATTTCTTCTGTATCATTGTCATGTTGTTATTTTTCATCTCTGAAATTTTCATGAAGTTATGGGCAAAGCACTAGGTTTTGGGCCTGAAAATGTGGCTCAAATCTCGAGGATGCTGGCACAAAGCTGAGTATTTGGGGCCCTGGATGTTGGCATGCTGTGTTATGCCTGCGGCTATAGCCTCTTGGACGCTAGCTTGCAAGCCTGTGCGTGCATATATGGCTCAAATATGTAAAAAGGTCAGTGTGACCTAGGGGTAAGAGGCCTAAAGAGTTGGGTTAGCTCTTGGGGGTTTCATTGATGATGTACAAGGTATTTATGTTGTGTTTTCATCAGTTCCACTTCCTTAAGGTCACCTGGGAGATTGAATCTCATTATAGTAGCCTCTCGTCACATGTTTATCTTAGTTGGTCGGTTACTTGAGTAGATGTGGGAAGAGGGGGTTGCAAATTTGATAACCCAACTTCCTTAAGGTAACATAGGGCGTCAGTTCCAGATACTCCACATCCTTATTTAGGCATCAAGGGGTTGGATTTTTTAGACAGAGCTTGGAGAAGGAGAGGAGGCCATAAATCTTAGTGAGCTCATTGTAGAAGAACCATTTGGTGGAATTTGGATCTATGAATCTTGGGTATGTCTCCTTGCCCTATTTGTTAATTTCTACAGAGTAATTTTTAGGCTTACAGATTTTCTGACCCCTAGGGATTCTCTGCCAAAAATTTGAGGGAAAACATAGGTCTTGGGCCTATTATGATAGTGGTATCACATTAATGGATAGGTAGAAGTGTGTTGGGCTAGCACAAGACTCAAGAGGGGGATTTTATATGGCTAATTGAAGCCTGGGAGGCCTAAGGATTGAGGATTGATGGCCTCAAGGATCCTTATTATAGTTATTTCCATAAAACTTGTACATGATGATGTGATAATAAAAAGCTATGTGGTTTTTGTAGTTATGGCAGAGTTCAAAGTGTTATGGAGGAAGTGGGAGTTTTAGGAACATTGTATACAAGTTTAGGGGAACTGAGTGAGGGGGCCTTTGGCTTACTCAATTTCTTAAAAAAACCATTAATTATGGTTTGGGAGAGTCTTATGACTTATATTGTGAGTTATTATGACCCAAATAGTAAGGATTTTATGCTATAGTTTCCAGATTTTGATCATGATCCATGACATAAAATTCTTGATAGGGCTCGCTCAAATGGGAGTCGTGGGAGATACGTAGCCAATGTTGCTTTGTGGGAGGTTATTGGAGGATTTTATTGGCAAATATTGTGTGTCGGGTCCAATGTGAGAGAATAAAGTTGTTGAAGTCCAACAAGATATTGCAGCACCTACACTATTGTGGGACCAAGAGGTCTAAGCAGCACCTACACTAGTGTGGGACCACAGGTCTTAGCAGCACCTACACTGGTTTGGGCTAAATTTGGTGCATGTCTATTTTAATTATCCATTAATTAAGATGGACAATAAAAAGTAATCTAATCTCAAAATCACTTGTAATAGTTAACTGAGTGTGATAAACTCAGTTAGCTCATGAATTTCAAGTTGAGGGTAGTTGGTGAGGCATGCAGAGTAATTCTAGTCGTAACAGAGGTCAAAGTGCAGTGGTGCATTAGTTAATGCATGTTGTAATCAGTTTAACTCAGTTAAGTGAGTTAAAGTCATTTGTGCTAGTTGTAACTATTTTTTGCACTAGTGATAGATCAAGCGAATTAAATATTATTTAATTCACAATCAGTGATTTAGCATGCAACTGAGGATTTACTATTATTAGTTGCATGCATTTCAGTTCCAGTGGAGACCCAGTTGAGATCTAGGTGAAAGGGATGTTGAATATCAGTTGTAGGATTATTGAGTTGCACCCATGCAACCAAACACTCATTGTATTGCCCATGATCCTTGCGCAGTCAAGGAAGGCCAAAATTCCTAAATAATAGGGATTGCATTCATTAGGGATTGCGCAATCAAGGCATGCTATTTAGAGGCTGATAATTGGCTATGTGTTGGTCAGCTTTGTCCAGGACAATGTGAGACAATTAGCTGAGTACATGAGGCTCTTGTGAGAAGAGTTATATGTAATTGTTTCATGTATCCATGTTGAATATACAACAGAAGATAATGGGGTTTTGAGCAGCAAGATTTCCCCAGGAAATTATCTGTGTTGTGGTTTGATTGGTTCTTCTTTGCTTCATGTGATTGGCGATTGTGTTTTAAATTCCGCGATTGATTTGTAGAAGTGATTCAGTATCTAGCTTTAGTACAGTGTTAGACCAGATTGAATCCATGATATACATATATATATTGTATAATTTCTACAAAAGTATACAACTAACTAATAAATAGAGTCTTGAGATGCAAGATACAATGACAATTGTGATCTGCTTCTTTGGTAGCCATGCTCTCCATAAGGTATCTAGGGTACATACGATTTTGGTAGAGAGTGTGCTCATTGGGAACTATTATGTGTTGATTAAAATTCATCAATGTTGTCTATTGCTGCTTGACTAAATCTCTCACCTAGCAGCATTCCCACAATCTACACCCTTGCACCTCATAACACTTTTGCACATTGTATCTCCTAGCTCCATTTTTATAGGCATGGCATAATATTTCTTGTAAGTTCTATGTGATTAAAAAAAAGGGTACCCCTTACCTTTCTCTAAAGCAAGAAAAGGCACACCAAGTCCTTAAAAGAAGAGAAAATATGATCTTGAGTGCAATAAAAAAATATCCAAATTCTTTTTACTCTAAAGAAAAGACATAAATATACTAGTGTTTATTATAAAGATGTCTTTCACTAAAATTTGAATCCTAACCAACTTACTATCAAAACAAATCAATGATAAATCCCTATAATTCTATGTAATTAAATAAAAATGACACCCCTTCCCTTTCTCTAAAGCAAAGGGAAGGTCTACCAAGGTCTCAAGGGAAGAGAAAAGATATTCTTGGCTGCAATAAAAAATATTCAAGCTCTTTTTACTTTAAAGAAAATAGACATAATTGTGCATGTGTATAAAGATGTCTTTCACTAAGCTCTCAATCCTAACAAAATAGACATAATTGTTCACGTGTATAAAGATGTCTTTCACTAAGCTCTTTATATAGCACGACTTGCCATTTATATCACCCAACATTTTACTTGTGCTGGCCAAAGCTTTTTCACTGCTATTCGGATGAAACATTACTCCCTCATGCAAAGTAATTAAAAAGGATGGATATTGTTCTTGACACCTGCCATCGTGCATTGTTATGATAATATAGGAATATCTTCTATATACTTCACTCAGTCTTTGGCGTTACACATGTGACTGAGAAATGATTCTATGTAGGGAGAAGGTAGGTGGCAATCTACCATAGTTTGTAGATAAATAAGGTATCTTCACAAAGGTTGTAATAAAGAATGGTAACTTTGCTTGCAAAAGCGGTTAATTAGCCAGTAGTGCGGCATACGTTGAACCTTTGATCAGAGAGATAGTCACCTATGGTCATGATCAAACAAGTTTATGGCAGTGTTAGCAATAAAACAATTGTTTGCACAATAAAAACAAGGTGTAACTGAGATAGCTATAATCTCTATAATCTCTGACATACAAACATGAAAATCTTACAAAGCTTCATGGATGTTGTGAAAAAGAAGGATATTGCATTTTTGTCTATGATTACCTTGAGAAGAACAACATTGCTGAAGCCTTACTAGGTTTGGATAACACTATAATGGATATGGATTGGAAAATGAGAGCTAAAATTTGCATGGGAATTGCTTGTGAACTTTCTTATCTTCATGAAGAACTTGCGCCTCACATTATACACCAGGATATAAAAGCTAGTAATATAATTCTGGACAAGGATCTTAATCCAAAGATTGCAGACTTTGGTCTGTAGATAATGTTACCCACATCAATGAGAACCGATCAATAGTGACAATTTTGTGATGGGTTTTAGCCAACTTTGTGAGCTTAAGTTTGTTTGTTTCTTGACCAATTTTCTTGCACAGACCCCTGTGATGCCTGATGATGATTGTTGGTTTGCAGGTTGCTCACAGGTGCATCTGAGAAGGTAAAGGCAAAGTTCCGTGAATCCATGGTTGTGTGAAGGTATTGTTGGTTTCACTCTGCATAATTTCCATTGTTTATTCTCCTTTCATTCTGCATAATTTCCACTGGTTATTCTCCTTTCACTGTGATATCAGACTTGGGCCTGGATATTCGTGTAAATGTGCCTTTGGTTCACTTTCCTTCGTCTATATGTATACCATCATGTTTTTGCAGTTTTGTATATCAATTTTTGAGGCAATGTGGTTCCCTTCTTTGGTATAAAATCTATCTTTGTTTTTTTGGAAATTTCATTTTTTTTTAACATTTTTGTTTCTTTGTTTATGTGTACATTTTTAATGTCATGTATATTAGTCTAGATCTATTTTAACTTAAGATCTATCAAGCACCTAAAGGATCAAATCTATTTTCATTTTAAAAGAGGTTTGCATCTTAAGAGATTTTATCCCTCTCAAAGCTTAAAATATCTAGAATTAAAAATGGATCTAGATTGATTTAAATATTTGTTTTGAAATTTATTTATTTATTTTTTTGTATTTTACCTATGTTTTTCTATATATAACTAACTTTATTTTAATCTTTACAATAATAAAATAAAAATACAAAACAAACAAGTAAATGACCCACCCTTTGTCATGTACATATTAGTACTTAATTGTTAATGTTTGAACTTCGTTTTATTTCTTTGCACTAACCTTTTTCATGCACATATATTTCATTGCGAGAGGCACTCTCCAGCCCAACTGGTAGAGATTTTGTAATGACTTGTCATGTCCTATCCTCTTATCTTGTATAAGATAAAGTAATAATTAAATAAAATAGTTAATTTAGCTTTGGTAGTTTTTTTTAATATAATAATTTTTATTTTTTAATAAAATTACTCATTTTTTACTTGGTAAAAATAGAATTAAAATATGGTAGAGATGTGTAACTTAATCTAACATAGTATAATGTAAACATTTTAAGTGGGTGAAAATAAAATAAAAATAACCCTATAAAATTTTAATGATAAAAAAAATAAAAATGACCTATGGTATTGACCCATGGTATTCATGTAGAATATAGCCTATTTAAAAGGGGAAATTAAACCAGCCTAGTTCCATCTTAAATCAACATCTCCAACATACCAAGGATCCAGAGGGATCAAATCTCTTTTAAGATGGATTTAAGATGGATCTAATTGGTTTAACTTTACATTTTGTATATTCTTGACATTTTATTTTTATATTTTTGTAAAAGAAAAATACAAAAATAAGAGTTTAATAGTAAAAGAAGTGAAAAAAAACTTATGATCATATTTACAGTATTGTTTTTTCCTTTTATATAAATATATGTTTCACACTATTAAACTAGGGTTATTTGGTTTTCTAGTATAAACATTTGGTAGTTATTATTATTATTTTTATCATTCTCTTTGTTATCGGAATCACACACTCTAGGATCGTTCCTTGCGGGTTGTGATTTCCCTGACACATATGAGAGGGATGAGTTGTGCCATTCTTAGTGTGGATTCAACCTTACTCATATGGCTTAAAACCTAGGCAAGTGCTCCCATGGCTTCTTTCTAGCCGCCAAGAAGTCTGAGGCGTTAATGCCAAAGCGACCCTATTTCAAACATAAACACTATGGATGGGCCCAAATGATGCTAACAATGTTAAAGCACTAATTTACTTCCTTTCATAGGTCGAAGGGGGATTGCGCTTATGGTATGGTGTTATGCATGTTCTTCTTTGAAATGTCCCTACTCTTTGATCTCATATGTAGATCCATGATAAGAGCCCATAAGAACCCTTGATTTACAAAGAGGAGGAAAAGGTGGGGTGAGGAGAGTGTTCCAACCCACATTGTTTGCACACTAGGAGTAGCTCCCCATATATGTAGAGGATTACCCCTACTTATGCTGAATTTTTGGGGGATTTAGAGTAACCAATTCCACCAAGGAGAGCATGGGATCCTAATGGTAATTGATATGATTATATATTTAATTTCATATATTATAATGTTATTGTATGTGGTACTAACACTCTGACCTATGTGATTTGTATATATTGCATCAGTAAGGTCGAAAGGACATGCAATAAGGACAACAACTAGAAGCATTGTTGACCCACATCGGTCTAAGTCTCATGGGATATATGAGTCATATGATTTTGGTAGAGTGTGCTTATTGGGGCATAATATGGGTGGGCCTAAATGACATAGAAAATGTTGAAACATTAATTGAATTCCTGTCATAGGTTGAGAGAGGGGATTATGCTTATGATATAGTGATTTCTTGTTCTTCTTTAACAATATCCCTACAATTTGATCTCATATTTAGATCCATGGTAGGGGCACATAAGAGGCCATGATATGGCACCAGGGACAAATTAAAATGGGGATGAGGAGGAGGGGCCGAGAGAGTGTTCCAGCCTCAGTTATTTTCACACTACGACCATCCACCCTTATACATAGAGGATTACCCCTACTTAGGCATGAATTTTTAGTGTATTTAGAGATACCACTTCCACTAGGGAGAGCATGGGGTCCTAATGGTAAGTGATTTGATTGCGTATTTAATTTCGTTGATTATAATTTTATTGTATGTTGTATTGATAATCTAACCCATGTGATGTGCAACTATTGCACCAACAGGATCGACAGGACATCCAACAAGGAAAATGTCCACAAGAACCATTGATCCACATCCATCTAAGTCTTGTGGGATATAAGAGTCAGATGAGTTTTTGGAGGGTCTCTAGTAGTGATTAGAAATCACCTTGATTGAGGTATCATAAATTGGATGACATGTGTTGGAGGACCAATACATAAATATATATACGAGCCTACCTTCTAAGTGATTCCCATACCACAATGGGCATTCATGTCCAATCAGTTTATCAAAGACCTCAAACCTTAGATAGGGGTGTGTGTGCGCCCTCAATCTTGTATGTGCTTTGTAGGATTCTATGGGAATGTTGAATGTATTTATAGTAGTGGAAACCTAACTTGTATTCGTAATGATGTTATGTTTGTTTTAAACATAATATGTTTAAGCATGCTTTTATTCTATCATCACCAATCTATTAAAAAGTATGCAAATGATATATTCTTATGATGCAAGTGATAAATTCCAATCTAAAATGTTGTTTTCATTGGTATATAAGTACCTATTCTGAATTTTTAGTACATGGTTGAATGAAATGGATTAAAATGATTTGGTTAAAATCCTAAGTCATTGATGTTTTTTAAAAAGGATAGGAACGCGATAAACATTTTTCAAATGCATGAAAGAAGTTGGGGATCGAGACAAGCATGAAGGTGATAGATGCAATGGTTAAAGGCATCAAATAACAAACTTATCACAACATCATATCTAGAATTATGGTGGTAGATGTGATTCAAATGCCACTAGAGTGGAATGGGTAATGCAAAGGGGTGAAAATGGCCTAGATTGTGATACCATTTTTTTCTAACTTTTCCCTTATAAGTGTTGGATATTCCTATATCCATAACACTTTAACAATTGGTATGCTTAGGAGACAGTAACCATGTCACTTCACAACATCTCTAGCAAGCCATTGATGGAAGATATGGGCTAAATTCAATATACTAATATATAACACTCAAAGTTTTTTTAGATTTCTGATGTGCTTAGATTAGATAGACTAAAATAACAGAGCATACAAATGATAAAGTATAATAGACTCGATTATTATATAATGAGTGATTTTCTGATACACCAAGATTGCATTAGGAGCATGAGGTGTAGATCATACTTCTCTCTTACAAAACTGATTAATATAGATTGAGTTGTTTTTTGACACACCAAGATCAAAGTTAGGAGCATGAGGTGTAGAATAAAATTCACTCTTACAGAATCTATAATCTTGTACAAAATATTACTCATTAAAAACCTTAATGCCCCAAATGAGAGGCTACAGTCTCTATTTATAGCATTTACAACCAATATCTAGTGACTCAAAGCCTATAATTGATAGTTAAAATTATATTCCTTTGTCCTTATGAGATAATGGAGTAGTTGGTGGAAACCATTTGTTATCTTGTCTCGTGAGGTCCTTTCAGACATAAGGGACATGTCCTTATTTTAGAAAATACTTGAAAAATAATACACCATGAATATTTTTGTTGTGAACCCACAAAACATGATTGGCACAATTGTTATCCAATAATAATTTTACAAAGGGGCAGTGCCCACCATGATTTCACTAAACACTAGAAGTGTAATATAGATTCATTCAGTTAAAAAACATCTTGTTAGGTGCCATAGGAGGGAGACTTCCAAATTAGTGGTAAAATGGAGAACCCATAATTTCTAGAGCAAACTCGTTTTTAGGAATGCTGGTGTATTCATAAAATTATTTTTTAACTCTATACTAGGGAGGTTCTTCAAGATGATACTATGATGGATTATTCATTTTCATGAGTTCACATAAACATCATCTCAAAATGAAACAAAACCAAGATTTACTTTTAATAGCTTCTGTAATGTTGTCTTGGAGGTAGAATATAAATCCTTTCGCGATAAATCTGACGATATATTCACTCTTGGGACAATAGGTGTACATAAATACTTGAAACCATATTAACCACCTATTTGTTGAAAATGGCACCAAGAAATATTCTAATTTAATTTTCCCTTGAATTAAATTAGAATAAAATTATAATTCCACATCTCATGACAACTTGTACGAATTAACTAAGCTAGTTTTACTTACTTGGTTTAGTTAATTCGAGTTGAGGGTGTAACTTGAGTCATGTAGAGTGGCTCCTACAAAATAGGAGCCCTGGTTGAGTTTCTTTTGATTTTTAATTAATTAACTCAGCTTATCTGAGTCAAAGTTAGTTTAACTAGTTCCAACTGTTGGAGGAACTAAAGAGAGGTCAAAGTGTGGAACTTGAACTTGAACCACATGCAGTGATCAATCAGATAACTGATAAATCTTCCATAAATAACTCATGCATGTGAGATCATAGAAAGACCCAATTGAGATTGGAGTTCAAGGGCAGTGTATTATTAGTTGTATAATCATCCAAATTGTACATGTGGTGTATGTAGTGAGAGGAAGGCCTTAGATGAATTGTGTATTTTTGGATGGGAATTTCCCTAATTAATAGGGGATAATTACCCAAGGAAACAACGCAAGGAAATAGGGATCCTGGTAGGTAGAAAAAATAGTTAAATATTGGCTTAGGATTGTCTACGAAGCAGTGAGATAGATAGAGATAATGCAAAGGTTTCTCTACTTTGAGAAAAACATTGTAATTTTCTCATATTTTCTGACTAATGCAATATACAGATAGCGGGGTTTTTAGTTGAAGCTTTCCCCAGGAAATCATTGTGTAATGTGTGATTGAAATTCATTCTCTTATATGATTTTTTATTTCACGATCATAATTGGTTTCCGAAATTGGTAGAGTAGACTCATGTCTATTGTTTTATCATATTACAATTAGAAGTTTGAATCTACCTGGATTTTATACATGGTATCAAAGTTGAAATCACTATAAATGAGAATAATATGAGTTTATACTTGTAGGAGGAACAAGTTTTGTAGGTATCTTCTTCAGAGCTAGCAATAGGATCATGATGGCGTTCTATGGTTGGAGGCTCGAGTATTCCCTTGAGGTTAGCTCAAATTGCATTTCCTGTAGAGACTGGATGGAAGAATTCTTGGAGGAAAATGGATTGAAGGAGTTCATTGATAAGTACATTCTGAAACCAGCTCCAGTTGATGCACAAGATCTAGCAGAGTGGAAGAAGTGTGTAGCAAAGGCTAGAAGGATTCTACTGTAACGATTTCAAGATCATATTGTCTCGAACCTCCATGGAAAGGAAACTCCATATGCAATGTGGAATGCCTTAACATATTTGTTTTAGAACAACAGTGACCACAGGAAGCTGGAATTAAAGGACAATCTTATAAAAATCAAGATGGAGAAGGGAAACACAATACCAAAGTACTTGACCAATTTCACCCAATGTCAGGAAGAGCCATGAAGTGTTGTTGTTACAATTGTTGAAGATGATTTGGTTAGCCTAGCAATTCTAGGCCTTCCCAAGAGTTGGCCCAACTACTAGGATTCGGTAAATGGAAGGGAAAAGCTACCAGATTGGGAGTGTTTGTGGTCTGACTTGGTGCAAGAAGATATTCATCGGAACACCAGAGATGATCCTCATCATGAAAGCATGATGACAAGGATAAATTTTCCTTGGCTAGAAAGGCAAAGAAAGGGAAAGGGAATTCATCCCATTAGAAATCAGATGTTGGTCAGGTAGGCAAGAAGAAGGACTTCTCGAAGATTAAATGTTTTCGCTATCATGAGCTGGGACACTATGCCATGAAGTGTCTGCATAAGAAGGTCGGAAAGAATCCCTCAGGAGGAGCAGAAGATGAAGCACTTACTTCACAATTTAAGTTGGATTTTACCCTCATTGCATGCATGGTGTCATCAGTGATGGGTAGTGTGTGGTACCTAGATAGTGTAGCCTCATTACATATGACCATAAAAAAAGAGTTCTTCAAAAACCTAGAGGATAAGGACCTCCATATTCACATCGAGATGGGATACGATGGAAGGTATAGCGTGACTGGCATTGGTACTGTTACTTTTCAGATGGATTCTGGTTCTCCTCTCACATTAAAATATGGAAAGTATGTTCCTGGTTTGAAGAATAATTTAGTTTCAGTTTCTATGTTGGGAGACCTTGGCTACGATGTTATTTTTAGCAAAGGAAAGGCATTCCTTCATCACATAGCCACGAGACAAGTGAAGAATATTTGATTTCAAGTAAAGAAAATCTACAAATTGGATGTAAAAGATTGTGTTTCCTTGAGCATGAAAGCAGAAAAGGTGTAGATATGATACGTTAGTGAGGTATGAAATAAAATATTAGGCCATCTACACCATAGAGCTTTGAATATTATGCATAAAATTTCTACAGGACTTCCCAATGGTGCACTTGAGCGGCGTGATACATGAAATAAGTGTACATTGGGGAAGTACACCAAAGCCACCTTTCATGATAAGGACAGTCAAGTGCAAGCGATCCTTGAAATAGTTCACTTAGATGTGTGTGGATCGTTCTCAATAGCATCCATGGAAAAGAATAGGTATTATGTGATTTTAGTATTAAAAAATCACACAAGTGTTGGATATTCTTCATGTAGAAAATTACCAAACGTTCTCAAAATTGTGTGAGTTCAAAGCACTTGTTGAGAAATACAGAGGTAGGAAAGTGAAGGCTCTCATGCGTGAAAATAATGGAGAATACCTGTCAAATTAATTCATGAACTTATGTGCATCAAAAGGAATTCGACAGGAGTTAATAGCACCCCATAACCCACAACATAATGGGGTTGCAGAAAGAAAGAACAGAATCATTGTGGGATTTGCAGAGGCGATGTTACATGATCGGGGCCTACCGTTGCAATTATGGTGGAAGCATGCAACACAATGGTATATGTGCAGAACAAAAGTCCTCATCGGATTCTAGGGATGAGTACATCAGAGGAATATTTTCCAGGTAAGCAACCAGATGTTGTGCACTTCATAATCTTTGTTTCATCAATTTACTATCATGTTTCCAAGGATTCACAGAAAAATATAGAACTAATAGTTGAGTTGGGCATATTTGTGGGATACAGTGATACGCCTCACAACTATCGAATGTACCTACCATTTCACAGGATGACAGTGGTTTGTGGATATGTGAAATTCGATGAAGGTAAGGCCATGTGAATTCCCCTTGAGAGAGAGCTTCAGTTGCATGGAGATGAGGAGCTTTTAGATCCAAAAGAAGAACCTCAATATGAGGAGCAACCACAAGCAGAGGAGTAGAGAATGGAAGAACCCACTCATGCAGTGACATCCATAGCTGGAAGGAAGCGCACTAGAGAGGCTGATAGGTTTATGCATAATTCTAGAGAGAATGTGGTAGCATCCACATCACAACACATACAGAGAAGGTCCCCAAATTGGTATAGTGGCTACATGGATCTTATGAGTGAATTGAAGAGACTCAACCATCCTCATTCGAGGAAGAAGTGTAGCAAAAAATATGGGTTGATGCCATGGCAGAGGAGTATTAATCCATTATCAGGAACACTACATGGGAAGTTGTCCCGATACTGGAGGACAAGTCAGTTGTAGGATCCACGTGGATATACAAGGTGAAGCAAATAGCGGATGGGAGTGTCGAGAAACACAATGCCAAATTTGTGTCCAAGGGGTTATCTTAGGTGGAGAGAATATATTATGAGGATACCTTTGCTCTAGTAGCAAGGCACTCTTCAATCAAATCTATTATAGCACTTTTAGCGCAGATGGGATGGAAAATACATCAGTTGGATGTAAAGACAACCTTCCTCAATAGAGTGATTGAGGAAGAGATGTACATAGATATTCTAGAATGATTTGAGACCTTCGACATAGAGTCGCATGTGTGCAGACTCAAGAGAGAATTGTATCTACTGAAACAAGCACCCCATGCTCCGTACACTAAGATTGAAAATTATTTCATCGGGTTGGGCTTCACCCAAAGTGAAGCAGATGCGAACCTTTACCATAATGTGGTTGAAGGTAAATTATTGATTATAGTATTATATGTCGATGATTTAATTCTAAGAGGTGATGAGAAGATGATAAATTCTTGCAAAGAAGACTCAACAAGAGAATTGGAGATGAAATACATGGGGCTCTTGCATTATTTCCTTGGTTTGGAAAATTGGAAAAGAGATGGGGAATTGTTTGTATCTCAAGGCACGTATTCCAATGAGATACTGAATGAGTTTCAAATGGAGAGAAGAAAACCCATGGATACTCCTATAGCATGGAATTGGAGGAAGGAAGATGCCACTTCAGGTGAAGTGGAAGAAGCTACCATTTACAAGTAGTTTGTGGGTTCACTTATGTACTTGGTGAATACACGACCAAACATGTGTTATGCGGTTAACCAGATTAGTTAAGCAATGGTTAATCCAACCAAAATCTATTGGAAAGCATCCAAACATGTGTTGAGATAGCTTAGAGGCACCACTAAGTTTGGTCTTTGGTACACTAGGACAGAGGGAGTGAAGCTGCAAGGATTCGCAGATGAAAATTGGGCAGGGATTCCATCCGACAGGAAGAGCACATCAGGCGAAATCTTCAGTATTGGGTCAACAATAGTTCCTGGTACAGCAGGAAGCAGAGATCAGTTGCACTTAGTTCAACAAAAGCATAGTACGTCGTTGATAGTCAAGGAACTTGTGAGGCTATCTGGATGAGGAAGATCCTTGTTGGGTTGTTTGGTCAACAGATGGATCCTACAATGATTTACTGTGAAAACCAGAGTTTCATAAAACTCTCGGTAAATCTAGTTTTGCATGATTGGTCCAAGAATATTGACATCTGGTACCACCATCTCAGATATTGTGTGCAGAGGCAGATCATGATGCTACAATACATTCCTACAGAGGAACATGATGCGTACGTCTTGACGAAGTCATTTTCAAGAGGCAAATTTGAGTTCCATAGTGGTAGGATCAAGGTACCTGATAATCCCTTTCTTGCTGAGAGGGACTGTTGAAAATGGCACTAAGAGAGATTCTAATTTAATTTTCCTCTGAATTAAATTAGAATAAAATTGTAATTCCACATCTCATGACAAATTGTACGAGTTAAATAATTTAGTTTGACTTAGTTGGTTCAGTTAATTTGAGTTGAGTCTCTAACTTGAGTCATGTAGAGTGGCTCCTACAAAATAGGAGCCCTGGTTGAGTTTACTTTGAGTTGTAATTAATTAACTCAGTTTATCTAAGTTAAAGTTAGTTTAACTAGTTCCAACTGTTGGAGGAACTATTGAGGGGTCAAAGTGTGGAAATTGAACTTGAACCACATGTAGTGATCAATCAGATAACTGATAAATCAGCCATAAATAACTCATGCATTTCAGATCATAGAAAGACCCGGTGGAGATTGGTGTTCAATGGTAGTGTACGATTAGTTGTATAATGAGCCAAATTGTACATGTGGTGCATGCAGTCAGAGGAAGCCCTTAGATGAATTGCGTATTTTTGGATGGGAATTTCCCTAATTAGTGTTGTCCAGGTAAATCCTCTCTACAGACAAAGGCGATCCCTCTAGCCCTAGGGTGGGTCTAGCAACTACGGGAACATACTAACATCTACCTTCCTAGATTGTAAGTGAAATTCAGAGCAAGGAAGATGACCTACCTCGTTTTGATGCTATGTTGTCATCTTCTGTCGAAGCTAATTGATGCGTTTCTCTTCTCCAGTTCAATACACACTACTACCAACTTCCTGATTACCTGTACAGACAGTCAAGACACCACGACAAGCATAAAACCATGACAAACATAAAAAAAATTACAACCTATCTAACTGATCAAGGAATGCTAGAAATCTCATTATAATTGTAAACAAGAGTGGAAGATAAACATCAGATGCATTTTATTATGATAAAGACAAGGGGAGTTTACAACCAAGCCTTGATGTTGAGGCTCTCCTTTGGCAGGTTTGTATCCAAGCACGTTTGCCACACCCTCATGAAAAAAGGTCCAAGATCTCACTATGTTCTCAACACACACAAACAATCACACTCTGCACTATTCTCCCAAAGCTATGATTGCTTCCTCTCTATGCTAACTTTTTCAGCTATCTGTTCAACTAGCACATCAATGGAAGATGGCTATATTTATAGAGGAGAGGAGGAGGTTGGGATCCCTACAATAGTGGAAGGGAGGCCTTATCCCTTGGGAGGTTTCCCCATAAGGTGGAAACAAGAGGCCAAAGGAGGAAGGCCATGGTTATTCAGTCGAACCACTCCCTATGACTCATCCACGAAGTTGTTATGATCGAAACTTCGCCTCTATTTTTAAAAAAAATTCCATAAACAGATTGGCACGGGTGCTTAACTGGGACAGAACACCAACTGGTGGCGGCTCAGTGTTAATTTTCCTCATTAGCACGAGGGCATAACGGGCTACCAGCGCCAAGAAAAAACAGGTGTTTTTTGTGGTCTGCTCAGGAAATGGTCAATGGAGGGAATGTTGTCATCATGGAAAGGGATGCAATGATGGTATTTGCAAGGCATGACACTTTAATTAGTAACAGAAATGACCCTCCAATGTGTGAGATGGGGATTGCAGGGACAGTGACAAATTACTGTGTAACAAATGCCCCCTAAAGTATGAAGTCCGAACATGAGTGAGGGGTGAAATGCTTTACAAGTACGTGCAAGGAACCAGACGTTATTGTCGGGAGATCTACAAATCAAGCATATATACATAACTGAAATATCTATTGAAAATACATGAATCCATGGTATAGGCGCAACTATCCATCAAGAAAATGATAATGTGAATGGATCCTCGGCATGGACGCAGCCATCCAAATAAAGGGATCATATGAAATAGATCCACGGTATGGGCGCAACCATCTATATAGAGAGGATCAAAACAAGAGAACCCACGGTATGGTCACAACCATCCGTCTAAAGAATCATGTATATAATCATGAATGACTCATCACTCCTCGCAACCTGGACTTTTGTGATCGAAGCCCAGGGTCTTGCGCTCCAACACCACCTGATCAAAGTACAAATTCCAACATGTGAATAGACGTGTTGAAGTCGAACATGCTAGAAAATCACTTGATTACCGGTCAATGATGTGAACCGTTAACAAGTGCGAGAGAAACCACCCATAATGTCAATGGCTCTCAAGGTACTACTAGTACAATCCACGGAATGTGAACAGTGATTTGAAGTTGAACACCTGTGAAATCACCCAATCGAAGGCCAATGATGTGAACCTATCATCGAATGCGAAGAATTTTCCATTAGGGCATGCAAGCTCTAAGGTACTAGAAAGGAGTCTCTAGATCGACTTCCCGGATAATGAGCTAAAGTCGACGGGAAGGGATCCGTCGAAGGAGGGTCATAATGAATCCCACATCATCGACACGAAACAGAGAAGGTAATATGAGTGTGAATCAAGACTGAAACAGAGGATCAAGGAATGTACAAACTGCAGAAGGATTTACTCTTGAACATATCGGCGACACGAATCTGGGAGTTGGCAGCATTTGACTCAAATAGGATTAGAGGTCATGTTGACAAGATTTGTAATCGAATGAGAGGCAAACGGATTTCCCAAACCCATGGAGGCAAAGTGACAGAGTGAAGATATCCCAACCCAACACGAACTGCAGAAAAGTGTCATGTTCAAGAGTGACATACTGCCGACACAACTGACGAATAACTTCCATTTGCACCCACCATTTCTGGTGAGTACCTATTTATTTGTACACAATCTTGAAGAGGATAGCATATGCTTGTGATATAATTTTGTCCTTCGGACAAATCCAACCTAGTACATTTTATGAGCCCTAGGAAGGAGGAACTCGAATAACGTCATGGTGATGAGGTCCGATGTCATCAAAGTTTAACGAGTCTGACAAAGGAAGAACTCGACATCTTTTCATGTTTAGAGAGTTTGAAAAGAAGGCAGAAAAGAAAACTCCAGCAGTCCCTTTTCGTAGGTAGTATCACAGATCCGAAAAGGTAGAAAACAATATCTGAAAGAACCTCTTAGTCATGATAGGCTAAGGTATTCCTTTTTTGTAAATAATCCATCCCAACCCGAAAAATGGGTAAACGTATACTGGGTAGATAACATTTCGCAGCCATTTAACGAGTTCAAAATGACAAGAATCTCGGCAATATTTTCAATTTTAGAGAGTCAGAAAAGAGCTGAAAGGTGACTCCTCCTGGAGGAACGAGTGGTATAAAGGGTAGCAACTGGTTCTGGAAATGGTGGAACTGCTCAGAACAAATAAAGGTTAAGAGGTTGGCTAACAAGACCACTCATTGCAATGGTTCCTCAGGAATGGGTAAAACAATCAAGTGAAGGTGTATGATCGGCAAGCAGATGGTGATGACAGAATGAGAAAATCAAGGTTCATCTGGAAAAACAGGCTGATAAAATGGCAATCACGAGAGGTAAAATTGGAATGGTTTCATTTGTACACAAGCTTGAAATCAGGAAACTCTGCTTGAAGTTGATTTCATTTTTACACAAGCTTGAAAAGATAAACTATGCTTGAAACCGGTTTCATTTTTACACAAGCTTGAAACGGAGACAAACTATGTTTGAAAAAATTAAGCATGTCCCCAACATGGTGACTCAATTCGACGTACATGCCCCCCAAGCTTCAATCCATATGAAAGGTAGATGGAGTGAAGGTTCAAGTTATGAGATCATAGAAAGACTCGACTAGGATTTTACGAGATTTGAGCAAAGACTCGAATTGAACGGGAACGTGTTTCAATGTTTTAACGAGGTTGACACATTAAAAGAACCATCCTCATGACATCTTGTTTCATTTTTTAGGGAGCTTGACACAAGGAAATGAACTGTGCTACAACGGTGTTGTTTCATTTTTTAAGGAGCTCGACACAAGAAAACGAACTATGCTCCGACGGTCTTGTTTCATTTTTTAAGGAGCTTGACACAAGAAAATGAACTATGCTCCGACGGACCTCCTCATAATGAATAAGCAGTCATAGCTTCCAAGGGTTGCCCGTTTGATGGAAGGAAAACATCTTAGAAGTCTAGACCCAATGCCCCCAGCACACGATGTACAACGGCACTATCACTGAATACGGGCACAGGACATGTAGCCACATAATTGACATGCAGCGGGGATGAAACTACCGGCAGATAAAGATCCGGCAGAGATGATGGTGGACTAGCTGCCATATGAGGACCAAAGAACGCAAGCTGATTGATGGTCACGATCCGACCTTGATGCGAAAAACACATCACACGAAAGAGGGAGGAGATAAGTGCTCCCATGGCATAAGTATAATCGTGGCCCAACAGTAAATTAAAGTCCAAGGGGCCAGGAACAACCATCATGTCCATATGGACAGTTTTCCCTCCAAAAGTAACGGGCAACTTCGGAAGGATCACTAACGGTTGACTAGTTCCTCTGTTAAACACCATCAAATTCTAGATAATAGGCACAAGCGGAGGCGAAACAAACACTTTCAAAGTATTCGAAGACAAAATACTACTAGGTTACCATACAGACCTTTGATACTACTAGATGCACGTCTAGACCAAAGGTCTGTATGGTAACCTCAAAGGGCACATAAGAATGAAGGCGATAGCCTACAAATCGACCCCAATCAAAGGAGGTGACCAAACTACTTAGAGGTGCTACCATCGAACTGAGATGGTCTTCCCCTGGTGTTACGGTAGAAGAAGGAGCATCCTCCATGACCTCCATCTAGAAGGTGGGAGGGGTATCCTCCAGGACCTCCATCATGGGAGGCTAAGGAGCAACTTCTTGAGGTACAGGGATAGGAGAATATTTCTCCAAGTCCGAGGAATCTGAAGAAACAAGAATAACATGCGGGATATGAGATCCACTCTCAACGAAAAATACCTGGTGCAACGCAGGCGGGGCCAGCTCAACCGATCCCACGACCAATGGTCGGTCAGGGATGGATTCATGTGGTGAATTTCCGGGTGAGCGGGATCAAGCAAGGATGACTCTTGACTGATCGTTGAATCAGTTGGTGGAGGACTCAAAGAAAGCTGCTTGTAACCAGCTGGAAGGCATGGTGCAGAAACAGTCGAGTTGTCCAAAACTCTCTTGGCTTCATCCATATACGGGCAAAGGTGAATGGCATGGTTCCCTTCACACAACTTACAGGGATTGGCATGCTTACCCTGCTTCTTAGGAGCTTTACTAGCACTAGCTAAAGACGTGACCCCAACCTGAGTCCTGACTCCCGGAAGCCAAAGGCAATGGCGGACGACCGTTGGACCATACTTCGAGCACCTTGGGAATGCCAGTGAAATCTCGAAGAAGATGGTTTCCCTAGCACAACATGCAAGGGAACTTAAATTTCCACAAAGGGTTGGAAGGTTCATTGAGAGCAGGTGTTTTAGAAGCAACAACTACAGAATTATCCTCTCACTTATCTGACTCCTTCTTGTTAGTCTTCTTCTTCTTCTTAGCCACCTGGGTACTAGAATCCAAAATTTCACCATGCGAAGTAGAAGATGAGGAAAAAGAAATAGGCAAAGAAGGGGAGAGGTCCACCTTAGAATCAACATGATGTTGTTCAGGCGGAGGAGATGGTTGTACAGAGGGTGGAATACTTGAGACCACAGAGGTCGAGAACAACCAGACAGGCAAACCAACAGTTAACCCAGGAAGGGATAATGTTTCCATATAAGGAGCACCAACATTTCCTAAAGCAGGAAAAGGACCAGGATTCCCTTCAGAGGGGATTCCTTGGTTGGAAAACTTTGGAAACTTTGCCATCAGAAACAACGTTAAAATAAAATGCTAAGGAAACTAACTTTAACCAGGAATCTTTCGTGCACAGTTAATTTTAAGACACTGAAACCAAACTCTACTGTTTCATATTTTAAGAGTCGAGAAACAGGAAAAAGGTGACTCTATCACTTTCAAGTTAAAACGAGCATGAAAGGACAAGTGCTCGATGATATTTTCAAATTTTTGGAGTCAGTAAAGATAAAAAATGACTACTCAGGTAATCTAAGCAAGAGGGTGTACCAAGTTTCCATGAACTTCCATATACACCTTGGTGATCAAATGAAAGAGAAATGACCAAAAACTTAATGTACGTGCCGGTAGTCTCCTCGAATGTTGTGTTCGGTGTATCATGGTTACAGGGCGGCAGACCCGGCTTCCTATGGATAAAGGATTGCAACCTATATGGGTCTCCCTTTATATATGCGATGGTATGGGGAGCACAAGTCCGTACTAGCACTATCTAGAGCCAGATGGCGAATGACAGCTACTAGGTTTTAAGATGTTAGAACACGTCTCTAGCCTAGACCACTAAATATTTCGTTAAGTTTCAATGTTGCCTTAGGTTAATTCAATAAATTTTAAATTTGATATTGAATTATGTCTCGGTTTCAATGCCCTGTTGCTATCATCTGATCTCCTATATGAAGCTATATGAGAAAAGAAATATTTCAATTCGATGAATGCTATCTAATAAAGGGAAGAGTCTCAAACAATGATGCAACATACAACAATATTGCAAACGAAACTTTTTCCAAACTAGATGACTTTCACTATCCAAAAGTAATCTAAAACATTCAACGATGTGAATAATGCAATGTAATCTATGCAAAATCCTCTTTTTTGAAAACTATGCGATTGTAATCTATGCACAATTTCCTTTTTTTTTTTAAAGAATAAGAATGCACTCAATCCATTTTTCGACGAAATGAGAATCTACTTAATGCATGCTTTTAATGAAAGAGAATGCACTCAATGCGGTTTTTAGCTTTCAATCATTAAACAATGTAATCTAAGTTCAATGACGGATCTCAAAAAGTACTCTTCAATGCAATGTGATCTAATGCATTCTAACTAAAAGAAAACTCTGAGATGAAAACTAAATGAACACAAATTTATTAATGAAGGATGAATGCAAAAGGGATGCAAACAAACACTAAAAATGCAATCGTTGTTTTAACCACTTTGTAACGAAGTTCCTCAAAAGGCTACAAGACATATGAGGTCAAGCACAAAAAGGACTTCCAAAGCATGAGCTCAAAACAAGGCATTCATTCCCTTTTACATCAAGCAATCATAGAAAGAAGACTTTTCAGCTGAACAATGAGCAATGTAATCTATGCTCACAAGTTAAAAAGTAGAGGGGATAATGTGTAAATCATACAGAGAAAAATACTGGAAGGGAAAAACACACTGGTGAAGGATTTAGGGAAAAAACCTCAATTTTTAAACACCCTGAAATTGGCACGACTTTTGTGGGTGAAACTAGCACCAACTGGCACGACTTGCTCACTGACAACTAGCGCCAATGGCCAATTGGCACGGGTGTCTAACTGAAAACTAGCGCCAATCGGCGCGACTGTCATAAAAATAAAAGCTCCAATGCCTGAACAGGAAAAACAAAGAATTTCTCCCAACCAAGACCAGACTCACCACTTCAAGAAAAAACTAAAAGATCGTAATTGATGAAAAACATAAGAACAAATAGGGAAATGTTCATTCGACTAAATCCGTCAAATGAATAAGACCTCAAAGAGTGACAAACTCAAAGGAAAATCCCCAGTGGAGTTGCCAATTTGTTGGAGAGGTAAATCCCCTATGCGGACAGAGGCGATCCCACTAGCCCTAGAGTGGGTCTAGCAACAAACAAAACACGCTACGATATTGATTCCTAGTTACAAAAGACAAAGCCATGATAGGTAGCCTACCTCAAGTCCTACGCTGTTGTCGTCAAAGAAGAAGAATTTCTTCCCTTTCCTAGCTTGACAGATCACGATCCCTTCGCTCACTGTGTCCGGACACCTGTACACACGTAGAGAAGAAACGATGGCATACAACGTAATAATTCAAACATGTAACTATCAATCAGTCAGAAAGGATTGAAATAAATTGCATTACACAGATAAGAAATACAATAGTGGAACCAATAACGTAGTCGAGCATATATTAAAATTTACAAGAAAGATTACAACTGAGTTCTGACGTCGTGTTATTCCTTTGGCAGGGCTTCCAACAGAGCGTGTCTCAAAAAGCTTGTCGGGAATTTGGACAAGGCTCTCTCTCTTACGGGGTTCTCCTTAACTCTGCTTTCAATAGTCGCTCAACTATAGTTTCCTTCCCAAATGTTCAGATAGCTAGAAAATAGAGAGGGCAGGCTTTTATAGAGGGAGGAAGGGAAGTTGGGATCCCTATAATGAGAGGTGGAAAACCACTTCCTAAACAAGGAGATCCGGAGCCAAACAACCCAACTTATTTCTAATGATTCATTCTGAAGTTGTTAGAATCAAACTTCCGCCATTTATTTTTAAAAAACATTCCTTAATAATCTTGGCACAAGTGAAACACGGGGACAGAGCGCCAGCTGGCGCGCCCTCTAGTGTGCATTTTTCCCATTGGCGCGAGGAATGAACTGGCTACCCGCGCCAATGCCAAAATATGGATTTTTAGGGTTTTCTAGAGGAAATGTCCTTCAGGATAATTCTTGCCCTTATGTAGAAGGATGCCATCACGGTGTTTTCAGGACATTTTACTATTCACAGGTCACGGGAATAGTCCTCCAATGTATGGGACGAGGGATTGCAGGGACGGCGACAAAATGATGTGTAAGCTTTAACCCGCTTTTTCTGTGCCTAGATAACCAAAGCATCCAAGCAGCGAGTTTCGTCCAACCTCTTGAGATATAGGAGGTGTTCTTCCTCCGAGGAAGTATCGGGCAGTAATTCCACAACCAATTTTAGTGAAGGGATCTCACATTCAATCGGAAGAGTAGCTTCCAGACCATACACCAACTGAAAAGGTGTGAATCCGGTTGCACTTTTCACTGACGTTTGGTAGGCCCAAAGAGCTGAAAAAAACTGGAGATGCCAACTTGATTTGTGTATACCAATTGTTCATTGAAGGACCGTGATAAGCACATTGTTCACGACTTCAACCTGGCCATTTGCCTGAGGGTAGTATGGCGTTGAGCTATTGTGACGCAAGCCCAACTCAGATGTCATCTCTGCCATCATATAGTCCCAAAAATGAGAGCCATGATCAGTGACGATGGCTTGAGGAACGTCGAAACGAGTGATCACATGGTTGAAAATGAATTGTGCAACTATCTTACCGTCTGCAGCCAGTGTAGGCATCGCTTCGGCCCACTTAATGAAATAATGTACGACAAAGATGATATAAGCATGCCCCCCTCACCTTGAGGGTCATGAGCAAGAGGGGTCCTTCTAGATATCGGAGACATCCCGGCGGGCCTCTCTGGGCCAACATCTGCATACATATAGGATCAACTGTCAGAACATGCATGTACACCAAAAAATCATAAAACTCATAAAATTAAAAAGAGTCTTACCCAGCTCCTCGTCCCAGTCCTCTCCTTCCTGGAGCAGAAGGTTTGGGTCTCCAGTGAAATCTGTGCCCGCATAGGGCCAGTCCTCTACGATGATCAGCTGTCGTCGGAGCTATCCAAAGAACTCGGGCCACCATGAAATCTGTTGGCCGCCCCCTGCCCTGGGCATCAATGCCGCCCACCGAGCCATCTGTGGCTCTCTCAACGGTGGATCCGGGATGATGGCCCCCTGGCACTGGAAGATAGGTAGTCGTTCCAGGAAGAACGATACCAGAATTGACCCATATCCAAACTGTTTCAGTTTGGTCTGTTTGCATTTTGTAAGTTGCTGCGTGATATTCATAGTCACGGTTGTAGCCCAGTCAAACAATGTTGGGTTCATACACTCTGATGCAATGAGGAGCTATGTTTTTGTAGCCTCGTGCGGTGCCTGTGACCCCGTAGTTCGTGTAATGGTATGTAGCACTATCCTCAATGCTAGATCAGGGACAGTCTGAATGTCTACCTTTCCGCTACCTATCCCTTTGCGTGCCCCTCGACACACCTTGTCCATGACCATTGTCATGTTTTCACTTGAAGGTCTGGTGCCAGTCAAGATAGGAACTGGACCCCTTCATGACAGTCCAGTGATGAAATATATGTCTGACACTTCGAGTTCTAGTTATTGATCATGAAGTCTGAACTTCTCCTAATCTTCTTCATAGATACTGATAAGATATTGTAGTAATTCGGGCTGGGCCCAGAGACACGGTGTCATAAATAATTTCTTGAGCCCACATTTCCTTAGAGATCTCATACATTGTTCGTTCCCCATTGCCTTCTCATCTTCTTCACTGTGCTCTCTTTCCTTCCATTCAATTACCATTTTGCTTTGTACCTGCATCAATTTGGTCATAAACACATTGTAAGATCCCTTGGGTACTTAAAATAACAATTAATTGGCTCTATTTTTGTCAAATTTAATGGAATGATGGGTTGCGCGGTTGGTGTGGCTGTTTTGATAACAGTCGTGCCACTTGGCATGGCCCCTGTGTGAAAAAGGGCCGGCTAGCGCGGGTCCGTGCTTGAAACCCGCGCCAACCACGAAAGCCCTAATTTTTCAATTCCTCCCCTCAGGGATGCCAAATGACAATCAAAAGCTATGAAATATGACTTAAAATATGGCTAATGGAAGCGGCTCTTACTTGGAAAAGACGGAATCTGGATTCGTCCACTGTATTGTTTGCAATCGTCGTCTCAAGATCGCAAAGGAAATGGCTCACTATCGCTCTGCAAAGAGGTAAAAATTGAAAAGTGAATAAGCTTTTACTATTGGTAATATTTATAACTTTTCAAATCAAAATTAGGTTTTAAGACTTGTTTTTCTGATATTTTATTATATTTTTGTCGAAAAATGGGTTTGACACTCACTTTTTGTGTAGCAACAGGTTTTCACGTGATTGGGACAAAGACACGAGTTGTATTTTATACTTTTTCGGACTCGGTAAAAACACGAAAATGTCACTATTGGAGTCACCTTTTAGCTCTTTTCTGACTCTCTAAAACTGAAAAGATTGCCGAGTCGCTTGTTGTTTTGAGCTCGTTAAATTGGCTGCGAAACGACATCTACCCAGTATATGTTTACCCCTTTTTCGGGCTGGGATAGATTATTTACGAAAAAGGAATACCCTAGCCTATCGCGACTAAGAGGTTCTCCTAGACATAATTTTCTACCTTTTCGGATCTATGGGACTATCTACGAAAAGGGACTGCTGGAGTTTTCTTTTCCGCTATCTTTTCAAACTCTCTAAACATGAAAAGACGTCGAGTTCTTCCTTTGTCAGACTCGTTAAAAAATGATGACATCGGACTCCGTCGTAATGACGTTACTCGAGTTCCTCCTTCCTAGGGCTCGTTAAATGTTCTAGGATGGATTTTTTTGAAGGAAAAAATTATGTCACAAGCACATGCTATCCCCTTCAAGCTTGTTTTCAAAAATAATTGGGGTACTTGCTAGAAATGGTGGGGGAAAATGGAACCAGTATTATAGTCATGTCGGTAGTATGTCGCTCTTGAACATGGCACTTTTCCGCATTTGTGTCGGGTTGGGGACATCTCATCTCATTATCTGCTTGCCTTTATGGGTTTGGGTAATCTCTTTTGGCTACTCATCTGCTCTTTGCCACGTCACCATGATCTCAGATCCCTTGATGTCAAATATTTCCAAATCCAATGTCGTGCCGCCGATATGTTCAAGAGAAGTTGGCCTCTGCAGTTTTCAACCTCCCTCTGATTCTCTGTTGGTCTTGATTCACAAACATCATGCTCCTCTGTCTCGTGTCGATGATGTGGGAAATATTATGGCCCACCTTCGATCAAGGTCACTTCCTGTCGACTTCAGCTCATTATCTAGGAAGCTGATCTAGAGACTCCCTTCAGGTGCCTTAGAGCCTGCATGCCTCAATGGCAGGTTCTTCGCATTCAACGCAAGGTTTTCATTATTGGCCTTCGATCGGATGATTCCGCGAGTGTTCGATGCCAGCTCACTGTTCACATTCTGTGGATTGTACCTATAGTACCTTGAGATCCATCCTCATTATTGATGGTTTCTCTCGCGTCTATTAACGACTTTCATTATTGGCTGGTAATCAGATGATGTTCTTGCATGTTCGACTTCAGCTCACATATTCACATGCTCGAACTTGTACTATGTTCAGGTCGAGATGGAGCGCAAGACCCTGGATTTTGTCTGATAAGCATCTAGGCTGTAGGTTCTTTGTGGATTATTATGATTTATTACTACTCATTCGAATGGATGGTTGCGACCATACCTGAGTCTACTTGTTGGTCCTTATTTATTGGATGGCTACGTCCATACCTTGGATCTCAGTTTTTGTACACTCTATTATGGATGGCTGCACCCAGACCGCATATCATGTATCATAGATATCAATTGTATTCGTAGGTTTTCCAATGGCAATGTTTTCAGTTGGGCGTGTCCTCATAAATAATTTCACCCCTCCCTCTCTCTCGAACCTCATGCTTTGGGGGGAATTTGTTACACAAAATTTTGTCACTGTCCCTACAATCCCTCATCCCGTACATTGGAGGACTATTCCCGTGACCTGTGAACAGTAAAATGTCCTGAAAACACCGTGATGGCATCCTTCTGCATAAGGGCAAGAATTTTCCTTAAGAACATTTCCTCTGGAAAACCCTAAAAATCCATATTTTGGCATTGGCGCGGGTAGCCAGTTCATTCCTCGTGCAAATGGGGAAAATGCACACTAGAGGGCGTGCCAGCTGGCACTCTATCCCTGTGTTTCACTCGTGCCAAGCCTATTAAGGAATGTTTTTAAAAAATAAATGGCGGAAGTTTGATTTTAACAACTTCAGAATGAATCATTAGAAATAAGTTGGGTTGTTTGGCTCTGGATCTCCTTGTTTAGGAAGTGGTTTTCCACCTCTCATGGAACCTTCTTAAGAGATAGGACTCTATCCCATGATTATAGGGATCCCAACTTCCCTTCCTCCCTCTATAAAAGCCTGACCTCTCTATTTGCTAGCTAGTTGAACATTTGGGAAGGAAACTATAGTTGAGCGACTATTGAAAGCAAAGCTAAGGAGAACCCCGTAAGAGAGAGAGCCTTGTCCGAATTCCTGACAAGATTTTTGAGACATGCTTTGCTAGAATACCTACCAAAGGAATAACGCGACGTTGGAACTCAGTTGTAATCTTTCTTGTACATTTTAATATATGCTCGACTACGTTATTGGTTCCACTATTGTATTTCTTATCTGTGTAATGAAATTTATTTCAATCCTTTCCGACTGATTGATAGTTAGATGTTTGAATCATTACGTTGTATGCCATCATTTCTTCTTTGCATGTGTACAAGTGTTCGAACGCGGTGAGCAAAGGGATCGTGATCTTTCAAGCTAGGAACGGGAAGCAACGCTTCTTCTTCGACGAAAGCAGCGTAGGACTTGAGGTAGGCTACCTATCGTGGCTTTGTCTTTTGTAACTAGGAATCGATATCGTAGCGTGTTTTTTGTTGTTGCTAGACCCGCTCTAGGGCTAGTGGGATCACCTTTGTCCGTAGAGGGGATTTACCTGGACAAAAATTAGTAGGGGATAATTACCCAAAGAAACAACACAAGGAAATAGGGATCCTGGTAGGCATAAACTTAGTTAAGTATTGGCCTAGGCTTGTCTAGGAAGCAGTGAGACATATATACATAGTGCAGAGGTTTCTCTGGTTTGAGAAAAGCATTGTAATCTTCTCATATTTTCTAACTAATGAAATATACAAATAGCAGGGTCTTTAACTAAGTATTTCCTGAGGAAATCATTGTGTAATGTGTGATTGAAATTATTTCTCTTGTATTATTTGTGATTTCAAAATCGTAATTGGTTCCCGCAATTGGTAGAGTAAATTCAAGTCTATTGTTTTAACATATTACAATTAGCAGTTTGAATCTACGTGGATTTTCTGCACCATTCTGAGCTACAAAACTACACTAAAAAATTATCCATACATATTATACATGTCTTACATGGCTTGTGAATTGAAAGTAATCTCTAAAATGAAACCACGATTCATAAATGAAAATATATATTTGACCTATATGGGGTTCATAATGGATTATATCTTGATATATTTTTGGTGATTATAGAAATCACCACAAATTATAGGAGTGATTATGACTAGCAACCCATTTTTATAATATGTACATCTTGAGAGGAAATCTATTGATATGACTCACTAAATAATCAAAACACAAATAAAATTTGAAATTTTTACAAACTAGGTTCTAATAAAACCCTTTTTGTGTAGGAGGTAACGACTGGTAGCTAGTACTAGTTTAACAACTTCTTATGTGCATCATTTTTATTACTGGTTCATTTTTGCATACTAGATCTTTCCCTTCCCTAGTTAAGAGATTTGCAAGGTGATTTTCTTCTATAATTCTAGGAGATGTCAAAATCATTACCATCTAATCATAAGCTCCATCTTAAAATTTGATTATTACCATGCTCGAGAAATTTTTGGTTAGATAGCATGTCTTTCATATGTTTTAAATTGGTCCTAGCTATAAAATGCACATATTTTAAGAAAAGTTGAAATCATTTGATTATACCATTCTTGATAGTTTCTATTTATTTGAATAAGGGTAATTTAGTTATGCTCCCTAAAAAGCTCATAAGGAATACACAAACTTTTTCCCTCTTAGGATGCTTTTGTATTGCAACACAACATCGCACTTCATCATATGCATATATTTTGACAATAAAATGGAGATTCATGTTAGGAAGATGGAGAGGAGGAAGAATCTTGATCTTTTGTTTTATACTATGAATAGTCGTTGCTGCACCGAGAGGTTCTCTACATCCCAGTATAGGGGATATGTGTAGGTGTACTGTAAGTAAGTAAGTATGTCGATATTTTTTGAATGTCAAGAAAAGTATATATAGAAAGAAAAAAACTGTCAGCTTCACATGTTTAATTAATATTCAAATTAAAACATATAAATTCAAAGTATAATCTATAATGTATAATGTAAAATGTAAAATATAATGTAAATTTCAATGTAAGGTAAAATGTAAAATGAAAAAAGTAAGATGTAATGTAAAATGAAAGGCACTAAGCTACCAATTTGTTCAAAAGAAATTGTTCTATCTATAATGTAAATTTAACATATTATTATTTATTTAACAAATAAATTCAATATATACTATTATTGTTATAAAATAAATAATATTTATTATTATTATTCCAATATATTCAATTATAATCATCCCCATTATAAGTATTGTTATATTATACCTTACATATATTACTTATATGCAAAGTGACAATTCCCAATCATATGGATAGTGGGGGTGTGAGAGAGGGAAAAATAAAGATATAGTGAGAGTGGGGAAGGCAAAGAGAGAGGGAGATAGAGAGAGAGAGAGTGAGGGGGGAAGATATAAAGCGAGGTGGGAGAGAAAGGGAGAGGGAGGAAGGAAGATAGAGAGGACTTGAGAGAGAGAGAAGGAGATGTTATTTTTTCATAAGGCTACATTGATATTTGCTTTGATAGTTGTATTTATTCATTAACACATTAAGTTCACCCCATATCATTATATCATTATTTATATTTACACTATTAACCATCGCATATGCAACTATGTAGAAAAAACAATAACATCATCATCATCTATGCAACGAAACATAAAGAAAAAAATGGAAGAAAAGCATGCACACATAGAGACACCAGGATTGGTCTAAGACCATGGAAAAACACACTATGGGAAAAACCATTGCAAATTATTCTTCTTAGATTGTCATCAAATGATTTAGCAAACAAGAGTACAATGATTCATTGATCCATATCTTCATAATGCAGTAAAACAACTAGCACATGCATAATATGACCTTAAACATACTTCTGTTGAAGTATCATGATTTGAGAACTATAATACACGGTCACTACCTCTAGCATACTGTTGAACACTATTGTCACTAAACATGAACTTTTGATAACTGTAGATGCATATTTGAGGGCCCAATATGGAGTGAAAATATACATAATAGATCTACAGATATGCAGATCTATACCAGTAAGAAACACAGATCCAATAGATCACTGAAGCCAACTGAAATCAATCGTCAAATCATAGACCTAAATCCAGGACACTACCAAAACTGACTATGAGCATCTATGACTATGCAGACGACATCAGGAAACACTATGTGATTAATTTGAGGTCTATCTAGCCAAGATATCCTCAAAAATCCCTTAGTCGCACCCTTTAGAATATGTTTCAACGGTTGTGGCACCCTGGTCGCTACTAGGACACTTTATGCCTACAGATATGGAAGAGCGCAACCCAAACTGACTTCTGGGGCCATAGCCACACCCATAGCACTTTGTGCCTATGGCTATAGGTCCCTTACCGTAGGAAAAACACCCCATGCCTGTGGCTATGGTTGTGATCAACACGGTCAACCCCTAAACTCCTAGCCGCTACCTTAACTCATTGTGCCTACGGCTATGACACCCTGGACATAGGCATGACACACTGTGCCCGCAATTATAGCCCGGAAATATTAGTGTCAAGCCTGCGACTATGATTCTGGACCCTGTGTGAACTCCTTCCATCGAACCTATGCAAGCCAAAAAAAATAGACAAACCAAGACAATGGGTGAAAATAGAAGATTGCTTGAGCAATGTGTGAGAATGAGCTTGATGTCACTTCTATTTCTTTTTTTTTGTGTGGTTCCACTTGGGGTTAAGGCCGACTTAACCAATTCCACATGTGCTTAAGCTGACTCATTCCATTATACATTAATAAATAAAATAATTCAAAATTTAACTTCCTCTTAACAGATTGGGATGATCTATAGGTCGATTTTGGTCCTCTCGGAAAGAGGAATCTAATGCAATTATAATTTCAACCATATGAGTTGTCCAAGGTGGAATTTTACCGCAGTTGCATAATTTTAACACTCCCTCTCAACCAGGGAGAATTCCACCTACCAATATCTATTCATCGATCAATATTCCATTCTAGTATTTTCATGCGCCATCACGCATCATCACTAATAATCTATGTCACGTAGTCATCATGATGTGATCCTTCATAATTACAAATCACCAATGTACTTCTCATGCTTATTTCATCTTATCCCTTGATTGTTCCTGCTCGTATGTTGAACATTCTCGGATCTAGAAGAAGAAGAATCTGTCACCAGAGGGGAGCTTAGGCTACCACCCTTCATCCATTAGGCTACCATTCGAAATATCTGCCAGCGGGTTACTACCCGGAATATCATCATCAATCATCATCGAAGAGCATATCATCAAGGAGCACATCTCGACCTATAACCACATCTGGGAGCATATCTCGACCCGGAATCTCATGGGGGAGTTATACATCTACAAACCCATATCGATAAATAGGATATCCAAACACACAAGGGAGCCCATTTCGACTGTGGGATTACATCAAATAGCTCGATCTCAGCCCGTAACTGCATAGGGTTATCTCAACCCATCCTATTTCATATGGATCTTCCCATCGATGACCCTGAATAATCATGTGGTAGAACACCTGCATCATAATTGACTTGTGTTGTACACCCCAAGTACACTCTCAACCTATTTTCCAAATGAGGAGCGATATTCCCAACAAGCCTAACTTCACCCTAACTTGTGGGTATGATGCCAACTGGGGTATACTTTGCAAAGACCAGACAAGGGAGCAACATTATTTGGCCCTATGAAGATAGGGGAGAAGCTTCTCTAAACCTATGGGTAATATATAGGGGTCATACCCTATAGTCCATAGTTCTCTCAACCCCAGGATCCCTCTATCTCAATTCCTCATCCTGAGCTCAGTGATTAGGAGTTCATAAATTTTTCTCAAAATTGAAAGTTATAGGATTGAGTTGAAACTAGGATGGTTGCATATATCCCTTCTTCCTAATACTAGCGCCGCGAACAGTTCAAAAAATCGATGTCATATGAGGGAGATATCGCGTTCTGATTGAAATCGTAAACAACTAAATTTTGCGACAGGGTTGACTGGGATGCCCAATCAGCATGGTTGATGCACAGTCAGCAAAAGGAATATTTTGAAGAATATTCCTTCCTCAGAACCAATCCAAGGCTGACAAGTGGCATGATCTTATTGGACAGTTGTTTGTAAGTTTTTTTTTAAGGGACAATTAGAAGGTACTAGGTGGCTAGCCCTGAGGCCGCCACGTGGCCCTTGAACCGTGCATTAAAATTTTGGGAGAGGTCTCGTAGGGTTCAACCCCACGACCTCCAACATGCACGCATAAGTCTCCACCAACCAGGCTATGAGAAGTTCTTAACCTCTATGTGTAACAAATATAATTTGTATAAAATAGAATAAATAGAATAAATATAATTACTAACTAATCAAATAGTGATTATGTTAAGTAGTTGTTAGTTAGCTGAAAAGGCATGTCTAAAAGACATGTCTGTTCATGAAAGGCCACTTGCATAGGTATATAAGCAGGGCCTCATTGTATCATTCAATCATCTTATTATATCTTATCATATCATATTTTATTAATAAATTATTATTATAAATACCTCATGTATTTTTCCTATTAAAGTCAACAAACATACAAGTTTTGTTGCTACAGTGGTATCAGAGCCATATCGAAGCCAATTGAAGCCAATTGAAGCCATGTCACACAACATCATCTTACAAGTTTATGAACGTAGTATACAAGCCCAGGAACATTGTCTACCATACAATGTGCCATTATGTGAAGACCCTGAAGAAAATGAAAAGACAAAAAAATTCAAGAAAAGCTTCGGCGATTAGAAAATTCATGTGCAGAAGTTACAATCCATCTTAAGAAAAATTATGAAGAAATCCTTGATAAGGATGAAGATGTTGATCAGAATAATGAATATGAAAAATATATCAATCAAGAAGATGGAGAAGTAGAAGATCTAAATGAAACTAATCTTGATGTGGATAAGAATTATGTATATCAAGATGATGAACGTGAAATTAATGGCATGCCTTTCCCCTTAAAGGATGGGAAGGAACAAAAGCAATTTGAAAATTTTATAAGTGGTTTTGATAAAGAAGTTGATGAATATTGCAAGGAATCAATTCCTTTGTCAGAGATTAGTAGAGCTATTTCAAATGATGTTCATGAAAGATATGAATATCGCCAGGCCCAAGACGCGTTAGCTGAAGCCAGAATTGAGAATTTAATTTATTGTCCATTTTGTAACATTCCATATGAAATAGACAATTGTGCACAAGTATTGGACTGTCCAAACCCTAAATATTTAAAATATTCATGTATCTGATGCAAGGGGTTGAGTCACTTACCCCTACGCTGTGAAGAGGTTGATGAAAAATAAGCTAAAACGACTCTTCGTAGGCAACTTGAAGAGAGGAATATGACCTCGGAGCAAGAAATGGAGTTGTCATCCAGGAAGAGAAAGGCAGAAGAGAACGGCTTCGTGGATTTGAAGGTGGAACATGTCCAGAAGATTCTAGAGCCCTTCAGCCATAAGCAGATGTTGGAAATTGTGCAGGAGGCTGCGAAAGAACATCAAGAATTCTGGGAGCAAGTGCGATCCATCATTGACAATAATATCTCTCTCATAAAACTCTTCGTGCAGAGTCTGAGCTTGGAGACAAATTCAGAGACACTCAAGGGAATCTTCTCCCAATTTGGTGAATTGGATGAAAGAGTTGTCATCGTGGACAGGAGCACCGGGAAGAGTAAGGGATACGGCTTAGTCACCTTTGTGGACGTTGATGGTGCTCTCAAGGCCCTTAAGGAGCCCAGCAAAATGATCGACGACCACATGACAGTGACCCAGTTTTGCCTTCGATGGCATCAGCCCTTCTCAGCCACACATCAATGTCAACGAACGAAAGATTTACGTGGGCAACGTTCCGGCGGACATGGGGACCGATCGTCTTGTCAGCTTCTTTTCTCAGTACGGTGACATCGAAGAGGGGCCGCTAGGGTTTGATATAGAGACGGGCAGGTCAGAGGGATATGCCCTCTTTATTTTCAAGATGGTGGAGGCAGCCAAACGTGCTTTGGAGAAGCTAACGAAGACAACAGACGATGGGCATCAGTTGTCTTGCAAGCTGGAAAATGAGAAGCATACTCCGAAGTCCTGCAGGGTCAATTCGAGGACCATTGCCAATGGCTCTGATATTCATCCATTCAATCAGACTGGAACACAGGTTGGCAATATTCCCAATTGTGGTTTTGATAATCCGTCCTACGGGGTTAACCAGGGCTGGAATATATCAGTGCAAACCCCATATCAAGGCTGGACCGTACCCAACCCTAATGTCGATCATTTTGTTGACGGTAATGCGAATTATATCTTCATGAATCAAATCTCTCCTCCATATCTGTATGTGGCACGTCAAGTTGGCATTTCAAAATTGGAACAGGAGCAAAAAAAAAAGGAATTCATGGATACAAATACAAACACGCTGCCAGAGCGGATCAATAAACTTCGTGGATCGGGTTATCAGTTTTACGAAACGGTGTAATCGTGGATCAGTGTACCATTTTCTTGTAACCTTCGTGTGCCTTTGATTCTTAGATAATTATATTATATAGTTTATAATTATAAGGTTTTATAATTATAATTATATATATAATTATAATGATAAGTTAAATTAAATTAAATTATATATGTATATATATATATATTTTTTTTTTAAAATTAATTTAAATTAAATAATTAATTAAATTAAAAATTAAATTAAAAAAAAGAAAGAAGAGAACCCAATTTCAAGACAGCATTACTAGAGAATTATACATGCCGAGGTATCATCAAGATGACAAACGCCAGATGAAGGAAATTGTCAGAAATTAAGCTTTGAGGACAAAGCCTCTAAAGGAAGAGGCAATATAACAAATATAATTTGTATAAAATAGAATAAATAGAATAAATATAATTACTAACTAATCAAATAGTGATTATGTTAAGTAGTTGTTAGTTAGCTGAAAAGGCATGTCTAAAAGACATGCCTGTTCGTGAAAGGCCACATGCATAGGTATATAAGCAGGGCCTCATTGTATCATTCAATCATCTTAATATATCTTATCATATCATATTTTATTAATAAATTATTATTATAAATACCTCGTGTATTTTTCCTATTAAAGTCAACAAATTTACAAGTTTTGTTGCTACACTATGGTTCACGGATTATATTTAAAGTTTGTTGCATTTGGCATTGGGGGTTGGGGACCGCCGGCGGTCCAACCCACCAGTGGTCCGGTATGGATGGTCACATGACATAAAAAACCATAGCTTCAAACATCGCGGTAAAGGTGTAACCTCCAACTCTCCGATTTTATTGTTAATGCTTGTCACATGCCATGGTTTTCTTTGAAAGTTTTGTTAAAACGATGTTTTAACTCGGAGTTTCATCTAACCCCCAGAGTTACCGCCTATAGTTTTGCCTGCAGTTGCGGTTAGGCCGCGTGGTTTGAGTTGGCATGTGGCCACCCAACCACTAACCAATAAATGTAATGGCTATCTCGGCGGTTAAGACTGGCGGAGGTTTAGCCAGCGCACTAATTAAGGTGTATTGCACTAAACTAACTCCAGTTAAGTGGAGTTCTCCACAATTAGTGGAGATTTTCTAGGTGTTATTGGGAAAATGAGTTGGAGACTCAATTTTCGCCCATTCAGAGTGAATGAAGATTCATTATAGACTAATTGGAGAATTCTGGAGCCATTGGTGTAGAGAAAAAAGCTATTAGAGGCCTTTAACTACATGTATTTTCAAAATTTTGAGCATAATGAAAGATGGACATGCCATTGGGAGCTGGACCAACAGATGTAACCCAGGAGGGGTGAACTGCTTCATCATGCCTACTGTGTAAATGTTATGTGGTGCTTTATTTCTCTGTTTTACACTGCTGTTCAGTGTTATTTGTGCTTATTTCATGCTTCTAATTCACTAAAATCATCTACAATTCATGGTTAAAATCCTCATTCATTAAGCAAACTAATGAGACATGTATGCACATGTTTATTAAATGAAAAGACACTTAGCACAACAAAACTAATACAGTCCTTTCAGATCAGGTTGGTATCAGAGTTAGAGTTTATTCTCTAGTGTTGTTTTGTGCAAAGAATTGTTTAATTGCTTGCAATTTTTTAGATGCTTACTAGGCTCAAGCTCAAAAGAGGAGAAGGAAAATTGGTGGGAGCAGAATGGTCTCAAGAAGAGCCAGAGAAAAGGAGAGCAATATTGCCACAATCTCCACCACCTAGTTCACCTCCTAAAGAAGTAGAAGTTGCATTAAGCATGTCTCATAGAGAAGGATAAATCCATGAAGAAGTTGATCCCAAAGAGGAAGAAAGAGAGTTTAGGAAAGCATTCCCTGACATGACTGAGATGGTTATAATCGTTTATCAACAAAGGAATGAGATACTAGAAGGAGAAGGATCCAAACTTCACAAGGAAGGACATGGATCTTCAGGAGGTCACAATGATGAAGATAATTCAAAGAAGGGCAATGGAGAGCGATTATCCTCATCCTCATCATCATCATCCTCTAATTCATCTTTAGTACATCAACCACACAAGTCAAAGAACATTGGTAAAAGTCCTTTTTAAAAACTTGATGTTAATTTTGAATTGCCAATGTTTAATGGTGAAGTCAATGTAGAAAATCTTGATCATTGGATTAGGAAATTGGAGGTCGATTTGAGAATCCAGAACCTTCAAGAAGATGATACCAAAATCTAATTAGCTTCATTGAGAATGGAAGGTGCAACACTTGTTTGGTGGGAATCCAAGACAAATGAGGAGAGTCAAGAAACATGGTAAGATTATTCTATCATGGACTGATTTCATTACTGAAATAAAACAACAATTTTATCCATTAGTTTATATGTAGAAAGCCATAATGAACTGGAAAAACTTTAGGCAATTGAAGGGACATAATGTGCAAGAATACACCCAAGAATTTAGGAGAAGAGCTCTCTTATTAGGGGTAGATTTGCAGAGCCAAGATACTTTGCTCAAGTACATAGGAGGCTTACATAGCTACCTAAAACATATTATTCTCATGTTTAACCCCACAATTCTAGATGAAGTATGTGTTCAGGCCACACATCTAGAAGACAGAGAGAAGAACATTTCTGAAGAGGGTAGAAAGAAACCTTTTAAGGGTAAAAACAAAGAGAAGACCTGAAAAGGTAAAATAAAAAAGAATGCATCTAATAAGAAAGAGGGAGAAAAATTGGTTTGTAAACATTGTTCAAAATAAGGCCATGATGAAACTCGTTGTTGAAAATTACATACTGAAATAAGGCCAAAGAAATACAACAACAAAGGGGAACAGAAAACTACAGCTACAACTCAACATGATTTAGGAGAGGATTCAGGTGATGAATCTAAGATTACAGCCATGGGATGGAAGAACATGAAGGGAAAATAAATTGAAACTAAACCCAGTACCAGTACATCAAACTGTCACATACATGCTCCAAATGAAGAAGAAATAATTGAACTGTTTCATGTGAGAGTCATATCCAAACATACCAAGATTAACACATTTTTTGATAGTGGGTCACAAGAAAACATAATCTCTGAATACTTGGTGAAGAAAATTAACCTTGAGACCATACCACATCCAAAACCATATCCACTTGGCTGGATTTGTAAGGATGCAAATTTCCAGGTTTCAAAGAAATGCATATTGCGGTTTGCAATCACTGCAAATTTTATTGACACGGTTGAATTAGATGTGGTTCCGCTTTACATAACACGTATTATGTTGGGGAGTCCTTACTTGTATGACAGGAAATAAATCTTCCATCGCCATGAGAACAAATATAATTTATTCAAAGATGGCAAGGAGTACATTGTTAGAGCACATCGCAAGAAGACAAATATTGCTATGGTAAATGTTGGACAAGTAAAGAGGCTGGTAAATTCAAGTAAGAATTTTTTTCTTCTAATGATTAAGCCTAAATATGATGTTAGTCATGAATCATTTGAGGGATGTGATCCTAAGTTGAAATCAGATTTATATGATGTAGTTGATGCACATCATGAGATGTTTCAAGAGCCAACAGGATTGCCTCCAAAAAGAGAGATTCAACATGATATTAAGTTGCAACAACATTGTCCTCTTCCAAACATCGGTATGTATCTCATGTCGATAATGTAGAATGCTGAAATAAAGAGGAAAATCAAAGAGATGTTGGACAAAGGAATCATAAGGCCAAGCACCTCGCCATGTAGTTCACCCATAGTATTGATTCCAAAGAAAGATGAGACTTGGTGCATGTGTGTAGATTTCAGAGCTTTGAACAAGATTACGGTAAAGAATCATAACCCACTCCCAAGGATAGATGATTTTCTTGATCAGCTGAAAGAAGAAAAGTTTTTCACTAAGTTAGATTTACGAAGTGGATATCATCAAGTAATAATTGCAGAAAGTGGCATATGGAAAACTGCATTCAAAACCAAACAAAGACTCTTTGAGTGGTTAGTTATGCATGATTTGGTTTGTGTAATGCACCGACAAATTTCATGTGTGTTATGGATAGTGTTTTGTGTCCATTCATTGATTAATTTTTGATTTTGTACTTAGATGACATATTTATTTTCAGCAAAACAAGAGAAGAACATGTCTTTCATATGAATAGAGTGCTTGATGTTTTGAAGAAATAGAAGTTGTTTCTTAATATGTCAAAGTGTGTGTTTGGAATGACTTCTTTGGTTTATTTGGGGCACATTGTAGGAGGAGGAGAGTTGAGAATTGATCCTTCTAAAGTGGAAGCCATTGTGAATTGGCCCACACCCAAAACAGTAACCGAGGTAAGAAGTTTCTTAGGTGAAGCTCAGTGTTGGTGAAATTTTATTGCTAACTTTTATGCCATCACAGCTCCTATGCATGCAGTGACAAGTGTGAAGAAATGATTCCAATGGGGAGGAAAACAACAACAAGCTTTTGAAGCTTTAAAAGAAAATATTTGTTCAGCTCCAGTCCTTTCATTACCAAATTTGAGACAACCATTCGAGATTCAAACCGATGCTAGTGATTATGCCATGGGCGTAGTTCTTTTGCAGCATGGTAAGCCTATCACTTTTCATTCTAAAACATTTAATGGTGTTGTAACTAATTATCCTACATATGACAAAGAATTATATGCGTTGATACAAAGTGTCAAGAAGTGGAAACACTACTTGATGGGTAAAGAGACGATTGTGCATACCAATCACCAACCATTACAGTACTTGCAGTCACAAACAAAATTTCAGAAATCAAGACATTTCAAGTGGATGGGATTTATTCAACAGTTTCACTTGGTTATAAGGTACAAGAAAGGTATTTTCAATAAAGTTGCTGATATGCTTTCAAGTCCAATCATTAGTGCATCTAATTTACTCAAAAATTATTCTATTGTACATGAGAGTTACATAGAACAATATGCACATGATGTTGATTTTCAAGATGTGTATGCTAGTTTGAGTGAAGAGAATCAAGTTAAAGAAAAAGATTGTCAAATGCATAAAAATTTTCCATTTCATTTGGGCAAGTTGTGTATACCACAAGGAGAGAAGCTAAGTGTCATGAGAGAAGCTCATTCATCTCTTATTGCTAGACACTTTGGGGTAAGCAAAACAGTGGTGCATCTACAGAGGTATTGCTATTGGTCTCGCATGGTAGATAGTGTGTCACATTTTATAAGAGGTTGTTCTATGTGTGCAACAAGTAAGCCTAGTAATAGGAAGCTTGGGTTGTACACGCCACTAATGGTACCATCAAGGCCATGGGAGAGTGTCTCCGTGGACTTTGTTGGAGGTCTACCTATGTCAAGAAAACAACATGATTATCTTTATATAGTTGTGGATAGGTTCAGTAAAATGTGTATAATTATGCCATGTAAGAAAACCATTATTGCTGAGCAAACTGTTGAACTTAATTTTCAACATGTTTGGGTTCATTTTGGATTGCTAACTTCTAATGTTAGTGACAGGGATTCCAAATTCATTGGGAATTTTTTGTCCAACCTTTGGAGTATGATAGACACAAAGTTGAAAAAGAGTACTGATTTTCATCCGCAAATCGATGGACAAACCGAAGTGGTGAACATAACCATTGTGCATCTATTGAGAGGATATTGCAGAAAAAATCCTAAGTTGTGGGATGAGCAACTACATTACATTCAGCACGCTTAAAACCGGGCAAAGAACTCTTCTATAATTACATCACCTTTTGAAGTATGCTTTGGGTATTTGCAAAAATCGCCATTAGACTTCATCTTTGAGAAGGATGTTGCAATTGATGGCCATAGTGATATTGACAAGGCTCGAAATTTCATTGAGAAAATTAATATTATACATCAACAAGTTCAAGAATAGCTTGAGAAAATTCAAAGAAAATAAAAATAGAGGCATGACAAACATAGATTTGATCACAAGTTTCAAGAGGGAGATGAGGTATGGTTTCACATTAGCAAAGAAAGGATGCAAGGGGAAGGTAAAAAGCTAAAACCCATTTGCTATGGTCCATTCAATATCATAAATAAAGTTGTTAATAATGCATTTCAACTTGACTTGCCTTCATATATGAAAATTTATTCAGTTGTTAATGTTGAAAACTTATGTTTGTGCGAGCCACCTTTGATCGATGATCAAGGAAGTGATGTTCAGCTACCTTTTGTTGAATATTTCTTGCCCAAATTTTTGGATGAGCTCAAGGAAGATACAATTCTTGACATGAGGACAAGAGAATCCAAGAGGGGAAGTTTTGACTACCTTCGATTTGGGCTCAAAGGCACTAAACCAAGCAAGGCAAAGTGGATGGAGGTTGGAAAGGTGAGGAGATGTAACCTCATCTACTGAATAGGTAATCAAGTATTTTGGGGTCCAAAAGATTCACAATGGGGAGGAGTGATCAGGAGTTCATAATTTTTCTTAAAATTTAAATTTACAGGATTAGGTTGAAACTAGTAATGTTGCGTCGATCTCTTCTTCCTGATTTTGGCACCACAAACTGTTCAAAAAACCGATGTCGTATGAGGGATATATCGCGTTCTGATCGAAATCCTAATTAGGTAAATTTTGCGAGAGGGTTGACTGGGATGCCCAGTCATCATGGTGGATGCACAGTAAGCAAAAGGAATATTTTGAGGAATATTCCTTCCTCAGATTCAATCCAAGGCTGACAAGTGGCGCGATCTTATTGGACAGTTGGTTGTACGTTGTTTTTTAGGTCCAATTGGAAGGTGCCACATGGCTAGACCTGAGGCCACCACATGGCCCTTGAAATGTGCATTAAAATTTTGGGAAAGGTCCTGCAGGGTTCGACCCCGTGACCTCTGGCATGCACGCATAAGTCTCCACCAACCGGGCTACGAGAAGTTCTTAACCTCTATGGTTCACAGATTATATTTAAAGTTTGTTGCATTTGGTATTGGGGGTTGGGGACTGCCAGCGGTCCCGTATGGATGGTCACATGACATAACAAACCATAGCATCAAACTCTACATTAAAGGCATAACCTCCAACCACGAAATTTTCAATTTTATTGTTAATACTTGTCAAATGCCGCAGTTTTCTCCGACAGTTTTGTTAAAACAACGTTTTAACTCGGAGTTTCATCTAACCTCCAGAGTTACCGCCTATAGTTTTTCCTATGGTTGCGGTTACGCCGCGTGGTTTGGGTTGGCATGTGGCCAACCAGCCACTAACCAATAAATGTAACGGCTATCTCGACGGTTAAGATTGGCAGAGGTTTAGCTAGTGCGCTAATTAAGGCAGATTTCACTAAACTAACTCCAGTTAAGTGGATTTCTCCACAATTAGTGGAGATTTTCTAGGTGTTATTGGGAAAATGCATTGGAGACTCAATTTTCGCTCATTCAGAGTGAATGAAGAATGATTTTAGACTAATTGGAGCATTCTGGAGCCATTGGTGCATAGAAACATTCATTATATGCCTATAACTACATGTATTTGAAATTTTTTGAGCATAATGAAATATGGACATGCTATTGGGAGCTGGACCAATAGATGTAGCCCAGGAGGGGTGAACTGCTTCATCATGCCTATTTTTCAGTGTTATTTGTGCTTATTTCATGCTTCTAATTCACTAAAATCATCTACAATTCATGGTTAAAATCCTCATTCCTTAAGAAAAATAATGAGACAAGTATGCACATGTTTATAAACTGAAAAGACACTTAGCACAACAAACTAATACAGTCCTTTCAGATCACTCAATTAGGGAGGAAGAGTTGGATCGGTGTCCTCGATCAGTGCTGCTCTCGTCATAATCAAATATGGTATATGCTTGTCTCAATAGTAGTTTATTATTGTTCATATATTACATCAAATAAAATATTATGTTAGATCACAAATAATCATATAAAATCACAAATCGATACCATAATCATCCTCCCTCTCAAGGAGGTGTCAATCACATGCCTAAGCTTGTCTTGAACAACTACATTGTCTCAATGTATGGAAAAAAATCAGTCCCAACTATATATATATATATATATATATATATATATATGGGATTCTATGACATCGTAATATATCCATGTATTATCTTGATCATGCTCAGACATCTCTCTAAGGAGCTTCTACATCCTACCTCACAACTAGTTATGCTAACAATATCATATCCAACCTCGCTCGTGCTATGGACCTTTCATCCAAGATATCATGGAAGATCTCATATCCAGGTAGCACTCAAATGTTCTCATCAATAATAATCCTAAACATCATCAATACATTCATGCAGCCACATATCATAGGAGAAATATCTCAGCTTTTAAAAATAGAATGTTTCATGCAGATATTTCAAAGTATGTTTGGTTGAAACCCTGAATGAAGCAGCTCAATCATGAATTTAATCATGTTCTATACACATCATAAATAGATGGATGTTCAACATGGAACATCAATTCTTCAATCAACTATCATATGCCATTTCAAGTTCAACAACATTTGAACTTTAAATCAGAGTGTTCAAGCATTTACATTTCCATTACACAAACATTTTTCAACATATTTGCAATACAATATTTATTTCCCTTTAATAAATCAATTCATCATGCCATGATACATTATTTCGAGCTTCAAAATCCATCTCCCTCTTACTTACTTCGTCAGAGGATCATCACTTGGAAAGGGTTGACAATCAGTATCAAAACCATAATAAAAAACAAGGCCATGCCTTAGAACTCATCATCTTGACTTTGTCAGATAACTGTCAAATATGGACAAATTTGAATCAGGGAGCTTGTGCAATTCTCTCTGCAAGCATATTCCTTTCCAAGCCAACATAATCAACCTTACATAAATCAATGTTGTATCAACAGAGTCAGCTCATCATAATTTATAAGTCAGACCAAAACTATTATCATAGGCATAGATATCATAGTATCAATTCTTTCAACCAGATGACAAGTAGAGCTCATATCAAGTGTTGACTTCATTTATTATCAAGCCAAGAAGGCCATCATTTATCATGCCATTATAATACATTTCCGTCATGCATACATCAAATTTAATTCATGTAGGTTCCATCTTCATACTAAATCACAACAACCATTGTGTTAGGATCAAGGAGGCCAACATAAAACCATAATTATGAGTACTCACATACAACATTGAAGGTCACTATGCCCACATAGAATTGACATAAGGGAAATTCAAAAATCATTAGATTAAATCATAAGTCACCATGTCAAGTCCAAATTTTTCATCATAGAGAGACTCATATGATCCATAGATATGTCTCAATCATCAATTCAAAGTTCTAAGTCAATGTTAAGAATCACGTCAAAGTTCCAAACACAACTCATCTATATCAATAAGCCAAATCATGTCAAAATTTTGTAGCACAAACTTCAAACATAATGACATATTCATATGAATGTCTCATTTACCTACAAACACAAGTTCAATTCAAACATACAAACTTTTCTAGCTAACAGTTTTTACTGATATCTCCAACACATCTGCATAACTGACATCTTCGAGGTGGCCATCTAATTTAATGCTCAATCCTTCATTTTATATGGACCTTCCTTTGTGCGAGAGAGGCCAGTACCTCTGTTATAGATCAATAATTTCAGATATCCTAACAATGTTAGATACCCATACTTCAATAGAACAGATAATTTCATCTTCATTCATGTCATCAACCTGTCTTTACTAGAGTCATGCAACAACATATCTCTTAGATAAACACATATATATCATGATCATAAACATCATGTCATCAATATTTCATCAAGAGTTAGACTTGAAAAATCAGGGCAACAGTCATATGTGACACCATATCTTATGAACACAAGAACAATACATCAAGTTGGGGCATTTAATTTCATCATATGCCATGACCACAGGTAGTAGGAGATCTAGAATATCATTCTCATACCTCTATCATCATGGTTACCAATACCATGTATATCATGATCAATAGGATCAAGTTAGGTTATTCAATAAACCAAAAGAGTGTCAATCTCTCTTTCCATGATCTTTCATCATGCTTATCGCAAGCATTATCAATACCATATCAATGAGGTAACTTTCTATAAGAGATCCAACATGTCTTATGCATATCAAGTGTCAAGAGTATCATTTACTAAAGTCAAAATCAGGATCTCAAAAACAATAGATGTTAGCCAAACATCAAGTTATGCCATTATATCCAAGATCAGCAATAAGTGGCCTCGTAAAATAAATAATATCATCATGATAAAAATATTCAATACCAAGTGCACCATTTCATCATAGGAAACATAAATCCAAATCACTTTCATATGCATGCATGAGCCATTTATGAAGGAGATATCTTCAACATACCATAGGGATTACCCAACCTTCCAATGTTGAAACATAACATTAAAACGATATACCATGCATACCTTGTAGTGCTCATATACCTATGCACCTTCAGATAGGAAACTAGTAGTGCTCGTCACCTATTCATCGTGTGCCACTTTACCTTTTGCAGATCTAGGTTTCCTTTCCTACATCTCAAATGATCCTCAAGAGGGACCCACTTCTCACATCTCATCAAGAAAGTTATAAACATCCAGATACTCAAAATATACATGCGAGAAGTATAATAAATAATCATCATAATCAGATCCATAAGTCTAAACAAGAGTAAAGTCATAAGTCAAGGAATACTTATCTTCAATGAGAGATGATCCTCTCCCTATTGAACCAACCTTCAAGAGAAACCAGGCCTACTAGAGACTACCCCATTGAGGGCTTCATCAAATCAATCCTAAGTGCTTAAGCATCTTCACATAGACCATGCTAGGGTTTCATACATCAAATCTCAAGTCTTTACCATAAAATGGGGTTTCTCTTAAACCCTTACCATCAAACCCTTATGCACTAACTACCTAGGGTTTTCTTCATACCCTATAATTATTTTAGTTCTCCACCATCCTCTTCTTGCTATCATCAAAAGTGTCTCCATGGGGGTGACCTTCATGGCTTTTCTTCAGCCCAGCTCTAATACCATGTTAATTTTTCATATGGATACCTTGATATTTTCTTTGATAGTTGCATTTCTTCATTAACACATTATGTTCACCCCATATCATTATATCATTATTCAGATTTACACTATTAACCATCAGCATATGCAACTATGTAGAAAGAACAATAAAATAATCATCATCTATGCAGCAGAAAATAAAGAAACAAATGGAAGAAAAGCACGCACACATAGAGACACCAAGATTGGTCTAAGACAAGGGAAAAACCCACTATGGGGAAAACCCTTGCAAATTATTCTTCTTAGATCGTCATCAAATGATTCAGAAACCAAGAGTATAATGATACATTGATCCATATCTTCATAATGCAGTAAAACAACTAGCACATGCATAATATGAACTTAAACATACTTATGCTAAAGGACCATGATTTTAATGCATTGTCATTGCTTGTAGCATAGTGTTGAAAATTTTTGTCACTGAGCAAAAAATTCAGAGAACTGTAGATGCATCTTTGAGGGCCTGATCTGCAGCAAAAATATATAGAACATATCTACAGATATGCAAATCAACACCAATAAGAAACACAGATCCAATAGATCACTGAAGCCAACTGAAATCAAATGTCAAATCCTATATTTGTATCTAGAACACTACCAAAATTGATTGAAATCATATGTGATTGTGCAGACGATATCAAGAAACAATGCGTGAGTAATATGAGGTCTATCTAGCCCATATCTGCTCAAAATACCTTAGTTTCACCCTTTAGAATCTATGCCAGCGGTTATGGCACCATGGAAGCTACTAGGACACTCTGTGTCTGTAGATATGGAAGAGCGCAACCAAAAATAACTTCTAGGGCCCTAGCCGCACCCATAACACTTTGTTCATGTAGCTATGGGTCTCTGGTCGCAAGAAAAACACCCTGTGTCTGGGCTATGGTTGTGATTAGCCTAATCGACCCCTAAAGCCGTAGTCACTACCTTAACTCACTATGCCAGCCACTATGACACTCTGTACGCAAGCATGACACATTTTTCTTGTAGATATAGCCCGAAAATATCAGTGTCAAGCTTGCAACTATGATCCAACAAACCCTGTATCAGAGCAAGCCTCTCTCATGTCATTCTGGACCCTACGCGAACTCCTTCTGTCGAACCTGTGCAAGCCAAAAACAAAATAGATGAACCAAGACTGTTACAGGTCAATTTGGGCATCACTCCCGAAACTCGGATCTATACAAATTAGGGTCTATCATACTCTAAATCAGTTGTTACTTCCCTTAAACAAGCCATCCCATTGTTGATTTTTATCCATGAAAGTTTCACTACTTGAAGTCCAGTTGAAATGATATATTGAGCCACCAACGCACCCCTAGATTGTAGTAGGTGCTTTGTAGAGCACTTAATCTGATGCAATACAATGTTGCTGAGCATATAGGCCCGCTTAACAGTGCGTTGGTCGACTAGGAGCGAATTGTTTTAAGGATTCTGTGAATCTTCCCACTTTCTAGTGTCTTCTAGAAGTGTTTCCAACTATCATACTATCTGATAACCTCGAATATGAACACCATGGAGCCATTAAACTACTTATCCTCCTATCCCATTGAATAAGGAAACTTCCTCATCCATTTATGGAAAAGCCATTCAATAACCAATTAATGCCAAACTACCCTCATTTCTTATAAATTAAGCATTGATCATAGTGAAAAATGGGACCAAGAGTTTGAATTTGTAGAGTTATGCTGGTAAGATTATAGCTCTTTGAGGTATTGTTTGTAAGTAATGTTATGATGCTGCTGATGTGATGAGGATAGGACTGAAGCTGGAGCGAGTTGACATCGAATCGATCCAACTGGTTGTAACTTCTCCTTCTACCTTATAATAAAGAGATTTTTTCCTTTCCTAATACATGTGTTCATTATTTTATATATGTATTTTCAAATGCAATCGATTCAGTTTGATTAAGATGAATAGATCATATGCCTTTATGTCATTTTTTGTCTTTTGTTAGCAATTGCAGGTACCAATCAAGCGATTTCAGTTCGATTGAGAGCATCGGAAGTGACAAAAGGAAGATGAAGAATAGTGAAGGATCACAAGTAGGTGTTCTTATCTTATTTTTTTATCTTAAGGAAAAGGCCAAGTGTCTTTCATTTTTTGTTCTAAGTGCGTCCACCACACTTGGGGAAACTTATCTATCCGTAGGTTTGATTTTTGTAAAATAAATTGGCGACCATACTAGGGAAGGATCGATCATCCCTGGAGGTTTTATTCTTGTTTTTCAACCTCTAGTTGTATTTACTTGCTTCATTAAAATCATTTGAATATGTTTTGTAAAGATAAGTGCGTTTTCTTGCCTATTTTTTATATTCCTTTGGCACCAACACACTGTTGGTCTTGACACAGTGCTCTGCAAATCACTGTTGGCTTAGAGACAATGCTCTGTAACCCACTGTCTCACACTCAGGGGTACGTTTCTCCTGTGACCAACCAAAATTCATCATATTTTTGTCTTTTACCATCCATTTCAGTGTCTTGTTTGCTGATTTTTCAAGTGTTTGATTGCCTCTAAAGTCCAGATTGCTTCTACTATCCTTGCTCACCTTGGATGTCTTTTTTTTCAATGTTTCTTCTTGTTTTATTTATCATTGTTGAAATACCTCCAAAGGTTAAAGTTAACGTTTGATCATTTCTTTATTCTCGAAAGAGGAATTTTCCTATTAGTCATCGTTTCTCTAGAAAGTATTGATTGATTGTTTGTGCATCTTAGTTTCTTTTTTGTTCATTCACACTTAAAAGAAATCGAAAATAAAAACATGCATTTTCATATAGGGTTTGTGAGTGTTGCATAGGAATATTTAGGGAATTTGCATTTAGATATGCTCATTATTGATTTCTTACAATCTGATTTCTATATGCCTTGTAGCTAAGGTTTTCATTGTCGAAATTGAATCGAAACGAATGCTTATCATCTTTGTTGCAATCTAGGAATGTCAAATACATCACGCGGTGAACTTGAAAGGAAAATTTTCTAAGCAAGGTAAGCTAAAAATTTATCTCAATTAACCTAAGGGAGCTTTGTCACTTAACGATAACATTTAGAGGTCTAGGCTAAAGACGTGTTCTAGTGTCGGAAAACATAGCAGTTGTCGTTAATTGTCTACAATAAATTTTGAGTGTGATACCTCATCCCACATACGTAATTATATCAGAGCTCGTCCACGTACCTTGAGTATAGCGGGTGGTGTTCTAGTATGAAAAGTATAAGTGGATGCTCTCACTGTGCGGTTTCGCATTAGACAACGCTAATATCGATTGGGCCTCCACGTATCATCGAGTATATTTGGGACGAAAACATTAGTTTTCTTACCATCCATAGGTAACCGAGTCGACCACCTTGTATACAGTGATACACCAAACATAGCATTTGGGGATATTGCATGCACGTATGTAAGTCCTTTGTTTACTGGGGCGGTAAATTGTAGTTCACAATTGCTTGTTAATGATGTTTCCTAGCATTACTCTCTTTTTATTTATTTATTATTTTTAATAAAATCAATCAAAAATCATGGAAGAAGATCAACCCTTTCCCCATTGTTCACATAGGATAGCGAATAAACCGCCTTTACCGCCAGAAGCTACACCTAGTCGGCGAACGCGAGCTCGTCCTACCGATTTCGGTACCTCTAAAACCTTTGGTGCTTCATATTCATCTAATTTAACATAATCATCTAATCCTTTGAGTACTGAGTCTCGAGTCATTTCTACCAATCCCAGTTTATTTGCTACCGTCGAAACGGAACCATCACAGTTACTTGAAGACACTGAAGTTCAATCTAATGAAACAGTAAATCCAGAACCCAAAGTTGTTCAACTAGAAGTCGATCCAGAAACTTTTGTTCTTTTACCCTAACATATTTATCCCTAAGTTGAACAACAAGAAGTTGTTCCTGTGTTGGAAGACGATCAACTAGCTCATCCTCAGTCATTCGTAACTATTGAGTCTTCCTCTTTACCACAGATTTTACCACTTGAAATTTATCTCGGGCTTGACAGTGAAGTACTTCAACCTGGTTTGATTTCAATTGAGGAAGAACCTCAGGAAGAGACAACCCCTATAACTCCAACTAATTTTGGGTCAGGGCTTCATATTTATCCATCTTTTCCTCGTTTGACCCACACTGATCCTGTTGATATTGCTTAGTCTCAAGTTCCCATAGATTCTTTAGAGTATTTACTGGATTATTTAGTCATGGTTGAGACAGAATCCCATACTATACCATTTGTTACAACTGCAACAACATCTATTGTTTCTACCTATTCGATGTTTTCTACAACGCCTGAGTCTCATCTTTATGGTGGTATGTCTGTCCCACAGGGTTACCAAGATTTAAATGGAACCTACTCTGGTGCCTCCTCTAGTCCATGGAATTCTCCCATGTCGTCATCTATAATTTTATCTGGTTCCTCTCTTACAAGTATTGAACGACTTGATCCTTTATTGACATCATCATCTCAATATCAAGCTGGTCCATCCAATTACCGTCCATCTTATCCAGTTTCTACTGGACTCCCATCATATGAAGGTCAGTATATTCAATATCCTTATACTACATATGTTGGGGGGCAACAAATTTTTACCCCATATGGCAGTACTCCTTCGTTTTTAGGTCATTCTTATGCTAGAATGCATTTTTATCAATGGCAGTACTCCTTCGTTTTTAGGTCAATCTTATGTTGGAATGCATTTTTATCAATGGCAGCCTACCTTTCTTATTCAACCATAAATGTTTGTGTACCAATGTCAATCAGTTCAACATGTTCCATATGTACCTACTACGCCTGTTATTACTTCCTTGGTCGTAGCTTAGCCTTCTCAGATGAGTCCTTCAACCATTAACCCTTAAGTTTCGGGTCTACAGACTCCGTCTTCCCAGGCTAGTTTACAACAACCGTATGTATTGGGAATTTCACAACCACAGGCCATTTTACCCTTGTAACGGTTTTCTACTGGTCCCATCTATTCACAACTTGTTCCAACCTATCCTAGTAGGCAACAATCGTATTATCAAATCCCATGCTAGTCACAACAACAATTCCAACAGTATCAAACCTAGCCTGAACTTGGTCAACAAGCCTATCCTGGGTTTGGTAGACAAAAAGCTTATCCAGAACTTGGTTAACAAGCCTATCAAGGGTTTGGTCAACAGACTTACCCATATCAGGGTCACCAGCAACAGATTCCTTATACTGGTGCACAACAACCTATTGCCTAGGCAATCCCATATTACCATGGTTATTCTCAACCCGATCTAAATCGACAGTTATCGTTTGTTGCAACACTAGAGTTACCTGATTTAAACTAACTCACTAATGATCCCATTCATTATTTAGCTTGGTGGTCAGAGATTCCTCATAAATTACCCTTTGATATTCTGAAATTAAATGGAAACTCTGGAGAAGATCCATCTACACACGTTATGAATTATCATTTATGGTGTTCATCCAACTCCTTGAATGATGATTCTGTTATAATTCGTCTTTTCCAGTGAACACTCACTGGTCTGGCTACAAAATGGTATATTGAATTAACACAAGATTCTTTTGATAACTTCATGGCTTTGGCTACTACTTTTCTAAACCACTTCCATTTACCCATCAGATATGAAACTGGAACGGACCTTTTAACCAACTTTAAATAGACGACTGCTACTCACATATAAGACCACATTCATGAGTGGCATCATCATCATCAAATGGTTAAAACATTTGTTCCGGATCAGCTTTTAGCTGAGTCATTTATAAAGTCCTTGTTCCCATCTATCACCGAGGATGTGGAAAAAGGTAGTGTTGTCACTGAAGATCAAGTAATTTTTCATGTACAGTATCTAGATTTGATTTATATACAGTCTAGCACGCTCTATGAAAATATTTTGAATGCACCGTGACCAAATTTTAGTGTTCCTTCTTCTCCATCTGGTAAGGATATTCATGCCGGTGACGGTGTGATTGGTTCTTCTAGCACTCAACCAGCAAGTCGACAATTTGTTTCCACACTTGTTGTATCCAATCAAACCCCTATTACATATGATCCCGCATCTTCTTCTGAAATACATGCCATGTCATATGAAAAGGGAAAAAGTGACAAGCAACCTGGAAGTAAGAAGAAAGGGAAAGATAAAAAAAAATAAAAAATAACCCCAGCAGGAAAAATCATCTAATACACCCGGTACTTCTCGGAAACCTTGTTACCCTTGTTTGATATGTAATGAGGAGCATTTTACGCGAGATTTTACTCACCTCTTAGAATTCTCTAAACTTCTTATGACTTCTTCCGCATCTGTAGTGTTGACAAACCCTTTTTCGAACCTGGAAACACATATGGTTGCTACGGATCCCGCTTCTAGTTCACAAGTGCTTATGTTATCTGCTACTAAGCCCAAAACTAATGTTTTGGTGTCTACTCGAAGTAAATATTACAATAATCCTCTTTCATTAATAGACCTTCAACCCTCGAGCTCGTGCAGCTTAAAATTATAATGTAGTCGAATATCTAGCTTAGTCACCTTCTGTTATGTCAACGCTTGAGGTTCTTCAGAATTGTCCCTCCCAAAAGCACGCTTTGTTGTCGGAAATTTGTGGAATCAATCTGACGGACTCTAATATTGTAGTATTTAACCATGCCAGCTATGTGCCACAATTACCAGCACAATTAGTATTTTTTATCCAAGTAAATGTCCTAAATCACCTCATTCATTGGACTATTATTGATGAAGGTGCATCTACTTGTATCATGTCTATGAGTTGTTGGAAGTCACTTGGCTTGCCACCTTTATTGCAATCACCTACGACGTTGAAAACTTTTGACGGTCCTACATATAAACCTTGCGGAATTCTCAGTAACCTGCAAGTCGAACTAGGGGGAAAAATGTTGCTATTGAAGGTGAGGTCGTTGACGGACCCCTTGACTACAATATCTTACTATGAAGACCATGGGTTTACGTTATGGATACGGTTGTATCTACTTACTTTCACATGGTCGTCTTCCCCCATAAGCGAGGCATCACAGTGATCGATCAACTTGCCTTCTTTGCCTCTAGTTCCCAGGCAACTAGAAGCGTTTTTTTTGTTCACGGACCCCCACCATCTCTTTAGAACATTGGTGTAGGACTCTTTAAGGATTCTTCCCTAATGGGCACCTTTTCATTACTGTCGCCTACGACAACGGTGGAAATCACAAAAATAGAAACCTTCAGTATGGTATCTTCCACTTCATCTGATTTATGGAAGGTTCCCAATGATTCTAAAATAGATAGGTTGGGTGAAACTATGTCACTAAGTCCAATCGAGCTCATATAGAAATCAATGTTTTTGGCTTGTGCGGCCAATCCTTATCCTTTACCGCCGATAGTTTGGATCGATCGTTCTTTGGTTTATGGTACTTCTTCTGAACCTTTTCACACATATTCTCAACTGATGAGAGCATTATGGAATCCATGATGCCGGAAGAAGAACCATGGGAATATTCTCATCATCAATTCCTTCTTCTAGATTACAATGAAGATAGTCCAACTGAACTATATCACCCTACAACCATTGATTTAGTAACGAATTCCATTCCTATCCACGTTGTCAATTTTGAGGGAAATCCATCAAATATCGAAGAAACAATTTCCATCGATATTTTGACCAAACCTGGTGTAGTAGAAAACATTCATGTCAACGCGTCTTATTTTGCATCTGAACTTGACACTTACTGCTCTCTTTTCCATGAATTATGCGGTGTATTCTCTTGGTCATATGAGGAAATTCCAGGCAACGAATCCAGTATCGTTGAGCATGAGATTAAAATGTACCTTGATGTCAAACCAGTACGACAACGCATCCATCATGTTCATCCTATGAAGGTTTTTTCCATTAAAGTAGAGGTTGAAAAACTTTTGCGTGCTGGTTTTATTTACCCTGTTACGCTTATTGATTGGGTTTCCAATATTGCTCCTATCATGAATAAACAAGGGACAATTAGAGTGTGCATTTATTATCAAGATGTTAATCATGCTTGTCCAAAGGAAAACTATCCCACTCCCTTTATCGACCAAATCATTGATGAATGTGTTGGATTTGAAATATTTTCTTTCATGATGGTTTTTTTTCGGTTACAATCAAATCAATATTTTCCCAGAAGACCAATATAAAACAACTTTTATCAGTCCCTGGGGCACATTCGCTTATCGAAAACTTTCTTTTGGTTTAAAGAATGTTGGGGAAAAATTCCAGAGGGTAATGAATTATGCTTTCCATGACATCAAACTCATTTTTCAACCTTATCTGGACGACTTACCTGCTCATTCATGGAAATGGGCTAACCACCTGCTACATCTGAGAGCCAAATTTTTAAGATGTCATCACTACTAAATATGCCTCAATCCACACAAATGTGTGTTTTGTGTTGCAAAAGGTCGTTTTATTGGTTTCGTCATGTCGAAATATGGAATTCCACTTGATCCTTTGAAGGTCCAGGCCATTCTAGATTTTCCTGCGCCTTCCAACCTACTTCAGTTATAGAGACTCCAAGGGAAGGCTAACTTTCTAAGGAAATTCATTCCCAACTACACTGAAATGGCTAAAGGATTTACTCGACCCTTGAAAAATTGGACTCCCTTCCATTTGGATGAGGTTGCACAAGCTTCTTTTGGTGCTCTTAAATATACCCTGATCTGAGCATCATTAATGTATCCCCCAAGTTATCAGAGTGATTATTTATTGTATCTTGTCGTTTCAGATACAACCATCGCCATGATTTTAGTCTAGGAAGAATATGTGATTGAACATATGATCTATTATTTGAGTCACAATACCAATGATACGAAATTTAAGTACACTTATGTTGAAAATATCTCTTTGGTAGCCGTTCAAGTTGTACAAATATTTCGCCACTATATCTTGCTCTGAAAGACCATTGTCATTTCAGATTGCAACCCTATGACATACATTATGTCACGTCAATTGCTAGGAGGAAAATACTTAAAATGGATAGTCATTTTGCAGGAATTTGATTTGGAATTCATCAAATCCAAGTCAAAGAAGTCTTTGGTTTTCGCTGAGCTTATCTGCGACCTTCCCTCGAGTAGCACTAAGTCTACAACGAAACCATCCATTCTAGATGAGTTTTTTTCTGATCGTGTCATCCGACCAATGGTATGTATATTATATGATCTATCTCCAAACCCAAAATTTCTGACCCAATACCTCTCGCTTGCAACATCGACGTATTCGATACTAAGCCAAATATTATCTGATAGTCGACGATACACTTTATCGTCGTGGTGTCGATACAATTTTACGTAGGTTCCTCACTCTTGAGGAGTCCGAGAAAGTTTTAAATGATTTCCACGCTGGTACATGTGGTGGACATTTTTCCGGATTTTCTACCGCACATAAAATTATTTGCGCTAGTTACTTCTGGCCTACCATATTTCGCGCTGCATTCTCGAGGTTAGAAGTTGTCATGCTTGCCAGATATTTGATCTAAAACTCGTATACCACCAGCACCAATGCATCCTGTCATCGTTGTGGGACTATTTTCCAAATGGGGCATTGACTTCATGACATGTAACCCTCGCTCAAGCGGGGGGCATGGTTATATTATTATCATTGTCGACTATTTTACCAAGTGGGCTGAGGCGATGCCTACATTTAACAACACAGGTGAGACATCTACATTTTTTTTCTTTAACCATGTGTTTACTCAGTTTCGTGTGCCGCAAGCCATAGTTACAAATCATGGAAAGCACTTTTGCAATTATATGATGACTGATTTGACTGCCAAGTTAGGACTGTCGCATGATAGTTCTACCCCTTATTATCTGCAAGCTAATGGACAAGTTGAATCCATCAACAAAATTCTTAAGCGTATTCTTCTATGAATGATTGGGGTTCATAAACGAAATGGGCATTTAATCTTGTACTCACCTTTGTGGGCTTACTGAACCTTGGTGAGAAACACAACTAGATTTACTCCCTTTCAGTTGGTTTATAGTTTGGAAGCTATCTTACCGATTCAATGTGAAATTCCATCGTTGAAACTCAAAATTGACCTGCTACCTGACACTTATGATGAATATGCACGTCTTTTAGATCTCATCCATCTAGATTAAATGTTTCGTGAAGCCACATTGGCCAATGAAGCTCATAAGAGACGAATCAAGGCACAATATGACCACAATGTCAAGCCTCATACCTTCTCGGAAGGAGACCTAGTCTTGCTTTATAATCAGGAAGCTGAAACGATAGGAACAGGAAAATTCGAACCATTATGGCATGACCCTTATATTTTCAAGCGTGTTTTGGTAAATAGAGCCTATGAGTTGGTAGATTATGATGGGATTCCATTGTCACAGCCTCAGAATGTGTTGTATCTTAACTATTACTATGCTTTACTCTGCATGGTAAACACTGTATGATATTGTATATATGCTTTGATAGCGTGTGTGTCACAGTGTGTCTTTTAAGAGTTTTCATTTGGTTAGTAATTCGCTTTGAATTTTGTTACAGATGTCAGAATATTCAAAACCATTTGTTGGTTATGCTGATGGTGCTAGTCGTAGCACGCAGAATCTGTCTTCTGCAGCATGGTCCATCTTCACTCCAAGTAGTGAGTTAGTGAGTTTCCAAGGGATTTGTATCGGTCTATCCACCAACAATATCGTTGAGTATAACGCATTGATCAAACTCCCATATGATGCCATTTCACTTGGAATTAGCCGTATCATCATCAGGCTAGACTCACAACTTGTCGTACTACAGCTTACTAGTGTTTACATTGTCCGAAATCCAGCTATTCATCGCATGTTCCTTAGAGTTCGTCTTTTGGAAATAAATTTTGTTTACATCCAATATCAACATATTTCCAGAAATTTTAACACTTTAACTGATTCTTTAGCGAATTACATGTTAAATATATATTTTCAACATATGTAAAGACATATTTTCAATTCACATCACACAATTGAATAGGATTGCACATAACCATAGGAACACTGAAAGTAAAATAGATAGAAAATCGTTTTTTTTTTTAATTTTGTTCAAGACAAGTTGGCCATATGACTTTAAAATTTATGCAGAAATATCATATCCTAAGTAGATCTAGTGTTGCTCATGATAGCAGGTCACTGCTTGGGCTATCATGCACAATAGCCTCATCCGTCGGCTAGGCACACTAATAGTATGGCGTTGTATCCTCATCAGTAACTCCTCGATTCAGATATCTGGTATCCCGAGATTCATCCCCTCTATACGATGTTGTAACTCAGCTATAATCTCAGTCAAATCCAAATCCCGAAGGACTTCCCTGCCGACAATCCTGTCTGCTAGTTCACCCTCCTGCTATGCACGACCCACTAGTCAAACAATACCCACATATGCATACATAAAACATCTTTAGTTTAGTCTTGGAAACATCAAAAACACAAAAATATGTAAAAAACCCAAAAAATCAAAAAACATGGTAAATTTGTTTTACCTATTGCACCCCATTGAGCACCTGTTGGTAAAATCAAATCTGGGTCTCCGCAGAAATCCAAACTTGCGTATGGATGCTCCTTTATGACGATATTTTGTCATCAGAGCCAATTAAAGAATTCAGTGGAGAATGATATTGACAACTGGCCACCATGTCTAGCCATCAACTCTACCCATCGCTTCATCCGCGGATCCCTAGGACCAGCTACACCCAGTGTCACATATTGTGGTTGCATCAATGGAACTCGCTCCATAATGAAAGTGATCAAGATCAATCCATAGCTAAAAATATTCGTCTTGCCAATTTTTACTTTGGTCAGTTGTCATTTCATCTGAGAGAGTACTGCTTCAACCCAGTTGAACACGGTTGGCTCGAGACAGTCAATCACATAATGCATGTATGATCTATTCACGACATGAAATGTCACGCTGCCAGCTAAATTTGCGAAGCTGAATAGGATCGTTCGCTAAGGCATATCATGCACATCCCTCATATTTATCTTTCCATCCTTTCTAGGCTTTGTAACTAGCCGACAAAACTGTCAAATGTAATCCTTCACTGTCTCACCTACACGAACAGAACCCGCAAAGGAAATGGGGGCGCTGCATCTCGACAAACCTGTCAGAAGTAAATATCATCAACCAATATTGGGAGAACTTTGTCCCCAATATGAAATCCCTGGTGTGCCCAATCTTATGAGCGAATCAAGAACTACAATAGTTCCAAATGTTGCCTCATCCATGATAATCTAAAGTACTTGAGTAACCCGCAATCTCTGAGGGCTCTCATAGTGCCAGGATCATTTAGGGAAACCATATATTGTTCTTCATGTTCTCTTTCTCACCATGTAATCGATATTATGATCCGATCAAATCCTGCAATTAAACCATAAGCTTAGTTAGGATCCATTCCATGCAAAAAACTGAAGATATTTTAGGCATAAAACACAATACAAATTTCTCAATTGCACCCAATGCACCCCTGTTCCCTAAAAAAAGCATTTCATAGCACCTGATATTCATTTCATCTCCTCTACAACGCACTTTTCAACATTCAAGGGTGTGTTGGTCCTAGGGTGTTGTATATTTACCTTAGGAGCAACAAAACCCTAAAATTTTTGCATGAAACTGAAAAATAATGCTACCAATAGATAGAGAAAGGTAAGATCTCTTACCTGGTCCTGAAGGCATGAGAAATAGTCCACAGAATCTGTCGCAATCAGATGCTGAAGTTCGAGGGAAAAACTAGCTTGGAGCACTAAAAAAATGAATGGTAAATGTGAAATGGTAAAATAACATGGTAAATTCTTATTTAAATAGTCTTTTCGATTATTTTATGCATATTTAATGAATCGATTATATTTTTTACCCATTTTTTACTATTTAAATAGGTATGTTTAATCCATTTGGTGGTTCTTTGAGGAGGTTTACAGCCAATACAATGAATTTCACATCCATGATCTTAAAATGAACTTTGACCATATAGCACACTTTTATCTCTTTTTTTAGCTCTGTTAAATATCGAAAAAGGAACCCCCCTGGAGTCCTCTTTTAGCTCTTTTCAGACTCCCAAAACATGAAAAGATTACCGAGCACTTGTCCTTTCAAGCTTGTAAAAGGAATTGAAATGACATCTACTCAATGTAAGTTTAACCCTTTTCCGCACTGGGATAGATTATTTATGAAAAAGGAACACCCTAGTCGAACATGGCTAGGAGGTTCTCTCAAGTATTATTTTACGCTTTTTCAGATATGAGGGACAAATTTACGAAAAAGAAATTGTGGAGTTTTATTTTCGTCCCTTTTTCAAATCTCTAAACATGAAAAAGGACCAAGTTTTCACTGTCGTTAGACTTGTTAAAACATAAAATAGCGACGAACTTGTACATTGTGACAAGATCGAGTTTCACTTTCACTAGACTATTTAAAACATCACATGGCAATGGATTCACCCGAAGGGTGGAATTATACATCAAGCATATGTTATCCTCCTCAAGATTGTTAAAAAATAAAGAGGTACTGGTCAGCAATGATTGGGTAAAATTGAAAGGGATAAATCACTTTATGGTAGCAAGTCGCTCTTGAACATGACACTCATTCACTTCATCCTCGTGGTTGTTTGGTTTGGTTATCTGCTTTATGGTCTATCATACCTATGGTCTATCACACCATCCATTCAGTATCATTGATATGTTCAAGATAAGTCACTTAGTAATTCCTCATCCTTTGCAATACTCACAAACCTTCATTTCATGACCGCCATCCCTGAACATTGTGTCATCAATTACATTCAGTCTCTAAAATCATTACTCCCATTTTGTGTCATTGATGGGGGATACATCAAGGCCCTCCTGCGACGAGTTGCTTCTTATCGACATTAGCTCATCATCCAGGAAGTTGACTTAGGAATACCCTTCCAGTACCTTGAAGCTTGCATACATCAATGACAAGTTTCTCATTTTCGGTGATAGTTTGACATCATTGGCCTTCGACTCAAAGACTTTGTATGGTGTTTGACATCAAATAATATATTCATGCCATGCAAACTATAGTGCAGTGCCTTGAGAGCCATCATCATCATCGGTGGTTTCTCTTGCATCTATTAATGGCTTACATCATTGGCTAGTAATCAGACGGTGTCTTCACATGTTTGACGTTAGATCACATATTCACATGGTTAGAATCGTACATATTCTGATAACCTCGAATATGAACACCATGGAGCCATTAAACCACTTATCCTCCTATCTTATTGGATAAGGATTCTTCCTCATCTATTTATGGAAAAGCCATTCAATAACCAATTAATGCCAAACTGCCCTCATTTCTTATAAATTGAGCACTAATCACAGCGCAAAAGGGGAGCAAGAGTTTGAATTTGTAGAGTTATGCTGGTAAGATTATATCTATTTGAGGTATTGTTTGCAAGTAATGTTATGTTGTTGGAGTGAAGCTTCTGATGTGATGAGGATATGATTGAAGCTGGAGCGAGTTGACATCAAATCGATCCAACTGGTTGTAACTTCTCCTTCTACCTTATAATAGAGAGATTTGTTCCTTTCCTAATACATGTGTTCATGATTTTATATATGTATTTTCGAATGAAATCAATTCAGTTTGATTAAGATGAATAGATCATATGCCTTTACGTCGTTTTCTATCTTATGTTAGTAATTGCCGGTACCAATCAAGAGAGTTCAGTTTGAGTGAGAGCGACGGAAGTGAAAAAAGGTAGATGAAGAATAGCGAAAGATCACAAGCAGGTGTTCTTCTCTTATATGCTTATCTTAAGGAAAAGGTCAAGTGGCTTTCATCTGTTGTTATAAGTGCATCCACCACACTTATGGAAGCTTATCTATCCATAGGTTTGATTCCTTAAAACAAAGACGATGGATGCAAATAGAAGATCACTTGAGAATGTGTGAGAATGAGCTTGAGGCTGATTGTATTTATAGGCTTTTGTGTGGGTCCACTTGGGGTTAAGGCCGACATAACCAATTCCACATGTGCTTAGGCTGACCCATTCCATTATACAAGAATAAATAAAATAATTCAAAATTTAACTTCCACTTAACCGATTGGGGCGATCTGTAGGTTGATTTTTTCCTCTCGAACATAGGAATCTAATGCAATTATGATATCGACCATATTAGTTATCCAAAGTGGAATTTGACCACAGTTGCATAATTTTAATAGGAGAGAGGAAGGAGAGAGAGATAGAGTTGGAGGGGGAGAAGGAGGAAAGGAAGAAGAAAGCCATAGAAAGAGAAAGGTGGAGAGAGAGAGAGAGGAAGTGATAAGAGAGAGATGAAAAGAGAGAGAGAGAGAGAGAGAGAGAGAATGTGTGTGTGTGTTTGGGGGGTGAGATAGAGAGACAAAGAAGGAGATATGGAGGTAAATATAGATATAGATGGTGGAGGGGGGAGAAAGGGAAGAATAAAAATACACACAAATACAAATACATATGTTATATAGTATTACATAATATTGAACATTATTAACCATAGAGGAAGAGGAACTAGGGGTTTTACAAATAGGTAAAGAACTTGGATTTATAAAGCTATGAATATTTTGGTTTTTCATTGGAATAAATGCAATGATTTCAGTGTAGTTGTTGATTTATAATCCTATTTGATTGCATACACTAGATGCATTGGATTTAAAGTAGATGTTGATTTCTAATCATATTTGATTGCTTGCACTAAATATATTGATTTCAATGTAGATGTAGATTTATAATCCTATTTGATTGCTTGCATTAGATGAATTGATTTCAGTATATATGTTGATTTCTAATTCTATTTAATTTCTTGCAATATATGCATTGATTTTAGTGTAGATGTTGATTTCTAATACTATTTGATTGTTTGCACTAGATGCATTGATTTCAGTGTAGATGTTGATTTATAATACGTTGATTTCTGAGTTGATGTAACTAGATGTGTGATGGACATTTTCAAAGTAATTAGATTAATAGTTTACATTGATTTTAGTGTAAACACAAAAAGAAATATTGACGACATGCATTTATTTTTTTGTTACAGTAATTCAACCATAAATAAAATACTTGAATTTTCATCTTAAATAAAATATTCACTTACTTGAAATTTTTTCTTCTTGAAACTATAAACTATTTTCAATTGACTACATTCTTATTATACCCATTTTCCATCATTCAACATTGTTATTCACTTTGCGTTCGAATGAGGTACTAAATAACAACTACGATTGAAACTTACTTGGGGTTTAACACTCCATTAATCACAATGATTGACTTTGGAGAAAGCTATTATTAATATTGGAAAGCAAGAGAGTCAAGGAAATATGTTTACTACAACAACTCGAGCTAAATATTTGATTGGTATACGATTTAAACCCCCCTTTTCATATGATCGATATGAAAAGATGGAAAAACTAACAGGTGTGACAATAAGAATAGTAGAAGAAAATAGTTTAAGATTGATCATAATGAAGACTATGTATAATTAATTGCATTCTTTTTACTCACATTTTCTATCATTCAACATTGTTAGATTGTCACTTTGCACTCAAAATTTGGATTTCATCATTTTTCATCATTCAAGTTATTAACAATTTATATCATATCAAAAAAATGAGGTAACTGAACAAATTTTCAATTAAAATGACCAAATTAATATTGGACATATTTAGAATATTTAAAATTATTAGAATAATTATATATTCAACAAATTTTGTGTGATCACACATGACTAAAACCAACCTAGATCCATATTAACCCAAGGTCTATCAAGCACTGAGAGGGATCAAATCTCTCGAGGTGCAAACCTTTCCTCAAGTTTTGCACTAAAAAAATAGGTTTGAACCTAGAGAGATTTGATCCCTCTCTGTGCTTGATAGATCTAGGTTTAAGATGGGTCTAGGTTGGTTATCTTATCATTCAAAGTTATGTTTTTATTCAGTATTTTTCTCAAGAATTTAATGTCCTTAGCTTGTTAATCATAAAAATACTAGATATAGTTTAGGCTTCCAAGGAATATTTGAAGTTTCTTTTTATCTATGATTTGATCTAGGAATTCACTAAGCTCTTAGATTTCCATCGTTCTTTTAGAAAGTATTAATCCCATATATTCAATTCTAGTTTTAGAAAATTATAATATCTTCTTACTAAGTGCAATACCATGTTTATATATTTTGGTGTAGAGTTTCTCCAAATATTTTTTGTGTTGATTAATATCTGTAGAGAATATAAGCAAGTCATCTATATAAACAATAAAAAATTATAAATATCTAAAATCATCTTTTATTCTCTTCTAAAACTATGATGGGGCATTCTTGATACCAAAGGTAATAATCTTCCATTAATATTGTCTATGAGGAATGACAAATGTTGTATTGTCTAGCCTTGGGATTTATTCCAGTATGCCATAATATGATTTTCAAATAATAAAAAAATTAAGATAATGTTTGACCTAATCTTTGCAAATAACACATCCTTTGAAGGTAAAATATGTCTGATAGGTAGACTAGATCCATTTAAAACTTTATAATTTATCAATATATGAGGTTTTCCCCTTTTTTACTTGGATTTCTTATTGACATATAAGGTAGGACATTCCCATGGAATTATACTAGGCTTTATTAAACTCATTTCAAGAAGTTTTGTAATCACCTGCTTACGTAGCTCTAGTTCTGTAGGAGACATTTGGTTGCTTGAGGTAATTTGTGGTTTTGGCTTATAAGCCCCCTTATATGGGAGACAAAAACAATGTTGTTTGACGTACAATATTTCTTAATTATGATCCTTATATCACTTATTTCTTCTACACCATGAAGTTTTGCATGCCTTATGACTTTATTAAGCTTTATCAACTTTTGTACAATGTCTTCAAATTCATCTAGAGGAGTACAAGCTAATTTATTTTATTATTATTTTTTTCTTACACGATAACCTTATAGTTCCATGGTTGAATTCCATAGGTAATCATATAGTTATAAAATCACATCCAAATAGGATGTCAACTCCATTATAAAAGATATAAATTTACGCATGCCTTACAACCTTCCAAGATAATCTGAAGACCAAGTGCATACCCTTTAATAGGCACCTTGTTATTATTCATAGTTATTGAAAAAAATTGTATTGGCTTCCAAAAAATTATGTGGGATAACAATATATCTAGCACAAGAAATCATTGGTCAAGTATCTATATGTGCATATAAAGCATACTACTTATAAATAGATACATGTGTATCAATGTTGATAATAATTCTATCTTCTAACCCCATTGAAATGAGATGCAAGGGTCATGACATTTCGTTCTACATGAATATATTTACCATTTTCTTTTTTATTCATGGTTGTCCTGTCAGGACCAAACAACTCCTCAATTTGTTCTTCTAGGGTATCTTCAGGTTTGCTAGAGAATTGCTTTTCTAGATTTTGCTATTGCATTTTATCTTCTTCAATAGATTATAGGATTTCTCAAACGAGATTATTTTAATATTCTATTTCACTATTATTTTCTTGGATTTCATGTGGTAATTTTTTCCATATGGAGTATGACTTTATACTAGTGGTGAAAGTGTGGGACTTTTGAACCTAGCAGATATTTTATTTCCAAAATATTTTCTTTGATGTTAAAATGACCTTCCTTGGTATGGATTTTAGGGATTATTTTTGCATTAGAAGAGGATGGGGAATTATGAAACTCATCATCAGAGGTATTATAGTTGTGTAGATTCACCATGCTAGGCTACATAATTGAGTGAATTTGTGATTAAAGGGAAGAAAATTAAGATTGGAATTGCCAATGTAGCTTAAAATCACCATGAATAAGTGAGGAAATACATGATTCAATGTGATGAATTTGTGCTTCAGTTTTTGGAATAGAAGGATCTATATGAAGAATTTTTAAATATTCTATAAAAATATAAATTAGTATCATCATAAGAACTAGTATCAAAATTGGAACTCACAATAAGAGGAAAAAATATTCACCATTTAAATAAGGACAAGAGACTTCTTCCCATTCTTTTGGATCATAATAACTATAGAAAATATCCCTTCAATTTGGATTGATGTCTTGTTTTTCCTCATGTAGGACAATAATTTCCCCAGTGGCCAAGATTTTTAATATATATATATATATATATATATATATATATATATATATATATATATCTATATATATATATATATATATATATATATATATATATATATAATGAGGATTTAGAAGTGGGGGTTTTCTTTTCTTAATGAATGAATTTTTTGGTTTGGAATGTTGTTTATAATGTATAGATTTTTTTTATAACTTATATCTTGGGTGTTGAAAATATAACTAGTGTTGGTCTTCATAATGTAATGTAAATCTATCATTAATTTATTTATTATATTCATTATTATATTTTTATTTGAGTCAAAGTATGTTATTCATGCTCATAGAGTCAAAAAGAAATTATTTCAAGTCTAGAAAATATACTTGAGTCATCTCCAATTTGGACATCTATAAGAAAAAAAAAATGAATTTTTGTTTGAGTGGGAGTCCACCAAAATGGTCAAAGTCGGCCCTCCTTGGAACAATTTGGTATGGGCTTCCAAGAGCCACCTATTCGACCATCTTGGACAACTATATATAAGATGTGGTTCAACTCATTTGGGATATCAATCATTCACACACAAGAAGTACATTTGAACCATGTGAGGGAGGACAAGAAGTAGAAGACAAAGGAGAGAGAAATGAAGTTAAAGAAGAGATAATTTTTCTTGACTGAATTTCAAACTTGAAGCCCAAATATTTATGTGGTTCTACAGGCTCAAAATTTCAAGGGCCAATATTTTAGGAGTTGACCAAATTTGGGACAGTTTGACCACCGTTGACTTTTACATTAGAGGTGACCTGGAGGAGGGTTTGACTTGGAATTTTTGGTGGAAGTTTTGGTCTTGGCTTTGGCCTTAGATGTCTCATTTTGATCTTATTCTATAAGATAAGGATTTTTTAGTTTTCCCCCTTGTGTGGTTTTCCCCCTTGTGGGGTTTTCCCCTAGCTTGGAGCCTAATTTTTGCATCTCTTGTCTCTTTTCTTTTCTTGAAAGACTACACAACTGTATAATTGCTTTATGAAGACCACTTAAGAAGTAATAAGAAGGCATTAAACATTCACAAGTAATTATCAAGATAGATAAATCAATCCTATCCTCACTGCACTTTATCTCTCAACATGGCATCAGAGTTATGGTGAAGATAGAGCATTATTCAAAAGGCCCTAAGTAGGTTTAAGTTTGGAATAAATCATAACAATAGTCTAAGAACCTAAGAGTAAAATATCATTAAGAGTGTTGAAAACAATGAAAAATCATGTTTTTGGAATGGAGTTTGAAACCCATACACTTTGAAATATATTAAGCATTCTAAGACACCTTCTTATGTAATATTCAATCAAATTATGGTACTTTTTATCTCTGTGAATGTGAGTTGTAGGAAGGCAAAAAATTTTGTGATAATGGTACAAGCTATTGTTCCAATAATGATGATATGAATTCCTATAATATATTTATTTGTGCTAAACCAAGTTCCTATGGAAAGCTTATAGCGGTATACAAAATATCTCTGTGACAATGTTTTTATGATATGAACTCCTTTGGAAAGTCTAATATTGTTGTGTAACCAGCTCCAAAAATAGAAGAAAAGAGATATCAACGCCTTAGAAATAAGCCACTTCAAAGGGGAAACCTCCAATACATTACATAAATGAACAATTCTTGTATTATACAATTTACAAAACCTCCTTTCTATATATAGGAGTCCATGGGGCCATACTGTAATCCTAGTGGGGCCACAATGTAATCCTAGCCGACATAACAATAATAATTTAAGGGCACAATAATAACAATATGGGGGTTACAAGGGTACAATAATAACAATAAGGGGGTTACACTAACAATAATAAGGGACTATACTAGTAATATAGGGACCTAACATGCCCCTCTCCTTCAAAAAGTGTTGTCCTCAACGCTTGAGTAGCTCTGGGTGCTTCTGTATAAAATTATCATCCTCCCATGTAGAATCTTCAGTGGGTAAGTTCTTCCACTTGATGAGATACTCTGAAATTGATCGATTCCGTAGTTGTCGAGTTCTTGTTTCCTTGACCGCTTCAGGTTCCAATATGATTTTTCCTTCCTCATCAAGTTCTGGCAATATTGTTTGAACTGGAAGATTTTCACCTATAACCTTCTTTAAGCATGAAACATGGAAAACTAGATGTACTCGCGAAGAAGCAGGAAGCTCCAATTTGTATGCCATAGTACCAATCTTTTGCAACACCTTGTAAGGACCATAGTACTTTGGCGATAATTTATTATCCTTCTTTTCTTGCTTGAGGGACATTTGTTTGTATGGTTGTAGCCGTAAAAATACCCAATCTCCCACATCAAAACTTCTCTCGCTACGATGTTGATCTGCCTGTTGTTTCATTCGATTTTGTGCCAAATTCAGGTTATCCTTTAAGAGTTGGAGAACTTCTTGCTGATGCTCGATGTGATCTTCCACTGCTTGAACCTTCGAATTTTCCCTTAAAGATGATGTGATGGATGGTGAATGATATCCATAAAGTGCCATAAATGGGGTCATTTTTGCTGCAGTATGGAAGGAAGTGTTATACCACCATTCAGCGAGAGGTAACCACTTGACCCATTGTGTTTGTTTATCAGATACAAAATAACGAAGATATCCTTCCAAACATTTATTTACTATCTCAGTTTGACCATCAGATTGAGGATGATAAGATGAGCTATGAGCTAATTGAGTACCGAAACAAGAAAATAACTCCGTCCAAAAATTTCCAGTAAAAATGGGATCTCTGTCGCTCACAATAACCCTTGGGCTTCCATGTAGCTTTCGAATTCTGTCCATAAATGTAGTAGCAACTGTACTTGCTTTAAATGGATGAGATAATGCACAAAAGTGTGCATACTTGGTAAGTCTATCAACTACCACCATGATGACACTCTTTCCTTCGGACTTAGGTAAACCTGTGATAAAATCCATTGAAATCTCCTCCCAACGTTGACTTGGAATGGATAAAGGTTGTAGAAATCTCGGGGTCTTAATTGTCTCAACTTTATTCTGCTGGAAAACCAAACATTCTGCCACAAACTTTTGAATATCAGATTTAAGGCCATCCCAAAAAAATTCTTTCTTCACCCCGTGGTAAGTTTTTAAAAATCTTGAGTGTCCTCCTAAAGGAGAAGTGTGCAATTCCAGAAGAATCTTTTGTTTTAGTTGGGAATTCTTACAAAGATATAAGCGATCTTTGTACCATAAGGAATCATTTTTCCAACTAAATGTATCAGATGTACTAGGATCTTGCCACAACTTTTGAATGAGTGTCCATACATCTTTGTCCTTCTTCCATTCATCTCTTGCTTTAGTTATCCAATCTGGTTGGATAATAGAAATGGCACAAAGCAATGCTTCCACCTCTTCATTCTTTCTTGAGAGTGCATCTGCAACAACATTAAGCTTTCCTCTTTTGTAGATTATTTCAAAGTCATAACCCAACATCTTTGTGACCCATTTTTGTTGCTCTTCTGAAGATAGTCTTTGTTCCAAAAAGTGTTTAAGACTATCATGATCAGTCTTTACCTTGAAGTGTCTTCCCATTAGGTAAGTTCGCCATTTCTTTAGTGCATGCAGTATTGCTAACATTTCCTTCTCATAAATAGGTTTCTGTAAATACTTTCCTTTGATTGGACGACTTTAAAAAGCAATGGGTCTTCCTTCCTACATTAAAACCACACCAATTCCATTTCCTGAGGCATCACATTCCACAATAAAGGTTTTTGTGAAGTCTGGCGTAGCTAAGACCGGTGCTAGGCACATTGCCTCTTTAAGATGTTCAAAGGCCTTAGTTGCTTCAGGAGTCCATGAAAATGTATCTTTCTTCAATAATGTTGTTAGAGGTGCTGCTATTCTCCCATAATTCTTAACAAACTTGCGATAATACCCTGTTAACCCGAGAAATCCTCGCAACTGCTTTATGGTTGTGGGGACTTTCCATTACTTAATGGCTTTAATTTTGTTAGGGTCTACTTTAACACCCCTGTGAGATACAATATGACCCAGATATTCCACCTCTTGTACTCCAAAGAAACATTTGGATGTTTTTGCATATAATTTTTTCTCCTGCAATAGTTTGAGCACCGTGTCAACATGTTCAACATGATCCTTCCAAGACCTGTTGTAGATTAGTATATCATCAAAAAATACTAGCACAAATTTTCTAAGGAAGGGTTTGAAAATGGAATTCATCAACCCTTGAAATGTAGAAGGTGCATTGGTAATGCTAAAAGGCATGACCAAAAATTCATAATGACCCTCATGAGTTCGAAATTTTGTTTTTGGAATGTCTTCAGTATTCATTCTAATTTGATGATATCCTGAATGATGATCCAACTTGGTAAAATAAATTTCTCCATGTAATTCATCCAATAATTCATCAATCACAGGAATGGGAAATTTATCTTTAATGTTGAGCTTATTGAGCTCCCTATAATCTGGACACATGCACCATGATCCATCCTTCTTGTGTACCAATACTACAGGAGCAGAGAAAGAACTTTGACTAGGTTGAATTATACCCACCTCTAACATTTATGCAATCATACGTTCAATTTCACTCTTTTGGACATAAGGATATCTATAAGGCCTAATGTTTGGAGGAACACTTCCTGGAATCAAATTAATAGCATGATCATGATCACGAATAGGTGGGAGTCCTTTGGGAGTTTCAAACACCTTGGAATGATTGTCCAGGACTTGTTGGAGATCTGCAGATTGGATTATTTTGATGTTGGAACTTCTAGTGAGCATAATTGTGCAATTACGCCTCATTTTTCTTTCTTTAGAAGATTTTTCATGACATTAGAGCTTATTATCTTTACCAACATCCTTACAATACCCCGTAATTCGACTTCCTTTCCTTCTGAAAAAAATTTCAAGAAAAGTTCTTGAAAATTAAAAGCTACCATCCCCAAAGATTGTAACCACTGTACTCCTAGTACAACATCAGCACCTCCCATAGGAATTGAAAGAATCGGACTATTCAATACATATTCCCCCATGGTTAGCTTGATATTATGGAATTTTCCAGAGCAATTTATAGTTCCTCCATTTGCAACCATCACTTGACATTCTGGTGCTGGGTATAGGAAACAATTTAATTCCTTGGCTACCTTACAATGAATAAAATTATGGGTGCTACCTGAATCAATCAATATTATTACCTTTTTCTTCTTGATATGTCCTTCTATCTTGAGAGTTTGAGGAGTGGTGATTCCTGCCAGTGCATTACACAATATGGTCAGACTCATTTCTTCCTCTTCTACGGCTGGTTCCTGGTGTATATCCTCTTCTTGTTCATTTTCTTCTTCCTCTTCACAATATATGTAAAATAATTTCTTCTCAGCACACTTATGACCTTTAGTGTATTTTCTATCACAAATGTAGCAAAGCCCTTTTGCTCTTTTTTCTTCCAATTGTTGTGGTGTCAACCTTGTAGGTTGTTGAAATCTAGGAGTAGCAACACTTCCCTCTTTATAGAAGTGAGTGGTAGGCTTCCTTGTCGCCATAATTTTACATTCAATTTTTCTTGCCAACCCGAATGCCTTCTCCAATGAATCAGGTTCCAAAACGCGAACTTCATGTTGGATGTTATCCTTTAAAGTGCCTATGAAGAGATCAATCCTGTGTTCCTCTGGAATATCAGTTACCCTTATATTCAATTTTTGGAAGTCCTCAATGTGCTGCCCCACTAAACCCTTTGTTTGAGATTTATCAATTGGCTAAAGAAGGTGTTGCTCTTTGTATCCTCATAATGTGCTATCATTTCCTCCGTAAAAATTGACCAAGTGACAATTTTTTCACGGGAGCAAAGCCATCGATACCATACAAATGTATTTTGTTCTAAATGTAAAGTTGCAATGCGTACCTTTTGTGTGTTTTGCACGTTATGTAGATCAAAATATTGCTCCATCTGTAGTATCCATGTTACAGGATCCTTTCCATCAAACTTCCTCATATCCATTTTTGGAATATGGTGGTTCTTCCCGCCAACATTAGAGTTTATGAAATCACGATTAAAATTTATTTTGTTCTCATCATGAGTTTCCTCTACTATCTTTTCAACATTAGGAAACATTTCTTGTATCAACTTTGTCAAACCTTCTATGTCTGCTTTTAGATCATTCTTCATGTTTTCCATTTTAGCTTCCATGTCATCCATCTTAGATTCCATGCCAGCTTCCATGCCATCTATCTTAGATTCCACGCCTTTCTTCAAACCATCCATATTATTCTTCACACCATCCATCTTTTCTTCCATGCCTTTCTTCAAAACTTCCATTTCATTTTTTGCTGCTCTTTGCGAGAGCGAAATTTGGTGCACTTGCTCTTGTAATTTTGATAGATCATGTTGCAATTCTTCATCTTCATGAGTCATAGTAGAGCCTTCTAAAGTCTTAATAGGTGTTGAATTATTTTTACGGGGAATTTTTTAGAACCCAATACCGATATCTATTCTACAATATTCCCTTGGAATCAATTCAAATTAATTCTTCAAACAAGACTTATGCAATTCAGAAAAGAAAAAAAATATATATATATATATATATATATATATATATATATATATATATATATATATATACACACCTTTTTCTTACTTTTGAGGAGCTCGATATTGAAATTGGATTATCTCTGTGATTGCAGCTCTTAAATATTTTAAATTTAGCACCGATGTAGCCCTCTGAATTCTCTTTAGAATGCCACACGTCTGACCTGATTTGGATTCTCCAAGACAAAGTTATGTCCAATCTCCCACAATGACCTAATTATGGATTGGTTCAGTAGAGTGAACTTGTACGACTTTCCACGTGTCACTGTTTCATCCTTCAGATCTGAAATTGATATCCAAGAAACTACAGTCCATTTTATTGCAACTACTTTTTACGGCACTCCAATCCGATGCTCAGAGAGAGTTATGAATCTTTTCCCACGATCACCTCTTTGAGATGAAATTCGGGACCCTGAAAAAGCACTACCTTCCACAGATCATATCTCCGAAAATATTACGAACCAAGCTCTGAAATGTTTTGACGAGTTTCCTCAGGATTTCGGCTTCACACCCTAAAAATTTCAGATTCTGAACCTTCGTAGAAAAAAAATTTATAGCGAAAATGCCACGATGATCTGCTTAGAGTAGCGAAACCCTAGAATCCAAAGCTCTGATACCAAATGTTGTGTAAACAGTTCCAAAAATAGAAGAAAAGAGATATCAATGCCTTAGAAATAAGCCACTTCGAAGGGGAAACCTCCAATACATTACATAAATGAACAATTCTTGGATTATACAATTTACAAAACCTCCTTTCTATATATAGGAGTCCATGGGGCCATAATGTAATCCTAGTGGGGCCACAATGTAATCCTAGCCGACCTAACAATAATAATTTAAGGGCACAATAATAACAATATGGGGGTTACGAGGGTACAATAATAACAATAAGGGGGTTACACTAACAATAATAAGGGACTATACTAGTAATATAGGGACCTAAAAAATATTAATGCATTGTGACAATTCTCTGTAAAAGTCATTGGAAATATGAATAATATTCATATGATTCAAAATCTTAGAATTCTCCTATCCAGAGATACAAAGAGATTAAGCTTCCTGTGTAAGAAAAGAATCGATATTTTACAGTGTGAATGTTAGACCAATGTTTTGAGCATAATCTTTGTCTAATATTCTAGAGATTATCATTTATTAGTGATTTGATATTCTTAGCACTTTTATTTTTTGCATCAAAAATGAGATAAAGTTATTTGAACCCTTGTGGACATCCATATTTGAACTATATATTTATGGAATACTTACTAAACTACATCTTTTTGAATCAATGAAGCATGAAACAATGCAGGGTATATCTTTGAGGCACGACATATCAATGGGAAATAAGAAATAGTGTGAAGTATGAGTCTGGTTCAAATATCCTAAGACAATACATGGAACAAGCTACCTATAACACTTTGGAAACGAGGAACGTTACTCCAATATGTATGCAAAGGAAAGAAGTTTGGTATCTAAGGATCATCATCCTTGTGACATGTGCGGAGTGTAATTTGAAGTTGACATTGTTACAATGGAGGACGAACCTGTGACATTTTTTTTTGGATTTTTACAAATATCGCCTTGTTGGAACTAAATAGTATGTGGAAGGGACTGAAAACTATGTTGATCATATATGCAATTAAAGGACCAAACCTTGTAAACTTTGTGGAAGAACTATGATTTAAAGGTAAAAGGCATTCATGTGAATTTTTCTAAGGATTCCATATCATATAACCTCTTTGAAATTTAACATCATCTATGGACAAACAAACTTTAGATACTACATGTCAATATATCTATACATAATAAAGGACTAAAATATCTATAATACAAAAGGGGCAACCTGAGTAACTCATAGAAATGATATGTAATGTATTTACAAGATAAAAACACCTAATACAAAGTTCGAAGTCTGAAAAAAGAAGTATAGTTGAAGGTTGATATGCATACCTCTAGAAGACCATACGAAGACAAAGCTACAAGACAAATTGAAAAGATTTTTTATGGATCAAATAGTATAATTGACGTGAGCTACCAAGTATGTTGTGAACGTATCTTTTTTAAGCAGCTCAAAGAAATATATATGGTTCATATGGCCCAAGATTAGAAGAAACTCTGATTGAAGAAATATGATATAAAGTCAAATAATCTCTGAATCGGATCCCTATGTTAGATAGACTACAAGGATGGACTTGTAAGGTTAAAATGAGTTTTGTATAATTTTTGCAAATGTCAAATATAGTGCATATAATGCTAAGCTAACAATCTAGTGATCTCTTGAAAAATGGTATTGTATTATCAAATGGGTATGTTTAGATGTATTGGATCATTAATATGTTAGCATTAAATTTTTTTCCTTGCATATAAAGACTAGGTTTTTGAAATCTAGGAATGAAGTGAATTGCATCTCACATATAGAAGGCTATTCAATAACATATCTAAGGTTTGCAGCTAAGTCATTTTTGTAGAATATGAAAAATCGAAGTATGGTAGGTCATATTGTAGCATCTAGGGTTTTTAAATCATACCAAAGATTTGAATTACAAAACCCTGGGATTAAAGCCCTAACTAATCGTTTTTTATGTAAGAAGAAGATCTAGCTCTTGAAGTTAACAAAAATAACATCATTGTAATGTGAGAACAAGATTGGTGAACAGGCCCAATATTAAGATGGACTTGATCTTCCTCAAAAAGATAAGTATTCTACATCTCCTTTTTTTGTTTACTACTGTTGTTATTTTGTCTATGCACTTTGTTTTTTGTTCTTTCATAAAGCTTGCGGGTCAAAACAAGAACTATTTAAGATTTATTATAAGATGGATGAATTGGAAGACTGTAGAAAAGAAGGAAGATTTTTATGAATCTTAATATTCAAAAATGAAGAAGGAGATATTAGTTTGAAGTATACATCAAAATAATTTGATGGCAGCATGAAAGCGAGACTAAATAAAAAAATAAGTTCACTTACCTTAGTTGAAAAGGGGGAGCTACAATATCTTGGATGGATACATCATTGCTTGATTTGATTAGATTCTTGATTTATTCAAGGGAACATAAATTGAGTTGGAAATACTGATGATGAATAAATACGCTATTGATAGTTGGGAACTGGTATGATTTCTTGGAAGAGTAGGAAGCAGAATTTTGCCGTCATGCGAAGGAAGAATATATGAAGGCTTGTACAATCGAGAATGTACATTCTCAAGTCATCAGGGATGTACATTATTATCATGTATTGTGGTTATCTCGGATTAACTTCCTAAGTTGATCCACATTGACTTGGTAAATAATGGTTTGAAGGTTGTACTTTTCCTTGGATTAGGAAATGTTCTTGTGAGGTCATACCTTGGGAACACCTGGGTGGGGTATGTGCCTTGAGAGGCAATGTTGTCTAAATTTATGCCTCCCAACATTGTGCTATAATCTTGTGTAGAGATAGATTGTACCTTTCAAGGCCTTGGTATTTTGACAATGTTGGCTATGATTATGTAAATCATCATTGACATTTATCAATCTAGATCCTTTCTTATATGAATATTTCAACTTGAGATTGTCTTGTTGAGTCATTATGAATAACTTCCTATTATAGAGGGAGTGTTGAAAATGCAACTAGTCTCGTTCTTCATAATTCCATGTAAATCTATCATTAATGTATTTATAATATTCATTATTATATTTTTATTTTAGTCAAAACATGTTCTTCATGTTCATAGAGTAAAAAGAAAAAAGAATCAAAAAGAAATTATTTTGAGTCAAAGAAAATGTCCCATGTGGAAATTTGTAAGAAAAATAAAATAAAATTTTTATTTGAGTCAAAGTCCAAAAAAATTTCCAAAGTCAACCCTCCTTGGAATAAGTCGGCCTAGGCCTCCAAGAGCCACCTTATCGACCCTCCAGGACAACTATATATATGAAGCAGTTCGAATCATTGGGAGATCAATCATTCACACATAAGAAGTACATCTAAACCATGTGAAGCAGAAAAAGAAGTAGAATAAAAAGGAGAGAAAAATGAAGTCAAATAAGAGATAATTTTTCTTGACCAAATTTTATACATGAAGGCTGAATTTTTATGTGGTACTGCAGGCCAAAAATTTCAAGGGTCAAGATTTCAGGAGTTTACCAAATTTTGGATAGTTTGACCATTGTTTACTTTTACGTTGGAGGTGATTTGGAGGAGGGTTTGAATTGGTAATTTTGGTGGCATATTTGGTCTTGGATATCTCATTTTTATCTAATTCTATAAGAGAAGGATTGCTCGATTTCCCCTTTGTGGGGTTTTTCCCTGGCTTGGAGCCTAATTTTTGTGTCTCTTGTCTCTTTTTTATTTTCTTGAAAGGCTGAAAATTTGTATAATTGCTTTATGAAGAATATTTAAGAAGTAATAATAAGACATTAAACATACATAATTAATTATAAAGACGGAGAAATCAATTCTATCCTCATTACACTTGATTTCTCAACATTGGGGTATGTGTATATCGCATTTTTGTAGGAACAATTAGACTCATAAGATTTATTTTATTATGCTTGTTACACCTGAAATGGTAAGATTCAACATAGATATAAAATATAAAATAATCAAATACTAACTGATTTTTGACAAATTTAGAAGTTTTCTTCTCATACATTCCTTTTATATTATTTTCATTATTTACTCATGTAGATCAACTAGAGGCAATTATTGTATTTGTATATTTTCTTGTTCAAAATTTTCTATAAAAAGGTTTGGAATTCTTCCTAGAATCGAAAGAAAGTATTTTCATAAGTAGGCGACATTACCAGGATCATGTGATCTATAAAGTAAATCCTACATTGTGTATAGAAATGTAGGCAACTCTTGGCAAGCATGATCTCTGAATTGTAAAGAATTCTTAACACATGTGGGCATTAAATTGAGAATTTTCATAGAAATCATGGGTCACAACTTTAAAAAGTTCTTCTAATGGTTTATCATTGTAAATTATGGCTAATTTATCAAACTTTTGGAGTCTATCCCACCGTATCCTAAGTTTCCAATAAACTCCCATGTGGGTCAAAGAGCCAAATTTTACCAAGTGACGCTATTTTGAAAATAGATTTTTGAGTTTTAGCTCATGTGGAAATTTTTGAATCATAATGATTAATTTATTTCTTTATCTACAATTAAGATTTGCTATGGGGGTGGATATATATTTTTCCAGGAGACAATAGAAAAATATGAAGATTTTGAAGGATCGTAGGGAATTGTTTCTATTTTAGCCAAACTTTGCTTGGCACCATTTCTACCAATATAAGTGGAAGGCATTCCCTCCATTATCATATTTATATTCTCATGGTTTATAATCATCAAGGATCCCATAATATTCACCTTCTTCCTTGATATATTTTATTTCTAGGATTTGCGATTTAATAAGCAACAATTTTTCCATGGCAAGGTCAACATGAGATTTTATTCTTTCTAATTGTGGAGTTTAACTACATTTAATAATAATTTCTTATCATGATTTTTGTTACCAAAGAAGTGATAATTTTAGGATTATATTTCTCTTCTAGAAATAGGAAAGCTAGACCTTTGTTGGTCTTTTAAAGAAGTTGATGTCCCATACATTTTGAATAAATATTATCTTTCCATGGTGAAGGATGTTATATTGTGTTTGAAGCCACCTTATTTATATGGGTAAATTATATAATGTTTATTCATTGTAGAAGGACATTTTTAAGGGTTGAAATCACATGACCATATGAACCTTCTAAAGGTATATATGTCAAATACATGATTATTTTTCCATAGTGTGGTTAAAATATACTATACATTCACAAATTTATTGAAATTAAATATGTGTGTGTCTTTTTTGTAGTGTCATTATCCTTTGCTTGTACATGTTTGTGTGAACCATGAATTTCCTTTCGATCTATGATGTGCCATATTGAAATAATTTTCATTTGTACATTAGATCACATCAAAGTAAATTCATATGGCTAGCATTCCACGATGGCATCAAGATATATTTGAGATTGTTTATATATTGAGAAGGAACTTAACACAAGTTTTATGTATTTACAGATCCATTTTATAATTCACATACATCATGAGGTTGAGTTAGCTAGGGTGCACATGAAAAAATTGAAAGGGTTTGTTCAACAAAGGGAAAAACAATAGGGCTCTATGACGAAGGGGTACATGGTATATGTGTCATTATATTATGTTGGTAAGTACAACAAAATTGACGACTTGTCGAGGGAAGTGGTTTGGGATAACCAATGGGGTGAGGACAAAAGGGAGGGGGGGTTACTCCAAATGAATGAAAAAAGGTGCATGATAAAGAGTAATTCACTTATATTTTGTCAGATTTGTATAGAGCATTTTTTTACTCTAAATTTAGTAATATATATTCGATTTCATACTATTCATTTTGCAAGTTTGTATACATCAAAAAATTCAGAAAATGACACCATTAATAATAATAAAAATACAATGCGAGACAAACACAACCATGGGTCACATTATATGAAGAGAAAATAAGGAAATTTGATAGTGATAGGAAAGTATTTAGATGGTTGAATGCTAGAAAATATGTCCATTATTTGTCCCAATAGTTGGGTGTCTAACCGAATCACAAAGAAATATGGCATGTATGGTCATTATCCACATGGAGAAGAACATGTACTAAACATAGGGATTCGATACAACAACTTCATAATAATATTTATAACTACCACCATCAATTTTTAACACATTTTATTTGAATGGGTATTATGTTTTTATTAATGCTTAGGTTATTAAACATATGACACCATCCTTTGTTTACATTTTTACACTTGTATATGTTCCCATATGTGTGGGAATATGGACATCATATTTGCACTTAGGATGCCAATGATGGACATATGAGACATTGGAGTGGATTTCGATTTCAACCAATATAGACATGCTAGCCACTATAACAAAAGCCTAACATAATCGAAGTTAGGTTACATTGGAAACATACAAGAGATCAATCAAGTGGACTTTTCATCTTTTGAAAGTGTTATTTTTAGTTGGAAGTATTAATATAACTTAAACCAAATAAATGTAAAGGAAGATCATGATTTTGTGATGTTGGCACGTGATATTTTGACAAACCTAGTATTTGCTATGTAGTGACCAACAAAAACCCACTCAGCATTGGCCCTTTCGACAACACCCACAAAGTGGGTGAAGTACTTCACCTGAGATGATAATGGGTGGTTGTCAAAACTAGGGTTTCGTAGTCTAAAAGGATTGTCTATGACCTATGACGTTGAACTACCACCAGTCAAGCACTTCACCATCAGCCCCTAGAATTGCACATTGCGCAGAGCTTTGAGCCCCTTGATTTACTTTACAACACACAAGCCAAAAGTGACAACACGCAGGAAGTCACAATGAGTTACACCTTCAGCCATTAATGGTTATATCGACAATATCAAGGATCAATTCCCTCACAGATAAACAACATTATTTATTAACATTAACTGCCTTATACATATCCATACCACTAAACCCATTTACAAGAATTCAAAACTGATTTAACCATTTAGCACATTGAAATCCTATATGTCATAAAAAACATCAGATATTCACACATCAACACGAATTATAGGGGGGAACTTGACCATCCATCAAATTATTTTATCATAAACAAAAAAGGTGTTATACATTTAGTTAAAATCATGGGACCCACAGGCTCACCAACCTTTCAATTCCATAGCATGTACAAACAATGAACAAAACCCATAGTCCAAAACCTTAATATAGATATATGCATGAATATTACAACAGGGTTTCCTAGCAACTACAGACTCTAAAATACACACCTAAAACTACAGACATACCGACATAGACATCACACAACCAAGAACGGGTTCCACATTTATGCTTCCTCCTTCGTCCAACCTGTGTTATGTCTCCAGCATCCCTTCTTATCCTTTCTTAGGATCCCTTCAAATCTTCTCAGCGCTCTACCTGATCATTCCAGCTATCCCACAAGTTGTTGGGATTATTAATCCCATCTCTAAGTTGACCCATGCATATTAATCACCCTTCTAAATATCTTCGAACCGAAGTGCTCCACTCTACCATTCCTCCTTCTCCTGAAAAATATCTATAACCTCCTTCCTTCCACGACCTCCTATGTCGGCTCCATCCTGCTACAAAATCCTAACCGTTGATATTTTCAAGTATGCACCTCAACTCCTCTGATCAAGGATCAATATTTTAGCTAAAAATTCAAAGTGCTCAGAAATGCTTCAGACCTGAACAACTGGATAGAGTTCGTCGCTAGGATTCCGACACAATTCGTTTCGTTAAAATCTAAGTTTGTATGAGTGAGTTATGTTATGTTGTTCATTTTCCAAAATAGGTAAAAAATTAGCAAAACAGGTACAAGGATGATGTGGCAAGTGCAGTCCACTTCTCAGAGAATATTCTCCAAATTCAGCCAATGACAATGTGCAAAGTGTTCCAGTCAGATTCGCCGATGATGACTAGGAAGTGAATTTATTTTATCCTAAGTCTAAGGGTGAATTTTATTATTATTGTTGCAGGATTATTATTTCAGTTTTTGAATTATTGGACCAATGGGGATAGGCCATGTGGCGCAACCAAGGGCAACCACGTTCCCACACCCCATGGCCTTGAAGGTTGGTTGGCATGTGAATTATTATTTTCAAGACCGAATGGTTTTACAGCGGGCGCATATCAGATTTCATGACAAGGTTGAACTATGGTTGTGCCACACATATATTATATGGTGTTATATTTTATGTATATATATCATATATAACCTAAATTTTTAAATCATACCATACGACGGATCTAACCAAATGTGGTGGAGTTTATAAATATGTTTGAAAAAAAATTATGTGGCGGGGTCAAGGTCGAACCTATGACCTCACCCACGCCATCGTAATGCCTTACCAATCCCTCTATACCATGGATCTTAACCATTAATCATCCCACTACATCTTAAAGATTAACGCACCAGTGATTGGGGGTCCAGAGGAGGCCAGACCCATGGGCCATCCCCCTCCCAAATGGTCGGTGGTTCAGAACCACAGGCCCGCACAAATGCGCGACAGAGTTAAGCCATAATAATTAGCAATTAAATGTGGTTATGCCACAATAAACCTCCATTAGCACTAAATGTGCTTAAATTAAAAATGTGCTTATATTATGATAACCGCAACTATCTTAGTGTTAAGTGCCGATTAACTTGGCAGTTAAACTAGTGTAAATTTAGGAGGAGTGCGCCAAATGTAGCGAAATGCCAAATTTAGAAATTTAACTGGTAGTCTTCCAAAATTTGTGGAGAAATTGGAGGAAATACAGTTTTTTCCATAACTGAGGAAATTTTCGCCCAAACAGAGCTTAGAAAGAGGCATTCTTGGCTAATGGACATGCTAAGAACCCAATGAAGTAGGTTGCAGAGGAAGAAGAGGTCATCTACAAGTGTTTTTGTGCATTTGAATATTTTTTAAGCCTATGGCCACCAGGTGTTGGAAGCATTTCCAAAGCATCTAGAATCCAAATTGAGCAAAAAAATAGTCATTTCTGGTATATTTTTATGTTTTAAACTCATTGGAATAGGTTCCAATAGCATTTAAAGCTTTTAATAGAAATTTGAGCACACTTGAAGCTAATACAAAGGCCCACATTATGAATCTGGACCAAGGAGATGCAGTCTAGGAGGGGTGAACTCCTTCAACAAAATTCTGTGCACTGAGCTCTGTTATGTGTGTTTGATGTGTTTATATTTTCTTTTGTTCAGTAATTTAAAATTATTCTTTTAAGTTAATGACAAACACTAAATTTCACCAATTAAATTGAATTGGCAACCACATGCTCATGGAAAAACTCTTAATGAATAAGCAAACCAAAGCAAAGACAATTTTATATCTGGAAATGATACTAGCACACCAATAACTAGAAATCATTTCAGATCAAGTTGGTATCAGAGCACAAGGTTGCTTGCTTGTTTTGCTTGAAGGGTTTCAATAATTGCAATTTTTGTGATGCTTACAAGGTTGAGATTGACGAGAGGAGAAGGGAAGATATTGGTAGTAAGTCCTAATATTAGGACAAGAAGGAAGAGAGCTGAGAAAGAATCATCCTCACCCAAAGGACCACTCAAGGCAGCACTTGAAGCACCTCACATTTCATCTCCATCAGTTGAGATAGAAGAAGTACAAATTGTACAAGAGGCTGAAGTGATTGAAGAGGTACAAGTTGCAAAGGTTGAGCATGAATCCAAAGACAAAATGTTAGGCTATGAAGAGACTCATGAACATTCTGAATAAGATGATGTTAAGAGAGACTTCAAAGAGATGCAAATAATGGTGAAATTTATGTATGAATCTTTCATGGAAAAGGAAGCTGGAGAAGGTTCAAAACCTCCACATGGAGAAAGATCTTCAAACAGTAAGAAGGATGAAGAGAAGAGATCAAAAGGTAGTGGAGGAAAGCCACCTCCATCTCCACCATCCTCATCTTCCTCATCCTCGTCAAGATCTTCATCTTCCACATCCACCACAAAAACTCATACCCACACTCATTCCAAGATCCCAAAATGAAAGACTCCATTACTCAAGTTGGACATCAAGTTTTAACTTCCCACATACAATGGAGAAGTTAATGCTGAGAAGCTAGACAATTGGATTTGTCAATTGGAAGTATACTACAGAATTCAGAATCGACAAGAGGACGATATCAAGATCCAGTTGGCTTCATTAGGGCTAGAAGTAGCAGCACTAATTTGGTGGGAGGCAAAGACACAAGAGGAAATGTGAATCCATGGTAAGATTTCCATTTCTTGGGTTGAATTCATTTCTTCCATTAAAATATGGTTTCATCCATTATCCTATATGAAAAAAGCAATTGTGGGTTGGAAAAACTTTAGGAAAATCAAAGGAAAAATTGTTCAAGAGTACACACAGGAGTTTAGAAAGAGAACTTTGTTGTTAGGAGTAAACTTGAATTCTCAGGATACACCCTTGAAATACATAGGAGGTTTACTTTCCTATTTGAAGCATACTATCCTTATGTTTAACCCAAGCAATTTAGATGAAGTTTATGTACAAGCCACACACTTGGAGGAAACGGGAAAACAAAACATAGATGAGAAAGGTGAAAGTGAGGATAAGGGAAAAGAGAAGGGAGGAAAATGGAAGGGAAAGAAGAATGCAAGTATCAAGAAAGAGAAGGAAAAACTCATTTGCAAAAATTGTTCAAATATTGGCCATGATGAAGACCATTTTTGGAAACTTCATCCAAAATTGAAACCAGATAGATTAAAAGCCAAAGAGAAAGGAAAAACTATTGTTATAGATGAAAAAGACTTAGGGTTAGATTCAGGAGATCAAACAAAAATTACTGCTATGGGTTTGAAAGGGAAACATGTTGAATGTACTAATTCCTCAAATAGTCACATCAACACTCCAAATGAAGACGTAAGAGAAGAATTGTTCCATATTAGAGTGATTTCAAATAATAAAAATATTGATGCATTATTTGATATGGGATCACAAGCAAACTTGATTTCAGAAGATTTAGTCAAAAAACTTAACCTTGAAACCATGGCACATCATAAACCATACCCTTTGGGATGGATAGTTAAGAATGTTGATTTACAAGTTACAAGTAAATGAATTTTTAGATTTGCTATTACTGCAAACTTTGTTGATGAATTCGAGTTAGATGTAATTCCACTTGAAATTTCCGGGATTATCTTGGGAATTCCATATTTGTATGATAGGAAAGCAGTGTTTTATCGCCATGAGAACAAATATCATTTTATTAAGGATGGAGTGGAGTATATTGTGAGAGCTCATCACAAGAAATTGAATACTTATTTAGTTAATGCAAGGAAAATGAAGAGGATATTCAATGTAATCCAAAACTTGACATTGATCATAATAAAACAAAGATATGTTTTTCATCATAATTTTCAAACAGATGCTTATAATTGTAATGAGTTGTTTAAGATTGATAACATGTTTTCTTTGAAAGAAGGTGAAAAACATTTGCAGTAGTCAACATTGGTGTTGAGCGGTGTTGAAAAAAAGGTGTTGGTGCAAGAGGCATTAGGGGAATTTGAGGTCTAAAATGGGCCTCATAAGAATAATGTACAAAAAATTTAAACTTCATAAGAACCAATAAGATTCAAGATGATGATGTCAACCAAGGGGGATGATTCACCATTTTTGGAGTAAAAAAGAAAAAATAATAAAATAATAAAAACTACTTTTTCAACTTGTATTTTCAACTTATCTCTCTTATTGTTTACTCAAATTTCGAGTGGGAGTACTCGTTGGATGCAAAATTTAATTCCTCATCAAAGGAGTACCCATGTTGCATACTTTCGATGGACCCTTCTACACGAAAAATGAGAAATACATTAAAACACGTGTTTACAATCACGTTTTTCATGTATTTCTCATTTTCATGTAGCGGTGTCCATCAAAAGTATGCAACATGGGAACTCCTTAGATGGGAAATAAAATTATGCATCCAACGAGTGTTTCCACTCGAAATTTGAGTAAACCCATAGGGAGATAAGTTGAAAATACGAGTTGGAAAAATAAATTTTCATTTTTTCCCTCTAAAATTTGATGATGTAATCAAATATTATTTTATTTTTTCCACTATTATTTTATAATTTCCTTAGGAGGCCCATTTTAGACCTCAAAGTTCCCCTAATGTTGAAAAGGTCAAAGAGAGGACAAAGCAAATTTGCAAAGAAGGCATAGGTTTCACAAATGCTCATTGCTGGTTTCCAAAAGGCACATTACAATGGTGAAGAAATTTGGGTAAGATTCGACACAAGTTCAAGGCAAAAGCAGCGAAAAATTTCCATAGAGACAGAGTGCAAGGTGAGAAAAATTATAAGTTTCCTTTGATTTTTTACCAAGGTAGAAACAACATGTTTTCTGCAAAATTATATTGTTTTTCTACAGATTCAGAAACATTGTAGCATGACGGTGTCAAAAACAACAATAGATGGTCGTCAGAATCAAGGAAAATTTTGACTTTTTATGAAAAGCTCCAAATGATGAAATTGGGAAAATTTAAATGGATAAAGACTAAAAGAGTGAGGGAACAATCCCCTTATCTCCATAATCAGTGATCAAGAGAGCTTTTGGGGTCCAAAAAGTTTCTAGTGGGGAGGAATGATCACGGATCAATATTTTAGCTAAAAATTCAAAGTGCTCAGAAATGATTTAGACCTAAACAACCGGATAGAGTTCGTCGCCAAGATTCTGGCGCAACTCGTTTCGTTAAAATCCAAGTTCGTATGAGTGAGTTAAGGTTTGTTGTTCGTTTTCTAATACAATTAAAAAATGAGCAAAACAGGTACAGGGATGATGTGGCAAGTACAATCCACTTCTCAGAGAATATTCTCCATATTTAGCCAATGACAATGTGCCATGTGTTCCAGTCAAATTCGCCAATGATGACTAGGAAGTTAATTTTTTTAATCCTAATTCTAAGGGTGAATTTTATTATTATTGGTGCAGGATTATTATTTCAATTGTTGAATTATTGGTGAATTTTATTATTATTGGTACAGGATTATTATTTCAATTGTTGAATTATTGGACCAATGGAGATAGGCCACATGGCACAGCCAAGGGCTGCCACATGCCCCCACCCCATGGCCTTGAAGGTTGGCATGTGAATTATTATGTTCAAGACCGAATGGTTTTACATTGGGAGCATATCAGATTTTATGAAAATGTTGAACTAAGGTGGTGACGCACATATATTATATGGTGTTATATTATATATATATATATATATAACCTAAATTTTTAAATACCATACGGTGAATCTAACCAAATGTGGTGGAATTTCTAACTAACTAGCGGAGGTAACTAAGGGTGGCAAATTCAACTAAATTTGGATTACTTCTAGCTATTCAGTGGAATTGCTATAAATACGTTTGAACAAATTCTGAAGAAATCTTTCGGTAATAATCACATTATCATGAATAAAGTCGACGCGTTTCGAACCAACCAGTGTGGTTCATCATCAGGACTAGGTGAGAGATCAGATCAGTCGTTAAGTTTAAATAGATGTAGGAGATGCAAAAAAAACATATATAACAGCTAATTTGACTAATTTGCTATAAATACGTTTGAACAAAGTTTATGTGGCGGGGTCGGGGTCGAACCCACGACCTCACCCGCGTCACCGTAACGCCTTACCAGTCCCTCTATACCGTGGATCTTAATCATTAAGGATCCCACCAGGGATAATTTTAGGGGCAAATTTTAGTCCAAAGGCGAATTTTAAGGGATTTTAAATTTTATTAGGGCGAATTTTTTATATAAAACCCATTTTTTATAGTTTAATAAAGTTAGCCCAAAAAATATTTTAAAAATAATTAATTATTTAACATTAGCCCATCAAAAAAAAGGCGCACAAAACAGTAAACATGAAATTCGCCCCCGATTTTCCAGGGTTCCATGGCATTCGCCCCCAATTTTTCCGATTTCTATGGCATTCGCCCCAATTTTTTCATTTTTCACTGGTTCGGACTGATTCGGAGAGGTGGCTGGGCTTTTTGCACACCGAATAATGCACCCCACCGCCATTGCCACCTTGCAGCAGTTCTAATCATTCTGTAAAATTATTAAAAACAGGAGATGGCTTCAACTACTTTCCAAATCAATTTGTGGAGCCTCTTAAAACGTCTGGATTGGTAGATTGTCAACAAGCCTGCGAGAGGAATTGCTCCTGCAGTGCTCTTTTCTTTGATAACAAAACAGGCGGTTGCTATCTATACAATGAAATCGGAAGCCTTCAAGTCTCTGAAGATGATTCCACTGCCTTAACCGCATATTTCAAGGTCCGCAGCTCAACAAATGAGTCAAGCACAGGGCGAGGTATGGAAAATAACAATGACTCAAGCACTGGGCAAGGTATGGAAAATAACAAACACTTCCCTTATCTTATCATCATTGTGGTCTCAATTGCACTAGTACTTGTTGCCATTATGTCTTTCGGTTACTGGTTATGCTGGAAGAATCTTGCACGAGGGACTCCGAATGATTCTTCAGAGGATGAAAGATTCTTAAACAATATACCTGGACTGCCCACCAGGTTCTCTTACAGGCCGCTTCAAAGTGCCACAGACAATTTTAACAGGAGACTCGGGAGAGGGGGTTTTGGGTCAGTTTATGAGGGCACACTGCCAGATGGCAGCAAAGTGGCTGTGAAGCAGTTGGAGAGTATTGCCGAAGGTAAGAAAGAGTTTCATGCAGAGGTGGCTACCATAGGTAGCATACATCATGTTCATCTGGTAAGGCTTCGAGGGTTCTGTGCAGAGCACATTCACCGTTTGCTTGTGTATGAATACATGGCTAATAGGTCTCTTGACAAATCCCTATTTTGCGATAGGAAGCAAGGTTTTGTCTTAGATTGGGACAAAAGGTATAACATAGCTCTCAGTACTGCAAAAGGATTAACTTACCTACATGACGATTGCATTGCGAGAATCATACACTGTGACATAAAGCCAGAGAACATTCTTTTAGATGAGAACTATAACGCAAAGGTGTCTGACTTTGGGCTTGCAAAACTTATGACCAGAGAACAGAGCCATGTTTTTACAACATTAAGGGGTACACCGGGTTATCTTGCTCCTGAATGGCTTACAACAAATGCTATCTCAGAGAAGAGCGAGTGTACAGCTTTGGCATGGTTTTGCTGGAAATTATTGGAGGAAGGAAAAATTTTGATTCCGTGGAATACTTCGAAAAATGTTACTTTCTGTGTTATGTTTTCAAATGAGATGGAAAAGGGGAAGCTTGAAAATATACTTGATGGAGAGCTTCAATACGATGCTTCCGATGAAAGGCTATCTAGGGCAGTCAGAGTTGCACTATGGTGTATTCAAGAAGATTTTTCTTTAAGGCCAGCAATGGGAAAGGTAGTTCAAATGCTTGAAGGTGTCATGCACATACCTGACCCGCCAGTTTCCTATCAAACTGGTTTCCGAATGCATCAAAGCATGCTGTTCCTGAAGCGTATCAGTGATGAAGGATCTTCTTCTAACCCTTCTGACTATAACAGCCTGGATATGGTCTCTGCAGTCCGCCTATCTGGACCAAGGTAAGGGGGGAGAAATAATAATTCAATTCATCATTCATATTCTTCATATTCTTAACAAGCTAAGTGGGAAGAGTTAAAAAATAATTCATCATTCACATTCTTAATAAGGTAAATGGGAAGACTTACAACTTAATTTCATAATTCGTATCTTAACAGGGTCTTCTGTAGGAGAACATGAATCTGGGAAGTCCCTCACTGAGATCAACTCTTCATCCCTTGGTTATAAGTTTATGGTCAGAACATAACTCCATGCACCCATGCTCTCATGCTGACTTAGGAGGGTTTGCATTAGCCGATTAGAACCAACTACTCTGTAATGGCAAAGGCTATATTAAGGAAAATTCGAAGTGTCCACATGTAAGTATTCACGTGTTCATTTTCAGAATGAGGTAGCGGTCATCTCAGTTTTGGTATGGTATTTTATTTTTCTCAAGTATCTATGCAATTCAGTTGGAACTTTATTGTCTTGTGAGCTGAAGACAGGGTAGATCAATACTATTGTACAAATATCCTTTGCCCTCTTGACACAAACTAAGACGATCTTGTGTCTGTTTGTTGATCAGAAGATAGGCATGCATAAAGTTAACAGCATTACTTGTTATGTTCATAATCAAATGGAGATGTACATCTAATCTTATCAGGTTAAAAGGAACTCTCAGTTTTAGCATCACCTGTACAGATGAAGGGAAGAATTTTCATTGACCTGTTGCTACATATAGTTGATATAGTTGATATGCATTGCGTTTTACATTGGTTTAACGTGTGGAACCCGGTTTCCATCCTAACCTCATTATCAGGCAATGGAGCTTTCTCAGTTTACTTGGGCAATGTTGATGGGTATGACAGTTTGGTCGTGAACCACCTTGAAATCAACCATGATTATCTACATTTAGTGAATTATGAGTCGTTAAATATGAAACTACATCGAGTAAATTATAGAGTTGGAAAGCATTTTTCCATGTTTATTTTGAGTTCTGTATTTATGTTATGAGGTCATAAAAATAGACTTTGCAAGCTTGTAGTTATAAAAGAGGTATTTTTTTTATGGGTCAGTCCTTTTATCCTTGATTCATTCTCAATATAGTTGTGGAGAGGCTAACATGCAAATCAACTTTCTTATTGGTGATAGGATGGCAACCATCCCTGTAAACTATTCAAGTGAGATGATAGAATATAGGAAAAACAACAAATACTTCATAATGTAGCATTAATCACTATACAAGAGCTAACGAAAAAATTGGAGGAAGAAACTGGTCTTCATGACATCATTGCCTGTGCAAATCATCCTTTGACTGGAAAATTGTACCCATTGCGTTTGCAGCCTCCTAACCATTCATCCATGCATATAGTTCTGGTCCAAGGAACGTCCAAAGGTATGTGCATGAATCTCTATCAGTGTCCTTTCTTTTTATTTATATGATGATTATATAGCTTTTGAGTAAATAGGAAATACATTGAGTAGCAGCATTAATTATAGCTAGTTTTTTTGTTCCATGAGACGGGACTATCATTTATTTATTTTTTTGTGATTTTCTATAAGTTTGCATTCAGTGTTTTTCATTTTAAAAGAGGTTGCCCATTCTGTGGATTCACTCACATCTTAGAAACAATTTGTGCTAATATTCATGTAGACCATTGAAATTTAACATATATACACATACTCCATTTAAATCAAAACAGACAAATACTATAATTCAGGTTTAGTGTAGAGCTTAGATTAGCAATGTTTAAAGACTTCCATCAACCACCTTACTAATCTATCAAAGAAGTTCCAAATCCATTCTCTTTGTTAATATGTGCATTAATATTAGTGAACTGATGCGATATTTCAGTTCTGTATGTTAAATTTAGTTATTATCCTTTTTAAGTTTTGGTTAGAAAACCAATGGAATTAAAATATATACTTGGATTTGTTTCTTAGGTGGCCTATAGAGCTTATTAAGTACATTTAACTGGACTTATGCAGTTATGGTTCCAATAGAGAGCTTTACTGCTTGCAACAATCTTTATTGAAGTCATTTGATTCATCTTTTGGTATACAAATAATAAGGTAAATGGGAAGACTTACAACTTAATTTCAGAATTCGTATCTTAACAGGGTCTTATGTAGGAGAACATGAATCTGGGAAGTCCCTCACTGAGATCAACTCTTCATCCCTTGGTTATAAGTTTATGGTCAAAACATAACTCCATGCACCCATGCTCTCATGCTGACTTAGGAGGGTTTGCATTAGCCGATTAGAACCAACTACTCTGTAATGGCAAAGGCTATATTAAGGAAAATTCGAAGTGTCCACATGTAAGTATTCACGTGTTCATTTTCAGAATGAGGTAGCGGTCATCTCAGTTTTGGTATGGTATTTTATTTTTCTCAAGTATCTATGCAATTCAGTTGGAACTTTATTGTCTTGTGAGCTGAAGACAGGGTAGATCAATACTATTGTACACATATCCTTTGCCCTCTTGACACAAACTAAGACGATCTTGTGTCTGTTTGTTGATCAGAAGATAGGCATGCATAAAGTTAACAACATTACTTGTTATGTTCATAATCAAATGGAGATGTACATCTAATCTTATCAGGTTAAAAGAAACTCTCAGTTTTAGCATCACCTGTACAGATGAAGGGAAGAATTTTCATTGACCTGTTGCTACATATAGTTGATATAGTTGATATGCATTGCGTTTTGCATTGGTTTAACGTGTGGAACCTGTTCTGCATCCTAACCTCATTCTTGTGCAATGGAGCTTTATGTTTCATTTGGGCAATTGTTGATGGGTATGACAAGCTTGGTCAGGAACCACCTTGAAATCTGCAACCATGATTATCTACATTTAGTGAATTATAGAGCTGCAACCATGATTATATACATTGAGTAAATTATAGAGTTAAAAAGCATTTTTCCATGTTTATTTTGAGTTCGTATTTTATGTTATAGGCTTACAAAATAGACTTTGCAAGCTTGTAGTTATAAAAGAGGCATGTTTTTATGGGTTTGGCCTTCTTTTACCCGATGTATTCTCAATATAGTTGTTGAGAGGCTAACATGCAAATCAACTTTCTTATCAACTTTCTTATTGGTGATAGGATGGCAACCATCCCTGTAAACTATTCAAGTGAGATGATAGAATATAGGAAAAACAACAAATACTTCATAATGTAGCATTAATCACTATACAAGAGCTAACGAAAAAATTGGAGGAAGAAACTGGTCTTCATGACATCATTGCCTGTGCAAATCATCCTTTGACTGGAAAATTGTACCCATTGCGTTTGCAGCCTCCTAACCATTCATCCATGCATATAGTTCTGGTCCAAGGAACGTCCAAAGGTATGTGCATGAATCTCTATCAGTGTCCTTTCTTTTTATTTATATGATGATTATATAGCTTTTGAGTAAATAGGAAATACATTGAGTAGCAGCATTAATTATAGCTAGTTTTTTTGTTCCATGAGACGGGACTATCATTTATTTATTTTTTGTGATTTTCATGTTTGCATTCATTGTTTTTCATTTGTGTGAGGTTGTATTCATTCTTGTGGGATTCACTCACATCTTAGAAACAATTTGTGCTAATATCCATGTAGACCATTGAAATTTAACATATATACACATACTCCATTTAAATCAAAACAGACAAATACTATAATTCAGGTTTAGTGTAGAGCTTAGATTAGCAATGTTTAAAGACTTCCATCAACCACCTTACTAATCTATCAAAGAAGTTCCAAATCCATTCTCTTTGTTAATATGTGCATTAATATTAGTGAACTGATGCGATATTTCAGTTCTGTATGTTAAATTTAGTTATTATCCTTTTTGTTTAAGTTTTGGTTAGAAAACCAATGGAATTAAAATATATACTTGGATTTGTTTCTTAGGTGGCCTATAGAGCTTATTAAGTAAATTTAACTGGACTTCTGCAGTTATGGTTCCAATAGAGAGCTTTACTGCTTGCAACAATCTTTATTGAAGTCATTTGATTCATCCTTTGGTATACAAATAATAAGGTAAATGGGAAGACTTACAACTTAATTTCAGAATTCGTATCTTAACAGGGTCTTATGTAGGAGAACATGAATCTGGGAAGTCCCTCACTGAGATCAACTCTTCATCCCTTGGTTATAAGTTTATGGTCAAAACATAACTCCATGCACCCATGCTCTCATGCTGACTTAGGAGGGTTTGCATTAGCCGATTAGAACCAACTACTCTGTAATGGCAAAGGCTATATTAAGGAAAATTCGAAGTGTCCACAAAGTATTCACGTGTTCATTTTCAGAATGAGGTAGCGGTCATCTCAGTTTTGGTATGGTATTTTATTTTTCTCAAGTATCTATGCAATTCAGTTGGAACTTTATTGTCTTGTGAGCTGAAGACAGGGTAGATCAATACTATTGTACAAATATCCTTTGCCCTCTTGACACAAACTAAGACGATCTTGTGTCTGTTTGTTGATCAGAAGATAGGCATGCATAAAGTTAACAACATTACTTGTTATGTTCATAATCAAATGGAGATGTACATCTAATCTTATCAGGTTAAAAGGAACTCTCAGTTTTAGCATCACCTGTACAGATGAAGGGAAGAATTTTCATTGACCTGTTGCTACATATAGTTGATATAGTTGATATGCATTGCGTTTTGCATTGGTTTAACGTGTGGAACCTGTTCTGCATCCTAACCTCATTCTTGTGCAATGGAGCTTTCTGTTTCATTTGGGCAATTGTTGATGGGTATGACAGGCTTGGTCAGGAACCACCTTGAAATCTGCAACCATGATTATATACATTTAGTGAATTATAGAGATGCAACCATGATTATATACATTGAGTAAATTATAGAGTTGGAAAGCATTTCTCCATGTTTGTTTTGAGTTTTGTATTTATGTTATGAGGTCATAAAAATAGACTTTGCAAGCTTGTAGTTATAAAAGAGGTACTGTTTTTATAGGCCAGTCCTTTTATCCTTGATTCATTCTCAATATAGTTGTTGAGAGGCTAACATGCAAATCAACTTTCTTATTGGTGATAGGATGGCAACCATCCCTGTAAACTATTCAAGTGAGATGATAGAATATAGGAAAAAAAACAAATACTTCATAATGTAGCATTAATCACTATACAAGAGCTAACGAAAAAATTGGAGGAAGAAACTGGTCTTCATGACATCATTGCCTGTGCAAATCATCCTTTGACTGGAAAATTGTACCCATTGCGTTTGCAGCTTCCTCCTAACCATTCATCCATGCATATAGTTCTGGTCCAAGGAACGTCCAAAGGTATGTGCATGAATCTCTATCAGTGTCCTTTCTTTTTATTTATATGATGATTATATAGCTTTTGAGTAAATAGGAAATACATTGAGTAGCAGCATTAATTATAGCTAGTTTTTTTGTTCCATGAGACAGGACTATCATTTATTTATTTTTTGTGATTTTCATGTTTGCATTCATTGTTTTTCATTTGTGTGAGGTTTTATTCATTCTTGTGGGATTCACTCACATCTTAGAAACAATTTGTGCTAATATCCATGAATTATTGAAATTTATATATATACATACTCCATTTAAATCAAAACAGACAAATACTATAATTCAGGTTTAGTGTAGAGCTTAGATTAGCAATGTTTAAAGACTTCCATCAACCACCTTACTAATCTATCAAAGAAGTTCCAAATCCATTCTCTTTGTTAATATGTGCATTAATATTAGTGAACTGATGCGATATTTCAGTTCTGTATGTTAAATTTAGTTATTATCCTTTTTAAGTTTTGGTTAGAAAACCAATGGAATTAAAATATATACTTGGATTTGTTTCTTAGGTGGCCTATAGAGCTTATTAAGTACATTTAACTGGACTTCTGCAGTTATGGTTCCAATAGAGAGCTTTACTGCTTGCAACAATCTTTATTGAAGTCATTTGATTCATCCTTTGGTATACAAATAATAAGGTAAATGGGAAGACTTACAACTTAATTTCAGAATTCGTATCTTAACAAGGTCTTCTGTAGGAGAACATGAATCTGGGAAGTCCCTCACTGAGATCAACTCTTCATCCCTTGGTTATAATTTTATGGTCAGAACATAACTCCATGCGCCCATGCTCTCATGCTGACTTAGGAGGGTTTGCATTAGCCGATTAGAACCAACTACTCTGTAATGGCAAAGGCTATATTAAGGAAAATTCGAAGTGTCCACAAAGTATTCACGTGTTCATTTTCAGAATGAGGTAGCGGTCATCTCAGTTTTGGTATGGTATTTTATTTTTCTCAAGTATCTATGCAATTCAGTTGGAACTTTATTGTCTTGTGAGCTGAAGACAGGGTAGATCAATACTATTGTACAAATATCCTTTGCCCTCTTGACACAAACTAAGACGATCTTGTGTCTGTTTGTTGATCAGAAGATAGGCATGCATAAAGTTAACATCATTACTTGTTATGTTCATAATCAAATGGAGATGTACATCTAATCTTATTAGGTTAAAAGGAACTCTCAGTTTTAGCATCACCTGTACAGATGAAGGGAAGAATTTTCATTGACCTGTTGCTACATATAGTTGATATAGTTGATATGCATTGCGTTTTGCATTGGTTTAACGTGTGGAACCTGTTCTGCATCCTAACCTCATTCTCGTGCAATGGGAGCTTCGTTTCATTTGGGCAATTGCTGATGGCATGACAGTTTGGTTTCAGAACATCTTGAAATCATAACCATGGATTGACTACTTTATGAATTATAAAGCCGCAACCATGATTATATTGGTTGAGTAACTATAGAGTTGGCAGCATTTTTCCATGTTTATTTTGAGTTCTGTATTTATGTTATGAGGTCATAAAAATAGACTTTGCAAGCTTGTAGTTATAAAAGAGGTATTGTTTTTATGGGTCAGTCCTTTTATCCTTGATTCATTCTCAATATAGTTGTTGAGAGGCTAACATGCAAATCAACTTTCTTATCAACTTTCTTATTGGTGATAGGATGGCAACCATCCCTGTAAACTATTCAAGTGAGATGATAGAATATAGGAAAAACAACAAATACTTCATAATGTAGCATTAATCACTATACAAGAGCTAACGAAAAAATTGGAGGAAGAAACTGGTCTTCATGACATCATTGCCTGTGCAAATCATCCTTTGACTGGAAAATTGTACCCATTGCGTTTGCAGCCTCCTAACCATTCATCCATGCATATAGTTCTGGTCCAAGGAACGTCCAAAGGTATGTGCATGAATCTCTATCAGTGTCCTTTCTTTTTATTTATATGATGATTATATAGCTTTTGAGTAAATAGGAAATACATTGAGTAGCAGCATTAATTATAGCTAGTTTTTTTGTTCCATGAGACTGGATCATCATTTTATTATTTTGTATTTTCATGTTGTATTCATTGTTTTTCATTTGTGTAGTTGTATTCATTCTTGTGGGATTCATCAACATCTTTGAAACAATTTTAAAGAAGATTCATGTAGACCATTGAAATTTAACATATATACACATACTCCACAACCAAAATGTACAAATACTATAATTCAGGTTTAGTGTAGAGCTTAGATTAGCAATGTTTAAAGACTTCCATCAACCACCTTACTAATCTATCAAAGAAGATCCAAATCCATTCTCTTTGTTAATATGTGCATTAATATTAGTGAACTGATGCGATATTTCAGTTATGTATGTTAAATTTGGTTATTATCCTTTTTGTTTAAGTTTTGGTTAGAAAACCAATGGAATTAAAATATATACTTGAATTTGTTTCTTAGGTGGCCTATAGAGCTTATTAAGTACATTTAACTGGACTTCTGCAATTATGGTTCCAATAGAGAGCTTTACTGCTTGCAACAATCTTTATTGAAGTCATTTGATTCATCCTTTGGTATACAAATAAAAGCAAGGAAGTCTCTATAGATTATGCAGATGAGGGTCTTTTTTGAAATAATGAAGATTAAACTCGGAGCTCCTCATCTAGGGTCCTGCTTGAATGGTCTTACCTTTGCTAGAAGGCATAATGCTTTTCCCTGCTCGGGTAAGATATAACGCTTTGCTCTGCTATGGTAAAGGATAACTTCTGCTTAGAGTAAAATTAAGGTTATCCCTTTCTGAAGCAGAGCGAAGAGTTATATTTTACAATGGTTACATGAGCATAATGATGATAAGGTAATATACTTGATGGCTGGGTTATGATCGATGAACAAAGAACTTAAGGACAGTAATGGAGGGGATAGTGTTGGAAAATAGTGTGAAGGAATGATGATTGAGAAATAGTCTTGGGTCATGGTGACCTGCCTCAGTCTATGTCATATGTTGTACCCTTTTAGGTCAAATCGGTGCTCTAACCTCCTTTTTGGCATGCTTGAGTACTTCAAGCATTCATATACAAGTGAAAGATATCTATAGATAAAATTCATGTTTTCATTAGAATTCAGCCACCTGATCCAGTTGTTTAGGTTTTCTCCCTAATTAGCCCCTCATCAAATGTACTTTAACCTATTTAGTCTGTTACTTGCTAGACAGCTCTGCTAAGTACTATCCAGATGCTACTGTATGGCAAATAAACTAAATGCTGGCATGCAAAAGGTTGTCACAAGATCAACTATCAATGGAATCATTGTGTGCACTCACAATAGAGACTGCAATCCCTTTAGATCAATTTTCCTTTGGAGATTAGCTTATTATGGCTCCTATTATTGCTGTTATCCATCACTGTTATATCGTTTCAGTGATTACAAAATACTGTAAACCTTAAATCAGGGAAATTGAAGGCAAACTTTTGAATTCTGTTGCTGTGTGCAGACTTGTATTGCTAGTTTTGTAGTTTTTCGCCATATTTTTTGAAGAATGTATTCTGTATATTAGTTTGGAAGGATTTTGTTGGGTGAAAACTTAGTTTATAATTTTTTGTCAGTGTGGGACCTTTCTTGATTAAATATGAATGCCATTCTGGATTCTAACATTTCTACTCTGTATGTTCTGTACAGTGGCCAAAAGCTTTGTATAACATATTTGCATCTTTTACTGCTACTCGATGGTGGAGATAAATGGGAGAGTGCCTTGTACTAGATATATGGGCGTGTACACTAGTATAATGGTTTCAAATGGTACTTGAATTGCATTATTGTATACAACTGCAAGATTAAATTGCAATACCAGTGGCGAAACACATTTGAAGGTTACATTTTGGTGACCTATTTGTCATTTGGATATATGACAATTTGTATAATTAACATACTGCTCATGTTTTCATTTTGCCTTTTTGGGTAAATACTGCTTGTGTTTTACCTATATTCCAAGCAGTTTTTTATCCTTCTTGAATTTATTAGGTCATTGTGCTGTCATAGTATATGATTGATCCATAAATTTCAATGTTATTGAGAAATTACTCCTTAATGCTGCTTGTACTATGAAGGCTGATGTTGGAGTTCATTTATCCTAAATGGCTGTGAATATAGTATTTGTGAAAGTTCATTGTACTGCAGGGCCCCCCTTCAGGTTTTATAGATTTGTAAACTCGGGTAATATCTAACACAAACATAAGATGCAAAAAATCATATATGGGTATAACAAAAATATTGGCTTCTGTGGGCAGTAATAATTTATTGGAATTTATAGTTCCTTCAGTTAGAGGTACTTTAAAGGCCTATAAATGTGCATTTGTTCTCTTTTACCAGTTGGAGACTAAGAGTAAGCACCAGTTGAATGATAATTGAAGAGCTTATTTGGTTGTATGGATGTTTTCGAGCTTTTAAAATGATGATATACTAACAAAAAGGAAGAAAGCTCTTCTTGGTAATGAAAATCTTCATGGTCTCTTAAAACTTAAGAGCAAAGCTGTTGTTAAAGACGTTACAAAGGTTGGAAGACTTCATTGTCATAATCTTGGTGGTAAATAATTTTGAATGATCATATCATAGGAATTCCATGGCCCCGACATGTAACTCCAGGCGCCTTATAGGACCGTGATCTCCTTTTTCTTCTTTTCAAAAAACAAGTAATCAATAATAGATGGTTAGTTGTCAGCGTTGTGGATTTCCATAATATTCTACTCATATCTGTGTACTTTGATCTTGATCTACGAATTTTCTACATTGGCTCTCTTTTTTGCCATGATTTTGCATTATTTTTGGTTGATAAATTTTCTTGGCTCTTGTTGATATAATAAGCTTCGAGTCAATTAAGCAACTTGTTTATATATATGAAGCTATCAAAATTATTAATCCATAATTGATGGATATGAAATTTTTGGAAACTCCCTTCAGAAATTAATAGATGCAGTTAATGTTTCTTTTAAAAAAAATTAAATTAATAGTTATATCACACTTTTTTGTTGTGTTATTTCTTTCCTTCTCTCATATATATATATATATATATATAACAAAGAATTGGTATCATGAGTACCCAAGTTTTTTTTGTATACTAATATGTAGTGAATCTTTGGTTTGCATTTATGGTTTCCAAAATCATGTTGGGTAAAAATTGTTTCTGAGGTGTTTTTGAAAAGTTGAAAATCATTTAACTTGTTTCTCAATTATTATTGTGCTTTTAGAAAACAGTTCAAAAATTTAGATGTAAAAAGAAAGTAAAAATTGCCCTACCTTGAATAATTAATAATTAATTTTGAAAAGCTTAAAAGCAGAAGCAATTTTGGTGTTAGAAGTGAATAATGAAACCAACAAAGACTCAATGATTTTACTTGGAATTTTCTCATATTTTTAGAAATGGTTCCTTGTATTGTCCACCGTTATTTAAGAAGTGAATCCCGATTGTTCAATTTTTTAAAAACTTGTTGCTTGTCTTTTTTTAATTCCCATTCTTTATCCTTGTGAACGCATCATATTGGAAGGTCGAAATAAAGTGTGGAAAGTATAGTTATCTATTAGGTACTTGTTGGTTGAATAAGTATAGTTATCTATTAGGTTTTTGTCAGCATTCAACATCTTACTTAGAAGGGTTTCACCAATCACCTCCATTTAACAATTCACTAGTATTTTGTCTTACAATTATACTTATTTTGGATCATGTTCTAAGTTCTTAATGAAATGTGAATTAATAATGTAGCACCTTGCATGCTATATAAAATGCATTAGCTTTATGATGAAAATAGTTCTTATTTATCAATTTGTTATGCTTGATTTTCAAACTAAAGTGGCAAACATGAAGTCTATGATGTCATTTAGTGTGTCGTGAACATTGTACTCTTTTTGTCATTGCATGATAATGATGCTTAAATTATCTCCGTAATCTTGTAAGTTTTAAATCACGTTTTATGAATCTTTATAACCATGTTTTCACTTTATAATTTACCAAATTAATTTATTATTTTTTGAGGCTTTCACTAAAGTATAAGAAAATGAGGGTTAATATACCTAAGTTTTTAAAATACACCTATGAGGTCATGCAAAAAGATCATTATGGAGAAATAATGACTCAATTGAGGCTTACATGAAAGTTAAATCAACTAAGGTAATCATCAAGCAACATTATACATCTTCACACCAAGGAGAGTAGGGGAAGTTCATTTGAATTCCTTTGGAACCACCTCCAAAGGAGATTTAATAATGTATTTTTGTAGAACCATGAGTTAGGGAATGAACATAGTTTTGTGCATAAGGTTTCATTTTAGATATATATTTACCATTTACAATAGGGTTTCTAAACAAATTGATTATAATTCCACATTTTTTTTGTTTTTTTTGCTTTTATCTTCGATGTCTTGATAACGAATATTTATATGTTAGAATGCCTTGTTTTTAAGCAAATTAGCAAGCTTTCTTATTGTGATATGAAGTATAGCTAAAAGATGAACATTGATATTTTTCTCAAAGTATGACAATGTTGTGTACCAAGTAGTGCAAAAAGCATGAAAAAGGCCCAATTTAGTAATGCCATGTCCAAATCAAGTGGGAGAGAATGAATTAACTACTTTTTTAAGGAGACAATTTACAATAGATTAAGAGCACAAGATAGGATGACCATTCAAATGAGTCTCCTTTATGTGTATACAGAGACAAAGATGCCTCGATAACAATAATAATAAACTGATATATAATAATAAATATATTAATAATTAAGGTAATGGGAATGAATGTGGGTTATTTTTTTAAGGGCTTTGCATGCCCTTTCATTTGAAATAAGTGTTTCTTTCAATGTTGATTAGTTTTAAATGCCTTTATATGAAGAACTCATCTCGCCTCTTCTCTTGTCTAGTGTTTATATATTTCGATGATTGTTTCAAGTTCTAATATGACTTCTCCCTTTGCATCAAGCTCTAACATAATAATCTAAACCATGACCTTGTTACCAATCATGTTTTTTAAATAGTGAATGTGGAAGAGGAGGAAGCAATTCCACTCTGTAAACCATATTGAGAATTCTTTCCAACGCGTTATAAGGACCAGGGTTCTTGTATGGTTGCACCCTCAAAATAACCAATCCCACACTTCAAAGTGTCATTCACTATGATGTTGATTTGTGAATTGTTTCATTTTGCTTTGTGCTCTAATCAAATTGTGCTTCAATATTAAGAGAACCTTTTGTTGGTATTGGAGATTATCCTCCATTACTTGTTCCTACAGTTTCCCTTATCTAGAGTGACATGTCTCTTGCTCTCTTTTGCTCAAGAGGCGTTCTCCAATAAAAAAACTCTCATTCACAAAATGTTCTCTTTCAACTTGAAAAATGAATGATCTCTCACAAAAGTGGAATAAATGGATTTTCACACATAAGTGGCATAAATGGTGTTCTTGAATCTGCTGATGAGATTCAAGTCATACACATCATCATCACGATCATCTCGAAATTCAGATTCAAGTCATATTGATCATCATCATCACGATCGTCTCGAAATTTTGATACTAATGGCTGTAAACACAATCACTTTTTGTCAAAGTGTCAACATGGCCCACTTTCATCACTGCATCATCTCGACTTTTGTGCAATGACTAAAATGATGAATTTCCTACAAAGGTTCAAATCTCAATGTCCTATTGCAACATACAAGAATTTCCTACAAAGTTTCAAATCTCATTGTCCTATTGCAACATACAAATATCACAAACACTTGGAACATACATCCATCCTTTTGTCAAAACAAAAATAATCAAAGTGGCCAAAAGTATCAATATGCCTCCAAATATGGCTATAGCTTGAAAATTGTTGGTCAAATGACAAACTCAAGCATGCGTTCTTTGCAAAAAAAATCACAGGCAATTTGAATATAAAGGATTATGTTTTTGAAATTGTTAAATGTGTAGCCTTAGAATTCTAGAGGATTCTTTGCAGATTTTTGCCTCAAGGTTCCATTGCTCAACGTTTTGCCTATGGAATATTTTATCGCCAAATCAAATAACTGTCAGTGCTATCAAATTCTGGCAAAAATTGCCCACATGAGTATAAACTTTATAATATTTCTCGACCATGAAAACCTGGCATAGGCTCATGGAATATGTTATGCAACCAGCTCACAAAACAATAGAAATAACATATCAAAAACTTAGAAAATATCCTCTTAACAATATAGTAAAATAATTTTCTTATTATATATTTTTCTTGGAAAAGAATTATTGAGAGTTGGGTGCAAATGCACAATGTTGTGTAGCATTAGTGTGATAAATATGGGATAGTGCAAAGCATAGTTTTGAAGATTAGTCTAAGTTGACTCGTACCTAATCAACTCCGTCAAGTTGATTGTTGGTTGAACGGTTAATTGTTGGTTCAATGGACAGAAGATCTTGCAGGCACAGATACCAAAGGGCAAAATGGAGCCCATCATGGGGTACTATTTGTAATTCTCCACCACTGCTACCTTCCATGCTTCCTCAAACTCCTCTCCAACCTCAATATTAGTGCTAGTAGTAGCATGAGCAACAACACTACGCTTAGCAGAACTAGAAGAACGTGTTTTCCAAACTGCACGAGAACTACTTCCCTCACGAGTCACCATGTGCCATGCTTGGTCTCGGTGGTTCTCTTCCTTCTACTCCTGGTTCAATTACCATATCTTCATTGGAACCAACACTTCGAACTCCACTAGACAACGATTCACCATTTTGTAGTAGTGATTCGCTATTTGTACTGGTGATTCGCCATGATTTTACAGGATAATATAATCTTGTGAGAGATTCGCCAAAAAATTATATATACATATTATATTATTAATAAAATCGCCTTCCATTTTTCCCATGTATCATGGGGATTCGCCTATTTATTATATATATAAATTTAGGGGGGTTCTTAAAATTATCCCTGGTTTTAGATGCCTTTATATGAAGAAATCATCTCACCTCTTTTCTTGTCCAGTGTTTATATATTTCGATGATTGTTTCAAGTTCTAATACGACTTCTCCCTTTGCATCAAGCTCTAACATAATAATCTAAACCATGACCTTGTTACCAATCATGTTTTTTAAACAGTGAATGTGGAAGAGTAGGAAGCAATTCCACTCTGTAAACCATATTGAGAATTCTTTCCAACGCGTTATAAGGACCAGGGTTCTTGTATGGTTGCACCCTCAAAATAACCAATCCCACACTTCAAAGTGTCATTCACTATGATGTTGATTTGTGAATTGTTTCATTTTGCTTTGTGCTCTAATCAAATTGTGCTTCAATAGTAAGAGAACCTTTTGTTGGTATTGGAGATTATCCTCCATTACTTGTTCCTAAGGTTTCCCTTATCTAGAGTGACATGTCTCTTGCTCTCTTTTGCTCAAGAGACGTTCTCCAATAAAAAAAACTCTCATTCACAAAATGTTCTCTTTCAACTTGAAAAATGAATGATCTCTCACAAAAGTGGCATAAATGGATTTTCACACATAAGTGGCATAAATGGTGTTCTTGAATATGCTGATGAGATTCAAGTCATACACATCATCATCATGATCGTCTCGAAATTCAGATTCAAGTCATATTCATCATCATCATCACGATCGTCTTGAAATTTTGATACTAATGGCTCTAAACACAATCACTTTTTGTCAAAGTGTCAACATGGCCCACTTTCATCACTGCATCATCTCGACTTTTGTGCAATGACTAAAATGATGAATTTCCTGCAAAGGTTCAAATCTCAATGTCCTATTGCAACATACAAGAATTTCCTACAAAGGTTCAAATCTCATTGTCCTATTGCAACATACAAATATCACAAACACTTGGAACATACATCCATCCTTTTGTCAAAAAAAAAAATAATCAAAGTGGCCAAAAGCATCAATATGCCTCCAAATATGGCGATAGCTTGAAAATTGGTTGGTCAAATGACAAAACTGGCTATGCGTTCCTTGCAAAAAATCATGAAATTTGAATATAAAGTTGACTATGTTTTGAAATTGTTAAATATGGGCCTCTAGGGAATCTAGAGGATTCTTTGCAGATTTTTGCCTCAAGGTTCCATTGCTCAACGTTTTGCCTATGGAATATTCATTGCTCAAATCAAATAATTGTCTATGCTATCAAATTCTTGGCAAAAATTCGGTTCACATGAGTATAAACTTACATATTTCTGACCATGAAACCCTGGGCATAGGCTCATGGGAATATGTTATGCAACCAGCTCACAAAACAATAGAAATAACATATCAACAACTTGGAAAATATCCTCTTAACAATATAGTAAAATAATTTTCTTATTATAGATTTTTCTTGGAAAAGAATTATTGAGAGTTGGGTGCAAATGCACAATGTTGTGTAGCATTAGTGTGATAAATATGGGATAGTGCAAAGCATAGTTTTGAAGATTAGTCTAACTTGACTTGTACCTAATCAACTCAGTCAAGTTGATTGTTGGTTGAACGGTTAATTGTTGGTTCAATGGACAGAAGATCTTGCAGGCACAGATACCAAAGGGCAAAATGGAGCCCATCATGGGGTACTCTTTGTAATTCTCCACCACTGCTACCTTCCATGCTTCCTCAAACTCCTCTCCAACCTCAATATTAGTGCTAGCAGTAGCATGAGAAACAACACTACGCTTAGCAGAACTAGAAGAACACGTTTTCCAAACTACACGAGAACTACTTCCCTCACAAGTCACCATGTGCCATGCTTGGTCTCGGTGTTTCTCTTCCTTCTACTCCTGGTTCAACTACCATATCTTCATTGGAACCAACACCTCGAACTCCACTAGACAAAGATTCACCATTTTGTAGTAGTGATTCGCTATTTGTACTAGTGATTCGCCATGATTTTACAAGATAATATAATCTCGTGAGAGATTCGCCAAAAAATTATATATACATATTATATTATTAATAAAATCGCCTTCCATTTTTCCCATGTATCATGGGGATTCGCCTATTTATTATATATATAAATTTAGGGGGGTTCTTAAAATTATCCCTGGATCCCACTACATCTTAAAGATTAACGCGTCGGTGATTAGGGGTTTGGAGGGGGCCATCCCCCTCCCACATGGCCAACGGCTTAGAACCACGGCCCCGCACAAATGTGTGATGGATTTAAGCCATAATAATTAGCAATTAAATGTGGTTATGCCACAATAAACCTCCATTAGCGCTAAATGCGCTTAAATTAAAATTGTGATTATCTTATCCTAATTGTGCTTATCTTAGTGTTAAGCGCCGATTAACTTGGCGGTTAAACTGGCAGAAATTTAGGAGAAGCGCGCCAAATATGGCGGAATGCCAAATTTAGAAATTTAACTGGAAATCTTCCAAAATTGGTGGAGAAATTGGGGGAAATACATTTTTTTCCATAACTGAGGCAATTTTCGCCCAAACAGAGCTCAGAAAGAGGCATTCTTGGCTAACGAACATGCTAGGAACTCAATGAAGCAGGTTGCAAAGGCAGAAGACGTCATCTACAGGTTTTTTTGTGCATTTGAATATTTTTGAAGCCTAGGGACACTAGGTGTTGGAGGCATTTCCATAGCATTCATAATCCAAATTGAGAAAAAAAGCAGTCATTTCTAGTAGATTTTGATGTTTTCAACTCATTAGAAGAGGTTCCAATAGCATTTGAATCTTGTAACAACAATTTGAGCACACCTGAAGTTTATACAAAGGCCCACACTATGAGTTGGACTAGGGAGATGTAGCCCAGGAGGGGTGAACTCCAACAAATTCTATGTATTGAGCTCTGTTATGTGTGTTTGTTGTGTTTATATTTGTTGTTGTTTGATCATTTAAAATTATGCTTTTAATTTAATGAACAACACTAAATTTCACCAAGTAAATTGAATTGACAATCACATGCTCATGGACAAACTCTTGATGAATAAGCAAACCAAAGCAAAGAGAATTTTATATCTAGAAATGATACTAGCACAACAATAAATAGAAATCATTTCAGATCATCCTCAAGCACCATTTCCTCCTTCCTACGTGATGTCCACTTGAGTTGCACCTTACCTCATACACCAGCCCTGTGTTGTGCACCATCCCTACCTTCCATGCTTCTCAATCCTCCTGTGTGGTCCACTACTTAATAAAATTTAAAACAAATTTAATCTAGGCTCCAACATGTGATTATGTACATTAATTCTAAAAATATGTTCGTTGAAACTAAGGAACTTGATGTTTTCCAAAAACACAACCAAGTGTTCTTTTACCCATATGTGTTTGATGAGGATTGGTGTTTCGCACTAAGACGTGATCCAATATCAAGCCATATTTTTTTAGAACAACAATGTAATAATGTTAAGCAAGGAAGATAATCAATGTGATGGAAATGAAAAGTGATATGTAAAAGTTTTGAGAATTGAATCAATTTCTTCTTACATTGCATTATAATTGTTTGAAGATATTTTCGATTAGGTGTGTTTGCTTGTTTGACATTTTTTTGGTATGTGTCGTATTATTTCCATGATTATCCCCACGTGTTGTTACATTACTCCAAGTGTAATTGGGGGGGTCGCATAGGGTTTGGGGTAGTGCTCTAGGAGTTTTTTTTTTATGGGTACCCAAGGATGGGGGAAGACCCAAATATGGTGGGCAAACCTACCTAGGGTTTTGTGCATGGTTGTTGCACATGGTCTTTGGCATGATGGTTTTTTCTCGTAGTATGTTTTTGATCCATTCAAGGGAACTCGATTATGTTCTAATCTAGGGTTAGTGGATTGGGGCTTATGAATGCTCTAACATGTGTATGTATATATATTGTAACATTGAAAGGAATATAATGAAAAATCAATATGGTTTTCCCACTTTAGGTTCCAGGAGAAAATCTTTATTTAAATTTTATGTTATCGCCATTTTTTTTTTAAGAATTCATTTTCAAGTAATTTTTATATAGGGTTAAAACCTACAAAAATGTGTGACACTAGACTTATTTTCTTGGTTATGCTTATAATGTTTAACATTAAAATTGTTTGGTAATTGGAATTCATACTTTTCTTTGAAAATTTGTTTGATATTAAATTTGGTTGCATGTTTGTGTAACTAGAAATATTTGAAATTGTTTAATATTATAATTTTTTTTCATTTTTCTTTTTAACTTTTTATATTAGTATCGTTTGCGTTGTTGGAAAATGTCTGACAATAGAAATATTCACTTATTTTTTAATGTTCAATATTATTATTTATTGCTTGTATTTGTTTATTTGTGTAATCTAAATAGTATATAGATTTAATATTACATGAGATTATAATTGTTTTCATGTTTTTGAATTTTAAATGTTTGACAATATAATTTTTTGCATGATTGAAGATGTTTGGTATCATAAATGTTTTTTGTTTGCATTTTCAATATTGCACCTTAGAATTGTATGATTATTTGAAAATTTTAGACATTATTTGTTGGATTGTTTGTGTTTCAATGTTTTTACAATTATTTGCTTGTTAAAGGAAATGTTTGGCAATATAATTATTTGTGTTTTTAATGTTTGAAATTTAAATTATTTTCTGGTTTGTTTGTGTGTAATTTAAATAGTGTATAGATTTATCACCCAACATTATAATTATTTTTTTATATGAAAATACACAACATGCAAAGTATTTGTTTGTTTTTGTTTTCAATGTTTAAAATTAGACTCATTTACTTGTTTGAAAATGTTTTACGCTATAGTAGTTTTCTTGTTTGTATTTTCAATGTTGGAATTATAAAAAAAAATCTTACATATAAATACTATACAAATTAATTTTATCAAATATTTAATAAAAAGTTCATTTTAATTTTTTAAGAAAAAGTTTATGAAATATCATTTGCTCATGCTAGGAACGGAGTTGAAGACGTCACGAGAGCAAGCGATTAGGGTTTCCTAGTTGTTATTGTTCTTCCCCCTTATGTTGATCGTTTTGCTATAGATATGGGACTTCATTTGTGGTTGAGTGCAGATTTTTCAGTCTTCATGATAGTTCTGTAATTTTTGTCATCGAATCAAGGTTTGTATTGGTTTTAAGCCAACTCCACTTGTTATTAGCTCGGATGTTCTTTTCCTATTCCATGCATTCCCCTCATTGAGGATTTCCTTGATATTAAACTATGATATGGTGGTGTTTCTCTAGTTCTTGAGTGGTTTATATCATTGCTTGTCTAATGGTTGTCCAAAGCAAATCCGTCAAAAAGGTAGAATCAATTCCCTCTCTCGATTTTGGGTTTTCCTCCTCTGTGAAGAATAATGTGGTTGCATTGAAGGAAAGAGGGTTGATATGTAAGTTCACTATCCTTTGGCCTATATACAATTCTATTTTAGAATGGATTTATATCAATTCGGTAAATCATGAACCAATTAGTATTTTATATTGTAGAAACGACTATTACTCTTTCTTTATTTTTTAACAAGGAGGATAGGGATTAGATCTGCAGATCGGTACCTTATTTCATGGAAATAGGGGAATGTTTATTATCCACAAGTCTCTGGATTTCAATCCCATGATGGATATTATTTTGTATGAGTGTGCATCAGATTGCCATATATTCCCCTTCTTTATTGGGGTGAAGGTATTTTCAAGGCTATACAATATAAATTGGGTCAATTTATTTGTAGTGACATGTAAAATGAGAATAAAATTTCTTGTGCCAGAATTTGCATTGAAATGGATTTTTAAACAGGCCTTCCTAAGGTGATTCAAATTAACTTGGATGATTGGTGCCATCTTCAATCCCTGGACTATGAATAGGTTTCCTTTAAATGTAATTTTTGTCATGACTAGGGCACTTTGCAAAAATTTGTCTTAAGGCTACAAATTCTCAAATTTATTCTAATTCTTTGTTGTCTTCTCATAGTAATGTTGAGTAAGAGCATACAAATCATTTACAAGGAAACATGAGAAGCATTTGCCTAAGAGGTCACATGGTAGCAAGCTTGAATCTCAACAACATTCTCCCTCTAGTAATAGATATGAAGTTTGGAAGTCTCTAAAGGTAGAAGCTATGGGTGATGAAGATCAAGTTGATTATTCAATCCAAAATCAAGTGTCTCCAAAGAATATTAATTCATCCATTAAGGAAAGGTATTTTTCCAAGGATATTGATAAAATCCCTCTTACAGAAAAGAAAGAAGAAGAAGTAAAAATAGAGGATGGGGAGGATATCAAAACCCCATCTTCTTCTCCTTCCTATTTGGATGTGCTAAAAATTAATATTTTTTTCCCCTACTTTAACATGCAATGGGAAATATTGACGCAAGAAAACCCAAAAAATTGGTGTTGTGAATTCTCTTGCCTCCCGGGGGTCTAGTAGTGAATTGGATTCTCTCAAGTCTTAGAAATGTTTTGTTTTTTAATCATCCTATGTAAGAAATATGCCATAATCTACTCATTTTCTCAAAAATCAGTAGGCGTAATGTTTATAAGGCCTAGTATTGGATCTCCCTCCCCACCCCCCCCCCACCTTCTTTTTTAGGGTGTAGGATGGATTTTAGCTCCCATTTTTTTAGATTCGTGGAAGAAATTTTCTTTGTAATAGTCACTCTAGTGTACTTGCTAAGTGTTCCAAGAGAAAATTTTTATTAATACAGATTCTCATGATTGTTAAAAAAAAATCAATTTCTTAGACTCAATAACAAGGATCAAAGTTATTATAACAAAACTCATCATGTCACTAGCGGGAATTGAATATGGGTGGGGAGGGTAAAAATAATTCCTCACAACCACCCTAGATAAATATAATTAACAAAACTAAATTTAAACCATTGTATGAAAACTCTAAATTTAAATTAGTGACGTGTCTCAAATTTAATTTAAAAACAAAGAAATCTTTAATAATTTTAATCATAAGCCTACTCATAATAAATTTATAAATCAAACAATGACAACATTAACACGGTGTGAAATAACATGATATACACGAGTGATATAGATGTTTATTTACATTAAAAATATACATCTCATGAAAATCATTAAACATATCACATATACATATCAAGTCAGTTATATATCGATCAATATACATGTGAAATAAAATTGGTAGCTAGCTCCACCACCAAAGCCAGAGGCATTAATTCCTTCTCTACATAAGGCAGGAAGTTTATAAATACCCATATAAAATAATGATGACCAAATTAGAGTGTTAAATATATCTCTCTGTCAAGAAGTATAACACACAATGTGACCATATCCCATAAAAAATCACGAATGCCTAGTGTTAGATATGTAGCAGATGTGGAGAAGGGAGCCAAGAGAAGTGAGTGGATTAGTGGAATCTGGAGTATGAGGAGGTGGATCAATGGATGGTTTAGTTGGAGGATGAGGGGATGTTTGTCAATTTTTTGTAGGACTAGCTGGTGGAGAATCATGTGGAGGAGGACAAGCGGATGTAGATCAATCTGGTCTAGGACAAGGTGGTGGAGAATCATAAGGTGGAGGGAGATGAGATAATTTTGGTTGGTTTGTTGTAAAACTAGGTGGTAGTGAACCATTTAGTGGAAGAGGATGAGGAGATGGTTGTCGGTATCATATAGGACCAAGTGGTGGAGAATCCAAATAAATCGTGATGATTTCCCTCACTTAACCTTTGGATAGGGTTGAGGGTACCAACAACATAACACATCAATTACATTGTGTCATGAGTAAGTGTCACCCACATGTCAAATTTCTCTATGTCCTATAATATCTATCGAATGTGGTCATGTAACACTTCCTATTGGAGTATATGCACATTACATACCCTTACTTACCTTGCATTTTGTTGGTTTTAACCCTTATAGCTAATTACTGCAAATAGATTCTTAATAATATTAGTAAAAATGAAATGGTGCACACCATACAAATTTAATAGATATATTTTACCCTAGAATCCAAAATCATGAAATACCATAAATATGTTTAGTATTTTATATCTTTAAAATGTTAATATGGGTGTGTTTGTGTGTGTTTGTGTGTGTGTGTATAGATATCCCATGGTATCCATAAACCCCCAATCCATTAGCCTTGGATTGGAATACAATTATAATTCCTTAAATATAATTACAACACCATGGGTTGTACCACCATGTGCCACAAAACCGCTAAAAGTGAAAATTTGTGTGGAAAACTACCAAAAAATGACAAAAACCCATTTTTTTTTCTTCTTTTTTTTTGGTGGGGGGGGGGTGAGGGGCGGGTGGGGGGGTGTTGTTTGCCTATGACCCCTCCATTGCACCTAACCCAACATATTTTTTGTGGGGATATTTGTGCAAATAATATAACAGATACCTAACATTCCCCATTTGTTGTTTTTTTTTCATATGGAGGGTCATATGAAGTACATGATCAACAATATAAGGAAATAATGTTCATTGTTTCTCTACACTAATAGAACTTATTATTCCTCATATACTTTATTAATGAATCTATAATATTATTCAATGTGTCCACCTTTACTAGTAACATCTTCATGTCTTCAACCGTGTCTCTCACAAAATGATATTGAACATCAATATAACTTGTCTTAGAATGATATGTTAGGTTCTTCCATGAAGATTGCACTATGATTGTCACAATATATCCTTACAACCTATTGTACTAACACAATACATGAACACAATATTTGTAACTATATTTCTTCTTTTCTTGCATGAGTTCCCACCATGTATTTAGCTTCTATAGTTGAGAGTTCGATGACAAACAAGCTCTTGCTCATTCAACTGAATGCTCTTCCAAACAAGTTAAACATACTCTCACTTGTATATCTCCTGTTATCGCAATCTCTATCCCATTATGCATCAAAAAATTAATGTATGTCCAACATTTTTTCCAATCTTAGACTTCCTTGGCCATAAAAATACCTAAAAACCCTCCTTACTACTACCCAATTCTCCTTCCTTAATTTTGACATATACTTGCTCAATACTCCCACTACATGTGAAATGTTTAATCTAGTACAAACCATTGCATACATCAAAATAACAACCACACTATCATATGGAACATGTGAAATTTCCTCTTTCTCCTGCTATGTCTTGGTACAATGATCTACATATAACTTTACACCTATAGGAATAGGGATCTTTATTGGTTTATCTTCCTGCATAAACCTCTATAATATTGTCTCAACATGCATCCTTTTATTTAACCAGAGTTTCGTGCTTTACTAATCTCTTTTAATTTCCATGCCCAAAAGGAAATTTGTAGCACCAAGATACTTCATGTCAAATTTAGAGTACAATTAAGTTTTCAAATATTGGATGATTCCCTTGTCATTTAAACCAACAACATATCATCCATATACAACACCAATTAAATAATATGATCACCAACTAAATTGAAATACATACAACAACTCTCTTTTCTCCAGGGATAATTTTAGGGGCGAATTTTAGTCCAAAGGCGAATTTTAAGGGATTTTAAATTTTATTAGGGCGAATTTTTTATATAAAACCCATTTTTTATAGTTTAATAAAGTTAGCCCAAAAAATATTTTAAAAATAATTATGAAGCCAAGTCCCAGTATATAGGTATCAAATTTCTGATACCACATCCTTGGTGACTGTTTTAACCCATACAGAGACTTCTTCAACTTGCATACTAGTTCTTTCTTACCCTTCACCATAAAGCCTTCAGGTTGCTCCATGTAGATCTCCTCTTCTAGATCCTCGTGAAGAAAATATGTCTTCACATCCATCGATTCACATCTTAAAATCAAATGCGGCACCCAACGAGATAGAGAAGTAATCTAAATGGAAGTAACCTTGCTTAGCAGTCGAAAAATATCACAAATCCAATTCCGACATCCCAGGAATAACCTTTTACTAACCGAGCTTTTGTTTCTACCACCTTCTCATTCATCTTCTTTTTAAACACCCATTTGCTCCCGATGGGCTTCCTTCCAGCCGGCAACTCCACCAGATCCCATGCCTCATTTTTGTGCAAGGATGCCATTTAATCAACCATGGCCTCCTTCCAGAGTTTTCCATCCTCTGAATCTACTGCCTCCCTGACAGTTCTGGGTTCATCATCAGTTATAGTTAAGGCAAAACCTGAACAGAAAGCGGATGGACTATACCTTTCTGGTTGCCTTCTTTCCCGAACTGATCTTCTCAAAGCTGGAGTTTGTGGCTCTTCATCTTCTGAGTCTTCTTCTATTGTAGAGTCTGATTCATCCTCCTTTAGCTCAAACTCTATCTTCTCAGGTTCCTTTGGTAGGACTTCATGTTTAACAACATCTTTCACTTCTATAAACACCACATCTCGGCTGTACACAACCTTCCTTGTTTCTGGGTTCCAAAGCTTGTAACCTTTTAAACCATCCTTATACCCAATAAAGATGCACCTTTCAGATTTATTATCCAACTTGGTCCTTTTCTCCTTTGGAACATGTACATATGCATAACATCCAAATACCCTTAGATGTGAAAGAGAGGGTTTCTTACCAGTCCATACCTCATGTGGAGTCTTATCCTCCAACGCTGATGAAGGTGATCTGTTAACTAAGTAACATGCAGTCTCCACTGCCTCTGCCCAGAATTCTTGTCCTAACCCGGTACCACTGAGCATGCTTCTTGCCTTTTCCATCAGCGTTCTATTCATTCTTTCTACAACTCCATTTTTTTGAGGTGTGTATGGAGCAGTCTTCTACCGTGCTATACCACAATTCTTACAGAACTCTTCAAATTCATTCTTGCAAAACTCCCCACCATTGTCTGTCCTCAACGCCTTTATCTTCTTCTCTGTCTGGTTTTCCACCAGAGCCTTAAATTCTTTAAATTTGTCAAAGACTTCAGATTTCTTCCTCAAGAAATATATCCATGTATTCCTTGAGAAGTCATCTATGAATGAAACATAGTACACAGACTTTCCCAGTGATGGAACTGACAGAGGCCCAAACACATCACTGTGCACAAGTTCTAATATCTTGTTTGCCCTCTTAGCACCAGAAGGAAAACTCACCCGATTCTGCTTCCCATATACACAATGTTCACAGAAATCGAAATCCAGAGAACAATTAGACATACCTTCTACCATACCATCTCTATGCAATATCCGAAGGC